>CM051475.1:10403750-11645000 GCA_028015225.1 Carex myosuroides | reverse complement strand
GCTATTTCAATTCTCATTAAAAGATAAAGCAAGAGCATGGTTGTTTTCCTTACCGGCCAATTCCATTCAAACTTGGGACCAATTGTTTAATATGTTTATTGCAAAATATTTTCCACCATCCAAAACTTCAAGGTTTAGAAATGCAATTACTAATTTTGAACAAAGGGATGGTGAAACATTGTGTGAGGCATGGGATAGATATAAGGATATGTTAAGGTGTTGTCCACATCATGGTCTAGAAAGATGGCTGATTGTCCAAACTTTTTATAATGGTCTAAACCCTACGGATAGGTTGTCTATTGATGCTTCTGCAGGAGGAGCAATCATGAACAAGGAACCTGACGAGGCTTACAACCTAATTGAAGAGATTGCAATCAACCAACACTACTGGATCCCTGAGCGAAAGAAGCCAGCGCCAACACCTGGCATGCACCGAGTAGATGACATCTCCATGCTGAGCGCAAAGATTGATGCTTTGCAAATGGCACTCAACAAGCAGACCAAGCAGCGAACGGTAGCAGCAGTCAATGCCGCAACAGCATGTGGCTATTGCGGAGGAGCGCATGAGATGACCGAATGTATGAATGTGACAGAACCTGAGGAAGACATGGAGCAAGCAAATGCAATTAATAACAGCTTTCGACCTCAGCCCGCCTACAACACATACCATCCAAACAACCGAAACCATCCGAATTTCTCATACGCAAACAACCAAAGGCCTGCTGCACCCCAACAGAACTACCAACCACAATCCAATTTTCAGCCAAGATACAACAATCCTCAACCGAATTACCAACCAAGGCAATACAGTCAACCGCAGCAACCAGACATCACATCATTAATGGAGAGATTCCTAGAGAAGCAAGAGAAGGCTAACGCCGAAATCGCACAAAAGATTGAATCCTTAACAAATCGCAACAAAGACTTAGAAGACAATGTCTCTAAGATGGCAAGAGAACTCTCAACTATCACACGTGGAAAAGGCAAATTTCCGGGCCAACCGGAAGAAAACCCAAGAGAGACTTGCAAGAGCATAACACTAAGGAGCGGTACAACTTATCAGGGACCTCCCATGCCCGATCAAACTCCCGATGAGATGCATGCAGAGCCATCGCATTCAGAAGAGTACGAGCCGCAACCACTGGAGCCGCCCGTGCTTGAAACGCAGGCAGACCTTTTTGAGGAGCAGAATGACACCGTAGGTGGAAACGAGCGACAACCCGAACCTGAATACATTGCACCACCACCCTACAAGCCACCTCTGCCATTCCCTCCAAGGCCGGCCAAGAACAAGATGGAGCCACAATTCGCGAGATTCATGGAAACACTCAAGCAACTACAAATCACAATCCCCTTCACTGAGGCAATTGCAAACATACCTTCGTATGCTAAATTTCTGAAGGAGATTCTTTCAAACCGCAGTAGACTCCAAGAATTCTCAACAATCCCGCTCAATCTGGAATGTAGTGCGCTCGTGCAAAGCAAATTACCGACAAAGTTGAAAGATCCGGGAAGCTTTTCGATATCGTGCACAATTGGTACAACAGATTTTAAGAAAGCTTTATGTGATCTGGGGGCAAGTGTGAGTTTAATGCCAAAGGCGGTATTTGAGAAATTGAATTGTGGAGATCTATCACCAACTCGAATGGCATTACAACTGGCTGATCGGTCAATTCGATATCCTGAAGGAGTATTGCTAGATGTACCGATCAAAGTTGGAGACCTTTGGATACCTGGGGATTTTGTTGTAGTAGACATGGAAGAAGATGAACATATTCCAATCATCCTTGGAAGGCCATTCCTCGCCACATGTGGAGCAATGATTGATGTTAAGAATGGGAAAATTTCATTAAATGTTGGAAAGGACAAGGTTACTTACGACATAAACAGAGCTTTAAAATACCCTTCTGACATTGATCGTGTCTTCAACTTGGGCATCACTGATGAATTTGAAGAGGAAGAGTATCCATTCGATGAATTTGGAGAGTTCATGGGTATTGAGGATTTAGATAGCTTTCTTGGAAGGGAAGATGATGAAGTGCAACCTGAACAAGATGTCACCACTAAACCTGACGAGGTTTACAATGAAACTTGCGCAAGATGCACTACTGTCACTGAAGAAGAAGTAATTCCCATGTCCAAAGTCCTACAACCCGTATTTACCAATAAGGGTAGTAGCGACGAGAAGAAAAAAGAAAAGGCAACCTCTCCTCCACAACTCGAGCTTAAACCTCTTCCACCCAACCTACAATACGAATTTCTAGGCCCAAATCGAACCTATCCGGTAATTGTCGGCTCTCAGCTTGACAAGGCCCAAATCAGCAAACTTGTCAATACACTCAGGAAACACAAGAAAGCAATTGGCTACACAATCGATGACATCAAAGGCCTCAGTCCTACCATTTGCATGCACCGAATCCTGCTAGAGGAAGATCACAAACCTTCACGAGAACCGCAAAGAAGACTCAATCCAAATCTGAAGGAAGTGGTCAAGAAAGAAGTCCTGAAGCTGCTAGATGCAGGCATCATTTACCCCATCTCTGATAGCAACTGGGTGAGTCCCGTCCAGGTCGTTCCGAAGAAGGGAGGCACCACAGTTGTGAAAGGAGATAACGACGAAATGCTCCAAACAAGAGTTGTTACAGGATGGCGAATGTGCATTGATTATCGGCGGCTAAACATGGCGACAAGAAAGGGCCACTACCCTCTTCCGTTTATCGATCAACTGTTGGAGCGACTAGCAAAGCATTCATACTTCTGTTACCTTGATGGATACTCCGGCTTCTTCCAAATTCCAATTCATCCTCAAGATCAAGAAAAGACCACATTCACATGCCTCTATGGAACTTTCGCTTACCATCGCATGCCCTTTGGGTTATGCAACGCCCCAGCGACCTTCCAAAGAGCCATGGTGTCTATCTTTTCAGATTATGTTGAGGAAATAATGGAAGTATTCATGGATAATTTTTCAGTTTATGGGGATACCTTCGACTCATGTTTAAGGAACTTGTCTAAAGTTCTAAAAAGATGTGAAGAAGTAAACCTCGTATTAAATTGGGAAAAATGTCATTTTATGGTACAGGAGGGAGTAGTGCTTGGTCACACCATTTCCTCTAAGGGATTGGAGGTTGACAAAGCAAAAGTCGAGGTAATTGAAAAATTAACTCAACCAACATGTGTTCGTGACATTCGCAGTTTTCTTGGTCATGCAGGTTTTTATCGAAGATTTATCAAGGACTTCTCAAAAATTGCAAAGCCACTCTCAAACTTGACCATGAAGGATGCCGAATTCATCTTTGATGGAAAATGCATCGAAGCATTCAACACACTCAGGAATGCTTTGATTTCAGCCCCAATTCTCCAACCACCTGACTGGGACCACCCTTTTGAAATCATGTGTGATGCAAGTGATTATGCAGTAGGAGCAGTCCTGGGACAGCGGAAAGACAAGAAACCCTATGCAATTTATTACGCGAGCAAAGTTCTAAATGAAGCCCAATGCAATTACACAACAACTGAAAAAGAATTACTCGCAGTAATCTTTGCAATTAACAAATTTCGATCTTACCTTGTAGGTTCAAAAGTCATCATTTATACAGATCATGCAGCAATCAAGTACCTCATCAACAAGAAGGACGCAAAACCTAGACTCATCCGATGGGTACTTCTCCTACAAGAATTTGATATCGAAATTAGGGATAAGAAGGGCACAGAGAATTCGGTAGCCGACCACCTGTCAAGACTGAGACATCCAAACAGTGATGATCAACCAATCGATGATTCTTTTGCTGATGAACGCCTTTATTCTGTAGAAACATGCAAACGGCCATGGTATGCAGATCTGGCCAACTACATTGCATGTGGGGCCATCCCGCCTAACATGACATTTCAGCAAAAGAAGAGATTTCTAACAAGTGCCAAGCATTACTATTGGGATGATCCTTACCTCTTCCGCCTTTGTGTAGACGGGATACATAGGAGATGTGTCACACACGAAGAATCGAAAAGCATCATCCATGACTGTCACTCCTCCCCATATGGTGGCCATGCATCATTCCGAAAGACGGCATTGAAGATTCTTCAAGCAGGTTTTTATTGGCCCGACATCTTCAGAGATGTTCAGGATTATGTCTCCCGCTGTGACGCATGTCAACGAACGGGAAACATATCCAAACGCGATGAGATGCCACAAAACTCAATCCTAGAAGTGGAGATTTTCGATGTTTGGGGAATTGATTTCATGGGGCCATTCCCAAGCTCAGGTAACAACAAGTATATCCTCGTAGCAGTCGACTATGTATCGAAATGGGTGGAAGCAATTCCAGCACCATCAGCAGATGCAAACATAGTCAAACGGCTGTTCCAGAAGATCATATTTCCAAGGTTTGGCATCCCTCGAGTAGTGATAAGTGATGGAGGATCGCATTTCATCAACAATCAATTCAACAATCTTCTGAAGAAATATGGCGTCTCACACGAGGTGGCAACTCCTTACCATCCACAAACCAGTGGGCAAGTAGAAATTTCAAACAGAGAAATCAAGAATATCTTGCAAAAGACAGTGTCTTGGTCCAGGAAGAATTGGGCACTCAAACTAGACGAAGCACTTTGGGCCTACAGAACCTCGTTCAAAACTCCAATCGGAATGACACCCTACAAGCTGATCTACGGAAAGGCTTGTCATCTGCCGGTGGAATTAGAACACAAGGCATATTGGGCAATAAAAACGTTCAATTATGACCTTAGGGATGCAGGCAAGAAGAGACTACTAGATCTGAATGCACTAGACGAACTGAGACTACACGCATACGATAATGCAAAGATGTATAAAGAACGGGCGAAATTCTACCATGACAAAAAGATAAGAAAAAGGGAGTTCAAGGAGGGCGACATGGTGCTTCTCTTCAATTCACGATTAAAACTCTTCCCCGAAAAATTGAGATCCAGATGGACAGGGCCATACAAGGTCACATGCGTATACCCTTATGGAACAATCCAAATCTGGAGTCAAGAAACCGGGTATTTTAAGGTGAACGGCCAGAGATTGAAGCACTACATCGCGGGAACAAATGATGAGCACGAAGAAACATATTCCTTCGGGAATCAGCCAAACGATAAATGAGATCAACAAGTCAAGCTAATGACTTTAAACAAGCGCTTCTTGGGAGGCAACCCAAGGCCACTTTTATTCTTTTTCTTTCATATAAAAATTCAAAAATAAAAAAAATATATTTATTTCAATCCTAAACTATTATACTAATCACAGGGTTACTATTCTTACCTACAGGAGGAAATGCTGGAAGAATTCAATTGACAAAATTCGAAGCCCGTCACGAAAAATTATCCTCTGTTACGGACAGTATCAGTTCAATACGGAGTGACTCTCCAATACGGGCTCATCTTAGACTTGGCGCAGAAAAAGGAAGGTTCAACACAAAACCGCATAACGGTTACGGACCGTATCAGTTGATACGGGCCGTAATCAATGGGCAGTTTTAACCAACCCTATTTCTGATGCTTCAAGAAACCAAAAATTCAAATTTTAGCCAAAATTAACTCCCCACTACCAGCACTTCCTGCACATTCATCCCACCTTTTCACTGCCATATAAACTCTACATTCACTTTCCTTTTTTCCTGCACCATTTTGTAGAATTCTCAGATCCAAATTCGAAATCTGTCCACATAAATTCTCCAAGTAGAGCCCGTATCAGCACCGTATCAGTTAAATACGGCCCGTAACAGAGACCGAAATTAAGAGAAAAATGGCGCACAACAGCCCCCGGTCCTCCGATCTTCAATCCGACAATGAACACATCTTTGCCACAGCCATGGGGATCAAATTCTACAACAAGCAAGAATTTGATCGCGCTCAAACATTGCTCGACCGTACCGTCGCTAACAATAAGGCAATGTGCATAAACACCATGAAAGTCCTTGGGTGTTATGATTACGTGCGCGTCTCCCTTAACAACATCAATTTATGGGACTTGGCAGACTGCCTACGAACTACAAGAGTATATCTAAGACCCTCCATTGAATTTTTAGCGACGCTACAGTGGGAAGGTGACATGATCACATACCGTTTACTCAACCGCCCATTTACAATAACCATTGAGGACTTTTGTAAAGCGCTATCCATACCCATCAATGGCGAAATCGAACTATGCACAAGAGAGAAGCGCACGAAATATTGGGAGATGATTGCAATCGATGAGAGAAAAATATACCGTAAAGATTCACGCTTTATTTCTTCAATAGAGTTGAGGTATATTCATATAATCTTGACTAACTCTATCTTCCCAACAGGAGAAGACACGACGGAGGTGCAAGAGCGAGATATCTTCATCATGCGTTGCATGAAGAGCCATAAGCATCAACCACATCTTGGTCACCACATCTTGCACCACCTTACTTCCGTGGCCGCCGACACGAAAAACAACCATGTGGTTTCCGTGGGTTGTTTCGCAACCCTCCTTGCACATCACCACAACATAAGTTTTGACGGCTTTGTGGAAGTATTTGGCAACAACCGCCTGAATATGAACTACTTAGTGAACAATAACCATGTACAAGCGGTCTTTAATGCACACACCGGCGACATTAGGTACACTCTCAAAATTGGTGAGAATATGACCCTCCATATTGGCACGGATAGGGGGTCATTTCAGTTCGGACACGAATCCGAACCTGAAGATGATGCACAAGAAGAGGAGGAACCAATAGAAGAGGAGCCAACGGAGGAGGAGCCTACGGAGGAAGAGCCAACCGAAGATAATATAGAGGAATCACAAAACACGCCACACCAATCATCCATCCAACACCATGATATGGCATTTGTGCGTCATCTCATTCCACCAAGCGAAACAACAAATGCATCCAACTCCATACCCGCACCAACCGGTTGGGAGCAAGAAACGCCAATATCACGACCTCGCGAGCCAGGCCCTACTGCACGTTACGCCAACAACACCCTCGAGAATTTAAAGAAGCGCACACGCTACTTGGAAGAATACTTGGACAAGGTAAACAAAGCACACGAAAATTTCTACGAATATTGCATTTCCAAGGGAATACCATTCACACCACCGATTCCATTCAACCCACCACCACCCCGCGACAATGAGTAATCTGTGAGATCTTTCTTATCCCTCTCTTTCTTGTTTATTTTCTTGCATTGAGGACAATACAAAATTTAAGCATGGGGGTAGGGGATAAGAAATTAGTTTAGGATTTGCATTGTATCTAGGATCATGGCATGTAGGACCCTTATTTTTATTTTTCGCTAGCAGTTTTACTCAATCGGGACCACTTTTCAAGGATTAACCAAGATAAGTTGGGAGGAACGATTGAGGTTTTTATCTAGCGTGCATATAGGCATTTGCATTGATAGGATCATATAATTTGCATGTAGGATAATCAAATAGGAATTGTTTTAAAATTTTAATTAGACTAAAGTTTAGATAATTGGCCATGATACCAAAAATTCAGAATTTTAATTATTTGTGATTTCAAAGTGAACAATTAATTGCTAACCATGAGAGTTGACCAAAAATTGCAAACCTAGAATTTTTATTTTGAGTAATTTATGTTTGCAAAGTCTTTTAAATTTGATAGTGTTTTAGAATACCCATTTATTATAGATAGATCCCTAGCGAAACTATGCAATAATTTCTTGTATGAATGAATACTTGAAATTGTGTGTAATCATGGTGCTTGTGACACAAAAATATGTTATTTTATTTTTCAGAAAAATACAAAAATACAAAAAAAGAGAAAAAAGAGAAAAACCCAAAAAAATAGAAAAATATGGAAAAAGAAAAAAATAAAATAAAAGATGGAGGATAAAAAAAGAGTACGGGTGCCTACGCAAGACTGGTTACCAATAGGCTCGAGAAAACCTCCCAAATTTTAAATTTTTGTACATATTTAAATTTTCGAAAAATAGTCACAAGTACCAACACACTTAATTGTCATACTTTGCTCCAATCAATTGGGAAGGAAAATCAAAATTTATATCATTAGAGTTCCTATTGATTGGAAGGGATCCATTTATAATCAAAGGGGAAATTAATACTCTCAATTTTAAGGATATTTGTGAATTAGATTGTTCAATAATAATTTTTCTAGGGTCAGCATAATGAGGTCAATCATGGGGTGAATAAATTGTTCAAGGGAGAGATCATTAATATTTTAGAGTTCTAAATTTTTATTGTCATGCCAATTGTACCAAACCTAAGTTCTAATTGAATTTTTAAATAAGTCCTTGAGATTGTATGGTTTAACCTAGACCGGATCTTTGACCAGTTGGGATGTCGTTGCTTGAGGACAAGCAACAATTCAAGTTGGGAGGCGTGATCAGAGTCAAAATGATGATGATTTACGTAGGGTTTTGGCTTAGGTTTTACATATTTTCTCAAACTTATGTTTAATTATTTAGAGAAAAAGGCTACTGTCACCCTTCTTTAAGTTTTATTGCAGAAAACAGGTTTTGGGACTATTTTACATCAAATGGAGCTAGAATCGAATCAATCGGATCAGCAACGCTTATCGACTAAGACTCTGTTACGGTCCGTATTGGCTAGTACGGACCAGGCATAGCACAGACTCAGAAGATGGCGCAGGAAGTTACAACCATAACTGCCAAGGTCCCATTACGGACCGTATCACCTGATACGGTCCGTAACCGAAGGCGCCTCTTGGGGAATAACCGCCGACAGCTGTTTCCAGATTGATTCCTTGGCTCCCAATCAACTCCAGACGTCCCTACACTCCTATAAAAGGCCCCTGGACAGAGGGAATAGACATCTTTGTAATTAGGGTTAGATTTGATTAAAGAGAGAAGAGAGGAGTGATTGTAACCATGCCGTTCCGCGGCTAAGTTCCTTTTCTTAGGGCTAGGCAGTAAACCTTGTTACTCTTGATATTTTGATATATATATTTCTGTTGATTATGATTCCTTGTTGTTGTATCGAATATGCTTTTGTGATTTATTATCTCTTCATCTAATTTCAATGATCTAGTTTGAGTACATTAAAGTAGTGACAGTGCTTTAGTGACTCGAAAGAACTATTTGGATGAGTTAGCCTCGTTGAGATCTATTAGGTTTATGTGAAGAAAACCTTCGCGGGGAAGCCATAAACCAGAACAACAAAACGCATGACCAAATTCCATCATTTGCGTAAGGTAAATCGCAGTGATCTGTGTAGTAATTTGGGAGATAAGAGACCCGATAGTTGCGTAAGGTAAATCGCATTGTCCTGAGTAGAGTCTCGATGAAAGATCTGTCATTCTGGCGTAACATAAATCGCAGTGACCTATGTAGTTATCTTTCATAAAACAACAACAGGAAATCAGAAGCAACAGGAATATATTATCAAGACGGATTGAGTGGCAATGGTGTGCCGAAACCCTAGGAATTCTCATCTCTATCTTTATTTTAATTACTTTTAATTGTTTCCTAATTTACATTGATCAACAAACATCTTTTAAATTTCAGATTTCGTCTAGCCTTTCGAAAGGTTGTGATTCGATCGCTCAAAACACTGAACCAATATTCCCTGTGGATCGACCTCGCATATACTACTCGATAAGGATTGTGCGCTTGCAGTCCGAACCGATAGCATTTACGAGTTTATAAATATTAAAAGAAACATTGCTCTCTTTTGAGTGATCATGGGGAATCCACAGGAGAGGACTGATGTGCTCCGTGCTGCTAGTACTGATCGGCTCGTCCACTACTGGACGCTGGGTAGGCCGTCCTCTAGGCATTCTGATATCTAAAATAACCTAAATTCGGTGAAATTACGCTTGATCAGCATAATTATGGTAAAAAAGGCCAAAATATTGGTCATCTGTGCTAATTACACTAAATTATGCTTAATCAGCCTAATTATGGTAAAAAATGCCAAAATACCCTAAAAATTGGTTATCTGTGCTAATTACACTAAATTACGCTTAATCAGTCTAATTATGGTAAAAAAGACCAAAATACCCTAAAAATTGGTCAAACGTGCTAATTTCGGTAAAATTACGCTTAATCAGCATAACTGTGGTAAAAAAGACCAAAATACCCTAAATATTGGTCAAACGTGCTAATTTCGGTAAAATTACGCTTAATCAGCATAATTATGGTAAAAAGGGCCAAAATACCCTAAATATTGGTTATCGGTGCTAATTACACTAATTGCGCTTAATTAGCATAACTATGGTAAAAAAAGGGCCAAAATACCCTAAATATTGGTCAAACGTGCTAATTTCGGTAAAATTACGCTTAATAAGCATAACTATGGT
This sequence comes from Carex myosuroides, assembly GCA_028015225.1. Classification (NCBI taxonomy): domain Eukaryota; kingdom Viridiplantae; phylum Streptophyta; class Magnoliopsida; order Poales; family Cyperaceae; genus Carex; species Carex myosuroides. The sequence goes on along the minus strand of CM051475.1, from coordinate 11,634,708 downwards.
AAAAAAGGCCAAAATAACCTAAATATTGGTTATTTGTGCTAATTACACTAATTGCGCTTAATTAGCCTAATTATGGTAAAAAAGACCAAAATACCCTAAAAATTGGTCAAACGTGCTAATTTCGGTAAAATTACGCTTAATCGGCATAATTATGGTAAAAAAGACCAAAATACCCTAAATATTGGTCAATTGTGCTAATTACACTAAATATTGGTTAACTTAGCTAATTACACTAAATTACAACAACATAATCTAAATTATAACACCTAAAACTTAAATCCTAAACCCTAAAATAAATAAATTAAAAATTAAATTAGATAAAAAAAAAATTTATCTCAAAGAGAGAAAATTCGGAGGAGATGGGAGAATTGTGAGAGGAGAGAGAGAAAAGGGGTATATAAAGGGTGAATTGCGGGAAAAAAAAAAAGGTACATAGCTGGTCATTTTCTGGCCGGCTTAGGGAGGGTACATAGCCGGCCAGAAAATGGCCGGCTTGGGTATATATCGATATTGGGCCGGATTCTGGGTATATTTATTAATTTGTATTAAACTTTGGATATTAATAAAAATGTCGGAGTCCTCTCCAGGGGTTATAAAGAGAGGGAGAGGGGCCCTTTGAGATTTGTGCAAAACTAAAGTGAACGGTTGAGATAATTCCAAAAATAAAAAATATAATTTGATCATATATTTAGATGAATAAAAATACGTTTAATCAAACTAATTTCCTTGGTATTTGTGTTTATAAATTTATACTCAATTCCGAATATTCGTTGATTTAATATATACTTTATTTATAATCATCGTCCAATTTTTATTAAATTCCTAGGAACGCTTTTATTAATATTTTTATTTTTATAAGCTTATTTAGTTCTAACATGTCCCAACAATTTGTATTTAAATTATGAAAATCCTATTTACAAATTTAAATTTTATAATTGGTAAGTTTCAAGTTAGATTAACAACATCTTATATAGCTTAAATTATTTCATTTAGTTAATTAAAAAATTTAATTACTTAAATTTTTAATTGTTAGTTTAATTAATTAAATTAAAATTTTCAGACTATAACAATTAACTTTTTGAATGAAAAAAATGTTGATGTTGAAGTCAAAGCACCCGTGATTTTTATTTTTACCCAAAAAAAAATATATTTTAATATAAATAACCAGGGTTTAAAAAAAAATTTATTTCTACCCAAAGCGCCAGGAAATCCAGCGCTCCGAATTAAAAATTCGGAACGCCAGGATTCCTGGCGTTCCGAATTCTTAATTCGGAACGCTGGATTTCCTGGCGTTCCGAATTTTTAATTCGGAGCGCTGGATTTCCTAGCGTTCCGAATCTCTGTTTTTTTTTTGAAAACTTATATAAGGAGCTGCGTGGAGAAGGGAAGAGAAAAAAAAAGAGAGAAAGGAAGAGGGAGAAGGAAGAGAAGAGGGAGAGGAAGGAGAGGAAGAGGAGGGGAGCTGAAGGAAGAGGAGACGGAGAAGTCGTCAGGTAATTTTTTTTTACATACGTATTTACTGTTAATTACATACGTATTTACTGTTAATTACATACGTATTTACTGTTAATTACATACGTATTTACTGTTAATTATATACGTATTTACTGTTAATACATACGTATTTACTGTTAATACATACGTATTTACTGTACACTACTGTTCACATACCTATTTACTGTACAATACTGTTCACATACGTATTTACTGTTCACATACGTATATAATGTTCACATACGTAATTACTGTTCACATACGTATTTACTGTTCAATACTGTTCACATACGTATTTACTGTACAATACTGTTCACATACGTATTTACTGTACACATTTACTGTTCACATACGTATTTACTGTTCACAGTTACTGTTCACATACGTATTTTACTGTTCACATACGTATTTACTGTTCACATTTACTGTTCACATACGTATTTACTGTTCACATTTACTGTTCACATACGCATGTACTGTTCACATTTACAATTGAAATCAGTAAACTGACCAAATATTTGTTATTTATGAATATAGTTTATTGGCCATGTCTATTGCAATTTCAATACATTTTGGAGGAAAGTTCATAACTGACCAGTATGGAGTACGTTACTCCAAACCTGCAGCAAATACGTATTGGGTTGATGAAAATTTATCATTTGAGCAGTTGCAATCGCTTATTTATGAAGCGAGCGGCTACAATAGGAATCGTTGCCAATTACAAATTCAGGCCCGAATGGTCCACGCAGGAAAGTATGTCAAAATCACATTGGGAGATAACGGGGCATTGAGAGGTCTAATAGCGCAGGTTTTGAGGTCTGGCGAATCATTATTGGAAGTTTTTGCACGCAGAATTCGCGAAGAGCCAGGGGCCGGAAGTTCAGGCCAAAATTCGGCTGCCCAACATTATCAAGAAGATAATGAACCACACACTCCTTTTATCGTAATGCCTGTACCGGAACCGGAACCAGAAATATACAATAATTCACCCCAATCTCCACCTTTTGTCCCACAACGAGTACAATCTCCACCTTTTATCCCACCTATATCCTTACCTGGGCCTGAACCAAATCCTCACCCCAGACCGCCACCAGTACAGGAAGATCCAAACGAGTCGGAATTTGAATTTATAAACGAGGTACCGGAGGAGAATCTGCAAACTGGGGATGAATTGGGGGAAGGAGACTGTGACATTAATGATGAAGGAGATGAAGAAGATGAAGAAGATGAAGAAGAATACCCATAGCCCACTGTGAGGCAGAATAGAGAGAATATGCCGTTAGGTGGCCGTTCTGAGACTCACCCTTTTGTAAACTTCAATGACACATCAGCTTTCCGAGAAGCAGATGTTTCTTACTATGGTCGTCGGGTTGAGTACAGGAGTGAGCTCGCAAAAGGCCAATATTTCGTAAGTAAAAAGCAACTGACGAAAAAGATCAGAGAGTACCATGTTGACAAGAACAAGGAGACATATACGAGGAGAAGTGACACATCCCGACTAGAAATTAGATGCAGCACTCCGGGTTGTCGTTTCAAACTGAAGGCAAGAGCAACAAATGCCGGAGATACATGGATGATAACTGAGCAAGACACGCCTCACACATGCGAATCTGAGTACACCAGGTCGGACCATGCACAACTCACGGCATCAATTATCGCAGATATCATCGAGAGCAGCATTAAGGAAGACCCCACTATGAGCATCCGGAGTGTGGCACACTGCGTGAGGGTTAGGTTTGGCAGTATAACCCCGAAATACAACAAACTTTGGAGAGGTCGTGAGATTGCAGTAGCCCGGCAATTTGGGAGTTGGGAAGAGTCGTACAATTTTATGAAACTATTGCTTATCGGGATATGTTACACGAATCCCGGCTCAAAATACCAATTTCTGACAAGTCCGAGCATCGATAAAAATACAGGACTGGTCAAAGAAGGTGTTGAGACATTCAGGGCCGTGGCATGGGCTTACGGACCATGCATTACCGCATTTGATTACTTAAGACCGGTGATCAGTATAGATGCAGCCTTCCTTTCTGGGCGGTATGAGGGCAGACTTTTGATGGCTTGCGCCTACGATGCCGATAACCAATTGCTGCCTCTAGCATTTGCAATTGTACATACGGAGAATGCAGAGAACTGGGGTTTTTTCTTACAATGGCTTAGGATTAATGTGATTGGTGTTAATAGATTCGTATGTGTTATATCGGACCAACACAAGGGTATCAAAGCTGCATTGAAACCTGAATACGGATGGGATAGGGATAATTTTGTGCACAGGTATTGTATCCAACATGTTGCAGATAACCTGGTCCAGGCGTGTGGGAAGGACAAATGGTACGGAACTAGGTTCAAACAAGGAGCCAGGAAGAAGAAACCAAGAAGGCTGAAAGAGATGTTCGAAGATTTTTGCTCGGTATGTCTAATATTGTCTAATTTATATCATTTTTGTTTCTTTTAGATGCATTTTGTCTAATTTTGCTTTGTTCTATTGCAGCAAAATCCAACGTGCAATGCTTTTCTGAGGAGAGTGGGCAAAGTACGTCCTGATGATGTCATGGAGCCGTCAAATTTTGAAAAAATTTTCCAGACATGTGATGGAGGGCACCGATTTGGTATCATGACAACAAATGGCTCTGAGTGCCTCAACGCTGTCTTCAAGGATAGCCGAATGTTGCCCGTGGCTGCACTTGTAGAGGAGACATTCGCCAAGTGCAATAGGTGGTTTGTTCAACGACGAGAGGCAGCGACTGAGCAAAGCAATGCAGAACAGCCTTTTTCCAGACGGGTACATGTTAAGCTCGCCAAACGGTGGGAGAAAGCTACAAAAATGGATGTCATCCCATACTCGCACGGCGAAGGTAATTACCAAGTCACTGGCCCAAATGAATATGTTCCAGTGGTCCAAACGCAGGATGGAACTATGTCAATTATTCATAGAAGGTTCCAGTATATCGTGACATTCGGGCCAGAGAGAAAAGTGGAATGTACATGCAGAGGTATCCAATTAACTGGAATTCCGTGCGCTCATGTGTTAGCGGTTTGTCGTCATAGAAACTGGTCACCCAACCTATTTGTTGCCCACTGGTATAGGGTGGACTACCTTATGAGTACTTGGAATGCATTGTTTGTTCCTTATGGCAATCCTGAAGATTGGCCTACAACCACTACCCCTAAAATTGAGCCAAACAGAGATTGGTTACGGCGTGGTAGGAGAAAACACATCCGTCAAGATATGACCATGGATGAAATGCAAGGTAGGCGACGGGGGCACCGTCCTCGCCGTTCCACTTCTGACAGGCAGAGGCGAGGTATGTCACATTCAATCCTAATTATTTTTAGTTCTAATGTTGAATAGCTTACTAACTATCATATTTGGGCTGCAGAGGCTCATAACGCAGCAAATGTAGCAGAGAATGAGCGAGTTATGGCAGAGGCGAGTGGATCGCAAGGGCCGCGGCGAAGCACAGCCAGAAGCCGTACAGCAGACCGTGAAAATGCAAATATGATGTTTAGGGAGGCAATGGGAGAAGTACGGGCAGGAGGGGAGTTCTTTGGAATGCAAGGGCCTTCAGGTACTACCCAGCGAAGAAGGAGCACAACTCAAGCAGGTAGGAGGAGCACATCTGGCGCAAGGCCATCCGATACAGCACACCAGCGAGAAGAAGGAGTGCAACCAGCTAGAAGGAGCACATCTCAATTAGGAAGGACGAGCACATCTGGTACAGCAGACGAAGCGCAAGCAGGACCGTCCGGTACAGCTAACCGGCAAGACGAAACAGTGCAACAAGATAGAAGGAGCACATCATCATGGGGATCTGGTTGGCTCAGGGGCCTTCCTTTTAGAAGGAGTCGTAGGAATTAACTTTATTTTGTGAACTTTATTTGTATGAACTTTATTTGTATGAACTTTATTTGTATGAACTTTATTTGTATGAACTTTGGCTCAGGGGCCTTCCTTTGAGGTTTGTATGAACTTTATTTGTATGTATTTTATTATGTTGCAGTTTTTTTTATTATTATTTTCCAAATAAATTGCAGACGAGGAGGATGGACAGTAACAATCGAGGAAAGAGCGAGGAAAAGAAATGCAATTGGGGCTGCGGAAGGAAGAGAAAGGACTGTCCAATTTGGTCTAGGAAATGTGTGCAAGGATCTGCTGATGATTTTAAACGAAATGACATATCTGATGATGATTTTGTAGAAAACCCCTACGGCTATGGATTGGGAAAAAAAAAAGATGATGTACAGACGCCTAAGACGAAGAGTAAGGCTAAGACTAAGGCTAAAACTAAGGCTAGCACGTCGTCTGTTGTTACCGAGCCGTCATCGTCAACCTCGGACGATGATTTTGTTCCATGTACGTTCAAGACCGGTAAGACGAAATAGTATGTTGTATGATCGTTTGAAGCAGATATTAAGTTTGTATTTTATATTTTGGATGTTATTTCTGGATGTTATTTATATTAAGTTTGAAATAGTATGTTTTATGATCGTCAATGGATGTTATTTCTTTTTGTTGTACGAAACATAACGAAACATAAATAAACTACACTAAAAAAAATAGAACATAATAAAACATAATAGAACATAATAAAAAATAAAATGGAACATAATAAACTACACTACACTACACTAAAAAAATAGAACATAATAAAACATAACGAAACTACACTACACTAAAACTACCAAACTAAACTAAAATAAACTACCATAATAAAACATAACATAGCACAACTAAACTAAAACATAATAAAATATACCCTCTATCCATCGTACTGCGAAGGGGAGAATCGGTGAGGTGGTCTACCTCTATTCTCTCTACTGAACACGCGCTCATGCCAATCCTCCCACTGAGGCTGTCCTGCCTGCGCGGCGCGAGCTGGTGTAATATGATCCTCGAGGCTGTCCTACCTGCTCATCGTAAGTGCTGTATCCCATGGATCCGAGGCCCCGTCGGTAGCTGGCGGTGGCGTGGGAGTATGGAATATGGATGCCACAAACTGGGACTCATAATCAGCCTGAGTCCGGCTACCAGAGGCCTCCCAATCGTGAGCCATCTCTGAATACGGATGACGCGGTGGCGGGGAGGCGGCTGTGGCGGCATCCATGTCTGCAAGGCTAAAACTCATCCTGTCATCATGCACAGACTGGATCTCTGGAGACTCATGATGCTCAGGCTGCGTCGGCATGTATGCAGGACCCTGCAAGGATACCAAAAATTTAGTAAATTTTAACTATCTTTACTTACAGTAAAAGAATAAATAAAATAAAGAATCACACACCGGGGGAAGAACTGGACGACCGTACTCGTCACGGTAGGCGTGCCAACCGGCCATGCCGACCACCCAACGATGATAATCCCACTCTGGCTGCTCTGATGGCTCCGGTGGCATCTCACTGGCCATAACATGTGGCGCGTCAGGCTCGTCCGGCTGTACTGCGCGCCAATCAATATTCTCTCCGGCGTCTCGTAACATGGTGACCAGCTTTGCCTCCTGGCCGTGGTCCGCAATGCATGGGGCAACCAAGTTCAACATCGCGTGCCCGAACGCTCTGTAGCCACGTTTTCCAAGACAAACGATTGAACGCCCGGCACCTTTAAGCGCTAACAGCAGCTATAAAAAAACGTTAGAAAAAAGAAAGGTTATGATAAAATGTTCATAACGCATAAAAATGTGTTGTTTTAGATGCATTACCTGGCGAGCACCTTTCCGGCCAGTAGGGGTATAACCATCGTCTTCGAATATCTGTGAGCGAAGAAACTCGCCGTAATCTCCCTCTATATACACCGAAGCCATGCCGACCCGCAGGTACCAAGCTTGATATCTCAATAGGGGATCTCCCTGGAACTGCATCGTATCAATCTCCGGCATCTGCCATAAGTTGGCACCCATATCGCCCGCCTTGCTGTAGTACTCCGAGTGATGCTCACTCCAATCTCTATCCCAGTGATTACCGTGTGTTATCCTGTAATTCATATGTCAGTTGCAATTTAAAGACAAGAACTAATGTTAAGTACAAAAATGCTAAAATTAACATAACTTACCCGTGTAGCCTCATGATCACATATCTCGGGACGTCTGGATCTGCGGGGATGAGTGGAGGAAAATGAAACTGACGGAGCACCCGGTCTGGATAGTGGTGCTCCACTATCCAGAAGCACACCAGCGGTCCCCTGTAGAGCCACATCTCCTGATCATCCTCTACAATCTGCGGCAGCCTCCCCTCAGTGTATAGCTCATGGTACGGAGTCCAGCGCACCTGCGTCTCACCGAGACTCTGAATCTGAGATCGGACCGTCCTGATTCCTGCTGTCTTTCCGTGAGGGTTGTCCTTGTACTCATGAAGTCCGTACCATTTCATGCCGAATGCCCATCGATTTCCATTTTCGGGCTCTCCCAATGGACCCTCGTCCGGCTGAGGTACCGCCACCCATGGATCCTCGTTCGGCTGAGGTACCCCCACCGGTAGCTGTGACCACGACCAATGCTGCAGAAGCAGTATTGGCCCGTAGATTTGCTTAGTTTTCCGCTATATTTTTGAAGAATACCAGCCATCAGTGACAAGTTAAATAATTAAAATAATACAACAAGTGCATGACAAGGTAGGTAATTAAAATAAGACATAAATAGCATACTGACCTTGCAACCGTGGCACAAGTTGGAGTAGAGATGTGCTAGGACAGCCCCACCCAAGTTGTACCTGCCGCTCGACGGCTGAAGGTCTCGCAGCAGCTCTAGATACATCATCGGGATGGTATTACCACTAGCATCAGCAAACATGACAGAACCAAATAGGTCCATCACGAATCCCCGTGTGTATCTGTAATATCAAAATTATAGAGCAACTCATTTTTCCGCATGAAACAGAGTATAAAATAAATGTAATACAAATAGTTTGTATGAGTACCTCTGAATCTCGATCGGAGTGGAATCGCTACCTATACCTCTCGCAAACATAGCTCGCAGCTTCGTCTTTTCCAGACAGTACTTGGACTTCCCCCCGTTGCTGCGTATATCTGGCTCCGCTCCCAACAACTCAGCGAGCATGTAATTAATCGTCGTGTCATCTGGATCTGTGGGGTCAGATATGCCACCAACGGGCACGCCCTGGATAGGCAAACCCCATAGAGCACTAACGTCCTGAAGAGTCACTGTCATCTCTCCAAAAGGTAAGTGGAACGTGTGCGTCTCGGGGCGCCATCGCTCCACTAGTCCTGCAATCAGGGACGCGTTGATGGACTTAGCCTCGGACTGTAGAATATCGACCAAATGCTGCACCCCCAAATTTTGCAGATACGCCTCCATCTCCGGGTAGTACTGCATGTCCGGAAACCGACCCCTGGCAGTTATAATTGCCTCACTCTGCGTTCAAAAAAGTGAACAACATGAAAACCTAAAAATACAAAAATTCAACAAAATCCAAACTTAAAAAAAAAAAAGTAATCAAGTACCTCTTTAGATGCATCTGAGACTCGGTGCTCACTGTGAGGCATCCATAATAAAGGACTGAAATGATCCTTGCTGTCAGTGGGAATTGGCTCATCAACCGGGTCGGCTGCGGGTGGTCTCCTAGGTCGTCCCCTAGCCATCCTACGTTAAAAAATATGTTAAACATGCTACAATTGGCTAAAATATGCTAATTGCGGTAAAAATATGCTAAAATACGCTAATATGCAAAAATATGACTATGGAGTCAATCATAACATGCATTATGCCAATAAGAACAAAGAACCACTCCATACAAGCATATTTTTATAAATTTGTATTTTTTTTGGAAGATAAAGTTTCCATTAGAAATGTATGAAATAATGCTTGAAATTGCACAAAGCTGTCCAGAAATTGCACTAAGATTATTGAACTGAATCATCAAACCTACTTCTAAGTTTACACATAAATTACACAGAAATTCAATCACATAACCGTATTATATAATAATATTTTATACAATTTCGCTAAAATATTAATTAAATAAGATTTTAAAGGAAAATCAATTCTTGAATAAATAAATCTATATTAATTGATTTATTTTGAAAAAATAAATATATCCAATTTTACCGATTAAAAATTTGAATTTAATGAGAGAATTTGGTTTTCAATCAGATTAGAAATTTGTCTTCTAAATATATAACATTTGAGACTTTAAAGGTAAATTTGGTTTTCAATCAGACGGTTCGAATTAATCAGACGGTTTGATCATTCTTATTTTTTTTGGTTTTCATCATTCTTATTTTTTTTCTTTCTTTTTTAATTTTCTTATAGTCGATATATACATTGCTGCCAGCTATAGGATGATCTATATATCCTCTTTCCTACCAATCAATATAGGTTCGATATATACATTGCAACTAATAAATGAGCATATGCTAAAGGTAAATAGGATCTCAGTCCAAACAAAAAAAAAATAATGAATAAAAATGATAGTATAAAAAAATTATTAATTATGCTCAATTGCCGATTAAAAATCAGACGGTTCGAATTAATCAGACGGTTCGATCAATCAGACGCAATCAATCAGACGGTTCGTCAATTTGGCTTAAACATTTCTAATTCATCAATTTGGCTTAAACATTTCTAATTCATCAATTTGGCTTAAACATTTCTAATTCATCAATTTGGCGTAAACATTTCTAATTCATCAATTTGGCGTAAACATTTCTAATTCATCAATTTGGCTTAAACATTTCTAATTCATCAATTTGGCTTAAACATTTCTAATGGCTTAAACATTTCTCTAATTCACCGATCAGATCAGCAGAGAAATACGAAAAGAATTCTAATTACCTTCAAAGATGATTGAATCGACGATCGGCGGTGAAGAAGCGGAGGGACGGCCTAGGAGGGGTGAAGAGGCGGAGAGACGGCTAGACGGCGAGGCGGCGAGACAGAGGGACGGAGGCGCAGCCTTCTTTCTTTTTTTCCTTTCTTCTTTCTTTTCTCCTTTCTTTTTTTCCTTTCTTCTTTCTGGCGGCGGCGAGTAACTTCTGTTTTTTTTTTTTTTTGGCGGAGAGGGGACACAGAGAAGAAGGGGTCACGGGTCCCTTATGCGCTGGGAATTAAATTTTCGGAACGCCAGGAAATCCAGCGTTCCGAATTAAGATTCGGAACGCCAGGAATCCTGGCGTTCCGAATTTTTAATTCGGAGCGCTGGATTTCCTGGCGCTTTGGGTAGAAATAAAATTTTTTTTAAACCCTGGTTATTTATATTAAAATATATTTTTTTTTGGGTAAAAATAAAAATCACGGTCAAAGCACAAATGGGCTTCGGCCCATTAAGCAATTAATTGCTTTGGTGGAAATGATTTTTGTAGGATACAAAAAACAGAAAGAGAGAGAGAGATAGATAACTCTAGCCGTGACCTTTTTGGTGTTCTCTTCTCTAAGCCATCTATTTTTTAGGTTTAGCTCTCTTTGTAACAATCTATCGAATACACTTGAAAATTTTGTAGATTAGCATATGAGATTGTAAGAGAGTGTGAGAGAGAGTGTTATTGGTTTGATTAATCTCCTTGTATTTGTAAAGACTCCTTAATATAGTGAAGTTGTGCCGTGTGCTCCCGTGATTTTCTCTCGAAAGGGTTCCACGTAAAATCTTATGTCTCTATTTTATTTTCTTGTGCTTGATTGCTTATTTGTGTTGGCTTCTTGTTTGACTTTCATATTTTTCTATTTGGTCGGGTATTGGTGTATACTCATAAGGTGTTCGACAAAATTACTCTTTGAAAGCTTCCGTATCCGTTCTCAACAAAAAGTGACAAAGTGATCTTATCGGAACAAATACAAAGTTTAATGGCCAGTGAGAAACAAATCAAAGTTGAGTGGCCAATCAAAGGCCATAAATAGGGACTCATTACTCAGCCCATAAATAAGTTCCCATAAACCTAGCAGGAAGAGTTTTTTTAGGCATTTCGTCAAACACTACACAGCCCATAAATAGGGACTCTCGCACGAACTCAAAACAGATCGATATGAAATTAGCAACCAATCAAAAACCTAAGGGAGTAATAGAGTCAAGAATGGTGGAAATATTGGAGTCAAGCTTCGTGGTTCCATCCAAGGACATCCAAGCAAGACGAAGGTGCTGTCGAATATAGACCAATAAAATTCTTAATAAGAATTCGTAAAAGGCTTTTTTGTCTTTTATTATATTATTCAGATATTTAATTATAGTTAAATTCAGAAGAAATAAAAGAAGAAGTTAAAGGACATATTAAATATAGTAAAGAGTAGAGGGGTAAAATAAGAAATTGAAGAACTCTTTGAGGGTATATGAGAAATAAACCCTTTAGAATAATGTATGTTCTCATTTTCTTATTTTTTTTCCTCACGTTTGAATTTCAAAGTAATAATATTACCCATAAAGGTCAATGATGTACGATATTTCAACATTAAGAAGACTTTTTAAAACAAGAACAGAGAGATAGAAATGATAGAGAATAGAAGAATTTTATTGATTTTTCTTAATGTCTTTGTACAAGTATAGTAGCAGTACTAGTATCGTGCCCGTGCGTTGCAACGGGGACATTATAAGACAAATATGAAGAGATTTTTTTATTGACATCTCACCCATAATTAAGAAAATAAATATAAATGAAAATAAAAAAAACACAAATGAAAAAAAAAACAGAGAAATAAATAATAAATAATAGTAAAAGAAACAACAACAAATGAAAAAAATGGATCAAATATAACATTAAAAAAGTCTTGAAGTATCCTTGCCTGTGTGATCCTCTTTGATGTAGTCTAACATTTGTGAAAAAAAAAAATGATAAGTAGATTATAATTGCTCCAATTGAAAAAATATAATAAAATTAGAAATGTTAAATTAATATGGTTCATACCTTATTCCTCACTCAAGACCTCCCGGTAAACTATATTTTTTGTATACATTCCTGGGGCATCAATTTCCTCTTTCCGTTTCAGCATGACTTTTGTTATACGTCGTGACGTACCTCTTGACAATGCGACATATAACTGACCGTGCGAAAAAACATGCTCGGGTAAATAGATGCCAATGTTAGGAATTGTTTGTCCTTGTGCTTTATTGATTGTCATGGCAAAACTCAGGCGAATAGGGAATTGCTTTCGTGTAAACTTGAAAGGGAACATCTCATCATCAGATGGACACATTGGAATTCTCGGTAGAAAAATTCTTTTTCCAGCATGTTCTCCAACAGCAATCTCTGCATATATTGCATTGTTTTGAAATTTTTGGCATATAAGCCTTGTACCATTACATAGGCCATTTGATGGATCAAGGTTCCGTAATAAAATAATCAGACAACCCAGTTTCAATTTGAGAAGATGTGGAGGCAGTCCACTTGGAGTCAAGGAGTTCAAAAATTATGTTGGATAGTGATTAGCAGTATCATCTTCTGCTTTGTCGAAACTGTAGTAGATCATCTCATCACCTGAAAACATCTCAATCATTTGTTGATTTAATTCATCAACATATTCATTTCTTGTTGATAGTATGGCCCTAGAAATAATATACTCTGACGAACCACCGTTGAGATGGAGAGAGGAAAAAATGGATTCTATTAACTGTTATTTAGAATCCCCTTCAGTAGTGTATGGAATAACCAATTCTTCAGGAATACGAATCAAGTCCCCCCCCAATGATTCTTCTGTTCCATCACGAACTCTGAGTAAATATTCAGAAAAATATGGGTCTAACAAAGCTCTCATGTTTCGGGTTAATTGTATTTTTTTTATTGATGGCCAAAGAAGAGACATCCGTAGACTGAAATCAACAATTTGTGCTCTAGTACCACGCCTAATAATTTTATAAATTATGTGTATGAGATATATTTTTTTTTTCAAAAAGCTATGAATTTGAACAATAAATGAAATAATATATAAAACAACTAATTAATTACCTGTCTGAAGTCACCTCCGAAAAGCATGATCTTCCCGCCGAAGGGTAAATTTTCTTCAATTATATCTTGCATTGTTCTATCAAGTGCTTCAATTGCTTGTCGCTTTGCCATTGATGCTTCATCCCATATGATCAAAGTAGCCATCCGCAATAATTGTGCAATTCCACTCTGCTTCTTGATATTGCAAACAGAGTTGTTCTCAATTTTCAAGAGAATTTTAAACCTAGAATGTGCAATTCTTCCCCTGGCATGTTATTTGCTGCAGATCCTGACGAAGCAGTTGCCAGTGCGATAAGATTCATGGAACGCACTTTAGCTAGTAATGTTTTGTATAGATATGTTCTACCTATCAAATAGATGGAACACACTTTAGTTCAATAAACAGTTTATTATAAAACAACGAACTTTGATCAATAATAAATTACAACAATTATTTACTATTTAAAAAAGTAGAGAATATTTTTCATAAATATTATTATCAGATCAAGTGGACCCTCCTCCGTGATCCACGTATGGATCTAATAAAATATTAAGATATTTTTTGCCAATTCATTAATAAATACGAATTGGACAATCAGAGTGACTTTGACTAATAAAAAATATTATTGGATACTGGCATACTTTTATATCAACTTTATGATTTATATCACAATATTGGTGTCGCAAGCGTGGACAAGTATAGTGATTTATTAACTTTCTATTTATTATTTCATTGGTCCATTTATGGAAAAAAATATTGATTTTCATTATGCTTAATTGAACAAGGAGAATAAGGAATCACATTTTTATTGTTTGCATAATTGAGTGTAGGGGAAATAAGGAAATATATTCCTTGTAGATAAATATCATAAAAAAATGGAATTGTTTTAAATTTAATTGTAACATATAGTGTGGCTGTATGTGTGGCGAGATTTCTTTTAACTAAATATAAACTTCTACACATAAAAAGAGATGCATTTAATCAAAAGATGACAGATTATGTGATTGGAGGGCTGATATTAAATCCGAAATTTCATCTTTCAATCGTAGCCGTTGGCGGATCAGGACATCAATGTGCTTAATAATGGAATGGAGAAATGGAGATATAAAGGAAATTACATCTCATCTAACTATGGTTTAGACTCTAACTAGAGTTCTAACCATCAACTAATCATAGTTCTAACAAACTCTAATATCTAACAGTATCCTAACTGTCTTTGACTGAGCCAATGTGGTTTGACTTTTCTTGAGCTGCTGGAGATACTCTATTACTTTTGTATGTATCATCCAATTTAACAAGTCCCTCAGCACAGTTTCTATTACACTTTCCCTGAGGTTGAATTTCAATAGAATTCAATGAGTTTGATGAATAAATGAATAATAGAAGTTCATTGAATCCGTCTCCTTTTAAAGACTTGTGATGGAATCTAGCTAGAACGATACCCAAACTCCGAACTCCAAACAGTTTCCTTCACAATGGAGAAGGCTGTGGCCGTATGTATCTATATTTGCGTGTGCGTGCGACCTCTAAATTTAAATATAACATGGACATGGCTAGCGTGCTACGCGTAGCATAGAGCACTCCGTGCTACGGCTCACTTTTTGAGTTTTCAAAATCCTAACGGTCGATCCGAACCGTTCAACATGATCTCCATATTAATATGTACTTGGAAACCAAATTTTACATTTTTTAGAATTTTTTTACTATTTATTAAGCCACTTTGAAAAAACACTAATTTGTACACAACAGTAAAATCTGCTGGACCATTGGATCAGCGATTTTCAAAGTGGCTTAATAAATAGTAAAAATATTCTAAAAAATGTAAAATTTGGTTTCCAAGTACATATTAATATGGAGATCATGTTGAACGGTTCGGATGGACCGTTAGGATTTTGAAAACTCAAAAAATGAGCCGTAGCACGGTAGAGCCTCTATGCTACGCGTAGCATATTAGCCAAATCCATATAACATATAAACTTAGTTGGGTTTTAGTATAGGCTGAGGTCTGTTGAAGAGAGGAGTTCTATTTTTCTTTTCCTACGTTAACTGGAATTAGCCTTGGGCTTAATTTGTATTGCTTTAGTTTCATAAAAATAAGTATATGGGACTCATTACTCAATAATACAGTGAAAAAGCAGAGATAGTATAAGAGCATACTGAAAGCAATTTAAGAAAAAAGTAACAATACTATATAGTCAATTGAAACAGAGAATGTCTAGGTAACATAAACAAGTAGGAAACCAGCTACTTAAAGATTTCATAAAAAGTGACAAACACAGACAACTTAAAAGCATAATTAATCCTGTAATTATCAAAAACACTCAAGGATAATCAATTCCAAATTAGAAAGTACTTTTAGATATCTTTCAGAATTGATGGAAAAATCTTAATCAAATTGTAAAATCCATCAGTACGTGCAACAGCTTTAAAAACCTCAGGAGAGCTCATAAATTTGAGACACTCTGCTTTAAGTTGACTGCAATTGTGTTGATTTGCCAAAAGTAATGTAGTTCCAGTGTTGCTCACACAGAGACGCTTGCACAATAAATCTTCACATATCAACCTCAACCTCTGCAGCTGATACCTATCATTCACGTATTTGATCGTCTTTTCAAAATTAGTAAAAGAAATAAAAAGAAATAAAAAAGAAAAACTTAATACATACCTATCTGCAGCTACGAGCAAATGTTGAGCCATCAAACTCGGATCTTGATTTTTATCATCATCATCACTAGTGCTCTCAAAATCAGGCACTAAATCAGAATAAATGAAGTAAAGCATGGATTCGAAAACCGGTGCTTCAATATCATCAACTGGTATGATGTCTTCCCATTTCTCTTTCATACAACCAAAAAGCTCGGCATTGAAGACAGCTGACCTCGCTGCAAGTATCAACCGATGAGCCTTAAATTTCTCTCCCTTCACTATAAATGTAACGTCAGCCCCCTTTCCACTCTCAAGTAGATTAGCCAAATTTTGGTTCAAATTTGAGGGTGGCACAATAACACCATAGGGGTTGGTTACTTCAAGCTTTGTCCCTTTAATAACAGTAACTGCACACTTCACTGTGAAAGCATCATCTTTCAAATATTCTGATGCCTCAAATTCAGTTCTCTTTGCAAATTGTGTAAGACTCCAATTTCTCACAAAATCGAAAGTCCTGACTGGGGATGCAAGGCTCATGTCAGAAGGGGCACCATTTTGTTGAAGAATGGTCAAAGTTAGTTGTGCCTTCACATCATTAACTGCACTTACAAATCGCACCAAAATGGATAAAAAATGTTGATCATTCTTAGTGTATCCATCAGGATAGAATTCAATTTTCCATTTATATCCGCCAACAGTAAAAACATCAGAGTCAATATTTTTTCCTATTCCAATCCCTTTAGTCAGGGAATAATGGTAAATCTTGAACAGATGTGTTCCAGTTATCGTCACTGTTCGAATTGCTGAGGTTGTCTCGAGGTTTTGATGATTAATAGCTTGAGCGAATGAATCCATTTGGGTATATCTTCCACTGTAAGTGTATATATATATGAGATTACAGATTATAGCTCTATACAGTCTACACTAGAAATCCTTTTCTTGTTATATAGGATTTTTATTAAGTAAAAAAAAATTAATATTACCCACTCAAGGGTCAAATAGGAAATTGAGACAGCCAATGTGAGCTAATTAATTTAATTGAAGGGGATGTATCAGTTTGGAGAAGAGCAATGAACTAGGGAAATTGGACCGTGACAATGTTTATATCCTCAAAACCTTTATTTTCCAAAGCTTTTCCTCTTTTTTATTCTACTTATGTGTCCCACTTGTATATGGAAAAGGCAAATTATTTAGAATCAATTCTAAAAGGCGAATAATACCAACAGTTAAAAGAGTTTTAGGCAAGTATAAAAACTCAAGGCGCAACCTTGTACGAGGTGGTCGGAGTTGAGAGAGAACCTTGAAGAAGAGGAGAGGAAGAGACGAAGGGAGCGCGGAGGAGGCGGGAAAGGACTTGGAGAGAAGCGGTGGAAAGGAAAGAAGGCGAACAAAGCAGAGAAGGATGCAATGAGAATTTCAACCTGTCAATGGCAAAGTCATTTGATCCATGAAAATATTTATATAAATTTTTTAAAATATAAGTTTTCGGAAAATGCATGTGTAATTTATTAGAATGTTAATCTTTTTTTCTTTTTATAGAAGATTTAATACTAAAATTAAACGTCATGATAGAAACTTAACTAAAATTAGCTTAATCTATTTAAACTTAACTAAAGTTAGCTTAATCTATTAAATCTAAGTGTTGCTAGTTTAATTATGCTTGTTCAATTAATTTTTTGTATTATTATGTTGTGTTTGTTTAATTAATTTTAATTTTTGTACTTGTTTAAATTGTGATTGCTTTATTATATTATTAAAGCAGATCATATAGCTCATGATGTGGTGGTATTTAGACTAAAATGACATCAATATCATACTAGCTGGATTCTTCAAATAATTACAAAGGGTTAATCCCTTCTAAAAGCACTCATGTAAAACTTTATTTTAAGCCTGAAAACATAGTTTGCACTTGATCCAACCGAGGCTATGCACAAGGCATAACATTAAAAATGTGAAAAAGGTTGTAACAAAAGTTTATATTACAATTGATAATTCCTTGATTCACATTATTAACAACCCGTATATGTTCATTTCTTTAACGTAAAAAGTCAAACGGCTAATTTTTCGGAGTAGGCTGAATGAAGAAACAAATTCGTATCTTTATCAATTTCATCTTTTAGTATTCCAGCATTTTCGATTTCAAGACCAAAATCATCCAAATTTGACAAGGATTTCAACTGCTGGCTAATAGAATCAATTGTTTTTTGACATTCAGCTAGTTTTCCTGCAGCCAAAACATGCTCCTTTACCTGAAAGAGATGATACAAATTTTAGTTTAACATAAATAAAATGCACATAAGCTAAAAATGAACTGCCCTTTTCTGATTATCACAAGTTACTTAGTTGCATCAGAAGCTACTTCTATCCGTATGGAACTAAACAGTTTTCATGAAAAAAGAGAGAGAAAATTCACCTGATTAACCTTAAATTTTTTGCTATTGGTAGGCTCTTTAACACGACCTTCCTCCTTAATCCCATCCAACTCTTTTTCCAGCTTCTTACACTTAACAGTAAGTTCAATTGCAGCCCCTCTCTCGTTGGTTACCTCTTTCTCTAGAGTACCAAGTTTTACACGCAATTCTTCAATTTCTCTACAAGTGATCTCATATTGTGCTGCCAATTTATTTCTCTTTGTTTCTGAAGCTTCTAGGCCCTCAACATATACTAGAGAAACCTTCTTCTCTTCTTCTATTTTTTTCTCTAACGAAGCAACCTTTTCCATTAGTTTATTTCTCTTTTTCTCTTCAATTTCCATGCTCTTGTACTTGGTTAAGAGTTCTTTATACAATTCTCTCTCTTTTTCTAGGGTTTCTTCAAGCAATTGAACTTCTCCCTGCAGTTTTGCCTCATTTTCAGTGCTCCTCTTTTGCAAGGAGCTTACGTTCTCTCTTAAAACTCCAACCTCCTCTTTAGATGACAAAAACTGGAACTGGAGATCCCGCTTCTCCAGTTGTGCCGCCTCCATTTCTTGCAACTTGAGTTTCAGTTCTTCTGACATGCCCCTCTCCTTTTCTAATGTTTCATCAAGTAACCGTGTCTTTTCTCGCCAGGTGGCAACCTCCTTCCGCAGCATGAGAAGTTGTGATTCAAGTTTACGTTTCTCCACTTCCATCAACTCAATTTTCGGTAACTTGGCTTTCATTTCTTTAGATAATGCCTTCTCGTGATCAATTTCCCTTTGTAGAATTTTCACCTTTTCTCTGAATTTGGAATTTTCACCACGAGTTGATTTTAATTGTGATTCCATCTCATTTCTTTCAGCTTTCAAATCTTTCAATTCCAACTTTGCCCTTTCGAGGTGTAACTCCACTTCCCCCTTCTTAACCTCAAGTGACTCTAGTTCCATCTCAAGAGTACACTTCTCCCCATTTACTGAATTCAGAGTCTTCTGCAACTCACCTGATTTTTGCTCCATTGCTTTCAACTTCACTTGTGTGTCCTCCAATTGCCTTTTCACCTCATTGAATGTGTTCTCTATCCCCACCTTATCCATTTCCTCACCTTTATTTCTGAATTCATCACTAGCAACCATCCTCTCCATTTCAGAAAAATCATCCAACAAGGATGCATCGAGTGAAGTGCTGATACTTCTCACAACTCCAACTTTCTCATTTACTTTAAATTGATCGAGCTCTGTCAAGAGAGCTGTGGCCCACGAGTCAGAGCAGCTTGTCTCATTATCTGATTGGCTGTCAGCTATAGATTCTGCGTAAGTTGAGTTACGTGAAGCCACTCTCTGGAGAGGTGAGTGGGGTTTATGTGCTTTTACACGCAGCTTGCGACACTCGTGTTCTAATTTGGCAACCTTTTTAAGGCTCTCTAGCCTCTGTTTACTAGCCTTTTCTGCTGCTTTTATGCTAAATTCTTTCTCTAGAGTGCGTGAGTGGAGTTCTGACCCCAGACTGGATATCTCCTTCTCAAGGGAAACAATTTTTGAATTTGATTCTTGATTTGTTGAAGTGGTATTTCTTGGAGAAGTGTTCTCGGCTTGAGCTTCAAGCATTGCTCGGAGCTCAGTGACCTATTTTTCATAGTAATAATAATAAAAATAAAAAAGGAAACAATTAGGTTTCACTAATAAATTATAATTGTGTCGAATTGAGACCAAGAATAGTAGAACAACTCAGCCAGTATGGTCTAATAATCAGTTACCTGAAACTCAGCCATTATGGTCTAAAAAAAACAAAACCCATACACCTGCAATCCCATTCCAACTAACTGAAACAACTACAAATAGTCAGCTACCTGTAACTCAAGATCTGATTTGTCTGATTCCCACTTGCAGGATTGCTGGGAAAGGGCTTCTTCCAGTTTCCTTTCTTGATCTGACCTCGCTTGCCGTAGCTCTCTTACACACTCCTTTAAAGCACCATCTAGGTGACGTATTCTGTCATCTAATTCAGAGTTTCTCTGATTTGCAGAATCCAACTGTGCTTTCAAACCTACAATCTCTTCCTCTGCTCTTTCCCAACCTAGCACATAATTGAAGCATTTCATCTAGTATTCTAGTAAAAAGATTATATGACAGGTGCAGTTTAGATGTTTTGTTATTTTTTATTATGTGATTTTGGTGGGAACCAATAATAAATTTGTTCGATGGTCCTTTTACTGACAAGTAAGGGTAAACTCCATTAAAAAGAAATAACATAAGTCATATATCATATTTTTGCCCCTAAAAAATTACAACCACAATAGTTTTGGGTTTTGTGTAAGTTTAGTAATTGATTTGGAAATGGATAAGTCATAATATTTGTGTAACTATACTGGTACATGTACTTTAGTATTGAACCAAAACATGGGTTAAGTTTAGTATTGTATCAGTGGTCCCTACCAGTAATGTAGCACTATCAGCAATAAACAACATGTAACAATTATGGTCTTTTTAATTTTTTGATGGAAGTGTACCAAGAACGGCTTCTTCGGCTACTTTGGCATGCTGCTTCACTATGTCATCTTTCACATTTAGGTCAAGAATCGTAGCAGATAGCTTCTCACTGAGAATTTTTACAGTTTCATCCTTGTTTTCCTCAGAATTACTTTTGGACAACGTTTCAGGCAATTTGGATTCAATGTTGGATGTTATGTCAGGTGATTGGTGATTTGGCGAACCCCTTTGTACCTCCTGTACAGTAATCAGAAAATTATTTATTGATAACTTATTATTAGACTAGTAGATTAGCTAAGCGTGCATTTGTAATGCATTTAAAAGACAGATTAATTAAGGATTCCAA
The DNA here is from genome assembly GCA_028015225.1 of Carex myosuroides. Lineage (NCBI taxonomy): Eukaryota > Viridiplantae > Streptophyta > Magnoliopsida > Poales > Cyperaceae > Carex > Carex myosuroides. The sequence goes on along the minus strand of CM051475.1, from coordinate 11,613,479 downwards.
CATTAAGGAGACCTTTTTTTCTTTTACCAATTAAGTTTGTTTGCTACCACTTATTAACAGAAGGTAAATAGGTGGAGAGAGCAATCATGTATTGTTAAGGAGAAAATGGAAATCAATTAAGACCATGGAAAAATCAGAATCTTTAGGTACCAAGAAATTTATAGAGAGCAAGAGAGGTACACCAACTCTTCAGGTTGGTGTGAGAAACTACATAGTATTGTCATGCAACTAGGGACCAAAACAACCTAACCCATATCGATACAATAAGTTACAGTTCTGGACCAATAACAATCATCCTATATGATAACAGTGAGATATACAAGGATAGTACTTAAAAAGATTTCAAAAACTAAACAAAAACTATGCTTCATTAATTGGTCATGATTACAGCAAAATTTTAACCACCAGACTGAAACTATAAACACTGATTAAATATATCAAAAACAGTTCTAAACAAAAATGCAAATGCATTATTCAAATTAGAATTGAAATGTCTTGCAAAAGAAACATTCTGTCACAAGACTTTCTAATTGTTGCTAGTTTTAATTAATATCTTCATTAAAGCTTAACAAACAAAACCTTCTCCATAACCAACTTTTGGTCCATTAAAGTTGGAATGTTATCTCAATAAACAAACAAACAAAATCTTTTCACCCAAAAAGGAAAATCAGGCAAGGCAACTCTCTACTAGAGCTAAATATACAAACAATAAGCAATCTACTGTACCTACAACTCAAAGATTTCAATTAAGAACTACAGAAATGAAATACCTGTTCATCAGAACATCTTTCAGAAAGAGAAGGGGACGAAGCTGAGCCAGTGCTCTCGGTTTCTCCACTACTTTTTTCTGAAGATTTCTTACGCCATAGCCAGCTTCTCCTCTCCATTTTAGCGATCTAATACGATGTCCAGTTCACCATTTCTGATTCTCCACCATTCATTGATAAGAGTTCTTCCCACCTTCCACTAAATCAAAGCCCTTCAGAGAAAGAAACTAAAATAAAAAAAAGGAAAATCGATTTGTTTTTGTTAGATAATCTAAAAGAACATGAATCGAGAGGGATACAACAATCGAACGAAATGTGACGAGTTCATACCACCGAAAGATGAGAACTAAAAACAACAAAGATCAGAAATACTCAGATGAAGAAATACCAATAAAAGGCACGAAAGATCGCTCTAAATCTGAACTGGAGCCACTAAATGTGAAGAAGAAAGAAAAGAGGGACAAGAGGAGGCACCTCTCTGAGTCAAACATCAAAAATTGAGGAAAGGTGGCTTTGAAACAGTAAAAGAGAGAGATGGAGTAAAACACAAGAATGACTAGATCAAACGAAAGATAATAAATAACGAGGTTTACTTTTACAAATCCAGGAAATAAATTCTTACCTGTTTGAGAGAAAATGGGTATTACTCGGAGAAGAGATGGCCAGATAAAACTTCCAAATGGGTATATTGATTAATACTTAATAGTGAGAGAAATCAGAAAACTGTGTTAATTTTGTTTTTTTTCAAATGGAGATTAGCTTTATTCGCGCTCCCGCGCCTCCCTCTTTCGTTCTGTCGCCATTCTTCCTTTTGAGAGAGAGACTTCTCTCACTGCCACTAGAGATTGCTTGGGTTTTAATCATCTTTTCTTTTTTTAATTCAATGGTCAATTCCTTTGATAGTCGTAGATTCTTTGTGGCGGACATCTGCCTTCCACGTTGCAGAACCATGAGACAGTTGGCGTGGAACCATGAGGCTATGACCGGTGGAATTCAGCTCCCGTGCTTCACCTGACCGTGTAGAATGAGATCTGATTCGTCCGTTTTGATCTGACACGAATCGTAAAGCAGAGTTTTTTATATTTTAAATAGGTATCAAATTAATTTTGGTTCGGCCATAAGTATTTTACATGATTAGGTATCAAATTAATTTTTAAGTTTTGTAAATGAGCACTTGTTCAGTAAGCTTAAGGGTAGTGTTCGGCAGCCCATCAAGCTTAAATTTTAAGTTGCACTAAGGAGCACCCGTTCGGCAATAAAGTTGAAAAGTAATTTTCTTAAGAAAGCTTTAAGTTTGGCAAAATGCTCAAGTCATGTGAAACCATAACTTAAAAACTTGGGCAAGCTTAAGAAAAGTGGACAAAAGGAGCTCTAAGAAGGTAGCATTAAGCTTGATAAAGGAGTACCTGTTCGGTGAGCTTAAGGCTCCTTAGAGCACTAAGGAACTCTTAAGCCATGTTAAGCCATGTTGCTGAACACTACCAAGACTCCTTAGGGTGTTAAGGAGCTCTAAGGAAGCTTAATATGCTCCTGCCGAACACTCACTTGGGGATATTCACAATCTTACAGGTGTTCATACAATTCCGGTTATTTCCTCAAAACAATAAACATAGTTTTTTGAAATATGGGTTGGAGGTCAAGTCATCCAACACATTTCAAACTCCTATGTATTAATATAGAGGATTTCCCATTTTGTGGGTTTCGAACTCATGACCTCTCACATAGGAGTCATGTGCCTTTGTCACTAGACCAAAGACAAGTTCTTAACAATAAGTAGAGTTGATGAGGTTTTTGTAAGAATTATATTTTTATCAGAGACACATATATAATATAATATACACCTCATTCAAGGAAAGGACACATATTAAATCTACACTGCTTTTTAGAAAGAAATAGTAAAAAACTGTAATTTTTTGTGTTGTTTTTATTGGAGCGTTGATTTAATATGCGTCTAGGGGTGTCAACGGGTACGATAAAGGTCGAGTGGAAGCATCTTCATACTCGTACCCATTATAAATTGTCATTATCCGTACCCTACTCTTGCCCGCTACAAAATAATCTTACCCGTATCCTACCCTTATCCCGTTATGGTTGTCGGATAACGAAACGGTAGCGGATAAATAACGGGTATTACTGTTATAATAATTTTTGTATTATTTATTAAATAAAACATTAAAACATATACATTCATTTCACACATCACACATGTATAGTACTTAATTGAAAAAAAAAAAAATCTAATCATGCTAAACGCAAGTAAACCAATTAAAGTATTATTTTTAGTGCTTATTAATATATATTTTTTTTTATAATTACCCGATCGGGTAACGGGTACGAAATAGGTTTTACCCGTACGCTTACCCGCTTAGATAACGAAAAAAATCTTTACCCATACCCATACCCGATAAGTTTACAAAAAAAAATTATTACCCGTACCCGTCTTATCAGATACGGTACGGGTCGGATAAACGGATAGAAGAGCGCCATTGACACCCCTATCTACGTCCCTCATAACTTTCAAAAAATAAAAAATAAACTGTTAACTTTGTTTATTAACTTTTAGAAGATGGTAACAAAAAAAACCGGCATGCAATTAAGTTATTTTGTGTTAAAGACAATTAATACCTGCGAAATTTAAACCATTACGATCTAATTGTCCCATAGAACGGATGTATATTTTAATTTTTAGTAATCTAGATATTTAATAGTACGATTGCAATGTTATTACATATTATTTGGAGATTTTTTGTAAAAAAATCTAGCATTATTATGGTTCTTTTAATTTCTATTCTTCCACATTCGGTAATAATTTTTTAAGGAACCGTAGCTCTTTCCTTGCTATTTGATTTTTTTTAAAGAACCGTGCTAGTGTTCGAAAAATCATGCAATCATAAATCACATTTGTTATAAAAAATATCTTTGAATTAAAAAAAATGAGACAGGACCGTTATATTGTGTTTTACGATAACGATATAAAATATGATATCAGGCTGACCTGGAATTTGGCGCCTTCTATTTTTGGATCCGACTCCGCTGCTTTTCTTAGAGAAAAGCAGCACCCTCCTTTTCCGATCCGAACTATTCAAAAATTTGCATTCACGTATCTCGATAAAATAACTTTTTCATACACAAATCTCAACAAATTTGAATGGTTCGGATCGGAAAAGGAGAGCCCTGCTTTTCTCTCAGAAAAGCAGCGGAGTCGGATCCTATTTTTGGATATCAGCAAAAATTTGCTCATGTTTTTTTTTTTTTGGAGGAAGGAGATGCAAATTTCAAATCTAGGTTTAATTAGTTGCGAAGCTTATACTTTTTCTGCATAATACGCTATTAGGGGAGTGATTAGATAGTTTAATTAGATTAATGCTCTTAGAAATAAGACCCTTTACCTCATTTGTTGGCCCCTTACAGTGGGTAGCTATATTAACAGAGCCGTTTTTGCTTCATACAGCACCAATCTATATGTAATGTTGTTTTGATTCTATAGTCTGTGTGTTGTATGAAGCCAAAACTACTCTGTTACAAAAATTACCCAGTATAGTTGAATTAATCCCCATTTTGTGCTTTTGCTTATTTCGAAAATTTTGTGTTACAAAATTGAAGGGATTAGTTAACAGTTTTAGAAGGAAAATAAGAAGAAACAATTTCATTTATTTTAAGTAACTTACAAAAAGAATCCTGATTGCAACAACAAGCTAGTTCGGTTCGGTTCGGTTCGGTTCGGTTCGGTTCGGTTGCAATGCTAAATCGGTTCGGTTCGGTTCTATTTTAGAAACCGAATTATTACTTTGATTTGCCTAGTTCGGTTCGGTTTCAACCGAACCGAATTGATGAACACCGCTAGTAAAAACCACCAAATTAAAAAAGTATTTCAAAGTCATCATTTATGTAGCACTAATTATAACACTATTTTGGATTTTTTTTTTTGGTAAAATAGTATAAAATTATATATGACATACTATGTATATATTGCTGTGAAAATAGAGACAAGAATTGTATATTTTTATGGATATAAAGGATGATTCTAATATATTTGCAGAGTTATATTTTTTGCATGCTATATCACAATATTTTTAATATAAAAGAATGTGATCAACCAAACATAATTTAGCCTAAAAGACTGTGTGGAAAATTAATAAAAAATTCATAACATTAAACAAAATGATATGAAAAATTAAGGACGGAAAGTATGAAAAATACAAAAATACCAAGTAACAAGAATAGTATGTTGTCGATGTTGAAAAATAAGCAAAATCAAATTCTCTTATTAAAGAGCACTGATATTGACAATCTTACAATAGATGAACAACCCAACCAAACCAAGAGGAAACACAATTAATGAAATTAAAAATTTCATACCTGCAGATCTGATATCATATCACCCAATAAGATGACTCAAATTTTGACTTTAAATCCGGACCGTTCGATTTGCTTTGACACAAATATTAAAGAGATCATGTACATTCCACCTCGATCTTATCATATTGACCCAGACTATAAATTTATTTGATAAGTTTGAAGAATTAAATTAATCATTTTTAATAAATTATGAATATATGCACATAACTTTAATGAAAACATAAAATTATCAGCAAAATTCCGATTAATCGGCTGTATCCTAATTAATCGTTTGACGGTACTATGTCCATCTGACAAGTGTATACTTTTATTTACAACACTGATTATAATAATGTCAATCATCAACTTGTAAAGTGTCAGCTACAACCTAAATGTTTGTTAAAAAAAATTACAACCTAAATTATGTTGCCAAAAAAAATTTGTTGGTCGTACTCATGGAAAACATAGTTATTACAATACCATAACCTTTTTTGTGATATTGATTACGTAATGCAAATATTTGAATACTAATTGCCTTTAAAAAACAAATTTCAACGGTCCAAAATAATGAATGATGGTTAGCTAACCTCAAAAATTAAACCAAGTTTATTAGCCGGTTTAAAAGAACTAATATTTAATCTAGTGGCCAGGAGCAGAGTCAGACTTTCAAATTATGAGAGCCAAATATATATTAAAGATCAATCATATAAAATTTTCATGCTGAGAATAGGGTCAATTATACAGTACCTATGATATTTTCTTTTGAATTATATAGAAAATATTACATAAATATCAAAATTAAAAAAAAAATTGGAGGTCAATTGGCCTCCATTCAATATGAATGGATCTGTCCTGTTAGTGACAAAAAGACAATTTTCTCAGCGTGAAATATTGCATATTCAAATGAAAAACATTAGAATTTAAAATACTCAAACCTCTATTTTTCTCATAATAATTAATGCTAAATTTCAAACTTGTACTTCTTTGGAAAGGAAATAATGCTGTAACATGTCCGGTATTGTACTGTTCAATCATGTAGCTAGTTAAGTGTGTAAACCGTGTTGTTACGAGAGAATATATGTTTCATTTGATTGCATTAGTTGACTCTAGGATATACCGTGACAAAAATAAAGCTATTATTCTTTGGCTTTGTTTCAATTTTATTCTCTGGCTTTGTTTCAATTTTATTCTCAGACAAAATTATTCGAACCTGGAGTGCATCACGCCATAAATCTCGCATCCTGGTTTCTTGTGAAGTTGCAATCTGACATTCAAAATAAATTATCAAGGGAAAAAATATAATCAGGTGATATTATAGAATAGAGAGCAGGTTTGTTTACATTTCACACTCTAAAAGACAAACAATAAACACCGAGATTTTTATTTTTAACATTTTAATAAAATCAATTATTAAATTGACCATCGTTTTCGGTCAATTTCAAATCTAACACGGCCGCAGAATGCCGGAGCGGACCCATATGGGGGGTACCGCAGAATGCCGGAGCGGACCCCCATATGGGTCCGCACAATGCCGAAGCGGCCCCAGGGCCGCATAATGCCGGAGCGGTCCCTTTATTTTTTATTTTAGAAATACGAAATTGTATATATGTTAAGTGTTATTTAGTTTCGAATGCAGTTTAAATTGATTTTTGGTCGTATCGTATTTTTGGTCGTTCGTTTGAAATATTTTAGATATTTTAGATATGTGGTTTCTTTGAAATTCTTTTGTGTACTCTGAGAAAATAAAATCAACAAAATAAATAAATAACAACAAAATCAAACAAACAAGAAACTAATCAACGAAATAAATAAGTATCTGACAAAACATCTACCAATACTCCAAATAAGAATCTACCAATCTAACAAAACATCTAACAATCTACGGCTCTGGACTAAACACCGTCCTCGCCTTCTTCTTCCTAAACCCCCGACCCCGCCTGCATAGTGGCGTCTCGTCTGTATCTCCGGAGGATGCTGAGCTGGATGCCTGGACATCCGTAGACTGAACCGGCTCCTGACGAACCTCCTCAATCTCGGATGTCTGCTGGACCCCAGGACCAAAAACTGTGGTCTGTCCAGACTCAGCCTGCGTGAATAAAAACGCCTGTCTCCGGACGCCATCGCTCAACGAGGCCAGAAGATAAGCCCTCGTCAGCATTCTCCTCGGCCATCTGGGATATCTGGTACAATCCCATCGAGCGTAAAACCCCCCCGTACGCCGACTGGTACCGTAGATGCTGGCGGTTGTGACGAACCGTAACCGCATCCAAACCCTGCATTTAAGTAAATAATCAGATCAAGTTCATTCATCGAAAATTCGAGATGACAAATTTATAAATATGACAAATTTACTTACCCCAGTGGCAGCCTCTAATATCCGATGCTCCGCATTCGGGTACCACAAGAAGTCGCTGACCCTGTCGGTGCGACTCCGGATACCCGGAACATCCGCCAACGCTGTCTCGATGTACTGAGACATCTCGTATGGCGTGGCTGTAGTAGCATGCTGTGTACCCCTACTGGAGGATGGTATATCTCTACTGGTACTCATGCTGTATTGGATAATATTTGGTCAAATATGAGAGTTTGGTAAAAGTCCGGTTTAACTTTGGGTACAATTCTAATTAAATTTGGATACAATTCTAATTAAATTTGGTTACAACCGAATTAAATTTGGGTACAATCTAATTAAATTTAGGTACAATTCTAATTAAATTTGGTTACAATCGAATTAAATTTGGGTACAATCTAATTAAATTTGGGTACAATTCTAATTAAATTTGGGTACAATCGAATTAAATTTAGGTACAATTCTATTTAAATTTGGGTACAATCGAATTAAATTTTGGTACAATTCTAATTCTAAATCCTAAATCTAAACTCTAAACCTAAATCCTAATCCTAAACCCTAAACCTACACCTAATTACTACTCTACACTAAAAATTAAAACAAGAGAAGAAGAAGAAAACTTACCCGAGGTCGAAGGGATTCAAGCTTCAAAAGAGATGTAATGAAATTGGAATTCTGCGGCCCTATATATAGGTCGGGGACCGCTCCGGCATTGTGCGGCCCTGAGGCCGCTTCGGCATTGTGCGGACCCATATGGGGGTCCGCTCCGGCATTCTGCGGTACCCCCCATATGGGTCCGCTCCGGCATTCTGCGGCCGTGTTAGATTTGAAATTGACCAAAAACGATGGTTAATTTATTAATGAATTTTATTAAAATGTTAAAAATAAAAATTTCGGCAATAAACAATATGAAGATTTCTTTCATTCAATCGTATTTTTCCTTACAACAAATCAAACGGGCTTTATTAATGTCATTTTATTACTACATCAAATATTACCAAATACGAACCTTTACAAGTTTTAAATTATTTCACGAACGGTAAAAAAAATTATTTAAATTTCTTCATTTAAAATTTTATTTATTATAAATCGATTTCAACATTTTCCTATGTAATGGTGAAAATAATAATATTAAATTTTAATGGTTATAAGGCTAGCATAGGCTTGTATCTAAAATATTAAAAAGGATGGATTAATCATCTCGTATCATGTTTTGCTAGATCACTTGAGAGTAGGTCCGATGGGCATCGGACCTACTCTGGTTCGATGGGTTTAATCACCGTCGTTTTACTTTAAGATTCGTGCAGAATGCTTTAAACTTCGTGCATGTCTGTTTCAATTTTCGTGTGCACAAATCTTAAATTAGACTGGACGTTCATTATGCTCGTTGAACCTAAAAGTAGGTCCGATGGACATGGGACCTACTCCGTTCTCTTGCTAGATATGTGTCTATATCCATGTTACATAACTTATTGTCTTACATTGACAACTTTATTAGATTAGCATGAAAATTAGATTTATATACGAATCCGCGTCTTACTACCATAAAATGTGATACAAATATACAATTATCGGTCAACCTAGACAGATCATAAGAACTTAAATATTTTAAAACCATTTGGCATTGGTATTAGATTTCTTCTCTTTCAATTATACCTTGATATTTGGGGAAGATAAAAGTATTTTTAATCTCATATGTATTGTCCGATTTTGATAGGACAACCAGCATGCAATTATTGTAGCGAGCTACCATCATTTTTATAATAACTAATTTGGAGTCAAAACTCTTATTTCTAAAAAAACTATGAATCCCCAAGCGCGTCCGTACATAAATTTATACATACATAATTGTTGATAGAGGAGGGTTCAAATGCCTCCATTTTTCATGCCTCCACCTTTAAAAACTTTAACAACTCAAAATTTAAAACTTAAAAGTCAAAATAAAACCGTTGGATATGATCTACATCATTTTATCAATGTCCTCATAAAAAATTATCACATTTTGATTTTGTTTTTATGTGAATCAATAAGTTGAAAAATCAACCTCTAGAAATTATCCACATTAGTGTATTTTTTACAAGCTCATGATAACAACCAAAACAAAATTGAAATTTTTACACGTGCATAGATAAAATGATTTAGATCATATCCAACGGTTTTATTTTGATTTTTAAGTTTTAAATTTTGAGTTATTAAAGTTTTAAAAAATGGTGGCATAGTGGAGACATGAAGAATGGAGGCATTTGAACCCTCCTCTTGTTGATATCATGCATATCCATATGTGAGTGTGCATCATTTTTCGATCTCAATGACCCGCCACACAATATCACAGACCATATCCGCCACAAAAAGATTTGTTTTCCTACATTTGAACTGCCAAGAGCCAACAACTGTATTGGAGAATGGTAAAGATTTTAACAGAGCAGTCTTGGCCTCATGCAGCGTACAAATTATAAAATTAAAACAGCAGCACTGTATATGATTCGTGACTGCATGAAGCCAAAACTGCTCTGTTAAAATCTTTACCTTGGACTTGGAGAATCCAAACTCCATCCGTTTGTATAATTCACTGTGCTTAATTTTAACAGCGAATGTCATCTAATCCCTCAAAAGTTTTACTATTACGTATTTATTCCTTCAAAATCAGTAATTACATATTTATCTTTAAAAATTATAAAAATTCACTTATTTATCCAATCTAACTCTATAATATATCAAATATCTCGAAAAATAATTATATAATATTTTCAAATTATAAAATTTATTTTACAATATTAATTAATAATATATTGACCACTATACTCTTCCTTTGTTTCTCTCTCTTTAGTCTGTCTGAGTTCTCTCTAAGACGACAAACCTCCCGCCTCTCTCTCCAAATGCACTAAATCAGAGATTTCTCCCGTCTTCCCTCATCGCCTCCAAATGCCGTGTAAGTTTAAATAACTGGAATTGATTTTTGTACGATTGCTGTTATTTTTTACTTTATTGTTTGTGCTTTATGATTTGGATTCACTTCCAAATGCCATGTAAGTTTACTTGAGTAAAAACTGAATATTTTTTTGTTGACAATAATTGCTTAATATGATTCTCAACAAGTACAAAAAAAGCTGGTAGAGATGGGAATTGATTTAGTCATTTATTGTTATTATTTTTCTTGCGTTTATTATGTTATTGTACTATGAATTTTTACTGATTGATGGTTATGTAATCAACGTGTTTAGAAGAGAAAATAGAAGCCACTGGAAGAAGAGCAAATAGAAATGAGACCAAAACATGTTTAGACGCTTTTTAAAAAGATAGTAACACACCGGTCTTAGAAGGCAAAATAGAAGAAGGGTAAATGGGAATAAATAGAAAGCTAATGTTAAATATGATAGATTTAACTAATATGTGAGTTTTTACAATTTTTAAAGATAAATATGTGATTAATGATTTTGGAGGGATAAATACGTAATATTGAAACTTTTGAGGATACACATGAAATTCCCCCTAATTTTAGCGACAGTACACTGCACAAGTAGTTACAATTGTTATCTCCGCAAGAGAACCTAGCCTACACAAATTGAAAATGGTTAGGCATATGCATAGCAGCATAGGAATGCTCATTTCGACCAACTAAAATAAATTACCCTTGGAATGTCTCTATCAAGTGTTATCGATTTCAAACCATTTCTTTTTCAACATATCTCATGGATATTCGTATATTTGATCTGATTATGATATCATTGCCCAGTTGTTGATGTTCTTGTTCTTTGTTTTTTTTTTTTCATTCTCAAATTTTTTTTTACAAAAGTGAAGAGTGTCCACCTGTTTCATTAGAAACATTAGAACCAGTTCATACAAAAGTGAACAAGTGACTATACTAATGATTTAAATTGCATAAGGTGTCAAGCAACAAGGGAATATCTAAGAAACAAAAGAAAGCATAACAGCACAGAGACCAACATAGTAAGCTAAAACAATATTACAAAACAAAGTCTTAAAACCACACTAAACAATTCTCAAAATATTATAAGTTTGGAAAAGAATAAAGGTTTTCTTTTTTATGTATTTTGACCAGCACCAAAGGAAAGAGAGGAGGGTTCTCAATGGGTGCCGGACCAATATTCAGCTTTTGTTCGATCTAAGCCATTTGATCCACATTGAGATTCGTGTGATTCCCGCGACACACCAAAGTGTCACTGGAGGGGTCTGATGTCAAGTAAAAATTCTCCACTTCCAACAACAAAGTGTTATACAAATAGAGTGAGGACGGTCTGATATCCGATTGCAATTGTTCAATCTGCATCAAGATTTGTACGTGCTTGATCCATACGAATCTAATAACTATTAGTGTGAATTTTAATATGAATTGGACAACTAGGACCGACCATCAGACTAAATTTATTTCAATGATAATCGAACTGTCTCCAATTCCTATAGAAATTCGATATAGAGGTCGTGAGAAATAAATATATTGTTATTCCAAAAGAAGAACAGGAACCTGCTATTTTGATCCTAATTGTTAATTTTTATTGAGATTCGCACATAAAAAGTTTCTTTGTTAAAATTCTCGCTTTGAAAAATTTGAACAGTTGGAATCATAATAAGAGGTTCCTGTTATTCCAACAGAATAACAGCTGATTTATTTCCAGAGGAATTCAGATCCAATGCAGTACCTTACTGTGTAAAATGAGATATGCATTCTGTTTTAACCTGACAGGAATCTTAGAACATATGCCCTTGTATAATTCAAATAGAGATCGTAATTATTTTAATTGGACTACCGGGTAGGATATCGCACAAGATAAGCCTAAAAGGTCCCTCCTCAATTATATTCCCCAACAAGGGATATCACCTCAGATATCCATCCACCTGTAGCTTGATTTATTTCACATGCTTGCTTTGCTTGCACTTTTGGATGAAGTCTTCGCAACTCTTTATAAACCATGCCATGTTCTCTCTGTCTTTTATCCACCGATTGTGATTCTAATTTTCTCTCACATTTTTTGTGTTTTCAACCTTTTATGTTTGGTCTGATTGTGCTATCATCGTTATGACCTTATATTGTTTTATTCAATTAGAACCAGTGATTATTCATATTATTTGAATATTTTAAGTCGATTAACTGAACAATCACTTATATTAAACTGAACAGTAAAGTATTATGTGTTAACGATTCAAGACCATTGCATATTAAATTTTGGTTCTGACCCCTTCTTTATTAATTTTTCAACATTGGTTCAAAAACTAAAAATATTCAGATTACTAAAACACTTCAATAAAGTATCTTGTATTATTTTGTTCGGTCGTAACCGGTTGAAAACCCCTTTGCATTAAATTTTTCGGTTTTAAATTTTCTTTGCTACTAATTTTACTAATTCAACAATGATTTAAAACGTCATGTTGGCAAATATATTAATTCATATTAGCTCATTCATCTTAAAAATTAATTTTGAGACATATGAGAATTTCTTTTCAATGTCAGAAACTCAGAATGCTAAAAACAATTAAAATTATTTCAGTTATTTTTATTCTAATTTTAGTCTAATTTTATGAATGTAGATACTCTAACGTTAGATGAAATATTAATAATTTTTATATATCGACTTTGAATGAAAAAATAACTTATATATATACCATAGAGAGAGAGAAATTTAACAAATAACAAATAACAAATTTTTTTAAAAAAAGTGTCCCTGTCGATGAACCTTTGTAAACTCTTCATATTCTAATAAAAATAATCGTAACTTTTTGTTGTGTTCGTATAAAAAGTAATCTTATCTCACGTCTATTTAACAACAACAACAACTAATTTTTTAGTCTCCTTGTTTGAGTAGGTTAGAAATGAAACCCAATCGTAATCTATCTATGGGTTTCATTTCATGAGAGAATGTTGTTTTTCGACCATTGGTCTATCATTGACTCGCCACACCTATTACGACCCTCCGCCTTTATCCTAGCTTGGAACAAGCATTGCAGAAACTACACAGCAGAGTTGTTTAATTTTGATAATCGAATCTAAATTTTTTTTATATAATTCTAAAAATAAAGATGCAATGGAGGTTAATAAAATAAAATAAAAATATTTAAATCTTCCTGACAAAATTTATTAGTGAGAATTGTTTTCTGCATAATGTTTTCTTCACAACTTGATTTTTATCCTCTTTGTATTTATATTATATTTAACGGTTTAATTCTTATATTTGTATTTCAAATATAGAATTATTAAAAATTTCAATATTAAAACATAATGTAGTTTAAAAAAATGAAAATATTTAAGTCTTTTTTAAAATATTTATTTTTTGAAGAATTGTTTTCTCTATTATTTGTTGTTGACAATCTGGTTCATATTCTCTTTAGATTTATATTATAGGCTTGAGTTTTGCTAATGTATTAGTGTTAGCATATCGGATCAAATGTTCAGACATAAAACAACAAAATTTGATTCATTAGCATATCGATCGATATACTAACATTCCGAAATTTTTATTTATAACATAGTTAAAAAAAAATAAATCAAATAACCATCGTTTCTAGGAATTTCGATTTTCACCACGACCGCACTGGCATTCTGCGAACCCAAATGCTGGAAACCGCAGGCGTTCTGCGGACCCATTTTTTTTGTTGTTGTTTTATCGAGGCACCAGCGAGATATTTCAAATTATGTGAGATATCTCAAAGTTTGAAAAAAAAAAATGGGTCCGCAGAATGGCAGAATGGTTCTGCGGACCCATTTAAGGGTCCGCATTGGCATTCTGCGGTCCCGCTGACATGGATCCGCAGAATGCCGGTGCGGCCGTGGTGAAAATTGAAATTCCCAGAAACGATGGGTATTTGGTTTTTTTTTTTTTAACTATGTTATAAATAAAAATTTCGGACTAACATTGATACATTAACATAATTCTATAAATCTTAAAATCGCAGTAATAAACAGCATTTTCTCTCTTATTTTACATTAACTTGCATCTACAAAATTGTGTGCCACGTGAGTACAGCAGTTTCTGATGACTTTTTTTTGCTGATGACAAAGAATTTATGATACCTAGTGCAAAGAAACATGGCACCGTGTCAGAGGAAAAACCCGGGAGACCTCATGTCATGGGACCATGAACCATTCTTGTACTTACCCCACCTTATTTCGTGCACGCTGAGTTGTAGGGATGGCCTACTTTTATGGCTCTGCATATATAACTAACGGAATCAAATCTGGGGATTTCATGAATCCTCAAATTCAAAATCCAATCATCTAAGTTTTTTTATTCACAAATTTCAAAATAGATATTTTTTTTTATGGAGGACAGCTTGGGTCTAATGGGTTTCGGGATCGTCCGATCCACTTTAAGATTTGTGCGCACAAATTTTAAAGCAGACGTCAAAGTTGCGGACGTGAATTTTAAAGCAGATCGGACGGTCATCGAACCCATCGAACTCACTTTGAGTCCGATGGGCATCGGACCCAAATTGACCTCCTTTTTATGTACGAATCTGAACATTTATATAAACGGTTGAATTGAGAATTTCAAGATCTCTAAAATTTCTGAGGATTTCAGCATATTTGTTTTCATAACTAACGACAGTATTCCTGCCATTTTGACTAATATCTAGTTGTATATTAAATTTGTGTACACATATTTTATTGGATACTTATATTTTTTTTATATCTGCATCATAATCTTTTGAAATTTTAACAACTTCAAATTTGAAATGAGGGTTTATTTTGATTCAAATAAGTTTGTATTCCAGATGAAATGAGTGTTTATTTGAGAAGTCTGAGTAATGAGTTTGGATATTCAACTCAACATTGACAGTTATCAAAATGGATTTTGAATTTGGTAAAAATGTGCAACGGTTGTGAACAACTAATTTGTATTAAAATAAACAAGCACATATTTTAGTTCAAATAAAGAATCAGTCATTAGTCAAGTGTCAAAGGTACGTGTCATCTGATGTGGGAGATTATGAGTTCGAAATTCGGATAAAAAGAATTATTTATTGTAAAACAAGAATTTGAAAAATAATATTGGGTAACTTGACCTCTAATTCTCTCATTAAAAAAATATATATTTTAGTTCAAACAGGTGAGCATTCGAATAGAGTCGAGTATTAATTATGATTAGAATTGTTTAATTTGAAATTTACAGAAAATTATATAGAAAATTATATGATGAATACATAGAGGATGAGACTCTTGGGTGTAGTTATCTAGGCCGATTTAAGTCGATTTTTGGCGTTGGGAAATAATTTTTAAAACTTATATTTGATAATGAAGAAAAATTGTTGAAAAAAGGTTACGGATCAGCAAGTTATTATCTCCCAAAAACTCAAACACAGAAATAAACAATTAGATGCTATCAACCATCTCTGGCCGAAATTTTTATTTATAGCACAACTTCAAAAAAATAAACCAAAAAACCACTGTTTTTGGAAATTTCAAAATGTACCATGGGCGCACTGTTTTTGAAAATTTTGAAATTTTGAAAAAAAAAATTATACAGCAAAAATTACTTGACAATAATTATTTTGACAATTTGATGATTAATTTAAAAAAAAATACATAAATTAAAAATAAAAAGTAAATATATAGGTACATTATTGAACATATGTATAGTCTAACAGTAAAATTTAATGCAACTTTCTATGATGTATCAGGAACTATTAAATTTCAATTCACTTGACGTATGGGGAAACATACACCAA
The DNA here is from genome assembly GCA_028015225.1 of Carex myosuroides. Lineage (NCBI taxonomy): Eukaryota > Viridiplantae > Streptophyta > Magnoliopsida > Poales > Cyperaceae > Carex > Carex myosuroides. The sequence continues at coordinate 11,597,345 of CM051475.1, read as the reverse complement.
ATGTCATTATATTTATAAAAATATGATATGTAAATAATATAGATCATGTCTATAATGTTGGATTTCAAATTTAAATTTAGTTTTTAAAGATTATCAATCTTGTCCAAAGAGAAAAAAAGATTTGTCAAAGTGATCAGTTTTTATTTCATTATTCTTCCCTTGGTAATATAAATAAAAAGAAATTACAGTATTTATGATACATTAAAATGAAGTAAAGAATGAAAGAAAAGAGATGGAGAGATGTTACTGATAAAGAGGGATTTTATATATACATATATTAAAGGCATCTCAGATGAATTATCGATATAACGGTTGGTAATTAACACCTTTTTCATACTCGAGTATTACTTCTGACCAATTTCTCTTCGTGCGTACAAAATTTTGGTACTTAAAAACTTTATTTAATATGTTTGAGAAGTTTGTATTCATTCATGTGGAAAATTTATGTTTGCTATTTTTCACGCCTTTTCATTTTTTTTTTTCATTTAAGTTTTTGTTTCATTGAAGTTATAAAATAAAGATACTCGAATCCTTTTATTAACTAACATAGAACAAATAATAAAACGAGTAGGGTTCTTGATTTTTTTCATTAAGAAATAAAAATATTATTGGAGTTGGGTAAGTTTTTGAAATAAAGATAACACCATAAAGTTGTTATGGTGTAAACATGAAGATATTGCTTACATTGTAGAAAAATTCCGGTGCAAGAATACGCCATAGCTACTTTTCGGTGTTATCTATTTTCGAAAACCCACCCGATTCTTTCTTTACGGGCGGAAAAAAATATTTTATTTCAAAATAATAAAAAAACAAGTTCTTCCTTCGCTTCCAAAATGATAACTTTATCAACTCATCAATAAACAGGGGTGCTGTTAGGTCTAGTCAATTATGCTATTATTTCAGAGGAATAGCATTTGGATGACAACTGAAAAGTCTAAATTTTTAATTCAAATATAGTACATTCAAGACCCCTTGATAGGGAATTCACATCACCCGGTACCGTAATAGGGAATCTTTTACAATTACTTGATCTGGACAGTTCTTTTTAACTTGGCACGAATCTCAAAGCCCAATAATACTACCCCCTATGTCAGCTCTGTCAGCTCGAATCCCAAACCGGCTGGGAGTTAATCTCAAACCGTAAAGTGAAGGGAATCTTTTACGGTACCGGGGAGGATATGGATCCCCTTGATAGGGGTGACAAAGGAGCGAACACGGAGTGGATAGGGGTAAAACCATGTCCATATTCTTTTTTAATTTTTCAGATACGGATCGAATCGTATATTTATTAAAATAATAATAAAAAATATCAAGTTTATAATATTTATCTAATTTTAATGGTGAATAACAATATTTTTCATAATATATATTAAAATATATGATATATATCTACTATTCGGATACGGATAATTAAAACGTAAAACCATATTAGTATCCATATCCACACGGATATTCGGTTATCGGATATCCACATCTAATTTTTCGAATACGAATCGGATATTATCCATACCGTTTTCACCCCTACTGCTTGACAGTAATTTTCTTTTTACTATTTTAATTTTACAAATAAAATGAAAAATATTAAACCCAAATAAATTAATGCATGTGTTACGAGACACATAAATGGATAACTCATCAATTTTATTTCCATCCAAATATCATGTGATGCCCGATACGAAACGGATTTTTTTGCTATATTTTCGTTGTCTGGTAGATAGACATACGAATAGATGAGTCCAAAATTAAGATACTATTTTTGTTAAAATATATACTTTAATTTCATTATGCAAAAATCTTATGATCTTCTTCTCGGCAGTATTTCTGCGTTCTCATATTTGATGGCTGCATTTCGCCATTGGTTCCCTTTTTTTTACTGGATTTTATCATGCAAATATGGTCGTAAACTAGAATATATATATAACTATACAAGTTGAGATATCAAACAAATTTAATTTTACACATCAGACAATATAAATATAAATATGTCTCTATAAGTTGATATATCAAATAATTCAAGTTAACTGACACTTCAAGGATAAACACAAGTTTATACAAACTGAAATACCAAATAGTGATATTGTTAATTGTTTAATCCTGTGTTTATTTATGTTGCCCCCATACTGATATTTGGTATTAAATCTTGTGTTTATATTGTTAAAACTGATATTTATACTAACCCCCATACTGATATTTGCTCTAATCAGTACCAGAAACAAAAAAAACAACGGTATCAGCAAAGGCTGAGCCTCCAAAATCTGCTCCTCTCAGGTCAGCAAATACCAGAAACAGTGTACCAGAAAAATATAACCCCCAAACCGTCTGACAGGTTGTTGGCCTAAGGTGATGAATTTGTGGTAGTCTTACAACTAATGAGAGGTATTCTGTACCAGTTTACTGGTATTTATGACTTTCTAGTTGTTTCTGTTTGCTGTTTTGTTTCTTGTTTAAACAAAAGAGAGAAAAAAAATAGACAGAAGGATTTAAAAAAAAGATGGATTTTCATTTTTTCTTAAAATAACTACCCCAAATAATTTGATAATTTTATTATTCTCCGAAAAGCAAGAGGGGTTGATATTTTTCAATTCATAAATAGGCACGGCTAATATTGCACTGCTTTTTTTTCACAATCAAATAAATACTGGTAAATAAAACACTGTGTACTAATAAAAAGTGAGTTAGCATATGTGATGTAATACTAATACTTGCACCGGATATGAAATCTCAACATTTGGCCCCAAAATTAGGTATAGGAACAAAAGAATACCCCTTTCAACTAACAATAATACAAACAACCAACATGCATGTGACATGAACTACACATAACATGGTGATCTTTTTCATGTCTATATAGATAAAGGAAAGAAAGAGTACAGATTGGAGAAACCTTCACCAAAATGTAAAGAATAATTAAGGTGCGTGTGTACCATCTCAGTATAATTTTGGTTATGGCACCAATAATATCAAGTTGAGGTGATTCCATGTCAGAATTTTGGTTCAGAGAATTCAACAAGGCAAAAGATAAGTTCTAAAATTGATAGACCAATGTGTTTTACCCTTAGATTGATGCAGTTTAGTAAATTTGAATTATGTATATGATATAACTTTCCAGGAGTGAGGCTATGGTACTATGCATAACTTTTCAGAGAGCAATTTTTCTGATTAGCTACTTATGAGAACCAAGTCTTAACCAAAAAAATTGGCAAGATAACCAGATTCGAGCAAGCTAGATAGTACAAAACTCTATATCAGAAATGCAAACATGAGCAACATCAAGCTCTCATCCATCAAATTATCTTATATTCAACCAACATAAAAACTAAAAAAAAATAAAAAAACAACAACAAATGAAGTGCTTAGCCCTTAAAAGACAAACTCATTATTTAAAAAGGATCTAACCATGAAGAGGAAAACTCTCACAAAAGAAAATTTATTTTGGTTTTGCCTCTTCATCCTGTTCTAGTCCATACCGGCGGTTGAATTTGGCAATTTGGCCAACGTTCTGAGCCATCTGACGCTTGGCCCGCAAATGGTAAACTTTCCCCACATCATGAATCTTTGTCATCATGATATTTATCAACCGGCCACTTTGGGTAACATAAGAGACCCATTGCATTTGTGGGTGTATCCCCTTTTTCATATTTCTATCCTAGTTATTACAAGAAAAGAACAAAAAATTAACAGCTTGCGAGGAGCAATTTAAACCAAGGACTAAACTTTGGCACAAATCAGATCTATATTGCATTGTCCAATTAGTAGTCTGCTTCCATTATTGAGGTTCATTTGACATTAAATTGAAAATGTTGTTGAGATCAGTCTCACTGACACAACTAAATCATTCAGGCCGTCAAGTACTAAATTAACGTCGATTGAAAAATAGAATGGCAAATTGGGTAAATCTGGTAGCGAATAGAAATAATACGGGTTAATTTACACAAAAACAGGTCAACAAAATTAATTTCACAGGCCTAATTGGAACAAATTGATCTAAATCAGGGCTAGATGCATCCAGGCCAAGTAAGGTACCGGAAAGGTGTTAGAACGGCTGAGATTTGCAATGCGATGGTTAGCTACCTGAGAGGATGTAGAACTAGTGAGGAGGGAAGGGAAGGGAAGGGAGAGTGAACCTCAGTCGGAGAAAAGACACCGCCGATGACGTTGATGGAAACACTTTCTCGAAAACCCTAGCGGGAAGATTTTGGAATTCCAGTGCGACGTGTGTTTCAAAAGAAGGAATCCCTCAGAAGTAACTCAAATTCTGATTTTACATCTGGACCGTACAAACAGAATCTGTGTCCGTGGAATGTATTGCCAAAGCAGATCTGGCGGTCTATAATTTAAATCAAAATTTGAGTTACTTTAGTTGGTATGAATTCTCAAAGTTATGAAAAGAGGATTTAAATGTCTTCTCTCAACTCTTATGCCATCTTCGTTATTTTTTCATTTTTTTTAATAATTTAAATATCAAAATATTATTGTTCAATATGATTTATATTATTTTCCTCGTGAATACGTACAAAAATATGATATTTCGACTTTATTTTGATTGCTATAATAAACTTGCAAAAATGTTTTGATGTTAGTAAGTTTTGAATATTGATTTTTGTAACTTATTAATTTATATAAAAACAATGCTTGAAAGTTATAATTTTTTATGTGTGTAAAAAATAATATATATATCACATTTAATGATTTTTATTTAATATTTGAGAAATGGAGTATATCATATATTTGCCAGCATATTTGTATTAACAACTGAGTGCTAATTAAAGAGAAAAATCACTTGATAATTATTTATTTTGACAATCTATAAAAATAAAGTTTAAATTTGAATCTAAAATTATAAGTATGATATATAGTGTCCATGTATCATCTTTATAAAAGAATGATAATATTTGATGTATCTTTTTCCATACATCAAATGATTTAAAATCGAAATGGTTCAAAATTAACAGAGTAAAACTTAAATTATATGAAATTTGATTGTTAGACATCTATTTGTCTAAAAATGTATCTATAAAATTATTATATTAGTTTTAAATTTTATTTATTTTTTTAAATTTATTGTCAAAATAGTCATTATCTAATAATCCCTATTCCTAACTAAAATCACGACAATATATTTGAGAAGTGGAAAAATAATGTCATTTCAAGGAAATGCCAGTATGTGTAGTTTTTGTTTCATATGGAAAAATAAACATTATCAAGTAATCCCTCTTCCTACGTCTCTGCTTCAAAATGGTACATGTTTCAAATTATAAACAGGCTATTTAAAACACGAAAAAGAAAAAAGAAAAAGAAGAAGAAGAAGCATATATCGATGATATAACAGTGCACCTAAAACAACGTCTACTTGGAAAACAAATAACCTCTCAAAGAAACATGCACGCTCTAATACATACTTGCAAGTTTTAAAATATTGTCATGAAATTTGCAACATCAATACATCATGTCATGTCCCGAATTTTTTTTTGTATAAACCATAAATAAAAAATAAAAAATTAACAAATCAATCTGATGATTTGATTTTTTATAAAAACTATAAGTACTGAGATGCCTATTTAGCATCAAAAAAAAAAAATTTTTGCTGGACCGAATAGGCATTTCGACACAGCCTAATTTCACATCAAATCCACACAACCCGTGTTGGCTGCGTGAAACACCTTGAATTTTTTGCTGGACCGAATAGGCATTTCGGCCCACCTTGAATTTTTTGCTGGGCCGGATAGATGTTTCGGCACACCTTGAATTCTGGTTTATTCAACATGCTTTGTATTAATGTGTGCATCTGCATATATACTATATATTTGAGCTGTCAATTTAAATATGACACATGGCATACCATTTTGATATTGTTTATTTATATACTTTTATTATTTTTTGAATGTCTTCTCACCTTTTATTTCCTTTTTATAACCAGATGGGACGAAAACCTAAGTCCAGCAATTTACGAATCTGATCCCAATTTATTGATAACTTGATAATTTTAGTAATAGTTTTATTTTAGAAAAAATATTATAAATAGATTATGCACCTTATAAGTAATAAATTATTTTATGCAACTTAAATGTTAATTAATATTTTACTAAAAATCACCCAATATAATATTTCTAAAATTTAAAAAGTTAATAGACGATAGAACAATATTTAGCTGGAATATTATTCCTAATTACAAAATTTGTGTAAGAAGGAATAATATTTCATCCAAATATTCAGAAGACATTAAAAAAATAGTACTTGAGACTGAGATGCAGATGTGTCATATTCAGAAGATATTCAAAAACTTATAAAAGTATATAAATAAATAATATCAAAATGGTATGCCATGTGTCATATTTAAATTGAAAACATTAATATAATGCAACAATGCATGTTGGGACCGAGATGGGTGGTTGGTACGGAGAAGGTCCGATGTCTATTGGACCTACTTTTAGGTTCAACGAGTATGATGACCGTTTGATCTAATTTAAAATTTGTGTGCACGAAAATTGAAACATACACACACGAATTTTAAAGCGTTCCGCACGAATCTTAAAGCAAATCGACGGTGATTAAATCCATCGAACCAGAGTAGGTCCGATGCCCATCGGACCTACTCTCAAGTGGGCACAGAAAGGAAAATCGATTTTCCGGAGCGGGTGTCTCAAAAATTGTAATCAAATACTGTTTCGAAATGACTATTCGATCCAGTACAGAAAAAAATATTTAGTGCCGAATAGACATCGTAGTACTTATGATTTTTTTTAAATCCGACTAACCAAGTTGATTTGTTAATTTTTATTTTTTATTTATGGTTTATAAAAAAAAAAAAAAATGCCCCCATCGCAATTAATTTTCCCGAGGCGAATTAAATCCCCAAGCCCAAACACTAACTATACTTGTTGCTTTTAAAATTGGGGAGGTCTAAATGGGCCTAACTGGCCTATTAACATGAAAAAGGGTAGATCCCAATACTTGATGCAGATCAATACTGAATATTTTTCATTTCTGACAATCGAAGAATTAGATGAAAATAAGAACAAAACTTGACCGAATTTTCTTTAGTTACGATATCGATGGGTAAAATATTGACAGAGCTATTATGATTTCATACAACGCCACGGTTAATATAGACAGAATAAAAAATATATATATCACTAGTGTGTTGTGTGGAGACAAAATAGCTCTGTTAATAATATCTTCACTCGATATCAATTTATCTATTACAGGCTAATACGCCTCTTTATTATATTATTTTTATGTGGTCCAAGTAGTTATGAAAGAATAGATCTAGGAGTCGCGTTTTGTTATAACAGATTCCATAATGACATCTTGTGTTTCCTTAATTACAATACGAAAATCTCGCTCTCTCAGATCCATCTATTTTTTCTCATTCCCATGATCCCATCCATATCATATAAAGTATAAATATCTTTGATGCATGTCAATATCGTTATCTTTAATTCCTTCAACTACTTTAGTTACCAACCGTAGATATCATAGACACATCGCACTACACGGTCTACACCTGTCAAGTTGACAGCATTACAGTACATGAAACCTTGCTTAGAGGCAATGACATTGGCCTCTAAAAAGAGCACTTGTCCGTTATGACGCCATGCTGTTTGAGCTGTATAGCTAGTATGAAACTATGAAAGGTATATTTGCATTAATTATTCTTTAATTGAAGAGGTTTTCGATCTCAAGCAAAATCAAAGGATTCTTTATTTAACTATTTATTTTCCGATGCAACACCACTGTTCGGAAAATTTTGTGGATGCAAAAATGTACAGGGACGAAACAAGATTTTCGAATTATGGAGATCAATTATATACATTTTTTCTACGGAGAATGGATCAATTTTACAACACCATGACATTTTACTCGAAATTATATATAAAATTATATATAAATACAAAAAATTCGAAAAAAAGAACAGTCAGTTGACCTCATCCCTCCTGCTTAACTCTGTCTCTAATAATATATCTTTTTTTATCGTAATATGTATTTTCCTCTTTGGTCTTTATTTATTTTTTATTATTAAAGGGTCCGGTTCCCGACATCTTTCAGAGGCCTTTCTTAAAATCGAGCATGCATCTCTCGGTAGAGAGACATATCTTGCGCCATTGTGCTAAGCCTGCAACTCTATTTTTCTCAGTAATCTAATGTTACGTTTTATCTTATTGTGTATCTTATAGACATGTTAATTTGAGTTTTAAAATAATTAAATAAAATATTAAATAATTAAAAAGATATAGAAGAAAGAACTTTAAATTTTTATGGAGATATTGGATATTATGGTGGTTTTATGGGAAAATTGGCTATTTTGAAATTTTGTATGGATACACTAAAAAATTTCTAGAAAAAAAATTGTTGTTCACAGGCATAATTTATCAGCGTATCATCTTCCTGTTCAAATAAGAAAGTTACGATTTTGATTTTCGGCGTTTTTTATGTATCAATTAAATTAATCAGTTTGAATTTTTTTTTCATACCAAGTTAGTTACAATTAAAAGGGTACGTAGGTGTCAGACTGTCAGCTGATGACACCATGGATTAGCTCAAAAGCCAAAGGAAGGCATTTGAGTTGTCTATGCATAAGAAGCTAGACGTGCAATTTTATGATTAATTATCTAGTTGGAAAAGGGCTCATGCAAGGACAAAGTGGTCTTTATGTCCTGTTGTGCTTAGCTGGTAGGTGCCAAGCTCTTTTTTCTCCTTTTGCCTTGTGTTAAACTAAGATAACATGTAACTAGAGTATGGCTAATTTGCTGCTGGCAGCATTTCGGCCAGCTGCTGCCGGGGGCATATCTGCCATACTGATGTTCAAACAACAAATTCAAATCGTTAGATATGATCTCTATATTAAAATCTACTTGGAGACCAAATTTTACATTTTTTGTAATTTTTTTACTATTTATTAAGCCACTTTGAAAATTGCAGATCATATGGTCCAGACTGTTTTTACTGTTCACCCGGGTCAGCAATTTTCAAAGTGGCTTAATAAATAGTAAAAAAATTCCAAAAAATGTAAAATTTGGTCACCAAGTAGATTTTAATATAGAATGAACATCTATATAAAAAAATTTGTTGTTTGAACATCAGTATGGCAGATCTGCCACCGGCAGCAGCTGGCTGAAATGCTGCCAGCAGCAAATTAGCCATACTCCATATATAAGCTATATATAATCAGAGTACATTGTACATGCATCATCACATGTAATACTGCAATTAAAGCTTCGTTCTTTAGTAGGGGTCCATCCATATCATGTTATATATGTATTTTTTTTTTTTTTCCAAAGGAAGTGTACGTCGTAGGTTTTTGCTTATGCGCCTTAATAAATGCTTGTACTATCAGTTTATTCTAAATTTAATTTGACACCGTGTGCATGCCACAAAGTGAAAAAGATGATCAAATACAATCAAGGCCGCTTGTTGGAATTAAATTAAACTGTCCTTTGTCTTTGGATTCATTATTCTGTTTTGATATTTAATTTGCCAATGTCCTTCAAATAATTACTTTTAGGATAAATATTTGTTTTCTTTTCTTTTCTTTTCTTTTTAACCTTTTTTTATTAGCCATGGGTTATCACGTTGGGGTGAATTTATCTTTTCTATTGCCTAATACTTTGTTTGATTATACAATTTAGGAAGGAGATGGATTGCTTGCATCCATATATATACCTGTTAATAGATAGTTAACAGGCCTGATTCCTAAACTCAGCAAATTAATTTCTTCTTCTTTTCATTGCTTGTATTGTTTCTAATTTTGATACACATTCATAAGATGCGTTGTCAATGTGCTTTGGCGTGGGTGATTACATCTTAACTTAGATTTAATTTGTACTTATCTTCTAATAATCACCAACTGGACTCCTCCAGTTTAGACAAAACTTGAGATATCCAACCCAATGAAGATTCTTCTGTTCAGAGAAATAGCATTCCGTTACTTTGTTTTATATACAGCGCATCTTCTTATTTTATCTTTTAGCAGAGAATACAATGTACAATACCTCTTATATAAGCTGCTGTAATCATCTTCTCAAATTAATAAAAAAGCGAAATACAAAACCATTCAAATACTTCTCTCTGTTACATTTTATATTATGGTATCAGAGCCCCATGGCTAGCGCCGAAGAAGAAACCTTTCCACCACCACCCAGTCCGCCACCACCACCACCACCACCACCACCCATTCCGCCGCCTAATCCTTCACCTGATCCGATCATACCTCTAAACTTCCCCATTGCCACCAAATTAAACCAAACCAACTTCTTAACATGGAAATCCCAAATCACCCCTATTATACACGGCTTCAAACTTACTCGATTTCTCACTTCTGATCCACCTGAGCAGACTCTTCTCACCACAGCCGGCACAACAGAGCCGAATCCTGCCTTTTACCCATGGGAATGTCAAGACCAGTTCTTATTGGGCTGGATCCGGTCTTCCCTAACCGAGTCCATTCAAGGTCAGGTCTCCTCCTGCACCACTACCCGCGACCTCTGGACCACACTCACCAACTCCTTCTCAGCGGCTTCTCGAGCTCGCCTGACTGACTTGCGCCGTCAGATTCAGTCTATTAGCAAGGGTTCTGCTTCCTGTCTCGACTACCTTCAGCGTATCCGCCGCCTTGCCGACGAACTTGCCTTTATTGGCTCGCCTCTGTCCGACGACGATCTCGTTCTCAACCTACTCAACGGTTTGGGACCGGAGTTTGATTCGTTCGTCACATCAATCACTACTTCCAGCCGCCTTGCACCTTACAGCTTTGCCGACATCCATGGCCTCCTTTTGAGCTATGAAGCTAGAACCCAAGGTCAGTCGTCCACTACTAACACTCTTTCTTCTTTATCTGCTCCCTCGGCCTTTCTTGCCAGACCTAGACCTCCCTTCAACCAAAACCGACCCAATAAGCAATCGGGTCCATACCAGCACACAGGTCAAACCCAAAACCGCCCCAACTATTTCCAAAACCAATACAGGCCGAATCCCCCTGGTTTCACTCAACCCCAATATCGTGCACCTTCTACTGGACAGAGACCCAATTACCCCACTCAACAGAGACCAAGTTATCCACACCAAAACCAACCCAATTACTCAAACCAGTCTGCTCAGCCGAAACCCCAGTGTCAAATATGTTCCAAATTTGGTCATGTTGCCAAAGCTTGTTACTTTCGTTATGAAGAGGATCCAACCTATCAAGGAAGACCCGCTAATTTTCAAGCCTATGTTGCAAATCCGACAACCTCTATTGGTGGTTCATCCGAGTGGGTCCTAGATTCGGGTGCAACCAACCATGTTACGCATGACCTCAACAACCTCTCCTCATTTTTCCACTATGATGGCCAAGACACCCTACAAATAGGCAATGGTGCGGGATTGCCGATACTTCACATCGGTTCCTCTTCTCTTACTCTTTCTAATCATACCATATCTCTACATAATATTCTACATGTACCTAACTTTTCAAAAAATCTTATTAGTCTTTCTCGCCTTTTACAAGATAACCCCCAACTCATTATTGAATTCTCTTCTTTTTCTTGCTCATTTAAGGACCACCTCACCAAGAGCCTCATCCTCCAAGTTCCATGCACTAATGGCCTCTTCTCGTTTTCTCCCGTTTCATCTCCACCTCCTCAAGCTCATCTTGGTTTTCGTGCCTCAGCCGATGTATGGCACTCTCGCTTTGGTCATCCATCTTCTTCAACCACCTTGCACTTATTAAAATCTTCCAATTTACCTTGTTTTTCCAATAAGTTGAGCACTTGCCATGATTGTTTTTTGGCTAAGTCTCACAAGCTACCATTTTCTCCTTCTCTTTCTACTTCTACCGCTCCTTTGGAGCTAATACACTCGGATGTATGGGGTCCTTCACCCATTGTTTCTTTTAATGATTTTCGTTTTTATGTCATATTTGTGGATGATTATTCTCGCTTCACATGGATTTATTTTATGAAAACCAAAAGCGAAGTGCTTCACATTTTTTCTTGCTTCAAAGCCCAAGTTGAAAACCTTCTTAATACCAAAATCAAAACCTTACGTACCGACGGTGGTACCGAGTACATGCCCATTACCAAACAATTTCCCCAAATCTCACATCAAACTACATGTCCCTATACACCCGAGCAAAACGGTCTAGCCGAGCGCAAACATCGACACATTATTGAACTTGCTTTAGCTATTATGTCCCATGCCTCTATACCCTCGCTTTATTGGGATGAGATTTGCTCTAGCGTTGTTTACTTGATCAACCGCCTCCCTTCCAACACATCTAAGATACCTTACACCGATTTATTTCACAAAGACCCGGATTACTCACTACTTCGAGTCATTGGATGTGCATGTTTCCCATACACAAAACCTTATAACTCCAATAAACTCTAGTTACGCTCCTTACCTTGCATTTTTCTTGGCTATGCAACCAATCAAAAAGGGTACCGTTGCCTTCATCTACCAACCGGCAACCTTTACATATCTCGTCATGTCCGTTTTGATGAGACCTCTTTCCCTTTTAAACAACCTACCTCTTCTCTGTCTCCAGCTACAACCACAACCTATAATCCATCTTTTCCTCTTTTCACTTACGCACAACCCACCTCTCCTTTCTCTTCAGCCCCTCCTACTGTCGGCCCAACTTCTAATATTCCCTCGCGGCCCATTATTCCTCTCTCTCCAGCTGGGCCTAATCCCTTCCCTTTGGTCCCTCTCTCCTCTCAGCCCGCAACTCTCCAGGCCGAGACCCCTTCAACCGAACTCACATCTTCATCCGAGCCCTCTTCAACCGACACTCCCTCTCCAGCCGACACCTCTCCAAATAGCCCTCCACCTGCTACCCTTCGGACCCCTCCTGACAATACCACTACTCACACCTTACCTGCCAGCTCCACCATCCCCTCTTCCACTCACCACATGATTACTCGTACTCGCGATAACACTCGTCGAGTGCGGGCCTTTCCCGACCATATTGCCCTTCATACATCACTTGAAACCGAACCATCCTCCTTTACCCAAGCAAATTCTAAACCCGAATGGCGCCATGCTATGGCCATTGAGATGAATGCACTTGCCTTAAACAACACTTGGACTTTGGTCCCCCCTAACCCCGAACTACCAGTCGTTGGATGCAAATGGGTGTTTAAAATCAAGCGCCGCGCCGACGGTTCTATCGAGCGCTACAAGGCACGCCTCGTGGCTAAGGGCTTTCACCAAACCGAAGGTATTGACTATTTTGATACTTTTAGTCCGGTGGTTCGACCCACAACCATTAGGCTCATTCTTTCCATTGCGGTTTCATCTCGTTGGCCTATTCGGCAACTTGATGTTCACAATGCCTTTCTTAATGGAGATCTCACCGAGCATGTTCTTATGACCCAACCTCCTGGGTTTGTTGACCCTGATCACCCTAATCATGTTTGCCTCCTCTCCAAGGCCCTCTATGGACTCAAACAATCCTCTCGAGCATGGTTCACCAAACTTAGCACGGTTCTCATTTCTCTTGAGTTCAATGCCTCCAACTATGACCCTTCCCTCTTCATTTCTCATTCCCTTGACCATACTACCTTGATTCTGGTTTATGTTGATGATATCTTGATCACTGGTAACAACACAACCCACATCCACCAAATCATCTCTCAACTCCAACATGCCTTCTCAATCAAAGACCTTGGACCACTTAGCTACTTCTTGGGTATTGAAGTGCAATCAACCAACACCGGCCTACACCTTTCCCAAACCAAATACTTGCAAGACTTGCTCACCCGCTCCAACATGCATACAGCCAAACCTAGTCCCACCCCAATGACAGCCTCCGCATCTCTCTCTCATGATGATAGTCCGCCTTTCGATACCCCTCACCTTTTTCGAAGTATAGTGGGCGCTCTCCAATATGCCACTATTACTCGACCCGACCTTTCCTTCGCGGTCAATAAAGTTTCTCAATACATGCATGCTCCCACTTCTAATCACTGGGCTGCGGTTAAGCGTATCCTGCGGTACATTCGTGGCACTCTTCACCATGGCCTTACCATACATTCGACCTCTTCTCCCATTCTTCATGCTTATAGTGATGCCGATTGGGCGGGTTCCCTTGATGACCGCCGCTCCACTTCGGGCTTTTGCATCTTTCTCGGCCAAAACCTTGTCTCATGGAGTGCCAAGAAACAACCAACCGTGTCCCGCTCAAGCACCGAGGCTGAGTACCGCAGCTTAGCAATCACTTGTACCGAACTCCTATGGCTCCAATATTTGCTTCAGGAACTACATATTACCCTCTCTTCTCCCCCGACCCTTTGGTGCGACAACCTTGGAGCCACATTCCTTGCCGCCAATCCTATGTTCCATGCCCGCACGAAGCATGTAGAGATCGATTACCACTTCGTTCGTGAACGAGTGGTTTCTAAGGAATTACAGGTTCGCTTCCTCTGCTCCACAGACCAATTGGCTGATGCTTTCACCAAACCTCTACCTACCTCTCGTTTTCAATTTTTACGATCCAAGCTCACCGTGACTGATGTCACTTCGGCTTGCGGGGGGCGTAATAATCACCAACTGGACTCCTCCAGTTTAGACAAAACTTGAGATATCCAACCCAATGAAGATTCTTCTGTTCAGAGAAATAGCATTCCGTTACTTTGTTTTATATACAGCGCATCTTCTTATTTTATCTTTTAGCAGAGAATACAATGTACAATACCTCTTATATAAGCTGCTGTAATCATCTTCTCAAATTAATAAAAAAGCGAAATACAAAACCATTCAAATACTTCTCTCTGTTACATTTTATATTATCTTCTATTTGAAGCAGACATTATCATGCCTTGTAGCTCTAGGAAGAATATTTTTGGTTGTAAAAAGAAAGAAAAATGATTCCGCGCTTAAGCAATTAGACAATTAGTACAGCTTTCTTTTTTATTTTCATCATAATGTACTCTTCCTTAGGCAGCACCCCTCTTTTTTCTTTCAGCTGTATACTTTTGTTTAAAATACACTTGGAGAATTTTCTGAATTCAGATCCAGTCAAGTATCTGACCTGGTAAATATCAGAGCACCCATTGTCAGCAGTTATTTATAGTTATTTATTTTCATAGGGTTCATTTAAAAAACGGAGAGGCAAGTAATGAAGTAAAGCTCCCGTCAGATCTGAACACGTATCCTCTGCATTAACTCAAAAGGGAATCTTTTGAGTTAATGCATCTCGTCCGTTTGATATTAAACGGAGTCAATCCGGCTGTCTGATTTTAACATAGGATCCTTTCATATTAGTGCGGATCTAATTTGCATGGATCTTAAAGTGGATCGGATGGTCCAGATGCAGTAACTCAAAAGATTCCTTTTGAGTTAATGCAGAGGATACGAATTCGTCAGATCTAATATGGAATAAGTCATAAGTGGCAATGTCAATGTAACTATTGTGTTGCATAGATAAAAGTTATCAATTACGCACTTTTACACAAACTATGGTAGCAGAAAAATTCGAAAGAGTAAAATGAAATATTTTGTGAGCTGTCTACTGTTGGTTGGCTCGAGAGAGCGTGTCAGCGTGGTCTCTGGCTAGACAAGTGGGCCATGCTCTTCTTGTTTGTTGATTTTCTGCGGCATGGTTTTCCTATAGAACACGATGTAATTATTTCCAACTCATCATGTTAAAATGTACTTACTGCTCGCTACATTAATTATCTGTATGGTTATTATTGCAGAACATCTGAATAATAGTGGGTTCAAAATCAGAAAAAAAAAAAAAAAAACTGCTTGGACTGCTTGGTAGGGCTTCAATATTTAATACAAGGTTGATTAGTCATTGTATTTAATTTGTTTTTTTTAGACATAGAATTTTAAATATATTTGCTATACTTCCTTTCAAAAGCTAATGGAGGGTTAATATCAACATTGAAATCTACCCAAAAGCATGTTATATATATCAACAAAAAGGTATGGCCACTTCAACTAAAGATTATTCACATCAGCAAAAAAAAATATTATATTATCAAGCTACATCTATACCCGCACGTAATTTATTTGTTATGCTGTAGGATTATAATTGAGGTTGGCAAAGATCAAAGTAGTATCATAGTGACATAACTCGCGAATTATACGCGTATAATTTGCGTATAATTTGTTTTTTATACATAACCGAACCGAACTCCGTATAATACGCAGAAAAACGTATAAATGTTTTATTCGCGAATAAAACGGGTATAAAACGCGAGTTACGAATTATTCTCGAAAAAAACACCAAAAAAATTTTTATTTTTATTTTTTTCGTTTTTTTGGGTTTTTTTTTTTTTGCTTCCTTGTTGTACCGAATCATTCCCGAATTATACCCGAATCACGAATTTTTGACCTCGCCGAACCGAACCCGAACTTTTGATTTGTCACTATGAGTAATATGACCAAGATCTTGATACTATCAATTCGTTTTACGATTTTAAAGTTCAAACAGTTGATCTGAAGTAATCAATGTGTTCTCCATATTAAAATGTGCTTGGAAATCAAATTTTGCATTGTTTTTATAACTATTTTACTATTTTTTATGAATTTTTTAAAATCTCTGTTTTTCATAATAAAAAATATGAAAAACAATGATTTTTAAAAGTCCATAAAAAATGGTAAAAAAAATCCAAAAAATTATAAAATTTGGTCTCCAAGTACATTTTAATATGGAGAATATGTTGGGCACTTCAGATCGATTATTTAAACTTTAAAAATCACAAAAATAAATTGGTAGTACCAAGACCATAGTCATATCACTTTGATCTTAGCCGACCTCGCTATAATTAAAAATACTTAAAAATTCACGAACTTATGAATAGCAGCAAATTTCAAAGATCAATTTATATTTAAAAATAAAACAAGAGAAACTAATTCTTAATCTACTCACTAAGATAAGATACTCTCTGGTGAGTGGTTCATGATTAAAATTCTGTTGGAGAATTGCTGATAGATATATAAAATTAACAAACATGACCCATCTTTATTTCGATAAAAAAGTATTAAAAAGGACAAAGTTTTGATTTTTAATTAAGAAGAAGGCAAAGTTTGATGACCTCTAAAATAAATTACCTATAACGATAGCACAATTATTGTAACAATATGATAGACATATATCTTTTAGAGGTCATTATATTGTGTGCTTTGTAATACATCAGTCATCAAATTTTGATGCATCACATAAGCCACCAATTATTAATATGTTATAATGTTTTGGCTCAATCTAAATACAAGATAAGTATGATGATATACCGAACTTTTTTGTTGAATGCTGACAAACCATTTGTGGATGTAGACATCTTTCATTGACATAGATAACACTTACAAATCTAATGAGTTTTGATTAAAACATAACAGAATAATTTGATGAACAATTTGAGAGTTCAATGGCTTATTAAAGAAATAAAGTTCGGTGAGCTTTTTTTTTAAAATAATTTTAATGATCTAATGAGAAATTTATTTCTTTATAATTATTTTTATTTGTCTATATGTATATATAAGGATAAAAAGTACTGATAACAAACTTATATGATAGCTGAAGCAACTAACTTGAGCTTATGAAACTTCAAAAAAATGCATAATAGATATGTTCATTATGTTAAATTAACCGTATATTAAATTTGATATATATAAAAATAAATCATGTATCTAACGAATTGAAATTCAACATTTTTAATTTGTGGACGTCTGATTGATGATCAAACAATCTTAATCATATTAAACTGGATATATTTGTTTTAACTATATGTAACATATTTTAATTTTGTCAAACTTCATTACTGGTGATAGGGGTCCAGATAAATTTTATCATGCTGTCCGCCCTCCCCGAATTTTTTAAAAATACCCTCAATAAAAAAATAATAAACTAAAAAACTACGGATTTGTGAAAATTCCATATTTATTCGGGCCGCAACGTGGAATGGTGGCCCCATTCTTGAGACCGCCGTTTCACGTTGCGGCTCCGCAAAAATAAAAAAAATCTGGCCAATTCAACTGTTTGTAATATATTTGTTTAATACTTTAAAAAAATAGAAAGAACAAATTATAATTTGAATATGTTAGAAAGATCATCAAACAAAAAAAGATAAAACAACTTAAAATTTAGAAGTAATAAAAGGACTCCAAAATATTTTTCAGGTAACATTTTTCCCAACTGTAAGAAAAAATAAACTATTTCTTGGTGTGTTACTGGAAAAACATAAAAATTCTTTGAATCTGAATTATTAATCTCGGTTCAAAAGTCACTTCTAGTAAATAAATAAATTACCCTGGTCCTTCTAGTATATTCAAATTCTAAGATACTCTATCTAATTTGAAAAAAAATGATTTGCCATCATTACGAAATGTCAAATCAATTTTCTTTTTTCAAAAATAGATGGAGTATCTTACAATTTGATTGTACTAGAAGGATCACGATAATTTCTTTATTTACCTAGAGTGACTTTTGAACCGAGATCAATAATTCAGATCCAAAGTATTTTCATTTTTTTCCAGTAACACACTAAAAAATAGTTTAATTTTTTTACAGCCGAAAAAAATCATGCCTGAAAAATATTTCGGAGTCCTTCTAGTACATCTAAATTTTAAGTTGTTTTATCTATTTTGTTTGATGTTCTTTCTAACATATTGAAATTATTATTTATTCTTTCTATTTTTGAAAAATATTAAACAAATATATTGCAATTCAACTGTTTGGCCGAATTTTTTTTATTTTTGTGGGGCCACAATGTAAAATGGCGCTCCCTCAAGAATGGAGACGCCATTTTACGTTGCGGCCTGGGTAAATATGAAATTCTCACAAATCTGTGGTTTTTTTGTTTATTATTTTTTTTGGCAAGGGTATATTTAAAAGTTTCGGCTGCCCTCCTCTTATCAAGTGTGTTTCCCTTAGGTATTGGAGGAGTGCAATAAGTAAACAGACAGTTTGTTCAATTCCAACCGAACCAAATTCAATCTGGTATGTAAAAAAACTATACGAGTCTGTCTTGAGATTTGTGCCAGCTTAAAAAAACGGTCAGATCTACTTATTGCACCTCAGATATTGCACTGGATGTGAATTCAGCCCCGACCCAGGGTGATGGCCCTGGCCCCCAAAATCCAACAAGGCCCCCCAAAATTTTTTTTGTATATGTTAAAAAGGACAAACAAAAGTTAACAATTTAATAGGGCCGAAAATAAAACTTCGTTTCTTCTTGTGAAACGACAAACGAAGCAAGAAAAAAATTAATGAACCTAATTCCGCCGACCGCTGTTTCTTCTCTGTAAATCAAAGAAAGAAATTAAGAAACCTAACTCTTCTCACGAGTCACGATCTCGTTATGCGACAGCGAGTGCGAGGAGGAGACGGAAGCGGCGTTTGGTTAGGGCGAGGCCGACGCATCGACGCAACCTCTGGATTGGACTGTTGGCAGCTTAACGCTACGTCTGCCTCATTACCTAGGTTCTATCCTTCTATTACTTTGTTTTATTTTTAATTTAAAACAATGTTTCTTAGAAAACATACATCAGGTAGCGAAAAAAGAAACAGAAAAAGAGAGGGAGAAGAAAAACTAAAACCTTAAAAAGGTTATATTCAAAAGCTTTGGAAGAAAATTAAACCACAAAATGAGTTTTTGAAAAACCAAGTTGAAAGTGAGGTGCATGAAGAAACAAGAAATGTATCTGAAAACCAAAATAAGGTAAATGAAGATGAGCAAATCAAGAAACAACAAATATGTCTGAAAATGAAAATGAGATAAATGAAGAAATAACAAATGTGCTTGAAAATGAGACTAGTGAAACTAATGAAAAAATTAATCATGTGTCTGAGTGTTTAGATTCTTCGTTATATATAAATATATATGATCCTACAGTGTAGGATGGTTTAGATTCAAAATTGAGAGATTTGCTTGTTGAGAATTGTCCTATTAGAGATTCTAATATTATTTTTTCTAAAGATAAATATAATAGGGGTTCTCTACATATTATTTTGATAAAAAAATGTACATAAAGGTTTCAAATTTTTTTTCCCTCTCGGACCCCAAAATCTTCAGGACCGACCCCGTGTGAATTCACTCTTATTGTCGGTCATAGTGGCAATACTTTTCCAAATAATGATCGAGAAAAAAAAGGAGAGATTAGTAGAGCGGGTATCCCTCAAGGTACCTGACCGTATTATTAATATTAACAGTTCAATCAAAATCAATTCAATATCTAATTATAATATGAGGAGGGATCTAGTTACCACAATTTTGAGTTACAACAAAGTTACCATAACTATTTTTTACATTTTCAAATTCCAAAATTGTCGATCCAAACCGTTTAACATGATCTCCACAATATAATGTGCTTCCAGATC
Organism: Carex myosuroides; assembly: GCA_028015225.1. Taxonomy (NCBI): domain Eukaryota; kingdom Viridiplantae; phylum Streptophyta; class Magnoliopsida; order Poales; family Cyperaceae; genus Carex; species Carex myosuroides. The sequence continues at coordinate 11,577,043 of CM051475.1, read as the reverse complement.
AAATTTTACATTTTTTTGAATATTTTTACTATTTATTAAGATGTGTACAAAATTCAATGGTCTGAATTTGACTAGTTTTTGTAAAATACTTAATAAATATTTAAAAAATTCAAAAAAATGTAAAATTTGATCTCGAAGCACATTTTATTGTGGAGGTTATGTTGAACGGCTTGGATCGACGATTTGGAATTTGAAAATATAGAAAATAATTGTGATAACTTTGTTGTAACTCAAAATTGTGGTAACTAGATCCCTCTTATAATATATGGGTGTCTGCTTTGAAATGCGTGCCAAATTAAGGCTGTGGTCAAAATCAATTTAGTATCTAATTATAATATATTGGTGTGCTTTGAAATGCGTGCCAAATAAAGAAAAGGACGATTAAGATCTCATTCTACACGGTCAGGTGTTGCAGTGGATCTGAATTCAGACTGGTATGGGCAGAATTTTGGAAGAGAGCAGAAATATGGCCCACACGCGCACAAGAGCAACTACTGTATGATTGGTGGGGCCCACTTATCACATGAAGAGCGAATATCAAATGCGGGTCCCATTTTCTGGGGATATGTGTCCTTGAGCCCTTCGCATCCACTAGGAAAATGACAAGGCGGCACAAGGGTGTAGTCCTATTCATGTATTATCATGCTTCCTTTTATTTGACTAGGTACAGTTTTTATTATGTAACTATTATCAACTTTTGCCAGCAGGAGAGTTGTTGCCTTGTTGGTGAATTCACATCACCCCCGGTACCGTAATAGGGAATCTTTTTCAATTACTTGATCTGGACCGTTCTTTTAAACTTAGCACGAATCTCAAAGCACAATAATACTGCCCCCTCTGTCAGCTCAAATCCCAAACCGGCAAGGAGTTAATCTCAAACTGTAAAATGAAGGGAATCTTTTACGGTACCGGGGAGGATATGGATCCCTTGTTGGTAGGGAAGAAAACAGTGTGGATAATATCCGATTCGTATTCGATCCGTGTTCGAAAAATTAGATATTGATATCCGAAGCTCGAATCCCAAACCGGCTAGGAGTTAATCTCAAACTGTAAAGTCAAGGGAATCTTTTACGATACCGGGGAGGATATGGATCCCTTGTTGGTAGGGAAGAAAACAGTATGGATAATATCCGATTCGTATTCGATCCGTGTTCGAAAAATTAGATGTTGATATCCGAATATTTCAATATTCGTGTGGATATGAATACTCGTATGATTTTACGTTTTAATTATATGTATCTGAATAGTAGATATATATCATATATTTTAATATGTATTATGAAAAAAATATTGTTATTCACCATTAAAATTAGATAACTATTATGAACTTTAATATTTTTTAATATTGTTTTAATAAATATCCAATCCGATCCGTATCCGTATATGTATCTGGTTGATATCCAATCTGTATTCGAAAAATTAAAAAAAAATATGAATATGATTTACCACTATCCGCTCCGTATTCACTCCGTTTTCACCACTACTTGTTGGTCTTCATTTCCAATTTTTTTTTTTTTCTAATCCGGCCTTTTCAAAATAAATAGGAACATTTTTTTTTGTATTTAAGTATTTATAATATTATTGTCTATTGCAATGATATTACATCTGAGCTATCGTACTTCGAAAAGTAAAGTCCATATCTTATTTTCTGCTGTTTTTTTTTAAAATTTTTTTTACTACTTTTTAGATTTTTGAATTTTTGAAAATCATTGCTTTTAAAAAACAATTATCTTTTATTCTAAAAATATAGTAATTTTTTTCAAAAAATAAAAAATTTGGTCTCAAGTGCATTTCAAAAAATGAAAAGTAAAATTTAATCTCAAGCACATTATTTTTGAAAATCATGTTGAACGATTCGAATCAGCTATTTAAACTTTAAAAATAATAATATGAAAAGTAAAAAACAACATCTTTACTACCGTAGCCCACCTCTTACAATTTATGAATATATTTGTGAACATGTATGTATTAAAAATAAACATAAAATTGTCATATATAGAGAAACGAAGAGATTATTATTATCGTTTATTAAAAGAAAATCGGACCAACAAAAACATTGGTTCTAATTTTCGCGATAGATATAATCAAGAAATTCCATTCCGCATTACTCTACGTCTCTACCGTACTCTTTAAAAAAAAATTAAATTGAGATGTTAAAACCTGAAAATTGGAAATGGATGCTTGTAGGGGACTGGTTAGCATTTTTTTTGGTAGAATGCCCGTAGGCCGGGTCCAATGAACCATCCAAAAAAGTAATTTTGTATCTATTTAAACAAATAGTAAAAAAGTTTCAAAAACTATAAAATTTTGGTTTTTAAGCACATTTTAATATGGATATTATGTTGAGCAGTTCAGATCGATTGTTTGAACTTTGAAAAATAAAAATGAAGATAGAGACACAATTGAAGCACAAAACCAGTGATGTATTTTAATCCTACTCATCATTTTGACTCAAATTTAAAAAAATATGTCTTCTCATTTAATTTACATTGTGCAGCAAAATTATTGACGTGGACGTAAAATATATTGCATATTGGACTTGTTTTACTCTCAAGGCAAGAGAAACAAAACATATTTAACTTGATTTGAAATTTTAAACTGAACATACATATCTAACTTCACTTAATATTTTCGATTACAATAGAATACTATATATATATATATGAGGAGGGTTAAAATGCACTCTCTTTTTGTGCTCCTAACGTGCATCCTCTCCTCATATTTTCATTTTCAAAGTTCAAATAGTCAATTCGAACCTTCCAACGTGTTCTTCATATTAAAATGTGCTTGGAGACCAAATTTTACATTTTTTGAAAATTTTTTACTATTTTTTCAGAATTTTTGAAAATCATCACTTTGCTGAATTTTTTATTATTGTTTACTTTAATCAAAAATTCTGAAAAAAATAGTAAACAATTTCCAAAAAATGTAAAATTTGGTCTCCAAGCACATTTTAATATGAAGAACACGTTGGAAGGTTCGAATCGACTATTTAAACTTTGAAAATGAAAATATGAGGGGAGGGTGCACGTTAGGAGCACAAAAGGGAGGGTGCATTTTAACCCTCCTCTATATATATATATATATATATATATATTATCATATATTATTCTATCATCGTCCGGTTAAAAAAAAACCTACATAGTTTTAATTGTTGATATTTCCTGACAAAAAAAGATAAATCTCGAATATTTGATTGATATCATGCATGCATAGATATATATTAGTACAGGTCTAAAAAAAGAAATACAATTACTGAGAAGCTAGAATTCTTAATAGGATTGATCATAATTTGGTTGCTAAATTCAGGATGTATTTCAATTCAAATCATGTTGTCGGATCCTTCAGCCAGAAACAAACAAGATGACGATGCTGTCATCTATCAAAACATCGTTTTACGAGCATAAAATTGAGTGAGGCTACGGTGCTATGCATAGCACGAATTGGATCCATGCTACAGCATAAAATTTGACTTTTTAAAATTTTAACGGTTGATCCGAACCGTTCAACATGATTATAAAATGAATATGTACTTGCAAACCAAATTTTATATTTTTTCAAATTTTTTACTAATTTTTCGAAAATCACTTGATCTGAACATTCTGGACCATTCAAAAACAGCCTATCTAAAAAAATAGTAAAAAAATTCGAAAAAATGTAAAATGTGATTTGCAAGTACATATTCATTTTATAATCATGTTGAACGGTTCGGATCGACCGTTAGGATTTTACAAAATCAAATTTTGAGCCGTAGCACGGATCCAACCCGTGCTATGCATATCACCGTAGCCTCACTCCATAAAATTTGTCAACCTAAGAAAATGATGTCCATATTATCATGTAAATTTGTTTTTCATTTTCAACGAATTGATGAATTGACTTTACAATTTTCAATGAACTAACTCAAGTGAAACATACTAAGTCAACTAGCTATCTGTAATGAATAAATTCAAAGTAGTACAATTGAAATATTCATACTCTTCATAATAATAGTTAGCTAACATTAACTTTTACATGGAAGTTTACCTGTTTGAAATAAATTGAAATTTAAGGACCATTCTTTAGTATAGGCCAAAAGGGCGACTTCCAAAATATTCTACCTATAAACAAGTCCGAAATTTTTAAATTTGACATATCTTAAAAACAAATAACTATGATTTTCTGTAAATTTCAAATTTAATACGGCTGCAACCACATATGGCGAACAACCATTTCGTTAACAATTTCGAATTCAACAGCTACATTGAATATATATATTAATTTTTAAAAATGAATGGAGAAACTTATAATTTAAATATACTAAAAGGAACATCAAACAAAATAGATAAAATATCTTATAATTTAGATGTACTAGAAGTACTACGAAACATTTTTCATGCAGGATTTTTTGCGGCTGTAAAAAAAATTAAAATATTTTTTCATGTGTTACTGGAAAAAAATAATTTTTTTTTTGCAAAAATCACTTCTGGGTATATAAAAAATTATCGTGGTCCTTGTAGTACATTCAAATTTCATACTCCATCTATTTTAATATATTCCTAAAATCACTTCTAGAGAAATAAATATATTACCTTAGAATTTGAATGTACTACAAGGACCCCGGTAATTTTTTTATATACTCATAAGTGATTTTTGAACCGGGATCAATAACTCAAATCCGAAACGTTTTTATTTATTTTTCAATAACACACCAAGAAATATTTTAATTTTTTTTACAGCTGCAAAAAATCTTGCCTGGAAAATGTTACATAGTACTTCTAATACATCTAAATGATAAGATATTTTATCTATTTTGTTTGATGTTCCTTCTAGTATATTCAAAGTATAAGTTCCTCCATTCATTTTAAAAAATGAATAAAAAAAATATGTTCAACACTGCCGTTGAATTCAGAATTTTTTATAAAATGGTTGTCCTTCATCTGTGATTGCGGATATTACAAAGTTATTCGCAACCACAGGTTGAGGCCGTGTCAAATTTGAAATTTACAAAAAATCATAGTTATTTGATTTATCTTTTTTTTTTTAGGTATGATAAATATAAAAATTCGGCCAACAAGCAATAACACAAAACTACACATACATTTACTTTTGATGTCTTCATTATGCTTCTATTTTTAACACTTCATTAACTTATATGTACAACTTAAATATCAAAACAAAACCATTACATATTGATTATGTGTACCAAAACTATTTTTTATGTGTACATGTAAAATATTATGACATTTCAATTTTATTTTGATTTTTATCAGGAGCATGCAAAAATACAGTCATGATGATTTCTAAATGTCGATTTTCAACTTATTGATTCATATAAAATTAAAAACAAATAATAATATTTTTTTATGTGTATGTACAAAAGTAATATAAGCACATCTAACGATTTTATTTCGACATATAAAATTTAGAATTGTTGTTGTTAACAAATAAAAAAGAAACGCAGGATAAAAATACAAAACATAATACATTTGATTCCTCCTAAACCAAAATACTAAACTTGAAAAGTCTCAGAATATGAGATTAAAAATTTCCACTAAACATCATTTTCAAATATGATTCGTATCTTATGTACAATAACACTATACGACTCAGACCAAAACACCAATATTAATGCACACGTAGAAAAAGCAAAAACGAACTCAAACAAGCCGTTTAAATTTCGTACTCTTGTCTTTGAACTTGGAAAGAAAGAGAACGATTGCATGATCTTACGTGGGGTCGACGCTGACAGATTTGAAATTTCACAAATGCCTAGGCAAGGCACCATCTGTTTGAATGTCTATAACAGGTCCAAAATATCATCGACTTGTAGTCACCATTTGTGCCCCCTTTCAGAACATGTTGCATTTGGAAGTATTCCTTCAGCTTGGAGAAATAATTGAGTGTACCAAAATGTTGTATGGTATGTCAAGTTAATTATTTGAACATATTTGCATGCGAGTAATCTGCCATTTATTTATTGAGAAAAATTAAATCATATTCCGAATGACATAAATCAAGCACTCTTCTCTTCTGGAACTTGTTGTAGTTTTCACCATTTAACAGTTTAGATCAAAACAAAAAATAAGATTACAGAAAATTTTCCACAGTTTAGAAAAAATATGTACCAAATTTAGGTACAGTTTGAAAATCGATTGGTCAGCTATTGAGTGAATTAAAAAAAATAACGGTTGAAAGGGGAGGTAGCACAGTTAGCTAGAAAAAAGTTTTAGAGTTGTTGGTTACTCAAAGGTCAGTTCGATTCCCCCTCACGACTTCACAGCCTCTGCGAATGTTTCAAAAAAAAAATAAAGGTTAAGCTTTATCAACACTTGATCGGTGACCAATTAATTTTCAAATGTTAACAAATTCAACATATTATATCTATATTATTCTGAGCACGTCTAATTTTTTTTTTAATTTTAGTAGTTATACTGTTGACAAATATATTAGTTGTAATTATATTATATTTCTTCCCTCTATACAAGATGGTATATTATCTAGACAATGATGGCGTATTTGAAAAATCATTGAATAGGTAGTAATAGAATGTAGGATATCGTCTCCAGAAGTTAATGGGACCACATAAAATTTCAATTTTCTATCAAACATTCAAACGAAAATAATTTGAACTTGAATAATATCTATGTCATTGCATTAAAACATGCAGTTTAATTATAAATTTGTTGGATGATTCTAGTGTATGTTCAACGATTAATGTATATTTTATTTATGATACATCTTAAATTTGAGCAGTTTAAGAGCAAATTCTTCCTTTTTGTCACAATCTCGATCAAAGATTGATTCGAGACTTAACAATTAGAAAAGAAATCGAAGGAATTGAAGGATTGATAATGACGGAACCAAGAAAGTGAATGAAAACGGACAAACAAATTCTCTTTAATTACAGTGATATTACAACTAGAATGGTACTCTTTAACTATTTATGACGGGGAGAATGGGGAAAGAACTAAGAAAAAGATCATGTAAATCTCTGTAATTAATCCTAACTCGAAGAATCCTTTCTCGTTCTCCAGTAAAGACAACCTTCCGATTGTCCAGTAACTGACTAAGCGGGGCCAACTGCTCAGTGATGTAGTATCTTAACGCCTTTCTTGTCGAAAATAAATCTGCTGCAGGAACCTGTTCTTCAGATCCCAACCGTTTGATCTTCCTTATCCCTCTTGTTAATGCTTCCGTTACGGGCCCCTAATTCCAGAGATAGTAGATTTAATTGAATAACGGCGTCGTTTGGTTCTCTCCGTGAACTGATGAAGTGGGTCCCAGAAATCAGCGACACACCTTTTATTCCGCGACCCTTTCTTTCTTCCTCTTTGACGCATTTGACTTGGTCAAACTCATCTCCAGCTATTCCTAAATGGATTTTATAGCTTCTGATTATTCATACTCTTTTTTTTTTAGTAATTGTTAGAAGTCAAACCACATAACTATTTAATATCTATAGAGAATTTTCTTATCCGACTTTTAGAACCTGCAACTTTTCACACGGAGGGCATTGCCTTTGCCACGAGATCAAAGGTCGATTCTCTATTATATTTATACTCTTTTTTCGTCCTTTGTTTTTAGTTTATCTTGTCTGTTTGAAGAAAACTGAGGATTGCAAATTGCAAATTAAATAATACCTCTAGCATCCCTGTTTAAATTTATGATTTCAGACTTAAATTGAACCATGGAATAATTAAATTGTGTATCTCATTGTAAATGTGACTGCTTGGATTTGGTTTGGCACATAGTCACATACTGGGATTGAGGTGATTTTTAAGTTGAAATAGAGCGTACTAGTCTTGTAAATCATATTATTTTACTCTTGCTTGAACTGTAAAAAAACAAAAAAACAAACAAACCTACCAAAAATTTAATTTAACTGTAACATTTAGTGCCAAATGATTTTTTTGACAAGTTGGCAATAATAAAAGTCTTACACAAGTATAGTTTAGCCAGATCAAAGCTAGGGTGTGATGTGCTCACCAAGAGGGGTTGGTCAGTATAACTTCAAAAGTCTATCGGATTGTCTTCAAACAACGAATCCAAACTATTGAAATCCGTCTACTTCATGAGTGATGCATGTATATGCAAAATTTTAAAAGTTTCGAATTCATTTAGTACAAGATCAAGCGGTCAAAACATGTTGAAAAATAGTAAAAATTCTAAAAAATATAAAATTCGGTTTTCAAGTACATATTAAGATAGGGATCATGTTAAACGGTTCGGATCGACTGTTAGAATTTTGACAACGGAAATATTGATCTGTATTATGGACCAACCTGTGATATGCATAGTACCATAGACTCACTAAAAAATAATTATCGGTAAGTTTTGTACTTGTTGGGGTGATTTTTTAGTTCATCATCTAAGAACTGATTAAAACAATCTTAATTAAAATTTAAATTGTAGATGAAATACACATATTCTAAAATTAATTGCCTGGGCCTCTAGTTTTTTGAGATGGCGTACGCCGTGTATAATGCATTACTTTCGGATTAAATAATATAACTCTTTTGTTAGATATGTTGTTTTGTACTGGAATAATTTTCAGCAAACAAATATGGATTGCTTGATTTAACTAGTAATATTTATAATTTTGCATGCAATCTTCATTTTTCACGGCCGGTTTTCATGGCTATAGCATGAAACAGGAACAAGGAACCGAAAAACAAAATTGAAAAATATAAGCAAAACAAGGGTGTTATTTGCATATTTCCTTTGTGCAGGTCTGTGTTGTTTATTCTTCTCAGAGAGAAGCAATCTGTGATTATGCTACTTTATTTTGCATCATAGAAGTGAATGACTCTATTAATCTTGAATTAAATAGGTTTTCTCCTTCAGAATTACGATTCTTCAATGCACCAAAACTATTTCCAATTATATTTTCTTCATGTGTCAAATCTTCACTATTAAAAGGATAAACAAAATTAGAATGGAAAGTTTGTATAAACTGTCATGATGTGATTTCCACATTATTGATTGTACTACTATATAAAAAGAGGATGGATCAACTTATAACATTTAAAAATTACAATATTTTACAACAATTCGGTTTTGTGATTTTCAAAGGCCAAACAGTCGATTCAAACCGTTAAATATGATATCAATATTAAAATGTGCTTGGAGATCAAATTTTACATTTTTTTTAATTTTTTTACTATTTATTAAGTATTATACAAAATTAATTTTTTTCAGTGGTCCAGGATTGCTATTTAAAATTCTTGTAAGATGTTGTAATTTTAAATGTTGTAAGTGGATGTAAAATAATAATTGGACGTGCATCATAATAATTCAAATTTGTAATCCTATAATTTTGATCGTGAAATAAAATATTTGTTATTTCCAAAATAATTAAAGATAAATAAAATCATGATCTGGAACCATGGGATATAGAGCTAATTAACTAATATTTTATTTAAGTTCAAAATTTATAGTACGAGATATAGACTGAATATAGCTCTATAATAGCTTATGAGGAGGTCGCAGGTTCGAAACCCGAATGAGAGAATTCTTTGTGGATATTAAATAGTGGGTGGTTTGACCTTCGAAACGAATGAAAAAATTTATTGTGGATATTAAATTATTGAGTGGTTTGACTTTCAACTTTTACTAAAAAATAATAGCTTAGGACTTAGAAGTATTTTCACCAAAAATAAAAATCTAACTCTCTAAAAATATAATAAAAGAATATTCTGAAAAAAAAAAAATTGTTTTTTAAAGTACATTCTTTTATAGAAATTATATTTAACAGTTCATATCAACTGTTTAAATTTTAAAATTTAAAATATGAATTTATAACAGAAACCAATCCATAACATATATATTATCATAACCTCACTCCATATATTTTCTGTTAAAATATTCGCCATGATAAAACAAATATGTCGGATACTTGGATATAATATTGTTGTACCAGACATAAAGTTGGAATGATTTGAAAATAAATAGCACCTCGACGATAATTTTGGAACTTGACGTGGCCTCAATCTTATGCAAAACCAAATGTGCTTCTTTCTCTTCCTAATTTAATATGCGCTAGCTGTATATTTTTTAATCAAAAAGGTCCTTTCTCACCGCTTCAGATTTGTCCGTGTATTTCGATTGCCAGACATATTTTTACCCGACATTTTTATTAATATCCAAAGTTTAATACAAATTATTAATTATACCCAGAATCCCATCTGATTTCGAAATATACCCAAGCCGGCCATTTTATGGCCGGCTATGTACCTTTTTTTTTTTCCCCGCATTTCACCCTTTATATATCTCTTTTTCTCTCTCTCCTCTCACAATTCTCCCATCTTCAACCGAATTTTCTCTTCTTTAAGGTAAATTTTTTTTTTATCTAATTTAATTTTTAATTTATTTATTTTAGGATTTAGGTTTTAGGTGTTATAATTTAGGTTATGTTGTTGTAATTTAGTGTAATTAGCTAAGTTAACCAATATTTAGTGTAATTAGCATAATTGACCAATATTTTGTGTATTTTGGCCTTTTTTACCATAATTATGCTGATTAAGCAGAATTTTACCGAAATTAGCACGTTTAACCAATATTTAGGGTATTTTGGTCTTTTTTACCATAATTAGGCTAATTAAGCGCAATTTAGTGTAATTAGCACAGATGACCAATATTTAGGGTATTTTGGACTTTTTTACCATAGTTATGCTTATTAAGCGTAATTTTACCGAAATTAGCACGTTTGACCAATATTTAGGATATTTTGGCCTTTTTTACCATAGTTATGCTGATTAAGCGTAATTTTACCGAAATTAGCACGTTTGACCAATTTTTAGGGTATTTTGGTCTTTTTTACCATAATTAGGCTGATTAAGCATAATTTAGTGTAATTAGCACAGATGACCAATTTTTAGGGTATTTTGGTCTTTTTTACCATAATTAGGCTGATTAAGCATAATTTAGTGTAATTAGCACAGATGACCAATTTTTAGGGTATTTTGGTCTTTTTTACCATAATTAGGCTGATGAAGCATAATTTAGTGTAATTAGCACAGATGACCAATTTTTAGGGTATTTTGGTCTTTTTTACCATAATTAGGCTGATTAAGCATAATTTAGTGTAATTAGCACAGATGACCAATTTTTAGGGTATTTTGGTCTTTTTTACCATAATTAGGCTGATGAAGCATAATTTAGTGTAATTAGCACAGATGACCAATATTTAGGGTATTTTGGCCTTTTTATCATAATTATGCTGATCAAGCGTAATTTCATCGAATTTAGGTTATTTTAGATATCAGGATGCCTAGAGCACAGCCTACCCAGCGTCCAGTAGTGGACGAGCCGATCAGTACTAGCAGCACGGAGCACATCAGTCCTCTCCTGTGGATTCCCCACAGTGAGCACCGAGTATCACTGGCTTCTCGTGAGGTACGTTCCTTTTCTTATATTTTCATTAAATTTTGTTGGATTTAAATTTTATTATGTTGTCACCATGCGGATTACATTTTTCAACGCAGGACACAGATCTTCTAGATGTGAAGTTGAGGTGCGTTCACATGAGGTAATACGAGGTGATGGAGCCGTACCTCGTCAACCTGGGTCTCTACCAGGTTGTGGACATCGTGCGGACAGAGAAGAGCATCATCAATGCATCTCTCATCGCTGGACTGGTGGAGCGATGGCGTCCCGAGACGCACACGTTTCACATGTCATTCGGAGAGATGACAGTGACTCTCCAGGATGTGAGTGCTCTCTGGGGTTTGTCTATCCGTGGCACACCCGTCGGCGGCGTCTCTGACAGCACCAGATTCGCAGGTTATGTCGAGGAGTTATTGGGAGCTGATCCTTCATATATCATTGGGGACCATGGGAGGTCGAAGTTCCATTTGCGGATGACGAGATTACGGCAGCACTTCATCACGGGTCTCTCGGCATATTCCACCGAGCTGGAGATTCAGAGGTAAATTTTTATTAATATCTACTAATTAATTTATAATACGATGATTCTATTAGAATTTTTATATGTTTTGTATTGCAGATATACACGGGGCTACGTGATGGACCTTTTTGGTTCTGTCATGTTTCCTGATTCCAGCGGTGATTAGGTGCCGATGATGTATCTCCCGTTGCTGATGGACATTGAGCGGCCGTCGTCGTACAACTGGGGTGGAGCCGTCCTGGCGCATCTGTACTACCACCTGTGTCGTAGTAGTGAGGTAAGTCACCAACTCTTATTTTAGTGTAATGTATTTAATCAATCAATCCATCAAAATACACTGATGTGTAATGTTCTTGAAAATGAAGCCGACGGCGAAGCAGATGTACGGGCCGGTACTCCTGCTTCAGCACTGGTCGTGGTCACGGCTACCGGTGGGCCGTCCTATCCCCAATGAGGCGCCGGATTGGGGAGAGCCAGGTGTGTTTCACTGCCCCGCATACGCCAAGAAGTGGCACGCTTTCCACCACTACCAGGATCGAACACACGGTGCTACCGTTGGGATCAGGCCAGTCCGGTCAGAGCTTCAGAGTTTGCCTGAGCCTCTTGTTGAGTGGACGCCGTACGATCAGTTGTACGAGGAGTTCCTCTTGCCGGGCAGTGTGACTAACGAGCAGGAGCAGGAGATGTGGTTCTATCGAGGTCCACTCATACATTTCTGGACAGTGGAGCACCACTACCTAGATCGGGTGCTCCGCCAGTTTGGTCGAGCGGCGTTGATTCCCATAGACCCATCTTTGCCGAGTTACACGCACAGAGACCTGCACCGGTAAGTAGTAGTCTATTGTATTTATTAAATAAATCATATTACTTGATAGTTTTTTATTGCAACTAATGTCTTCTTTACAGCGTTACCCACCGAGGGCGACTGGATAAGGACTGGAGCACCCATTTCGATCCGTACTACAAGACGGCCCAGGATCCTCAATATACAGACTTCTATCACGAGCCAGATGTGATTCAGCAGACCCAGGGGGATCCCCAGTTGAGGTACGATGTATGGTACACGCAGGTCTGCATGGCGAGTGTCTATCTGCAGGGTGATTACGGTGCCTATCTCCGTGACAGGATCAAAACGGATGATGGTTACCATCCCAACGGTCGTGGATGGGCTCGCCAGGTAAAGCACCTACAACCACAAGGTTTTATCTAACTTAGTAATACATCAAGGTTTGATCTGACATGCTAAATTTTTTTCAGCTTTTGGCCGCGATCAAGGAGTGCGGGCATGAGATCCGCATGCTGGGAAAGAAGAACTGGAGACGGCTTGGGTACCGCACACTCAAGAAGAATGCGAATGTGGTTGAGGATGATGGGCACGGTGGAAAGATCATCGGTATGCTGCGAGACGCCAGAGAGAACATCAACTGGCGTGAGATAGATCCGCAGGAGCCCGACCCGAGCCCAGTTCTGCTAGATGATATGCCATCTTCCCCCGATTCACATCCAGAATGAGACTACCATCGTTGGGTATTGTCCGACATTGGGTGGACGGCATGGTACGACGAGCATGGACGTCCGGTGCAGCCTCATGTATGTCATACTTCAGTATCTGTCAAGTTTTAATAAATTTTTTCATTCAGATCAAATTTAATAATTTATGTGTATGATTGCAGGGTCCAGCAGAGATGCCACCACAGCCACCACCTGCGGAGACCGATACTTCTGAGTACGAGTCCCTCTCGTGCAGTCTCCAGGACTTCGGGATATTCGATGACAGTTTCATGTCGGCACCGGCATGGCCCCGATATGGCACAGAGATGCCGCATGATGGAGAGGCTAGTGGTAGCGGGTCTCATACTCAGCCTGCCTTTGGGACTGGGTTTGCCGCATCTATCTTCGCTACACCTCCGCCAGTACCGACAGTCTCCATGGGCGATGCTAGATGGGATACTACCGAGCAGATACTGAGGTCTGCTGATGCCCCAGATGAGCCCGAGAGAGACGGAGGCTAGCAGCGCTGGCGCCGGACGAACGCCGGAGTACCGCCTCAGCGATATTCCCCCTCTCCGTTTTAGTTGTATTTTTACTAGTTTTGTACTATTTATATTTGATATACTATTTATGTTTGGTATATTTGAATTATCCTATATTTCGGTTCTTGTGTATGTGTGCTTTTATGGTACTATTTTTATATTTTACAGATCAAAATAAATTATCATGATAATGCTAAACATAAAATATTACAACATTAAAATAGTAGCACAACATAAAAAATAATATAGCGTATTTCAATTAATATAGCGTATTTTAACGTAATTTAATGTAATTTAACGTAATTTAATCTAATTTAGTATTATTCAACATAATTTCAATTAATCTATCGTATTTTAGTATAAATATGCTAATTATACATCAAAGAAGTAATATAACAAATAATTTAAACAAAAATTTCAAATTTTCAGAGTTAGATTTCAATATTTTTATCTTTATAGTGTCTCTCTAAAAAAAAAAAAAAAGGTACATAGCCGGCCATAAAATGGCCGGCTTGGGTATATTTCAAAATCAGATGGGATTCTGGGTATAATTAATAATTTGTATTAAACTTTGGATATTAATAAAAATGTCGGTTTTTTTACCTCCAACAAAAAAAAATCATATTAAATGTTTTTTTTTCCAGGAAATTGTGGTGTTACTGTTACAATAGTGCTGGCGTGTCAATGCCCGCGTGAAATTGTTACTTTATTAGAAAATGGAATCGAATATAACTAGCAAATGAATAGTTATATTATACACCATAATATTGTTATTTTAGAGTTATATTTAAATAAATAAATTATTAATGTGTTTTTATTACATGATGATTTAGAGCAGTTGAAGATTTAAATCGTTTATTGGATAATCATAAGTTAAATTGTGCAAATTTTGATGTATATCTATATAAATAATATTTTACACATCTACAATCCTTAATTTCTAATTTGAATAGCTTTAACACCCAAAAAAAAAAAAAAATCAAGGGTTACCATAACAGAAAGTACGATATTTTTAATACTCTTCGTGCAGGCTACACGTCAATATATCTTTTTGTCTCTAGCTCGTTTTATAAAAAAATGTCTACCAAATTTAAATTTGTATATAATTCATATATAATATAACAGATGATTATTTATAGATAATGCAAGGCAAGTTTATTAATGAAGGAGTCTAGACAGACTATTCAAATTATTTCTCAATGCAAAACAAACATTTTATTTTTTGACATATAATTTTAAGTTTATTTTTTTGACAAATTTTGTCATGCTGAATTCATGATGATCAATGTGCACGATGATCAACGTAAATCTTTATCCTACTAGTTTAAAAATAGAACCTAAATACGTAAATCAAAACTTATTATATACAAAATTCTTATTATGTACTTGTATCTTTAGTAAAGCTATAAAAGTATATTTTCATATTTATTATTAGTAAAATGACATTTACAGGCGGATGTATGCACTGGCGAGTGGTGCGATGCCATTTCCCAGCAATGCCTTCCCTGGCAAAACCGTGACAAGGAATGTTAAGTCGCACCAACGCCTTACCCCAGAAAGGTCCATTCAATTCACGAACAACTACCCGCACTTCGGATCATGATCACTAGCCGTTTCATTAGGCGATACTCTCGGAGCAACCTATTATTTCAACCCAATCCCGCACTAACAATCCAGGTGCTCTTGGACCATGACTGCAGAAAGTTTCACTCCACTGTTTATTGGACCCCACCGTATTAGAAGGGACTGTACATGTGAATCCGGTCTATGAATAAAAATGAATAAGAATCACTGCTTTGCGGGGCCCAGTACGGGCCTCTTTTTATACCGAAACCGTCAAACCAGCATGCTATCTCTATGGTCTTTGAGTGTTCCGAAAGCACCCAATATCCCACCAAATCAGCAAGGACTGTCGAAAGAGTCTTCCTCAGGCGGAAATTCTGTAAAATATAATAAACCGGGTCGTTTAATGAATTTTCTAACCTGCAATATGTTTTATACTAATAATTAATGCACCGAAGAATATTTACACTTTAAGTTCTATAAATCAGAGAAAGAGAGAGAAGGGGTCTTGGGAAACAAATATTACCGCCAGCGCCACCCGTAAGATTTTGGCGCAGCTTTTTATTATTTGTCGGATTTACCCTCCTCCCATCTCTCCCAACTCTCTCTCTCTCTTTCTCTCTATACCCGACTCTCCCCAAATTCGGAACAAATTCGATTTGCCTATCCTCCCGCATCTTTAATCTGGAAATTCGGGCTCGTTATCGTTGAGAGATACTTGTGAGGATCAGATAGAGACGGGAATATTTATAGAATTTAACGAAGAAATAGAAGAGGAAGAAAAAAAGAGAGGCGAACATGGAGAAGTACGAGATGGTGAGAGATATTGGGTCGGGTAATTTCGGGGTGGCCAAATTGATGCGAAATAGAGAAACTAAAGAACTCGTTGCCATGAAATACATCGAGCGTGGTCACAGGGTAATTAATTTCTCTCGTCCTCTCTTGGTGAATTTTCTATAGTTTTATTTGTTTTGTCGATCCTCGTTTTCATCTTCAATTTTCGTACCTTTGTTTGCCCTTTGTTTTTGCTGTTTTCGTTGGATTGGGGATGCTATCAGCTCTGTTCAGAAGGAATCTAAATTATCTTTGGCTCTTGTGGTGTGGTTGTACGTGTAATGAGTTAATGCACTTGAGATAGTGTTGCATTGGAGTTGGACCTAGTATAACACCTCTTACATAGATGGCCGCACCACAAGCGCAACACGGAACCTGGGCTGTTTCCTCAGAATTCTGATTTAGTATTCATCGCGCTCTTTTTGATCAATTTGACATTGAATTCCGTGTTGTTGGATTGACCATAGAATTTGTTTTTTTTATAAACGATTGTTGTATTTTAAGAAGAAATTAATTAGACTAAAATTGTCAATTAGGGGTTTGCAGAAATAAATTGTACGAACTTTCTCTATCTCATCTCTGATCGGTTTATGAGATAGTACTTTTGTCTGATTTCAGAATTGAGCTTAAATTACTTTTAGAATATCTCGTAACTAGGTTAATTGGGATTTTGTTGAGGTCCTTGTCCTTCTCTGTGCGATTGAGATTATGTCAATCGGAAGTATTATAAGTAATAAAAGGTATACTTTTGAAGAGCACGTAGGGTTACTTTTTTCTTTTTCCTTCCAAGCGTAAGACCACAACTTCTATGATTTTTAAAAGGAATATATTATATTTGAAATATAGAGGTTGGGGGAGGGGGGTTAGTTATTCTTATATAACTATTAGGACCATTAGGAGAAGGGGATCTAACAAATGTTAGTTAAACAATCTAATATTTGAAGCTAACTTTTTTGGATTGTCGATTAAAGGCTTTTAAAAAAAGTTTTGCTGGTGCTTTAGACAATTGTCTCATCTATGCTTTGTTCTCTGGTTAAATTCTTTTATCTATTTGTTTGGGTTAATTATTTGGGAAAATGGCAATAATCTAATTGGTCTTTTTGGGAACTACCTGAATAAAGTGATTTTTTGGGGTCATTTTTGTGCAAGTTTTTCATTCTTTTATTTTTTTTTCTTTAATGCAGGTTGATGAGAATGTATATCGAGAAATCATGAATCATAGATCGCTTCGTCACCCGAACATCATCAGATTCAAAGAAGTATGTACTTGTATCAAAGTAGATAAATAATTATGAGATTGTCAGGTTTCACTAAGGAAAATTTGAAATAAGTAATTGATTTGTGATGATCTTTATTATGTGAAGGTTGTTCTGACACCAACTCATCTTGCAATTGTGATGGAGTATGCTGCTGGTGGAGAGCTTTTTGAAAGAATTTGTGATAGGGGTCGATTTAGTGAAGATGAGGTTGAAATTTTAGTAGCTTGAATATTTTCTGAATATAAAATATTGTGCTATTTGAATGAACTCTGCATCTCTAACTTGTTTTCTTAGTTTGGTACAGGCGAGGTATTTCTTTCAGCAGCTGATATCAGGAGTTAGCTACTGCCATTACATGGTGAGTTTAATTAACATCTTGGGGAAGCATTACTTTTTGTGTATTATTTGGGGGGAAGGCGAATTGGTTAAGAAAATATCTTCCCTTTCTATCTTCATTTCATTTAACAAATGTTTTCATCGTCCCCAGCAAATATGCCATAGAGATCTTAAACTGGAGAATGTGTTACTAGATGGAAGCCCGGCTCCTAGACTTAAAATTTGCGACTTTGGTTATTCCAAGGTTCTTTTTCCCAACATGCACAGCTTAGTTATAGTTTCATGAACATTCAAGTTGTCATAAGTATTATACTAAGAAAGGCCTACCAATTAATTTCAGTCGTCAATTCTTCATTCACGGCCAAAATCAACAGTTGGGACTCCTGCATATATTGCTCCTGAAGTACTTTCTCGACGCGAGTATGATGGCAAGGTTAGTCATTGCATATATATATGTATATATATTTTTTTATGAAGTTCCTTTCATGCACCTACCAAAAAAAGTAGAAACAAAATCAACCGAGCTTGAGAATGACGACTTTTGGTTAATTTGGCCACATTTAGAAGAGAATTAGGTATTGGATTGTTTGGTTGATTTTTATTAATTTTTGACATGCTTTATCTATATTTACATTGGTAAAAATAATTTGCAAGATTATGGTAATTAATTACCATTTATGGAGTATTCTTCTAGTATATTTGCCTTGAGAAGTAGAACCCCATTTTAATAATTTGGCATCTTTTTGTATTCAATTTTTCTTATTCAACAAGGAATCTTTACCATAAAAGTGGGGGTAATTAATTGCAATACCAAGAATACCTAGGAAAGGTTGGTGTTGAACTATTGCTACACATCTTGTTCATGCTTTCTTTTCCTTCCCTGAGAAGAGGATCTTACTATTATAGATGCTCATAAATGATCCCTGTGTTCCATTTTTTACGGCATTAAATGCTACTCTTTCCCCCATGTACCTTGACCCTTCCTCTCATGCCAGTACAAAATCCTGCACCTTGACAGCAGTAATTTCTCCAAAGCACAGCACATGACAAGAGATTTGTCATTTAGTTCCATGGAAGTCTTTATATTCTATAGGTGATTCATACAGTTACTAATTAATGCTTGAAAACGGATCCATTTCTTTTTTAGCTTTTCTCACCAACTTTTCCAAACCTTTGAAATTCTCCAAATGATTGTCATAATGTCCTTGTTTATTTAATTTTTCTGTAGCACTTCTGATCTTGCTATTGGTGTTGTTTGCCAATGCAGCTTTAGGTAAAAATAAGGACCTTAGGACCATACAGACTCTGACTGTATATATTAATTAAAATGGAAAACAAGTATACAGTGACTGCATAGTTGTTTACACATTTGTCATGGGTGTTTTTATTAAAGTGACCCACTACACATAACTCAACAAGACTGCCATAGGAATGGCATTGTCTTTGTTGGAGGCTTGCTTGATAGGAGATGTGCAGCTAAAGTTGGATATGGAGTCCTTGTCTGGAATCTCTTTCATTGTGAAGTAAAATAAGTTGGGTGGGTTATGATCCAACTAATATCACACGAGAAAGGCTTAGACTTATATAAAATCCCCTCAATAAAATCCAAGTAGAATTTCTCATTCCTTGAGTCAAATAGCTTGAAACAAGAAATTTAAGTAGTAACTAATTTTAAAGTTTAATAATATCACTCAAGATTATTACAATTTTATAAAATTTTAAACTTCTTGTTATTAGGGCCAAAACTTTTGTAAATAGTATAACCCCTTGATTCCATAAATTTGATAGCTTCAGTGATAGGCAATCTATTTAACTTTTTAAATGATTTTTATTCAATATTTTGGATTCCCAGTTTTAATTACATTAGTGAACCAATGTGGATGTTCAAGGATAATTCTAATGCACTCTTTGAGGAGTCAACTCCAGGAGACCAACATGAAAGGTGTTTAGGGGTCATTTTAGAGGGAATCTCCTTTTTTTGGGTCTTAATCCTTGGAAAATAATGGGACATGTTTGCACATGACATAAGTTAATTTAAAAAATTATCTTTCAGCACAAGCATTTATTATGAGTTGTTTGAGCCTATTTGGTGCATTTGTAGTGGGCCAATTATTCACCAACTGATTACACTTTATTAGATTCTCTTTCCCACCAATCCATTCAAGGTGGTAGTATAACTCAACAAAAAATGAAAGAAAGAGATAACAAGAAGTTTCTAGTGGTACTTGGCTTTAAGTCTACGAATCGTCAACTATCAGGACAGTTAACTAACTTGTGAGGGGCATTGGATTTTTTGTAGCTATTTACGTGTTGTTACTTGTGTAGTATTCCTTTCATAGGTCGTAGATTAATTTTGCGGCTCTTGATTCAGGACAACTTTATATCCAAACTTTGGATGCTTTTAAAAGATTCCTAAATTTGGTGCAAACATAATTTCTTCTTACTTAGTGGTGTCCTTCACCTGAATTTATCATATTTTGATATTCATTATTTTAGTAAGGACAAAGCAGTAATTAAAATATAAGTAGCAGCTTTTAGCACATATGCTCCATCTGCACTGGAGCAAATGTCAAGTTCAAGCTAAAATTAACTCTCAAGTACATGACATTATTTCATTTCTTTTTTTATATCTAGTCAAGTGCTTACTTTTAAACAGAAGATACCTGGTATTTCATGAATAAATAAGAAAAAAACATATGCAAGGTCCGTTTGATATATGATGTATTTGACAAGGACCTGTTTGAGAAAAGTGTCTATTCATGCTTTATGCATCTGTATTAGTTCCCTCAAAAAATCAACATCACTAGGTTGACTGAAAAAGCAAACTTACCAGTTGATTTGTCATAGTGTAAAGCTGGACATCATCTATTACTTTTTAATATTTTTCTTCATCAGTTGCAGTTGGTAACAGAGTACAGCAATTGATATAATGGACTTGGTATAAGTCACTAGTTCATACCCCAATCTCCGTTTCTTTATTATAACCATATGTTTGGAAAATATTTAAAGTATGAAATCCCTAAATATATCACACTAACCTAGTGAATTGTTTGTCTTAACAATTTGTTGCTTTTCCTAGTTGTTCTCAAATACTTCTAGATTTCTTTGCTTGAATTGTTTATTAGAGTAGATGCGTAAAGGGTGACATACTTCGATAGTAATGCACTGCAAAGTCATGTAAAGTGACCAAGAAAGATTAAATTTTTTTCTCCAAAAACTGATTTCATAACTATCTAAAAATGTTTGCTTTTTCTCTAGTCTATTGTTGCATTTTCTCAACTCTCTGACATCCTTGAACTGGTAATACAGCTTGCAGATGTGTGGTCATGTGGTGTAACCCTTTATGTGATGCTTGTCGGAGCATACCCATTTGAAGATCCCGATGACCCAAAAAATATTCGCAAAACGATAGGGGTATATTTATCTATTGTCCTTTTGAATTTTGATACCTTCTGTTTCCTGTAGTATTTCCTAAACTAGCATTATTACCTTTATTAATCCAAATCCAAAAAAATGAGTTATTGCGGATGAGGGATTAAATTAACCTGTTACCATGTATGCAGAAAATAATGCAAGTCCAGTACAAAATGCCAGATTATGTGCACATTTCACAGGAATGCAAACAACTTATTGCGCGGATCTTTGTTCCCAACCCTGCAAAGGTAGTGAATGGAATTTTTGTAATACTTTAAATATCAGGTAATTGTTGATGATGTTACAAGTCATAAGGAGACTTTTCATTAATTCCAATTTTAGATTCTTCATGCTTATGAGGACCTTGCAAATTACCAAAAAAAAATGCATACCCTACAAATATCATCGACTATTATGTAATGCCAAATGCCTCTTGCAAAATTACCAATTCGATGATACCTTACAACTATCATGGACTATGATGATATTGTTGTATGTTATTGGGTTGGTTATGATAATTTCTATCCTTTTCTCAGGCATGCATGGTATGAATAAATCTGCAAGGGTCATGAAAATTCTAAGATCTAACAAAAACATATTTTGATTTTTTTAATAGAGAATTACTATAAAAGAAATTAAGACTCATCCATGGTTCATGAAGAATCTCCCTAGAGAACTCACCGAAACTGCACAGGCCGCGTATTATAGACGGGACAATAGTGCCCCCATATACTCTTTTCAAAGCATAGAAGAGATAATGAAAATAGTGCAAGAAGGGAGGACTAAACCGAAAGAATCCCAAAGCCCTTTAGGTTATGGTTGGGGTGATGTTGATTCTGATGAAGAGGAGGAGAAAGAGAAAGAGAAAGAAGATAAAGAACAAGAGGAGGAAGACGAGGATGAGTATGATAGGCAGGTGAAAGAGGTTCATGCAAGCGGAGAACTTAATATGAGTTCCTTGCATATATGATTTGTAAGATTAATAAAATCCAGGGGTTACTCTGAGGTGACTTGTAAATGAGTATTCTGCTTCTTTCTTTTTTGGTTGGGGGTCTTATTTGGTATTTGAACGGTTTATGACTTGGGAGGTGTTTGTAGGAAGTTTTCATGCAACTCTGTGAGCTTGTTTAGTTGTTTCTAATGTAATTATATTCCTTTTAATAAACCCCTTTAGTTGTTTCTAATGTAACCTTCTCTCCACAAGAAATATCAAGGTGATATGGGCAATGTTTGATTGTGGAGTAAGAGGTGAAATAAATTTAAGGAGTCAAATGAATAGTAAAATAGAAGTAAGATGTGAGTTAATCTGAAATAAGTTACTCCACCTCTTCAGGTGAATTAACTTACACCTGTAGGGCTCAATAGACATGAATTCATTTCTTAACATCTTATTCTTTCATTTGAGTTAAGTTATTTCATGACTTAAAATATCAAACAAGATGTAAATATAAGGGGTAAGATGGAGTAAGCAATTTAATTTTTTATCAACTTTACTCCAGAATCAAACGTGACCATAGTGAAATCTCAATTACGGAAAATATTCATTTCTTTAGTTGGTCACATTGAAAACTTAAAAAATAACCAAAAATTAATATAAACAAGAGCAATTTTGCAGAGAAAAGATTTGGCTCATCCGAAAAAATTATAATCGCTCGCAACCAATTCAATCATGTCATGTGTGAATTATTATGCTAAGCACAAAATTGAGCGTGATAGATATAATTCTCTACGTGTATAAACTTTGTACAAATTTAAATTTGTAAGATGTTTGCACTTATGAACGAAAATGTAGAAATTACTTAAAACGACGGAACTGGTAAACGAGTCTGAGGTCAATGAGCAGCCTCTAATTAACTTAACAACAGATCCAAGCTGTCATCGATACTTAGAGGCCCTGTTGCGTCATCATCCCTTGATGAAAACCTCCATAAAAAATTTCATTAGGTTTGCGTATTTGAAGTCTCTCTCCATCTTCGATAATCATTTTCTGAAAATATATTTTGGATAATCTTGGCACCGCTGCCAAGTTGCTCTCTCACTTTGGCAAAGGCTGTCAAGACTACCTCTTTTTTACAAAACTTAGGCAGTGGCTGCCTTCTAGGAGAGTGCTCTTTATGGGCGGATCCAAATAGGTTTAGGATCCGTATTCCCTCAGGTACTTAGGTATACTTCAGAAAGAACGGTCTGGATTTAGTCTCAGTCGAATAAAAAAAAATTGATACCTATTGTAGATATGGAGTGATTGTATTGAGATTCGTGCTAGAGTTAAGAAATGGTCTGAATTTTCTAATTATATCCTCAGGTAATACGAAGAGATACATATTTAGCTCATGATTTTATGGTTGTTTCTGATGAATAATTTTGAATACTTCTGTTGAAGTCGGATATTTCTTTCTTGTCTAACTCATTTTCTTTCCAGCTACTGACTTGTTCTTTTTTTATTTTCCGCAGAACACCTTTTTTTTTTTGTGAAAAAAAAAAATCTATCCATGAGGAAGAACACTCTCGGCTTTCTTTTTGGGCCTGTTTGTGAAAATGTTCCAATTGCCCAACTTGATGACCATAGCATTTGGTACTGTTGCGCATCAGAATTAATTCATTAATGTCAGTTACTTATTTGGGAAAAAAAAAATATAGAACTAGCCTGATCTGACTCCTACTAAAACTATCATAATTGATTTTATATCTCAATTAATACATTTTTGCAATAAAAAGTTATTTTTTTAGAATTCATATCACAAGCATTGCTAGGATGACAGTGAGAACGAGAGGGGTTTTGAAAAGCAATTGAAATTACAAAAAAAAAATGTTCAAAAATCAATGTTGTTTGTAATGTAAATACACTGTAATACCTATCAGTTAGCATAAATTAGTGTTACACCTATCCTACAATATGCAAGTTTTATTCTCTTTTCTTTTGGATTAGTATCATTTGCCTTTGTAAATTATAACAAATACATCATCAAGTGACCACTTTCTAACCTCAGTTTTTAAACTGGGATTTATTATAGCATGGTCCGTGTGAGCCAGGCGGTATCCAATTACAATTTCTTCCCTACCCCGAGCCCGTACCATTATATCATAAAAGCTCAACTCCTCTTGTTCATATAAATAATATTCAGCAGACCTTATGCACATTTCATTTCCCTGAAAAGCACCAAAAGTTGATGAGCTATTATTAAGCAATGATGTAATTTTCATAGACCATTTAGAACCAAATTAGAACCAAATTAGAACCAAATTACCATTTTTCAATTGGGGCATTCTCATCTCTATTTCTGGGATTTACATTTATCACGCTTGTTTTGTCAGACAGTTTGGTACCAGTGAAGGTACAGACACTACCAGAAAGTATAATCTTAAAAAAATCTTTTTCTTCATATTCTGAATAGCACAGTACTGTACTAGTGTCTACCAGCAGAAACTATTTCTTATATATTTTAAAAATTGACTTTCATGTATTTTTGTGTGCATGTTTTAGCACAATTAATCAAGTGTTCATACCTGTTCAGCAAATAATTCTTCTAAGACGCGATTAATTTGTTTATCTTCAGCCACCATAGCCAATGCCATGCTAACCAACTCGTTAGACAAAATGTAATCACTGATTTTGGAAACAGAAACGAGATTTCTGGTTCTGGAATCAAGAATTTCACTTATGATGATCGACTTGTCAGATGCATGTTGCATCTCTCTGATCCACGACCGATGTGAGTAGCCAGCGAACCGGCATGGAGACCTCGCCTCTTTTGAAGGAAGCCTTTTTGACTGAAATTTTTATAATTATAATAATAGTAAGAGGTTTAATATATGGCACTATAGAAAAAACATACTGTGGCGCGGTAATCGTTTTCTTTCCAACTACATATCATTTTTGTTTGCTTGAGATGACTGGTTTGTGCTTTTTGAGGCTTTGATTTTTGTGTTTCATTGGAACGCAGGGGGAGTGTGTGTGTGTGTGTTGGGAGGGGGGGGGGGGGGAGGAGAGAGAGAAAGGTACTTGAATATCACGAATAAGTAGAAGAGTAGCAAGTGAGCGAGAATCAGACTGTACAACTGAATCCTCAACCGATTCATCAGCTAGAATCAAAATCTGTAATTTGAAAAGATAAATGTTAAGTTTGTTCAATCTCTTGAAAATCAATTTTTCTTTCTATGAGGTTCACTCTCACATCCCATCATACCCTTGGTTTTCACAACTTCCTTGAGGTTTTCAAGAATATAAGGGGTATCTACAAAAAGAATTTTTGCGGTCATATATGAAATTTATTGTAAATACTCACAGAATCAAAGGTTTCTAGAGGCAAGCTCTCCAGATGTCGTCTAATAACAGCATTTCCCTCATTGTGCACAAGTCTAATATTTTTTAATCCAGAGAGGATCAAACCACCATCTGTTAGTTTTCTCTCTCTTTCCTTCTCTGGCACCTCATTAAACATCCATAGCTCTGATCCAGGAGCAAGAAATGCCTCCAATACCTGATTATATAAAAATAGTATTTTATGAAAATCTGATTATGCTATGTTGACTTTGGATTTTTTTTTCCAATTTTCAATGAATGCGATGTCTGTCTGTAAAAAACAAATAAATGGATAAACCAAAAGGAAAATACCTTTATCATATCATGGATGTCACGGCGCCAGCCACAAAATAATATTTTTTCTGGATATTTAGGGGGGCTTGGTATATTTGGCACAAATCCCTTCCGCATCTGCAATGAGAAAAATATTTAGGAGTCTGGACAAAACTGTATCATACACTTCAAAGGTTTTGTCTTTTTTATTAGATTTTATTTATTTACCTATTTAAGAGATTTTTATTATATTTTAATAACATGTGAAACTTTTACCAGACTTTAAGCCAAGGAACAAATTACCATGCTACCAAACTGTCTCAGTGGTAGGCAACAAGCACTGATACCCAAAAAGTACTGATCAATAAAACCAGATCCTTGTCAAATGCCAATACAAATATAACAGATAAAATCGGGCATTCATTATCTTTAAGAACCACAAATTTGTGTACACATCTGCAATCCATTATGATAACCAATGTACCCCTCCCCCTTCCAATTCAATGTAAAATATGCCAGAACTACACCTCTTCCTATGAACCGTCACATCAATAGAAAAAGGTACTTATATTTGGGTATTCCAAATTAAAGAATTATGTATTATGGGTGATATTTTTCATGCTTTACAGGGAAACATGGGACCTTTCCAGTTTTGTATAACAATTAAACATAAATGGAATTGCACGTACCACAGGTAAAGGAGCTGGGGAATATGTATCGTCGTCTTCGGCTATAACTAGAATTTCATCACCTTCTCTAATAATATAATTATCGTCCGGGTTAATAATAATTTTTCCTAATTTCGAGGCAACCTTGACCCCACAAGGCACTGCATCAGGAAAAGAGACTAACACCTCATCAAATCTCATCCCGTCCAGCTGCGGCCATCTCTTTATGTAGAACTCGGCATTCTCAAAACCTAGTATGTCCTCCCATATCTGTAATGTGGCCCAACACAACAAGCAGATACTTTAATAACCATTGTATAAAGGAAATCAACTGTAACGCAGCAGTCAGCATATCATGGGCATTAATCATCCAATATGCACCAACCAACAAATAAGAGAGCTTCAACAAATAATTTACTGTGGTTAACTAGATTGAAATGAATCTGAGAATCAAGTCATAATTTCCAGTTAGCAACCGGGCATTTTTTTTTTCTTTTTGCAAGTTCCCAAAAAGAAGGTAGCGGGGAAGTTACTGGATCCCTAAAAGATTCCCAAATCTGGATGAAGCTTTTTTGTTGGTAAATTAACTATCTCAATAAACAAACGTTTCAACAATTTGAATATCTTAGTTAGACTAGACATTGTCTTTCTTAGTATAAGCCTCCTTTCTTTATAAATAAACATAATACTTTTAAGAGTGAGGCTATGGTACTATGCATAGTGCGGATTGGTCCATACTACGGAACAATATTTTCGTTTTAAAACTTCAAATAGTCAATGTGAACCGTTCAACATGATTTTCAGATGAAAATGTACTTGCAGACTAAATATTACATTTTTTAGAATTTTTTTACTATTCTTTTAGATAGGTAGAAAATCACTACTTTTGAATGGCCTAGAATCTTTAGATCAAATTATTTCTACCTATCTTAAAAAATAGTAAAAAAATTCTTAAAAATATAAAATTTGATCAACAAGTACATTTTCATATGAAGATCATGTAAACAGTTCAGATCGATTGTTTGGAGCTTAAAAATGAAGATAATCGATCCGTAGCACGGACCAATCTGTGCTATGCATAGTACCATAGCCTCACTCTATTTTTAATACAGAGAGAGCCTTCCACATGTCTGGCATGCTCTGCGGGATCTTTACCAAATGAATTTAGTACCTGGGCAAGGCCGGGTTGCAATGCACATTGTATCATTAGCCGACCGATGACATCATGAGCAACCACAGTCTCTATTAGTTCACCACCAACCAGCTTTACAAGTGGTTCATTATCTAAATCGCTCATTTCTACTACTACATGACCTCTTAGGCCCTCTTTTACCCCTGTCAAACTCAGCACAACTCGCAAAGCACGTGCATCGCTCTGCTGATAAGGACAATACAAAAAAATAACTTTAATCCTAGCTTCAGAAAGAGTTCTAAAAAGAATGTAAAAGAAAAGGAAAGAAAAAAAAAAAAGACAAAAGTAACCAAGCAAAAATTGTTCCGAGTTTAGTTCTGGCATTTTAGTGCCTATTCTTTCTTATGTTTTTCAAGTCATAATATCATATCCATAGATGTGCAGGAAGTTTGCAACAGAGAAATGACCAAATGAGGGTATAGATGTAAATATATCTTACCACAAAGATTTACTGACCTGATCTGCATTCTCATCAGCAGCTAAAACTATAATGGCCCGTGCCTTTGAAACCGAAACCTGCCAGTAATGGTTGAAAAAAATAACAAATGAGAAGCCTTAAAAGGAAAACAATATTATCTCCGGATAATCTTTATGTACTGCTTCTTTTAAAAAAGAAAAAAGGTAATAATTATGTACCTTTTTTAAGTCGGCTAAAATTAGAGGGCTGCCACTTCGACAAATCACAGAAGTACCCATGAAGTCAAACTCTAATTTGGCTATATCCATTTCCATCTCCTCTTTGTCTCTTTCAGCAAGAACTACTATCACACCACCACCTATGCTCTTATTAGCTATTGCTAACTGCTTCAGAAGAGATCCCTATTTTTACCCAAAATAGAGTTAATAAATTATAAAAAAACAGCAATATTGAAAGAGCAATAACTACTAAGTAGTCTGTACCTTCCAAGTTCAGCAAACTGGTTCTATAATTGGAGTTGCTTCCTCGTTTAACTAATTGTTGCATTCGTTTGACAGGGCCTTTTATTTCAACTAGGGAATGTGGATGTTAATACTAAAGGGGTTTATTAGATTTACATCACCACATTGCAATGACTTTTTTATGGCGGTAAACTTGACAGCAATGATAGCATGGTACTAATAAGTACTGGTACCAGATAGCTAGCTAAAGATAACATCACCAACTCTTAACTGGTGGGGAAAGGTACAATGGGTGAAGCAGTATATTGGATCAGAGAACTTCTAATTAGTCAAAGTAAAAGTAATGTGGGAACAAGACTAGGTTTACTAGAATAGTTCGGTTGGCAGTAAAAACAATTTCCTGTACCAAATGCCAACATATAAACAATGAAATCTTTAAGTAGAGAAAAGTTACCAATTTATCACTCCATCCAAGAATAAGAATATGATTACTCTCTATCACCTCACTCTTCCCCTTTCTCCAAGAATCAACCTTCTCTGAAATTGCATCTGACACAAGCCCCAGCATAGTCGCAAAAACCAGCATGCCACCTGAGCTAATTGAAACAGATACAATTCGGGGGCCCAGCCCAATCTGATCTGCATGGTGACCTGAATCTGCCACAAAGGTCCATGATAGCCACAGTGCCTCCACAAAGCTACTCGACCCGTTATTGACTGTGTACAAGGCAACTCCACCAAAACAGATTAGAAGAACGGTAGCAACTAGAAGGGCTAGGAGCTTTGCATATGGGTGAATTGAGAAGAATATGTCGACCCGGTATGCAATCCGCTTTTTTAGCGGCACCCCTTCTTCAGTGGAGGCAGCGTTTGAGTTTGGGTTATCGGAGGTTTGTCTGGTTCTGGTTATTTGGTCAAGTAATTTGAGGATGAAAAATGGGGAGAGGAAAGATAGAGCTATTGTGTAGAGAGAGATATTTATGTTTTCTGGTTTGTCAGAGAAACTTGACATTTTGGAGATTTTGCTACTGACGGAGGCGTTTATAGCAATGCAGCAATTATGTAAATTCTTCAACTCTTCCTGGAAAGAAAGAAAAAAAAAATCAGATGATACAAATTTCAAAAGAACACAGTGGAGGTCAAACCTGATATGCAGGGTTACCTTAAGATCTAAAACTTTCTTCCTCTGAGAAATTGCGAAAGAAGCAGTTGAGATTGAGAAGATAAGTAGCTGAAATAATATAAATATAAAGATCAGAAACATTATTTGGAACTGAAAAATAATTCTAAACTAGCTTGTAGCTAATAAGTTAATTAACAAAAGTATTAGACTTGAGACTGCTTGCATGACCTCCTAAAAGAAGCAGTCTAGTGTTAGTTTTCAGTTCCTGTGGTTAAAATAAAAAATATTGTAATTCCAGATATCATAAATGGAAAGGAATATTAAAATACTCCAGCACCACCAGCTGGTTTGGCATAGAACATTGAGTACTGTTACAAGATATTATACCAGTACTGATACCAGTATGAGTACTGTTATGAACAGGTAAGGCTCTGTTTGGTTTTTCCATCCTAATTGTTACAGAGTAAATTTTCACATGACAGTCTCAATTCATCCCAATTGAACCTCATATTAGTATGTAGCTGGTATACTTGTGCCCTTGTATTGAGACGCAGCTATATTATAATTACTTCAGATCAATAACTGAATTGAATTGAGTACCTATGTAAGCTTAAAACAATGTACTAAAGATGAGATATTCAGACTTACAACCACAATAATCAAAGAATGATCAAATTGGCCCCCACACTTCCTAGCCTGAAAAGGCATGCCCGGCACAGCTCCTTTCTTCTCTATTTTCCCCTCTAGCCTCTCCTCATCTCTAACTTGCTCCATCGGCTTTCCAAATGGCACTACGCTGTCTGCAGCCTTCTTCACCTCTGGTGGCACTCTAGGCAGCTTAACTCTTGCCAGGTGTGATCCAACAACAGATGGATAGTACCAATCTCGATCACACATGTCACTCTCTGTACCTCTATTGGTCGACCGTGGCAAGTATGTGGCGATTGTTAGTGACCTCGTCAGCTCAGGCAATCTAGGTCTAGGACCAGGGTTAGGATTAGTAGTAGTAGCATTATCATCTCTCTCTCTCTCTCTCTCTCCCCCTCCGATTTTTTTTGTACAGTTGAGATCAAGCTGGGTTAAGGACTTTGAAAATAAGTGTTAACTGTTAAGAAATGAATGAATTAAATCATAACGTTCTTGGTTTCTTGATACTTGCTCTGTAAGGCAAGCTAGTAAGAAGAGAAGAAACTGTTGCAGAGATAGAAACAAACTGGAGTCCACCCTCTCCAGTTCAGCCTATCCGACTAGACTACTGCGCTGCCGGAGCTTGGCAGACGACACAGCCCCTCAATGATCCGATATTTTGGTGCAGGTCTGATATCAACTGGAGGTAAGAAGTACACGTAGACGGGAGAAAAGGAGAGAGATGCTGAGCTTCAAGTTCAAGTGATGGGTTCCGGGGGGATCTCCGACGGGGAAGGTAAAATGTCCGAATCACGTGCCGAGCACATGATATCTGGAAATGCGTTTTAGACTGTTTCTTCGCGAGTCCACATCCTCTGCATTAATGCACCATTTGATTTTAGATTTGGACCGTCCGATCAGAATCCGAACCAATCCGATCGACGCCTGTAATGGACGGGTCCCTTTAATATTCGTGCGGATTTAAATCTAACGGTCCTGATCTAAACACAAAATTTTAGTTGACTCAGAGGATTAGCTTGTAATCGCACGGGGCCGAGTGTACGCTTGCTTCACGGATGAGCGGAAGTGCGGAACAGTCTCCTTTGGGTGTCTTACTGTCTTTAGCTTCTTTTCTGAGGCCCACTTTCAGTGTTACGAAAAGCTCGTACGCTGTTACATCGAAAGCAACTGATGTTAGCTGGACGACAAAGTGGAGCAATTTTGGTAAGTTCAGATGATAACGACAGAATGACCGAATGAGCTCGGTGCAACCTCCGAATAGTAAAACAGTATTGTATTGAATTGTTTTAGCCCTTCATGAAAATTCTTACGCTAAAAGTTAAAAGTTTTACGTACAATATAATTATAGCAACTACATATTATTTTAGATAAAATCGTAATAGGTTTGATAAATTGAGATTAATTTTAGACTTGTACTGCACTCTTTTGAACTCCCTATGTTTAATTTTTGTCAAAGCGAATTATTACATAATCTATTTACAGGTTCATATTAGATATAAAAAAATTATTAATTTTAATTCATATTATGTTTGATTCTCACTTTTTGTAGCATTAAAAAAATTCATGATATTGAAATTTTCATTTTCACCAAAATAACACACATCGTCTACAACATCTCTCTCATCTATAAAAACGATATATACTACATCATCTCATCTCATCGAAATCAAATTTATTTTATATGTGAATGCATAGACATGCAGCTATATGAGATAGAGTAACACATGCTAGGCTACTCAATCTAGTTAATGACCGATATGTTTTTCTTATCAAATCACTTATTTGTTGCTTTTTAGTGTTTACTTAAGAAGTACAAAAAATTATGCATTCGCTCGTGAAGAGTTAAAAAATATTGAATCCAAGCTACTTGAAATTACGTTGTTCTAAAAATATGGTTTGAAATTATTGTATCGATTTAGTACAAAGCCTACTTATTAGACGGTCGTTGAAATTTGAATGTAGACGGTCCATACACCACGTCAAGTAGCTCAAGAATGAAGAGCAAGTTGAGTCCTAAATAGGCTACATAATTCACAAATTATTGTGTTATAATCGACACTATAGTCTACAAAATCTTCTTCTACGATAGTTATATTAGTATCATAAATAAAATTCTGATATCATAAATTTAATTTATCAATGCTATTAAAAAGTTGTACTTGATAGCTTTAATATTTCTTATATAAAACTTCAAATTCCCGTCTTCAATTGTACATTTCTCTCTGTTTTTTTTTACCGTATGCAGGTTTAAATTCTACACCTGGTCCAAACATCTTAGTTTGAAAAGAGATGTCAGGACGGTGGTTAAAGCACATGCTTTTTGGGATCGCTGCTTTTCTGAAATCGAGACCGTCCATTAAACGTGTTGATGGATATAGAAGGATCGTGTGCCGTCTAGGTGGAATCTGCACCGAGTATAGAATAATACAAAAGGGAACGGAAAGTAATGTAATTTATTGGGTTGTAACTTGTAAGAACATATAATATTACATGAGGGATGCTTCTATGGGCTACTGCTACAGTAGAATTACTGTAGATCATTCATATTAACCGTTGATTGTCTAAAAGGTATATTTGGAATAATTTAGATATGCAAAAAAGTCAGTTCAGTTCACTTTTCTCTCTTTCTCCCTTCCTTTCTTCGTTACCCCTAGCCCAGAATCGAGCGGGAGTTAAGAAAAAAAAAACCAAAAAAACTAACCCTCGGAGGAGGATTGCCACTGCGCAAAGGAGAAGGATTGCCGCCACTTTGCCGCCTGTGTCCGCTGATCGGCACTTTGCCGCCTGTGTCCGCGAAGATTGCCGCCACTTTGCTGCCTGTGTCCGCGAAGGAGAAAGGAGAGAGGGTCGCCGCTGCGCAAAGGAGAAGGATTGCCGCCACTTTGCCGCCTGTTCCGCTGATCGACACATATACCCTCCTGTGCCCGCTAACCCTAGCCCCTGATCACCGCCTGTGCCCGCTAGCCCCAGCCGCTGATTACCGCCTGTGTCCTATTTGATTTATAGTAAGGTTTACTTGTTAATTTATTATTCAATCAAAATCTGGAAGTCTGAATCAAGGTCATTGATATCTGTTTTTTCTTGATTTTTGTTGTTAAATGTACCTCAAAACCATTTTGATATGGAGGTTGACATGAAGGTATATAATTAGCCATGATTTCATTTTGCATCCTCATCTTCTATAGTTGTGCTACTCCAAGGCCTCTTTGTGGTTGCTTTGGCTTATCAGAAATGCTCTTTTTACCCTTTTTACATGATCCTGTTTTGAGCATTCTCCAATTTACTAACAAAAAAAGTTTATATATTCAGCTTTTAATGCAATATTAAATGACATTTCATTAAGCTGATTTAAGCAAAATTAATAGTAGTACTCACATATGCATATCTGGTGCTAATTCATGTACGCACTATGCCTATTTGGTGGTAATTTGTTCTTGGAGATTTTTTTTGTGAAACTCATGTAGTCATGTACATAGTGTATTCAAAATACTGTACTGGATTTTGGATTTTGAACTGGAATTTGTTTTATTTTAAAACACTCTTTGATTGTTCACCCATTGTAGCTTTTATTTTTCTTGTTCCTTGAGCATGTCTGATTTGTGGTGCCAAGGTTAGAATTTACTTTTAATCTTACAATATCAGTTTTTAAGGGATTTTGGATTTTCACCACATTTTTAGGGTTTTCAGTAGGGATTTCGGTTTTTAGTATGGCATCCATGCAATGTTTAGGTTTTCGATTTTCCCTGAATTTTTATTTCATGTTATTAGTTTTGGATTAAGTTTTGCTACTTGGGAATTGAAAAATAGATCAACAGTTATATAAATTTTATTTATTGGAAATCAAGCAAGTGAGCTTTTTTTTTTTTATGCTTATACCAGCAAATGAATGCTTTAGTATCAGTTTGCCCTACTGCCCTACTGCCTACTGTGTAGTATTGAATTTGAGAAGGCACAAAGCAGTACGTTTGAATTTAATAGCTGGGCCTAATTAATAATTTCTAGCAATCAGGTTGACCGAATTACCATGTTTGTCCTTCTCTAATTATGTTAACTTCTGGTAATATCTACTTTAACCAAGTACCATTGTCTACTTTAACCAATCAAGATGAACGACTATATAGGTAAATATCTAAAATTTTGGAGTTTCGTTCACCAAGTACCATTGTCTTGCACTGACCATATTACCCTTGGAAATTTTGGAAATTTAATATAATCACATTGGTAGCTGTAGGGTTGTATGCTTATATTTTGGAAGTTCAATATAATCACATTAGTAGGTGTGTATGCTTTTATTTTGTATTTATGTGTTTTGATTCACTTTTGTATTTATGCGTCTTAAAACTTGGTTTTATTAGGTACTGCACAAAATCGCAAATTGGAACAGGATCAAGCTTTCTGATTAGTTGCAAACTCACTAGTTCAATTGGGCGTGTGATATTTGTATTATGCTTTAATTTGTGCTTTAATATTTGTAATCTGCATTAATTTCTGGTTAGATAGATACGAAGTACTATGAATTGTTGAAACAAAAGGGGAAGGAGATACAGTTAATTTTGTGCTTTAATTTTTGGTTAGATAGATATGAGGTACTATGATATGAGGTGCTATGAGATGCTTGATCAGTGGTGGTATTTAGCTCAGCTTTTAAGGTGATTTTTGGAACTGTGGATTTATATGTGATTTTATATGCCTGATCAGTGGGGGTATTTATTCTTCCTTGTTTTATATGCTTGATCAAGACCCTTGTCTTATATATGATACTTTGGAACTAAATTTTGTGAATTTTTGAATTGCTCAATTGTGGTATTCTGTGAATTTCTATCTTGCTTGGCATGAATTTATATCTTGTTTGCATGGCGTGAATTGTGGAGTTTTGTGAATTTATATCTTGTTTGGAATGATGTATATGCTGCAATTTGATATTAAATGGTACTGCAAATGCTTACTGTGAATTTTTGGAACTGCAATTTGATGTATATGCTTACTGTGATGTATATGGCGTGATGTACATGCTGCAATTTGATGTATATGCTACCAATAAGTTTTGTGAATTTATATCTTGTTTGGAATGTTGTATATGGCGTGATGTATATGCTACAAATATGATGTATTGCACATGCTTATATGCTTACATGCTGCAATTTGATGTACATGCTTATATGGCGTGAAAAATATGCTGCAATTTGATGTGTATGCTTACTGCTTAGTGTGTGATATTAAAATTACACACTATATCAAAACAAGCTTGAATTGCTCACATAGGCCTAAGTGCTAATTAGAGAACAACATACCTTCAAACAATGAAGAATTGCTCATTAAAATTACACATTCATAAGCACAAAGGCACACTACATCAACAACTAACATCATCACCTAGCCAATGTCATTAAAATTACATGAAGAGAATGAACTTACATGCTACTTAAAGAACAACAATATTAGAAAACCAACTAGAAATACAAAGTTTCATATACATCACATGCATTTTTTCTTCAAAAAGACGAAGCGTGAATTGGGTTTGCATTTGATGGAAAATAGCGTTGTCGCACCACCCCACAAATCCATGATTAGTAGTGGTACATTATAATATCTTCGACCGTTGTTGTTTGCGGTGTGTGCTCAATAGTTACTCGTAGACATCTCCGGCAAATAGGGTTTGGCATCCTATGCAAATAGGGTTTGAACTTATAAGATCAGAGCTTTCAGTGGTAATTGTACACAGTTGACAGTGCTTCTATCAAATATACAATAGATATGTCCTTATGTGAATGTCCTATTATAGGCACTAACTGGTATGCTGCATCAATACAATACAGTACCATAATAGAAAATGGTACAATAAAACTAAAAGCTATTTGTGAGGAACAAAAAGCCCATTAATAGATTAATATCAACCAAAAATTCTGGAACGTTTCATGTACTGTAACAGTTGATTCAGTTAAGCGGTTACCTTTTGCTTGGTCTACGGCTTGTTCTTGTTACCAGAGCCACCAGCACTTGGTGAAATCCTGACACGCTTGTTGTGGTTGTTGCCTGATACTATACAGGAAGCAAAGATTGACTGCAGCAAACAATAACTAATTAGCCCAATTTATCATGTCAAAATGCCAACCAAGCAATTATTGTTAATAAATTCGTGTAAATCAGAAAAACATGATAGAAATCACTGCATTTGAATTCAACTATGCTTTGCTTTTAACCTGCAAGGGTCTTTTATGTGTAATGTTGACATTTTTAATGTGGCCAATGATGCATAATTGGTTTGGAAGGGCGTATATGCGAATTTGTAAATTAAACAAACATCTATTAAGAAACTTAGGTGAATTGGCAGAATAAGAAATTCTAACTAAATAACTCTCAAGAAATTTGAAGAAATTCTAACTAAATAAGAAATTGAATTGGCAGAATAAGAATTTTAGGGAAATGAAGGAATAGTTGGATCCAAAACACAATTTTCAGAGATTGAACGTTTGAATTCCAATCAAATGAAGAGAGACAAACCTGATATACTTTAGAACCACTGGAGATCGGACAACTGACCCGGCTTAAAACCTGGAGATCGCTGATGGATTAACCACCGCGACGGAGAGAAGTGAGAGGCGAAGAGAGATTGCGGAAGAGAGAGAGGGGAAGAGAGAGGCGAGAAGTGGGGTTTAACAAGAGGCGGATTTCATTGCGGGAGAGAGAGGCGAGTGTTTCAAATTTTTTAAAATTTCAATGTTCTTCTATTTGAGAACGAGAGGTATTTGATATATGCTGCCACGTCAGAGATCCGTGTGATCGTGTCTCATTGGCTCCCAGGCGGGGTCTAACAAATTATCTGTATAGAGGGGTCCGCTGGTCAGAGAGAGTGTACCCAATTTTTGCTTTTTTTGTATTTTTTTGACAGCAGTATATCTTGGAAAAAAATTTCTAAATTTCTAAAAATTTCTAAATTATTTTATTTAATTTCTGATAGCATTTTTTTGCCTTTTTCTTTTTAGATGTTCCTTAAAATGCTTGAAACATTTTCGGACCGTTCGTTTTCACGCAGGAATTTAACGGTCGATCTGCAACAAAAGTTGTCGAAATATTATTTAAAATGATCAAGGTACCATATTGAACGCAACCAAAATAAAAGTTCGGAAGTTTTATTATGTTTGAGCTTCGATCGTGGACGAAATGTTTATGGCCATACGATGCTTCAATTTTCAATCAACTAGATGGATGGGTAAATGACAAAAAATTTTTTTTGAAAATTTCTAGAAATACATTAAATGCAGTGCTCTTTGATTTCAACGGTCTCGATCGGTCGACAGACGACATGTTTACATGCGCCTTCATTAACTTAGAAAGCAAGGATATATGTTTCATGAAACATAAACTCTTGCTATGTGAGATTGTGAAGATGCAAAAAATAAGTTAGCCCGTGGATTGATCGGGACCGTTCAAATCAAAGATTACAACATTTAAACAAGTGCAGCAAATTTTGACGGAGTTTTAACTTTATTTACCCATCCATCAAGCGGATGGAAAAACAGAACATCGAAGGGTTACAAAGACTTCACGTTGGATTGAGGCTCCGACACAAACATAGGTCACAACTATTATGTTGGATACGCATAACACTTTCTCTTGATCACTTCAAAATAAATTTGAAATCATTTGGTGACAGATCGACCGTCCATCAGTCGTCCGGAAATGAACGGTCCACAAATTTTATTACATGATGAAGGAACTAACAATGAAGAAATTGTATAAAATTAACATTTATAATTATGATTTTGTCGTAAAAAATTGCAAAAGGTTTGAAATGTATTTTTAATTTTTTTTGAATTTATTTGCTGCACCTCTTTAAAAAAAATAGATAATAAAAAATTCAAAAACATTAAAATAATGGAAGCCATATATGACTAGTAACTTGTCCAGAACTTGTTCTAATTTAGAGAACAATACCATCATTGCATTTGACATTTGTAATTATGATATTGTAGTTACAAATTGCAAAAGGTTTGAAAATGTATTTTTCATTTTTTTTTTAAATTTATTTGCCGCGTCTATTTAAAAAAAATTACAAAATAAAAAATTGAAAAACATTAAAATAATAAAAAATCTGAAAAAAACTAGATAATAAAAATAGATGATTTTTTATTTTTATTTTTTTGCCCCTTCCCTTGGCAGTATCTCATACATGCTACAGTTTCATTAGGGGTGTGATCAGAACAATGAGGGTGTTGGAGTTCAATTGATTTCAATTCAATAAACGATTTCTAGTTGAATTTGGTTGATCGGAATAAAAATAGAAAAGAATTCATTTCTTCTCTATTTATTGTTTGAAATGTACACATAAAAAAGAGAAATAATTTCACTTAAATAAAAATGACTTTTTGCCCTTAAAGTATATACCTAAAAAGATTAAAAAACAAAGTGACACTAGGTACCAGCAAATACATTTACTAACTCAATACCAGTAAATACAAAGCAAAATGACACAACAACAAGTTGTGTTTAGATTACATGGTTTAGTAGCATGAAACGAAAAAATTATGAAAAAATAAAATTAAAAAAAGTATAAGGGGTATGGGAAAAACAAACAAATGAATAAGAAAATTAAAACATTCATTCTGAGACAGTACTTGGAGAATTCAATGCTCACTACCAGGTTCAATACCAGCACCCACTGGTACCTGTTTAATTTGCAAACTAGCCCTCCATTTCTTCAATAATTCCCTTTGCCATCAGTTGTGCTGAGTAAAACAAAAAAATCACTTAACCTTTTGTCAAACCAAGAATCCATTACTCTCTAACCACTGCCGCTTCAATCTGTCTCGACAACCGAAGAAGGTGTCAGCATCTTCAAATTTTCCTAAAGTTTCAGCATTTGTGTATTTGGGTTGTTGCCAACTTTTGTTTACTGTAATCTCGAAGGATCAGATGTGTTTGGCCAAACCCTATTTTTGGATGTAAAATGATGTTTAAACAGATTCAGTACTACTCTGGTTTCTAAGGGAAGAGGAGAGAAGGCACATGTGGCTAAGTGTATTACCATGACAATTCCGAGTAACTAACTATGGTAATAATAAATGGATTTTGTGATAAAGAGGTACCTACCGGTATGAAGAACTGCACAATCTGCTTAGAAGGATCTCACGCGAACTCGTGAAGTTGAATCCCGATGGTCAGACTCGCAGCTCCCCCTTTTCCCTTAGCATTATCTCATATGTGCTGCAATTCATTACAGATGCAAAACCTGACATAAATAGAGAAGATAAATCAATTAAGTCTCACATACAAGATATTACAGCAATATAACTTAAGCAAACTAATTAAGCTTGAATTGCATTTCCTAGTAAGCCCCTACTCTTTTGAGAGCTGCCAAGACAAAAGTAAAAAATTACGACAGTGGCTGCAAATAACACCAGACAGTTAGACAAATAACTAACCCATCTGAACTCAGAGCTTAAACCACAAGATCTCAGAATATGCAAGGGTGAATTTGTCAACATCTGGAGGAATAAGTTCCCTTACGCCCACTAAATGTAAATGGTCAAGTGTTAAATGCATAATCACAAAATAAATTGATCTTAATGCTGGAGACTATAATTTTTGGATCTAAAGAAAAGTCGGAAGTCATCTGCAACAATATTTGGGCTCAATTTACAATGAGAACACAATGGTTTCTGTAGCAAAATAAGTAAAAATTAAAGGTTAATATGTACATTTTGGGACTTTGCTCCTTCAAAATATCTGACACAATATTTGACACGTGCTGCTCCCAATCGAGGGGTGGAATCACTTGATTTTCTGTAAATGGATACCTACAACCAAGATAAGTATCATGCTTAATCAATCCATATTATTGACCCGATAAACTCTTTAAACCTCAATTATGCAATTAGGTCTGAATAGTTACCCTTGATGTGATATTAAACTCCACACCAAGAAAATAATGAAGGAAAATTAGAACAGCCAAAGAAAGTTGTCAAACTAGCGAATTCTACTTGATCTACTGTGTCAGACAATGGATATTTTTAGGGAAAAAGTTTGTGCATGGAAAACAACAAATGAATTAGACAACTCAAATTGAAATTTATAGGTAGGACAAAGTTTGAAGCTCCAGCTACTTGTTAATAAATGCCCCCAGTCTAAATTTGAAACTCTGACAGTAATTCTAAAACTCAGATCCGAGTCTCTAACAATTGCCAATGGCCAGGGTTTGTAAGCGCGGCAGTGAATTAAGAATCACAGACGGAATTTCAAGGTCCAGTCCTTCGAGTTTTTCTAAATTCTCAAAATTGAATACGGCAACTGTTAATTTGGTGTTTTTGTGTTTCCAAACACAATTATATTCCATTACTAGTATGGTGTAATATGAAAGTATACTAGCACTCTGATTTTCACCCTCTCATGTGCAACTAACCCTCCAACTTAGCATTCATTAACCTCAACCCGGAAAGAAGACTCCATTTTTTTCCCCTTAACTGTGACATTAAACACCAAAGTCAAAACAAAAAAAAGTGGAACATTGAAGACAGGTAAGTTAACACTTGAACATTAATGAAGATCTTACTCTTTCACACGGCAGGTCTCAAAAAATAAAATTGCGCTCCTCAAATTCCTGTTTGATTGTGCTGCTATACGATTTGCAAATACTAGTGGAAGGGTAAGGTTCTCCTTCTTTGCAATAAGCTCTAGAACTTTAACAATCTGTGCAACCAAAAAGGAAAAGAAAAATAGAGGTAGCTACTAGAGCAGATGCATTTGAATGTATCAGGTGAACAACAATGCTATAAACAAGAATATTTGCAATATGTGAAAATATTACATCATATTTACAAAAAGAACCAACTATTTCTCATTTTTGCAACAAAAAATTAACATATTTCAAAATTATTTGCATCTGAAAACATTGACAATATTGTTTCCACTTCTTTATTCTTCTTTCTCCTAAGATCAAGATGACTAAGACAAGCCAACCAGATTTACTTTTGAGCACATTCTGTTCAGCAACCGCAATTAGCAAAATATCCAAGTACTGTGTGTCACTTGAAATTAAAAGAATATCCCAGCATTATAAGTTAAATATCCATTGCAATTCTGTATGCAACCCAAAAGAACAATAGAATGAGATAATCAACGAGGCCGTTTGCGAATAACACAAAACATATTAGTAAACTACCAAATAACACTTAAAAAGTTTCATCATACCCAAACTCGGTTTGGACAGCGGACAAAAAAAATTCTGTCAACATTGACAAATTACACCTTCAACTAATAGGCAACTATATTTTCTAAAATTATTGCATGAACTGAATTCAATAAAAAGATACATATAAAATTTAGTATCAAAAGAGATAATGAACTTAAGGTTTTGATTTTAAGTAGAGAGAACCAATATTTACTAAATTCCATAAGACTTTGATTTAGAAAAAATTACATGCAATTCAATCATTTTTCAGTTAAGTTGAGCCTTTAGAAGCTGCATATTTTCAGCACTTAACCACAGAAATATGATCAGAATGAAAAGAGATACCTCTTCTTGTGTGGGCGCATTAACACGGATATTAAGGCAGCGAGACCAGACAGCCTCAGTAACCTTAGAAGAACTGTTACAGCACAAAATGAACCTACAAGATGAGCTGTACTTCTCCATGGTTCTTCTAAGGGAGTGTTGCGCCTCTCTCGACAACCAACCGCATGAGTAATCAAATTCACGCCTCTAGCGGGCAGTCCACCATGAACCTTCGCTTCAGATCGCACAACCAGGGCACCTCCATTTCTCGCGGTACTGGAACGAGGCGGCAAGCCTCACAGATCTGGTCGTTGGGTTTGGGTTGGCGATCGGCAAGCCTCGCAGATCTGGTCGTTGGGTTTGGGTTGGCGATCGGCAAGCCTCGCAGATCTAGTTAGCAACGAGGGAGAGGCGAAGAGGAGAGGCAGGGGGAGGCGACGGTCTAGGGTTGGGTTGCGATCGGGAGGGAGAT
Organism: Carex myosuroides; assembly: GCA_028015225.1. NCBI lineage: Eukaryota > Viridiplantae > Streptophyta > Magnoliopsida > Poales > Cyperaceae > Carex > Carex myosuroides. Next base: position 11,534,671 of record CM051475.1, on the reverse strand, counting down.
ACTCGCTTTTCTTTTTTGTTTCGTGTTGAAATGGTTTGAAATGGGGAGAGGGAGATCGCGGTATGTGATTACATCTTTACCCTTCCGACAAAAAAATGGAGTGAAATTATTAATGTAACAGATTAATATGAGCCGTTGGATTAACACAAAATGAACAGTGATCGGATTAGTTTTAGCCCATAGAAGAATTTGCCATATTATATAAGTCACATTATTTCGGGTAATTAGCGGTTGATTATTCTAGTTCTCCTGTTCAGTGAACTGCGCATAGCCGCATATGGCCACTTGATTCCACTCCTTTTGGTGGGCAAATTTTCAATTCGCACCCTTAAGTAAAGATAATAGGAAAGCCACCCCCAAGAAACAAAAGGTAATTTAACTGATTAAAAATGTGGTAAACTCAACTTCTAATATTTCTAGCAAAAAGGAGCAACTTAAAAATTAGAGAGAGATATTTATTCTGATTCTTATTCTTAACAGTGAATTTTCAAATCGCGACAAAAAAAGGTGCTTTGTTGAATTGTGTTATTGGTCTTATATACATTAATTAACTATCTTATTTTGTGTTGTTGTTGCAAACTTAGTTTCTACAAAAAAAAAAATTACATAATTTTTTGGTTGAATTTTTAAGTACGAAATGAGAGTTAAAACATGGAGCTCAATTTAGTGTAGATATTAGATTTCTAATTTACTGAAATAAAACATATAATAATTTCAAAATGCTGATTAAAACTTCAGTAAAATCATAGGCCGAGATACATTCAAGGAATGGGGGTCAATTAACCTCCAGTTATTTTGAAAATTTTTGTACTTATACACGATTTTCTATATAGTATAGGGTAAAATGCTATAGATACAGTAATATTGACCTCCATTCTAGCATGAAAATTTTATATGACTGACACCCATTCATATTTGACCCCATAACTTGAAAGTCTGACTCTGCTCGTGAGTACAATACAAACATAAGTATGGCCTCGTGAAAATTAGCTTTTGTTAATCCGGATATAGCTGAAATTTTTCTTTACAGTGTATTTTCCATCATATAGGCTACGTTTGGATGCACTCTAGAATAGCTAGAATAGCTACTGTTTAGAATAGTAAATAAGAACAACTACTGTTTAAGAACAGTGCTAACTCAAGCTATTCGGAATAGTGAAAAAGTTGTTTGGATTGCATATTAGGAATAGAGTTTGGAGGGAATGAATAGAGTAATAATTTATGTGTTAGATTAAATCTTTTTATCAATACGTAATATAAAAATCTTTTTACCCAATACGTAATATAATATTAATTTAATTATTAAATAAAATATTAGATTAAATATAATATAATATTAGTTTAAATATAATACAATATAATATTAATTTAATTATTAAATGTAATATAATATTATTTTAAATATTAGATTAGTATTAAATAAAATATTATATTAAATATAATATAATATTAGGTTAATTTTAATACAATATAATATTAATTTAATTATTAAATGTAATAAAATATTATTTTAAATATTAGATTAGTATTAAATAAAATATTAGATTAAATATAATATAATATTAGATTAAATATAATACAATATAATATTAATTTAAATATTAAATGTAAATAATATTATTTTAAATATTAGATTAGTATTAAATAAAATATTAGATTAAATATAATACAATATAATATTAATTTAAATGTTAAATGTAATATAATATAATTTTAAATGTTAGATTAGTATTAAATAAAATATTAGATTTAATTTAATATAATATTAGATTAAATATAATACAATATAATATTAATTTAAATATTAAATGCAATACATTATTATTTTAAATATTAGATTAGCATTAAATAAAATATTAGATTAAATATAATATAATATTAGATTAAATATAATACAATATAAATTAATTTAAATGTTAAATGTAATATAATATTATTTTAAATGTTAGATTAGTATTAAATAAAATATTAGATTAAATTTAATATAATATTAGATTAAATATAATACAATATAATATTAATTTAAATATTAAATGTAATAAAATATTATTTTAAATATTAGATTAGTAATAAATAAAATATTAGATTAAATATAATATAATATTAGATTAAATATAATAAAATATAATATTAATTTAAATATTAAATGTAATATAATATTATTTAAAATGTTAGATTAGTATTAAATAAAATATTAGATTAAATTTAATATAATATTAGGTTAAATATAATACAATATAATATTAATTTAATTATTAAATGTAATAAAATATTATTTTAAATATTATATTAGTATTAAATAAAATATTAGATTAAATATAATAAAATATTAGATTAAATATAATAAAATATTAGATTAAATATAATACAATATAATATTAATTTAAATGTTAAATGTAATATAATATTATTTTAAATGTTAGATTTGTATTAATATTGAAAGCTCCAATCACTAATTCAACTTTTTGTTATAATAGTGAAACAAGGCTATTCTTCTTATTCCGAATAGCAAGTAGTACGTTTGGTTGCTCAAGCTATTCGAATAGCAATGCTATTCTAAGAATAACACTATTCTTAGTGCATCCAAACATACCCTATAAAGCATGAAAAACCTCTACGAGATGCTCCATAGCGAAATGGTGATTTCGCTCTTTTAGTGAGACATATTTGCGAAGAGACATTGTGAATAAAGAAACAAGAGGAACAGTGCGAAGCACGAGGCCATGTGAGTTCACATTGCCAACTTCCACGTGGCCCCGAGAGATCTTGTTGTTAGTTAATGTCGCTAAGAAATGTCAATGATCTGGAAATAACTACCATGAAATCGGTTAATATTACCCTCCGGAGCTCGTGCTGTGGCGATTCGAGCAGAGCGGCCAGACGATTCTTTAGCCGCCCAGGCACGCATTTAATACACTTAATCTTACAGCAATCGCCCACCTGATTTAAAAAGAAGATGAGGATCTGATTATCACAATTTTGAGTTGCCACAAAGTTACATAACTATTTTTTACATTTTTAAAGTCCAAATCGTCGATCCAAACCGTTCAACATGATCTCCACAATAAAATGTTCTTCCATATCAAAATTTATATTTTTTTGAATTTTTTTACTATTTATTAAGATGGGTACAAAATTCAATGGTCTGAATTTGACTAGTTTTTGTAAAATACTTAATAAATAGTAAAAAAAAATCAAAAAAAATGTAAAATTTGATTTGCAAGCACATTTTGTTGTGAAGATCATGTTAAACGATTTGAATCGACGATTTGAACTTTGAAAATGTAGAAAATAATTATGATAACTTTGTAGTAACCCAAAATTATAATAATCGGATCCCTCCTCTTTAAATAATTAGTACTTTCGAAACAAACTCCTTGAGCAGTCATAATACTAAATACTCCAGAACTTATAATTTAATTTGTTTTACCTGTCCTAACACATGTCCGGGAAGCTCTTTAATTTTCTTTTATTAATTGTACAAGGCTGAAAGCCCACGTCAATATTGATAATATTTTAGTAATTATACCATATCACCTATTTTTTTTTTACTCATTCGATTTAATTTTTTCCTCAACGTTTCTATTGGGTGACTATTATATCATATTTCTCTATCCTTATTTAAAAAATAAGTCTTCAATGTGTCTAAAATACAATGTAACTCTTAAAGTGATCCAAAACAATATAATTTAAAAAAATCCAAAGTTCTTACAATCCTTCATTGAATTATTAAGGAAGCTGATAACAGTACCTGTATCATAACTACTATAACTATCGGGGAGGTTGCAAAAACTCCAGCACTGAATTTTTTTCTAAAGTATTAATACCTATGCAATGAAGTATTTATACCTATGAGGTGAACAATATTTACGTAAATAATTATCTCCCCAATCAAATCTCTCAAACATACCCGTACCATAAATATATGTGGGATATGTTTGGTTGTAAGACAAGAATAGCTAGAATAGCCAATTAGCCAAATCAAGAATAGCTATTGTTTGTCTTATTAGAATAGCCAAATCTCAAAACCCTTAGGAATAGCCTATTCTAATAAGACAAAAAGTTTGGATTTACTATTCTAGCTATTATAATCCAACCAAACACCGAATAGGCTACTATGAATAGCATAATCTCAAGAATAACCTATTCTCAATCCAACCAAACATACCTGTAGGGGACAACTCAAACTAAATGGGGGGCCATACACGTTTTTAGAGGTGATTTTTTTTTTCTCCGTTCAATTTCGTCCATATTTCTGACAATCTGTGAAGAATTTTGCGAATTTGAAACCACAAACATCTTCTACGCAATTTTTTCTTTCAAATGAGATCCATATGACGTACTTTTGGACTCATCGTCACACAAATATTTATACCTCGCCGTGCATGTATTTACACCTGTATTTGCAAGTATTTTTTACATATGATACTAGATGATGTTTGAAAGTATTAATATCAAGTACTGCAAATATTTATACTTATGTGGTCAACTATTTTTTGTTAGAGAAATATTAATGCGGGGATGATTGGGGAATGTTGAGGCGGTGATACAGGGTCCCACTACTTCATTAGAGGAAGATTGACGCAGGGACTGAGGAAGGGGACCATATAATTAGTGGTGACCATAGAGGAAGAGTGTTGCACGGTTTATAGAATAATAATTAGTAGGAACCATGTAATTAGTGGGGACCATATAATATCTTTTTAGAATAATAATTAGTGGGGACCATAGTATATAATTTCTCTAAATGTGGTGCAGGGATTTTGAAAGTACTGGAATGAGGGTCCTCAAATAATTATTCAATTATTAATGTTTCGAAAAAAAATATTTATTGCTGTAAAACAAATTGATCGTATAATAATTTTCTATATAAATTGTCTTATTTTAAAAACTAATTTTCCGAAATAGATATTTCTTTCCGAAGGAAAACTCGGGAAATGATAATATATAAAACCTACATTTTGAAAAAAATAATAATAAATAAACACTTCCGTTACATTTTTTTAAAACTCGAATAAAGCTCGTTTCTTAAGAAATCAAATAGTAGATCCAGGCGCCCATTCAAATATATGACCATACAATTTAAAACAGATAATTTATACTAATGTCTTATTATGGAGATATTTCAATTGCTGTCCACAAAATTCCTACTCCGATTATAAGAATTAATTAAGTTCGTTCATAACTCCTTAATTTTAATAATTTGATACTTCACATCAAAAAGGTTAAGCTTTAACTTTTTCTAGTTATGTTATATCATATGTATTCTCGTTCTTCTGATTCAATTTTTCTCTCTTTATTTTTTTATTGGATGACTGTTTATCATGTCTCTCTTTTTTTACATAAAAGATTAAAGATATGTGTTCAGCGTGTCCAACACATAATATAATTACAGATCAGAATTTCATAGGAGATCAAAAAAATTCTAGAGAGGAACAAAATTGATCCGGACCTATTAAATAGACACACACGAGTCTGCCTCCTGAACAAGAGTATGTGGATGTGTAATAAAATACTAGTATCGTGCCCGTGCAACGGGGACATATTATAAAATTGAATGAATATGAATAGATCATGTTTTTTTGTATATTCACACAAAACTAAGAAAAAATATATTTAAATGAAAATAAAAGACATAAATGAAAAAAAAACGAAGATCCAAATAATAAATAACAATAAAAGAAATTACAACAAATGACGGATCAAATATAACATGAAAAAAATTCTTGAAGTATTATTGTACGATTTAATCTCTAATTTTCTCCAAAAACAAGGCAGGTCATTAAATGATTTTGAGAAAAAATGATTTGTAAAGAAATAAAATTGGGAAAAATATAATTAAATGATTCAAACAAGGATTTTTTCTCTACAGATATATTTTTGATAGAAATTATTTTAATAATGAAAATTTCTCTACACGAAAATTCTTGATATTCTTCATTTTCTCTCCAGATCAGAAAGATATGATTGTTTCCATCAGCACAAGATCTGCTCTTCATCTATTCACAAAAATACAGTAGTCCTAAACAAAATTCGAAAATATATGATTGTTTCCATTTTCAATGTCGAAAATATAGAGGAAGAGGAGAAATGAAACGGAGGAAACGGAGAAATAAGGAAATAATTTAATTGCAGGAATCAGAGATAGCTGTAAGGAGAAATAAGGAAACGGATCGATAGGGATTTATTCAATTCTAATTGTGAAAAAATATGTAGCTGTCTGTGTGGTAAATATGTTTTTAACTAAATTTAGACTTCTACAGATAAAATAGATGTATTTAATCAAAAGAAGATATATTATGTGATTGGATGGCTGATATTCAATTCGAAAATTTATTTTTCAATTTCAGCCGTTAGCGGATTAGGACAACTACGTGCATAATATAAGAATGGAGAAATGTTATTCAAAACTTACAAATAAAAAATAATATTTAAGAAAAATTTAATAAAAATCAAGTAAATGCAATAATATACTAATATAATCTTAAATCTATCAAATAAAAGTTGAATATCATCAATTTTTATACGCCTGAAAATTTTAAAAACTAAATTATATTCTTGTACAAATCCGGAGCGCTGTGATCCGTTAGCTATAATTCCAATCCGTTAACTATATTCTTGTACAAATTCCGGATAACTCCAATCCAAAGCAAACTTTTAGATCCCTAAGCCAATCCGACCCATCTACCGGCCCATTAATCCATTAACATCCCGGCCCACTGGATCGAAAATTTGTAGCAGTCTCCCTCGTGTGCGCGCGAAAATGAGAGGGAAGAGGGAAAGGGAGAGTGTCAGATGAGCGGAGGGAGATGGGAGCGGGAAAGCCAATAGAGTGGATCCGATGCGATGAGAGCGGGAGGGAGATGGTTTCCAGAGTCCTGTCGGGGAGACCTTTTATCGTACCGGTACCCCCTCTTCATCGCGTACCGCTCCGCCTCGGTAACATAGTCGAGATCTCCGGTCCTTCCAACTCGGCCAAATCCCAGGTCCTTCTCCAGGTATGTTCAGTAAGATGGCATTTAGTGAAAAAAAACAGCATGATGTTTCAATCAGATTATGTAATCAGTTATTTGCTAGTTTTATCAGGCTGTTGTGCATTTTATCTTGCCGAAGGAGTGGGGAGGAATCCAATTTGGAGGACTAGAGAGGAAAGCGGTGTTCTTTGACCTTGATTGCCGATTTGATGTGTTACGGCTATCCCAATTCTTGACAAATAGGATCAACGAAACATGTGGTGAGTATTTTCTTTGATGGAACTTCCTTTTTTATTTTTTTCATAGTCATTATAAAATTAACCATATTTTTTTTAGGTTCAATCAGTAAAGCAGCATTTGATAAACTGTTTCACAGCTGCATGAACCGTTTTCTATATGTACGTTGCTACAGTAGCTATGAATTCTTATCTTCACTAAAGGCAGGTATCTACTTTCTATTTAAGCTTTCATCATGTTTCTTTCCATTCAAAATTTCTCATATAACCTATCAAATTCTTGATGTGACATTTTCTCTTTCTAAAGGAACTGTGTTACCAAATTCAAAGGAAAGATGAAGCTGTTGGTAGCGGTGTTCATTTACTTTTGATTGACAGGTGATTTATTTCCATCTTTTTTTTCATTTATTTAAAGTTATTAGTTTCAATGCAGTACTTACTAAATACTTGATTGGAAATCTATTTCTCTGAAACATTTCTAGCATTGGCGCATTTCATTGGATTGATCGTTCTAATCAACTCCGTGGAGTTTGTAAAGGGTAAAAATATATAATTTAGTTGTACCTTGTATTTTTCTATTTATTTATGGTCATTTTAATCTTACTCAGGGACTGATTCTTTTAATATGTAACTTCGGTCATGACTGTAAACATTATGCTACAGTGTAGCTTTATTACCAAATATTCTGTGTAATTTTAGCGTTATTAATATATATTTTTTTTTGATAAAAAGGCCTAAGCCCGTTTCATTGAAACGAAAGTTAACTTACAACCGAATATAGCAGCTAATAACCATGTCAAACAACCACATAAGCCAAAACATAATAGCAGCTATAACGTTGGCAAAGTACTGAGTATAGCTAAGGAAAGAAGCCACGCATAGTGGGGCTGAGATAACTAAGACAAGACCAAAAGAAACAACCAGTCAGCAGCTAACTACTAGGTAGTCATCTTCCTTCATGAGGTAGGAGTATCATCCCCAGCAAGTTCTGCGATAGCCAGCTGCTCATCAACATCGTCAGGATGCTAGCTAGCTAAAGGGATCTCATCCAGATCTGTTGGTAGCCAAAGCGCAAGGCAGCGTTATTAATATGAGATATATTTGCTTGGTTGTTCCTCTCTCTCATGTTATTTTGTTTGGTTTCCTGTTTTAATTGATGAAAAAATGTTCTGTGCAGGAAGAACATTTCCCCGCAGAGCTTTCAAGAAGCAATTGTGCATGAATTACACGAACTCTTACTATTGCAACCATTGCTGGTGCTGGCTACAAAAGCATCTCTTTTTCGAACCGAAACTCCAAATGAATTTCAAAGGTGAACTCTTCTTTTGTTCCTGGATAGAAGCCGTCTAAATTCTATGCAACAAGGACCATCAATCAAATGATTTTTCATGAAAAAAGATACCTCAATTATGGTTGTGTTAATTCTTTATGAGAATGATTTTAAAATTAATTCACTTGTGATTGCATTATTATAATAGGAGCTCCATTTCCAACATCAGTGGAGAGAGAAACCTCTTTTTTCGTGAATATATGCCTGCAGTATGGCAGGTAATCCATTGATCATGCTTTTTGAGAATTGTTTCATTTTCTTACAAAAGACGACATATGAATTACTTGATATAATTTACTTTTTTTTTGTTATTATAATGTTTCTTCACTACATATTTTTTTATTATTTTTTCTCAAATTTCAGTCTTTTGTTACTCACAGGATACAACTGCACTCTCCAGGTTTGCTACTTGTTTAGTATTTTCAAATATATCCAATTATTTTTTTCTTTTATGGCCAGAGTTCCGTTTCATTGAAGCAATTTTATTTTGGGTAAAAATAAGGATTTGGATTTTATCTTGATGTACCCAATTTCTCTCTATTCAAAATGTTTTAATGAGCGAGGCTACGATACTTTGCAAAGTGCGGATTGGTCCGTGGTATGGATCCATATCTTTGTTTCTAAAGTCCAAACAGTTGATCTGAACCACTCAACATGATCTCCATATGAAAATGTATTTGGACACCAAATTTTACAATTTTTAGAATTTTTTTTCTATTTTTTCAAATAGGTAGATAATCACTACATTCGGATGGATAAATTCTTTAGATCAGGTGATTTTCTACCTATCTAAAAAAATAGTAAAAAGTTTCCTAAAAATGTAAAATTTAGCCTCCAAGGACATTTTTATATGGAGATCATGTTGAATGGATCGGATTGATTGTTTGAACTTTGTAAATGGAGATATTAATCCATAGCACAGACCTTTCCGCTCTTTGTAAAGTACTGTAGCCTTAGTCATGTTTTAACAGTTTCTCCTTTGCCGATTTACACACAGATGAGTGTTTATTAAACGGGTCTGAACCCGTATCCAGTTATACATCAGAGTGGCTGCAGCCTCCAGTAAATATGAAAGACAGATTTATGGTCAAAGATGTAAGGGCCACACCCCCCCCCCCCCCCCCCCCCCCCCCCGCTCCTACAATTAAGGAAGAAAATAATAAAATTTTCATCAATGGATTGACTTGAAAATATAATTTTTTATGTATCTCCCCAATTTTTAGGATGGAATCTTCTTGACATAGTTGATGACTGTGCCTGTGTGTGAATGATAGAGCAGTGAAGGGAGAGGTACTTGCTGTTAGTCCTTTTCAGGTTTGCTGGCTCGCAATTTTACCTTTTTAATATCTTTCATGACTGGGGGATCCAGGTGCTATATGATGACAGTGAATTTTCTATTAATAATTTAATCAGATTCCTAGCTGTAAATCCTGAGGTTGTTCTAACTTGAAAGTAATGTATTTATGTTAAAAATAATAAAATTCAAAGTTTGGATTTTACAGGATTAATTAGGTAGAAACATTGCATCAAAGTATTAACAACGGACTGTTGATAGTCGGGGTTCTTAATCTTGTATAAAATGAACTATGAATTTTACGATTTTTTGTGTATTGTATTACTCTTGAAATAGAACAAGGTCAGTGGTTTACAATTTCATTTGGAATTTAAATGGAAAGAAAGGACATGGTCATGTGATCTCACCATAAACATCTGAATTGGATCCTTTTTCTTCTTTAATAGCAGCTTCTTTGATTTAGATTTATTTATAATGGATGGAGAAGTTTCAGAAAAGTATTGTATTCATCCTGTAAAATTTATGTTATCTATGTTTGCTGACTGTTCTTCACTGAAGAATTGGTATTTTTGTTAGAATCTGTCTCTGACTCATTTTGTATAGCATGATGCCATTAATATGAGCGCACTAAAACAAGAACTTGTGTGAACTCGAATCATTTTGTAGAAACAAAGCTGGAACCGGCTCTTTAGCTTCTAGCAAATTTAAACATTCCAAAATCAAAGAGTGTGACAGTTTAGTAGTTCAACTGGATTTTCATCCTCTCAATTCAAAAACTCAATATACTAAAAAGTCAAAGTCATTTGAAAAGTTTGATTGCGTCGGTGACACTAAATGGCATAATGTTTTCATCATTCTGGTGTCATGTTTGCTCATTCTGTTTTATCCTTATTTGCTTGGAACAATTTTCTTATGCATCCTTACACCTTGGCCAAATATGTTTTTTTGGTAAAGAAATTTTGTTGAGTTGGGGGGTGGATTTAAAGAGAGCGCCGAGGTGGCCAGGTGGGTCAGCCATCCTCATAAATATAAAGTAGCACTTTATCTTTTATATATATAATATTTAAAAGTTTTATATGATTTAGTTTTCCTTCTAAAATACTAAAATGTGTAGTTGTAACTTAGTGGTTAGATTTCACTTTCATGGTAGTAGAGACTTGAGTTTAAGTTTATACATTTTACATTTAGCTTCTGCATAACACAGAGCATGTGTGACCCCTTGATAGCCATAGCAGGATGATGGTACGAAAAAACAAGAGATGGTACCAAACGGAGAAACACTGAAACACTGTTCTAAATAACTTTCAATGCGTTCAAAATATAGAAAGGCAATCTTTCGTGAATATTAATTAGTTGGGTGGCTTGATCTTCAACCTTTACTAAAAAAAAAAAATGCTTTCAATGCTTTCTCAGTTTCCTTCCTGCCGGACCGATCCCAAAAGTAGCCGATCCTAGCCCAGGAAAAAGAGTCTGAGATTGGAATTGATCTTTTGTGACTGAACGAAATTCGGAGTATTGAAAATAGAACTAAAACGGATCGGGTATCAATAAATAGTATAGTCTAACAGAAAAAGAACCTTTAGCCTGCTGTTGCTTAGTATGCCGTAAAACACGACCCAGAACCGCTTCTCTTCAATCACTCATGGCTTATTGAATTAATAGAAACAATGTTCTATATGGTATGGTGCTAAGATATAGAAAAACTCGAGCTATAAAAAAGATTTATTAATACATTTTTTATTAATTCAATACTAAAAGTATACTGATATAAGGTGGCATTTGTTGGTGCATGAATAATCGGTCCGGTATTAAAAAGAAAATCATGGAGGTTGAGCTTTGATTTTATATCAAAGTGCTATATATATGATTCGTTCTCGATCGATATACTATTCTATTAATCTATTTCATATTTTAAAATACTATATGATTCGCTATTACATCTAAGGTATCTTCCACTCCCTCTTTAGTTTCCTTCTATTATTTTATATATGTATTTACTTATTGAATCTTTTTGGTATTATTTAATTATCTAGATTCATTAAAAGATTATTTGGTTAACGTAACTCACTATCCCCCGTGAACCATCTCCCGTTTCATTTCCGTCAGTTGCATTAATTAAGTGGGGGACCGCATAACTGTCAGCGCATTTTAGGAATTTGCATAAAAGTATTCATATGTAACACAACTAGTATTCATCCATCTATATGAAGGTATTCACATTTGCAATAGAAACATATTTGGATATATTACAACATTCAGCATATAAAAAAGTAGTAACCACAAACATGTGTGGGGGACCGCATAACTGTCAGAGCATTAATTAAGTGGGGGACCGCATAACCGTCAGCGCATTAATTAAGTGGGGGGACCACATAACCTTCATCTCATTTTAGAAATTTGCAAAAAAATATTCATCTGTAACACAACTAGCATTCATACATCTATATAAATGTATTCATATTTGGACACATCAATCACTCATCTTTTACACGTTTTTAGAGATGGGTTTTTTTTTTCTCCGTTCAATCTAACCAATATTTCTGACGATCTGTGAGGAATTCTGCAAATCTAAAACCACGAATGTCTTCTACACAATTTTCTCTTTCAAATGAGATCCATGATGACATACTTTCGAGTTGTCCGTTGCACAAGTATTCATACCTCGTCTCAAGTATTCATCTCTCATCGAGCAAATATTCATCATTGTCGTGTAAGTGTAAATAGTTAATGTACCAAGAGTATTACAAATATATGTGCATACCTCGATTAATTTTACAAGAGCAGCCGAATAATATTCATCTATAAGATATCAAGTATTCATACATATAAGTTAAAGTATTTATACCTAAGATATTAAGTATTCATCCATAAACGTTGGAGTATTCATCTCTAAAACATCAAGTATTCATTCATACACCTCTAATTTTTTCAAAATTTGTTTTTCTGTCATTTCTTAGTACTTAGTACGCACTGGCCTAATTCACCATTAATGAAGCTTTGTTCTTTGCAAATAACTCGCTACTGCATGAGGGAGAGGTGGGAGAGGCGGGCGGAGGCGCAGAGGGAGAGGTGGGAGAGGCAGGAGGAGGCGGAGGCGGAGAGGGAGAGGGAGAGGTGGGAGAGGGAGGGAGAAAGAGAAAAAAAATAAAGGGAGAAAATTGGATAATTAATTTGTAGGGCCATTAGGTAGTTAGAATTTGTAATTATAGTTAAAAAATGTAGTTAGTTGGAGGATGAAATAGAAAATGGATAGACGGGGAAGATATAATTACCCTTATTTCAAATATTCAAGAGATTATAACAAATCTCTGATCGATACCTGTAAGGCTGTAACTAGGTCAGAAATCAAGTATCTATCTTTCCAAGATGCATGCACATGACAGCATGTGTGTGAACAAAAAATATCTCATAAGAATATACACCTTGATTTCTTCTTCTTTTATATGTTGTTGTAAACTCAAATCAACCCCAACCGTTCATAAGCAAGAAAATCGGGAGCTTGAGAATAACGCTGATAGTATAATTTGGCCTCACCCCAATTAAGACCCCAACAAGAGCCAAAAATTTTGGAGACTTTTTGAACTAACATGAATGTACTAGTCTATTGAGAGACCTTTACCAGAAAAATTACATTTGGTACTTATAAACATGTAATTTTTCTATGAACTTGTTTTCACATTTACATCTTGTTTGGATGGAGAGTAGAGAAAGGGAACTAAGGTGAAAAATATAAAAGAATGGAATGGAATAGAAAGGAAAATTAACATATTTAACCTTTTTATGTTTGGATGATTAATGAGAGAAAATAAATTTAACTTTCCTTTCCAACTTATTTCTTGTTTGGTTAACTAAAATTTAGAAGATTAATGATAAATTGGATGGCTGTTGTAGGTTTGTGACAAAAAAACGTAGATGAGAATTATATAGGTAACATATAGGGTTGGGCATTTGTGTCATTTTTTCTGAAAATATTTGCAACAAAATTTATTTTCATCTGTTACACCTCAAATCGGAAGGAAAATCGATTTTATTGATTATAATCATGCAAGGTTAAATCTTTCACCTCCTGTGCCCTTCACCTCTGACATAATTTTGTCAACCAAACCCGATTCGAGAGAAATTTTTATTTTCTTTCCATTCTCTCCCTTCCTCTACTCTCCATCCAAACAAGGTGTTAAGAGTTAAGAGTATTACTAAAGCTAGATATATACTTGTATGTTCGTTTGAATATACAAAATAAAAATATAAAGGTTGGAAAAGAGGGGTCTGGGAGGCATTATTTGAAGGTATGAAGCTTATATTTTGAGGAAATAATACCTGTAACCATAATATTAGGGATTTGATACTAAGGTATATGAAACTTATGCGACAGCGTTGAGGTTTGCATTTATCTTGCATGTGAAGCCATTGAACTGGTGTTATTAATTATATATATATGACCCATTCAGTGGGGTTGTCAATACATATACACAAGTACATAAAAAAGAAGAGGAGGGTTCAAATGCCTCCATTTTTCATGCCTCCACCATGTTTTCATATTTTAAAACTTTAATAACTCAAAATTTAAAACTTAAAAGTCAAAATAAAACAGTTGGATATGATCTACATCATTTTATCTATGTGCTCATAAAAAATTATCACATTTCGATTTTGTTTCATGTGAATCAATAAGTTGAAAAATCAACGTCTAGAAATTATCCACATTAATATGTTTTTTACAAGCTCTTGATGACAACCAAAATAAAATTAAAATATCATAATTTTTTACACGTGTATAGATAAAATGATGTAGACCATATCCAACGGTTTTATTTTTTACTTTTAAGTTTTAAATTTTGAGTTATTAAAGTTTTAAAATATGAAGGCATGGTGGAGGTATTTGAACCCTCAAAAAAGAAATGCCTCTTTTGTATTTTTTTTTTTTTTTTCTACTTTCCTTTCAAGCTTTGACTTAGTCGAGCAAACTGCTTAATTATAGCCATGGATTTTGCTAAGCGGACACAATCCCTTCAGTGCTGTGCGGTCGTTAAGCCTTATCATTAGAGCCTCAGTACTGGAAAGAATTTGACCATATATATTTACCTTTTGTTGTATTTTTATGCTTTCCTTTCAACCTGCGACGACTTAATCAAGTAAACTGCTTAATTATAGCCATGGATTTAGTGTCGACGTGTCGTGTGGTCGTTAAACCTTATCACGTGAGCCTCGGTTCTTGGAAGAATTTGATAGAGATTCTGACCGAATTTTCTTTCATTGATTCTACATTTCTAAGAATTTACATTCTGTCAGTGGGGTAGAGCGTCGGAAGACAGATGACACGAATCTTAGGAATCCTTAAGAATAAAAAATATCGTTTTTTTCAAAATGAAAATATATGATATATTTTTTTATTTGAGATGGAAGTTAAAATTATCAAATTTATAAACATGTACTAATTTCGAATCTATGAATCTATTTTAAAAAAATAATGTTTTAACCAATATTACTAGTAAGTGGTTTCTATTAATATATATTTAAAAAAAGAATATTTTAACCACTATGACTAGTATTCGATAGTATGATAATCACAATATATCTTTTTTAAAGTGTGAGAAACATGAGCAGGCGTAATTTACACTCTATAAAATTGAAAATCAAGCCTTTTTATCACTCTATAAAATGTGATAAACAGGAGCAGGCGTAATTTACATTCTTGAGGATTTAGAATCATGGGTGTGAAGGATTTTTGGGATGTGAGTTTTCTGACAGAAGGGAAGGATCTATGGGGCCCATTTTTCTAACAGAAGTAACTTTTCTTTCCTTTTATAACTTCTTTTATTAATTAAGGGGAGATAATTAAGGTGAGAGAGAAAAGCTAAGGGATAAAATTGGTATTTAGAGATAAATTTTTTCTCAGCTCTCAAAATTTCAAATGTTGTTCTCTCCATCTCTGGTGCTATGAGAGTTTCTAATCTGATGTGGCAGTTTTTAATCCAATTTCAGAGATGTGGGAGAATTTCTTATGTAGAAATTATGCAGAAAAGTTTCTTATTAAAATACTATTTATACACTCCACGCTGACTAAATGATTGGCTCAAATTATTTCTCTTTTTTAATTTACTGCTGACGTGGCTTAATAGAAACTCTAAAATTAATTTCAAGAATGTGAGAGTTAGAAACTTTAGAGACCTCAATTTCTAAAAAATAGTTAACAGCTATTTAGAAACTCATTTGAGTTGCTGGAATGTAGATGCTTTAGAATCTTAGTATAACACTCCCCAAGTCTTATCCATCTGCTATTACTTATTTGGTAGTTGCATCTTGCATGTTCACAGCCGACATTTTTATTAATATCCAAAGTTTAATAGAAATTAATATCTATGCCCAGATTTTCGGATTTTCGCGAAAATGCCCAAGCCGGCCACAAAATGGCCGGCTTATTCTTTTTTTTTTTAAACCCGCATTTTACCCTATATATACCCCATTTTTCTCTCTCCTCCTCACAACTCCCTCATCTCTTAACCGAATTTGCTCTCTTCTTTGAGATAATTTTTTTTTATCTAATTTAAATTTAAATTTATTTAATTTAGGGTTTAGGGGTTAGGGGTTAGGGGTTAGGGGTTAGAATTTAGAGTAATTTGTGTAAGAAGCACGGTTGACCATAATTTAGGGTATTTTGGCTTTTTTTTAACATAATTAGACTAATTAAGCGTAATTTAGCGGAATGTAGCATAATTAGGAAAATTAGACTATTTGATCATATTTTACCAAAATTAGGCTATTGTAGCATATTTAAGGTTATTTTAGGCGCAATTTGACCCATTTTAGCATTTTTAAGCACTATTATAGCATTTTTGTCCCTTGTTAGCATATTTTACCGAATTAGGTTATTGTAGCCTGTTTTAGCATGTTTTAGGTTATTGTAACCGGGGTATACGAGGATGATTTCATGTCGGCACCGCCAGTACCCCGATATGGCATAGAGATGCCGCATGATGGAGAGTCTAGTGGTAGCGGGTCTCATACTCAGCCTGTCTTTGGGACTGGGTTCGCCGCATCTATCTTCGGTACACCTCCGCCAGTATCGACAGTCTCCACAGGCGATGACAGATGGTATACCGCCGAGCAGATACTCAGGTCCGCCGATGCTAGTGTGGTGACCGAGAGAGACAGAGTCTGGCCGCGCGAGCGCCGGGTGAACGCCGGAGTACCGCCTCAGCGATATACCCCCTCTCCGTTTTAGTTGTATTTTTGCTAGTTTTGTACTATTTATATTTGGTATACTATTTATGTTTGGTATATTTTGATTATCTTATATGTCGGTTATTTTGTATGTGTACTTTTATGGTACTATTTTTATATTTTTCAGATAAAATAAATTATTATGATAATGCTAAACAGAAAATATTACAACATTAAAATAGTAGTACAACATAAAAAATAAACCGAAAAATATTTAAAACAATTGAATAAGTGCGTTAAACAGCAAAAATAAGATTTAAAGATTAAAGGCACACCAAAGCGAATCCCGAAATACATTGAGTCAGTGTGACTGACATAAGTATCTAAAAAAATGGTTAAGAGAATAATATTACAATACAATAACAAAATAAAATTACACTATATACAAGAAGAAAATAATTTGTGTAAAAAAAAAAAGGTGTAAGCCGGCCATTTTGTGGCCGGCTTGGGCATTTTTCGCGAAAACCCGAAAATCTGAGCATAAATATTAATTTCTATTAAACTTTGGATATTAATTAAAATGTCGGTGTTCACAGCTATATTTTTAAGTTTTATCCATCTGCTATTACTTATTTGGTAATTGCATCTTGCATGTTCACATCTAGTTATTAGCTATTGGGTCCGCCTAGCTCTCCCCCGTGAACAATCCCCCGTTTCATCCCCCGTCAGTTGCATTAATTAAGGTAGTTAGTTAGTTAGACTTTATAACTGTCAGTGTATTTTAGGAATTTGCAGAAGTATTCATATGTAGCACAACTAGTATTCATCCATCTATATGAAGATATTCACATTTGCAATAGAAACATATTTGGATATATTACAACAAGAAAGTAGGGGACAAACAACATGTGTGGGGGACCGGACAACTGTCAGAGCATTAATTAAGTGGGGGACCGCATAACCGTCAGCGCATTAATTAAGTGGGGGACTTCTAACTACCTTTAGCTCATTTTAGAAATTTGCAAAAAAAATATTCATCTGTAACACAACTAGCATTCATCCATCTATATAAATGTATTCATCTTTGCAATAGAAGCATATTTGGACACATCAATCACTCATCTTTTACACGTTTTTAGAGATGGGTTTTTTTTCTCCGTTCAATCTAACCAATATTTCTGACGATCTGTGAGGAATTTTGCAAATCTAAAACCACGAATGTCTTCTACACAATTTTCTCTTTCAAATGAGATCCATGATGACATACTTTCGAGTTGTCCGTTGCACAAGTATTCACACCTCGTCATGCAAGTATTCATCCCGCATTAAGCAAGTATTCATCCTCATCGTGTAAGTGTAAATAGTTAATGTACCAAGAGTATTACACGTTTTTAGAGATGAGTTTTTTTTTCTCCGTTTAATCTAACCAATATTTCTGACGATCTGTGAGAAATTTTGCAAATCTAAAATCACGAATGTCTTCTACACAATTTTCTCTTTCAAATGAGATCCATGATGACATACTTTCGAGTTGTCCGTTGCACAAGTATTCACACCTCATCATGCAAGTATTCATCCCGCATTAAGCAAGTATTCATCCTCATCGTGTAAGTGTAAATAGTTAATGTACCAAGAGTATTACAAACATATGTGCATACCAAACAAATAAAAAGTATTCATCCATAAGATATCAAGTATTCATACATATAAGTTAAAGTATTTATGCCTAAGATATTAAGTATTCATCCATAAACGTTGAAGTATTCATCTCTAAAATATTAAGTATTCATCCATATGTACTTAGTACGCACTGTTCTAATTCACCATTAATGAAGCTTTGTTCTTTGCAAATAACTCGGATCTGACCCGGTAGAGGCGGATCTGACCCGGCGGAGGCGGATCTGACCCGGCGGAGGCGGATCTGACCCGGCGGAGGCGGATCTGACCCGGCGATCGACAGTGATGGATCTACTCCGGCGGAGGCGGAGGTGGGAGAGAGAGGAGGCGGAGGTGGGAGAGAGAGGAGGCGGAGGTGGGAGGTGGGAGACGGAGGTGAGAGACGAAGGTGGAGGTGGGAGAGGGAGGCCGAGAGGGAGAGGTGGGAGAGGCGGGCGGAGGCGCAGAGGGAGAGGTGGGAGAGGCGGGCGGAGGTGGAGGCGGGGGTGGAGAGGGAGAGGTGGGAGAGGTGGGAGAGGGAGGGAGAAAGAGGAAAGAAATAAATGGAGAAAATTGGGTAATTAATTTGTAGGGCCATTAGGTAGTTAGAATTTTGAATTATAGTTAGAAAAGGTAGTTAGTTAGTTGGGGGATGAAATGGGGGATGGATAGATGGGGGAAGATATAATTACCCTTAGCTATTTTATAACACTTTAGATCCGATGATAGCGGAAGGAATGAAAGGAACATAATTAATTAAGAGGAGGGTTCAAATGCCTCCATTTTTCATGCCTCCACCATGCCTCTATTTTTAAAAACTTTAATAACTCAAAATTTAAAACTTAAAAGTCAAAATAAAACCATTGGATAAGATCTACATCATTTTATCTATGTGCTCATAAAAAATTATCACATTTTGATTTTGTTTTTATGTGAATCAATAAGTTAAAAAATCAACGTCTATAAATTATTCAAATTAGTATGTTTTTTACAAGCTCTTGATAACAACCAAAACAAAATTGAAATGTCATAATTTTTTACACGTGCATAGATAAAATGATGTAGATCATATCCAACAGTTTTATTTTGAATTTTAAGTTTTAAATTTTGAGTTATTAAAGTTTTTAAAAATGAAGGCATGGTGGAGGCATGAAAAATGGAGGCATTTGAACCCTCCTCATTAATTAATCCCTTTTTGTATTCCCAGAAATTAAGGTAAATTGATGTTACTTATTATCTCCTCTATTCTTCAATATGTTATTACCCAAAGTGCATCATATTGTTAGTGATAAAAAGGTTTAAGAACCAACTAATTAAATAAGAGATTTTAAAAATGGAGTAGAACTAGGGTGCTCCTAAGCTCACCAAGCCCTTCGTGAGCGCGACTCTAAAACCTATCAAATTGACTTCAAACGACATTTTCAAACCGTTAGATGTTCAATCTATATTAAAATGTGCTTGGAGACCAAATTTTACATTTTTTGGAATTTTTTTACTATTTATTAAAATGGTTTGAAAATCGCTGTTTTTATTAAAATTCTGCACCATTGGAAAACAACGATTTTCAAACCATCTTAATAAATAGTAAAAAAATTCCAAAAAATGTAAAATTTGGTCTCCAAGCACATTTTAATATAGATTGAACATCTAACGGTTTGAAAATGTCGTTTGAAGTCAATTTGATAGGTTTTAGAGTCACGCTCACGGAAGGGCTTGGTGAGCTTAGGAGCACCCTAGTTCTACTCTTAAAAATGTTAAACTTCTACAAAAGTAAATTTCACAATCGTACTTTTTAGCTTTCCTTTTCGTTGCAGCCTGTGATAATCAAAATTTGATCTGTTGATCTATGTTGCATGGACACGGGTACGGGTATCGTATCGGATACGATACGGATACGGCGATACGACAATTTTCAAAAATCAAGGATACGATACGCCTATTTTATATATTATATTTTATTTATATATAAATTAAATATAAAAAATTCTTGATATGGTACGATAAAATAGTCTAAATATATATTAAATATAAATGTTACTAGTATTTAACAACAAATGAGAGTGGTGTAGTGGTAAAGTTTGATGGTGCTTATCCGCGCGACCCCAGTTCGATTCCCAGTTCTGGGAAAAATATTTTGGCTTGGTGCGCGGTCCATGGTGCATGAGGTGCATGCGCTGGTATGGTGCGCGGTCCATGGTGTGCATGCGCTGGTATGGTGCGCGGTCCACGTTCCGCGCGGCTGGTGCAGCGTATCCTGACCGTATCTGGAAGTGTCAGAGCCGTATCCAGACGAGTCAGAGCGAATCGGAGACTGTATCTGCCGAGTAAGGATACGCCACGTAGGCGGATACACCAGCTGGCGTATCGGATACGTATCCGTGCCGTATCGGGCGCGTATCGGTATCCGATACCGATACGGCATCTAAACTAGCGTATCCGTGCAACATAGGTTTTGATGGAGTCGGTGTCGGTTTGATAAGCATCAAACTAAATCTGGTCCGATGCTTGATCGAATCTGTTTGATCCGTTTTATAATTAACGTGCATTTAATTTTCATGAATCTTAAAACATAAATAAATCTGTTGTTATTTTTTGGAAATAACAAGAATCTGTTATTTTGATTTCAACCATTCAAATTTTTTCTTGAACGATTCTCAACAAAGTAATTTTTTATGTACGGATCTCAGCGAAAACCAACCGTTGGGATCGGAATAACATAGTTCATGTTATTCGCTTGGAATAACAGCGGATTTATTTCCAAAAACTGTTGGCACGAATATTGATGCTAATTGACCGTTTTGATATACTACAGTGCTTATTCCGCTTTCAAACATAGCTAATAGGCGTCGGATCACCCCTATTCAAATTTTGATATACGATATTTTATTGGGCGTTGATATACGTTATTACTCTCATCTGATGTGAGGAAAACTAAATTTTGGGGAACGGTCCGGGCATATTATGGAAACCATGGATGTTAATCTGCATTAATGTAAATAAATGAGGATGGTTCAAATGCCTCTATTTTTCATGCCTCCACCATGCCTTCATATTTTAAAACTTTAATAACTCAAAATTTAAAACTTAAAAGTCAAAATAAAACCGTTAGATATGATCTACATCATTTTATCTATGTACTCATAAAAAATTATCACATTTCGATTTTGTTTTTATGTGAATCAATAAGTTGAAAAATCAACGTCTAGAATTATTCACATTAGTATGTTTTTTACAAGCTCTTGATGACAACAAAAAAAAAATTAAAATATCATAATTTTTTACACGTTTATAGATAAAATGATGTAGACCATATTCAATGATTTTATTTTTACTTTTAAGTTTTAAATTTTGAGTTATTAAAGTTTTAAAATATGGAGGCATAGTGGAGGCATGAAAAATGGAGGCATTTGAACCCTCCTCATAAATGAGACATTACTAGATATGTGCCTCGCGTTGCTTCGGCAACAACTGTTGAGGCAGATAAAGAATTATATAGAATGTTTAGATCAGAAAAGTAAACAGAACAATATGATACAATATAAATGTAGAACGTACAAAAACTATACATAAACTTAGAATAGTTGCACATGAACATAACAAAAACTGTACAATTGGAAATATTATATTATTAGACATTACATCGGCCTATTAGCTATGTTTGAAAGCGGAATAAGCACTGTAGAATAGCAAGTTATCCTTTGTTATGAAACTTCCAAACACAATTTTTGATACAGTTTTTTAACAAAATGATTGCTAGTGTTCTCTATGTAGAGACACCTAACAAAATTACAATTAACAAAATATATTAAATTGTTTATGTGGGGCTAATGCAGTTACTCCTTTCATCTATCTTGCTTTGTTGTCCTCACCGCTGCAGAAATGAGAAACCGCGTTAGTTTTTTTTGCACTATGCAGTGATGTTTAGACATCTAATATGATGTTCAAAAAACATATATTGTTGGTAAAATGTCATATTGCATTTTTATTGTGATTTTTGAGCCATTGGAATCATATATATAACTGATTGATTTTTCAATTTTTGATTTGGAGTTGAAACCTTAACCATGTCTTTTGGTATCGGTCTTGAACAACTTTGATTTCTATTTTGTTGTTTGGTGCCTTTGCATGTTTTTGAGAAAGTTGAGGGTTGTGGTTACAATCTGAATGCTGGTACCCATCAGTAGTAGTATAGTTTAGATATTGGTATATTATTTAGAGGAAAATACAACACAGAGAGTGTAATCAGTTAAAAATTCGCATGAGTATCATAGGTAAAAGGTTATGTTAGAAAAATGTGTACATAAATCCTTATGAAGGTTACTATTTACATATGCAAGAAAGGTAAATTTGAAAGGAATTGGATATTATAGAAGTCAAGATTTCCAAAGAACATGAGCCTAATGTCGTGACCTACATCACTTTTTTATAATTCAACTTTGCAAGAAAGGTGAAATTGATAGATGGGATGTGCAGGAAAGGTGAAAATGAGAAGGCATTAGCTTTTCTAGATGACATGATTTTCGAAGGACATGACCGTAATGTGATGAGATGGGTTGTGCAACCAAAGGGCATGAGTCTAATGTCGACTTACAGATGTGTGCAATAAAGGTGTAAGTGAGGAGGTAAGGGGTTTTTCTTGGTAGATATCATAATTTCTGAAAGACTTGAGCCTAATGTCATGACCAGCAAGACTCTTATAGATGGATTAAAAAAAAAGGAAACTAAGAAGGTATTGGATTTTCTCGATGACATGATTTACAAAGCTCATGAGCATACAACACTCTTATAACTGGGCTGTGTTAGAAAGGTGAAACTGAGAAAGCATTGAATTTTCTACAAATCATGATTTCCAAAGGGAATGAGCATAATGTCATGACCTACAACACCTTTGTAATTGGGTTATTGTCGAAAGGTGAAACTAAGAAGGCATTGGGTTTTCTACAAATCATAATTTCCAAAGGAACACTCTTATAAATGGGTTGTGCAAGGATGGCGCAATTGATAAGGCATTGGATTTTTCACATTATATGATTTTTAAGTTCAGCATTTATATTAGATTTTAGAAAATAAATTGAACATCTACAACAAATTTAAGAATATAGCTTTGTGAAATAAAAAAAAGGATGAGAAGAATATTGCGACACATGTCAAGAGAGTAAGGTCCAGAGTGTTGAAATCTATGCATAAATCTTATTGTATATTTTTATTATTGAGAATAATCGAATTAACAAACATATAGGACATATGATCTGTCAAAGTAGTAAAGTAGTAGTAATAAATAATAAATACTTAAATAGACTCAAATTAATATGATTCAAAGTTAAGATACTTTTTTATTAATAACCAATTAAAAGGGGTCTAGAAACATATTAAAAAGAAAAAATTCTAAGGACTATTCCGTACATAAGGTATTAATTATCATCAATCGGGATACCAACAATAATCATTATTGGAGTTATCTAAAATAAATATCAGTTAAAAAAAGGAAAAAAGAAAAGATCGTCAAAGCTTACATCATGAGATTTGTTGAGGCCTGTCGGCTAAGGCAACCATTGATCGAACAATACCAGGATTAATTCTGTCGGCTAAAGCACTTTTCTCTGATTTTATAAATGACTTATCCTTGAGATAGCTCTGCAATTATAGTTTACATATGCACACTTTAAAATGACTTATCAATAAGAATTCTATAATAATAAAATGTAATAAATTATAGTTTACATATGCACACTTTAACTTTTGTATTCTCTTTTATCGATAAGAATAATATGTTGGTATATATAATAGTTGTATAAATAAATTTTCATAATAAAGGAAAAAAGAATAAAGAAGGAAGAGAAGTACCTGTGCACACGCTGACAGAGAAATCAGGATATTTTAATTCACCTATTCAGTCTGATCTGATTGCTGTGAATTTTTCTATAGAAAGAACAATTTAAAAGACAGTAAAATAAGGGTTTTTAATTCCAAATATGAAAGCCATAAATTTCAATTATAAGTTTACTTAGGTTTAACTTGCAAATCGGGGCAATGATAGGTCCCTGTCATACTGTACCAGCGTACCAGATAAAAGTGATAATTAAACCAATACCTTTATTGAGCAAACCAAATAATTCCTACGTGCTTTACACCAATTTGCATACATGAGCTTTGACTTTAAGAGATTTCAATTTTCTATTCCAAAAAAGGAATAACTTTTTGGTATATATGATAGATGTATCAATAAATTTTTAGAATCAATAAGCACATGCTGGACATTAGAACAAATTTCATATCTATAGATATTACGTACATCTCTAAGTAATCGTAAACAGTTCGTTCATCTTTAACAATTGGGGTTTAACAGTTGGGGTTTTCAATTTCAACTCTAAATGCCAATTTAGAGATGAACTACTCATGAACAGTAATCAAAGACAGTAATAGAGTAAAATCGCAAGAAAAGAAAAAGAGAAAAGTAAAAAGAGTAAAATGAAGAACCTGGTTCGAGCTTCTGAGAAATCGCACAGTAAGAGAAAGAGCTCCTTGAAGAGCAAGACAGTGGGAGAAAGAGTGAGAGCGGGGAAGAAAAGATTTTCGGAAATCGCCGAGCTGACGGAGAAAGCGAGAAAGTTACAGCGATTTGGAAAAAGAAAGAGAGAAAATAGAAATGAGTGATATTTCAAGAGATCGTTATCAGGAGGGGAAATCGCGGCAAAGAAGTGGTCGGAGATGGAGAAAATTGGTGTAGAGAGGTGACAGGGAGTAGACAGGAGAGAGGGTTCGCTGGAAGGGAGAAGTAGCGGCTGGAAAAATTTGCAGAAGAAGGCGGGCCAGAGTCGGAGATGGAGAAAATCGGTGTAGAGAGGAGACAGGGAGTAGACAGGAGAGAGGGATCGCTGGAAGGTTCAAGAAGCGGCTGGAAAAATTTTGTAGAAGAAGGCTGCCCAAAAAAAAAAAAAAAAAAAACTAAAACTAAACTGTGTCGCTGAATGGTGGGACCTACCTGTCAGCTACACTGTAGATTGTACTGTAGGTGAATAGTGCAGAGCCGATCAAGAATTAGATACATAGATAGATTTGGTTTATCACTTCACCAATCACCAGTCATTTACCCCAGGTAGAGCAATTCTTTCTTTAAGATATATCAAACCCTGTAAAGAAAAAAGAAACAACATTCGCACTTTCCAACAACCAACTCTATATATACGAGTTCTCCACTTCTCCTGCTGCAACATAACACTACAACCCCCCCCCCCCCCCCCCCCCCCCCCCCCCCCCAAATCTCTCTCTGGTCTCACCGGAAAACCAACCATGTCGGTGCCGTTGGCCTACCAGGGCAACACATCTTTGGCCGTGGCTGACTGGCTCAACAAAGGAGACAACGCATGGCAGATGATCTCGGCCACACTTGTTGGCCTTCAAAGTGTCCCCGGCCTCATCATTCTCTACGGTAGCATAGTAAAAAAGAAATGGGCCGTTAACTCAGCCTTCATGGCTTTATACGCCTTTGCCGCCGTGTGGATATGTTGGGTCACTTGGGCATACAACATGTCCTTCGGCGAAAAGCTCCTCCCTTTCTGGGGCAAGGCGAAACCTGCCCTCGGTCAAAAGTTCCTCATCAAACAAGCCGCTTTACCGGCCTCCACACACTACTATAAGGATGGAGCCATTGAGACGGGCATGATTGAACCTTACTACCCGATGGCTTCGATGGTGTACTTCCAATGCAATTTCGCTGCCATAACACTCATTCTCGTAGCGGGTGCACTATTGGGTCGGATGAACTTCAAGGCGTGGATGCTCTTTGTCCCTCTCTGGTTAACCTTCTCTTACACCATCGGCGCATTCTCTCTCTGGGGCGGTGGTTTCCTCTTCCAATGGGGTGTCATCGACTACTCCGGTGGCTACGTCATTCACTTGTCATCCGGAATCGCCGGTTTAACTGCCGCTTATTGGGTATGTACTATGTACATAGTTAATTACACAACTCGATCGTCTATAACATATCATGTTATAACATAATAATTAAATATAATTTGCTGGGCAATTAGGTGGGCCCGAGATCGAGCAAGGACAGAGAGAGGTTTCCTCCTAACAACGTTCTACTGATGTTAACGGGTGCGGGATTGCTGTGGATGGGCTGGGCCGGGTTCAACGGAGGAGACCCGTACTCGGCCAACATTGACTCATCGATGGCGGTGCTCAATACGAACATCTGCGCGGCGACGAGTTTGTTGGTATGGACGTGCCTCGACGTGATCTACTTCAAGAAGCCGTCGGTAATCGGAGCCGTTCAAGGCATGATCACCGGCCTTGTTTGCATCACACCTGGGGCTGGTACGTACATAATTTTATTTATTTTGAAGAATTTCAAATCTAATATGTTGTCAGTTGACTGACTTGTCTAAAAATGTCGGTCCGATGTTTGACCGTTTAAAAGGATTTTAGGTTAGGTTTAGTTCATACGGCGCCTTTCCAGAAACATTCAATTATGTTGTCGCTTGCAACTAATGTCCAACATTTGTCATTCAAGTTCACTTTCAAACAGAGAAAAAACAGAGGAATTTTCATTCGACGAAATTGTGGTAATTATTTTTCCTCAAAAAAAAAAAAAAGAAATTGTGGTAATTATAAACTTGATTTACTCCACCACTTATTACATCCTTTTCCAAATATGCTGTGTAAAAAATTGATGTACTAGTAAATTCACATAAAAATTAGTAACTATTTAGAGCGCCGTAGTTGAAAACAGTGGTAAATTTCCTCGGTAAGAAACAGAGTGCGCTATAATTATATGGTTTTAACTTTAAATAGAAGAGAACGAAGGGTAATAACTTTATTAATTACTTAGGTGCCTAGGTGGTGTAACTTGGAGACCGTAATGACCCTTGGCCGGAAAAATTGACTAGAATTTTCAAATGTGATAATTAGTTAGATTCTACACTTGCACCCAAAGTATTCTCCCAAGCAATCTTCACTCTTTTGACTCTCTCATAATCTTTTAAATATCTCATATTTTAAACATGCCTCTAAATATCATCAGGACAAAATTACATCCAATTAAATCGACTAATCAAAATCACTTCGAACTTATCGAGACCTATTACATATGTAAACTTTCTATAAAAATAAATAAAAAATTGAATTTTTTTTTATATTTTCTGAAAGTACGCACGTATAATATGTATGGTTGACGAATTTAGTTATGGACGATTTTATTATTTCATATATCTTCATTTGTTTTGTGGGCCATTTTAATTTTACCTTGGAAAGATTCCTTTTTCATTTTATTTTGGGTGAAGTACCAAACCAAGCATTCATGATTTCATCTATTTTGTCCTTTTTTGAAGGTCGACAAAATAAATTTGTTCCGAACGTCAACGTCTGGTTATCAACAATACATTGGGTTTATTTTTCTCTTTGAAGATGATATTACCTAACATTTTAAGAACTAATAATTTGTCTGTATCTGCTGCCCAAAGAATGACTAAATATAACAACAATAAGCACTTTATATTTTAAGGGAACGAATCAGATGAGGAAGCACTTTAGATTAATCAAATTGTAGGATCCCATGACTGTTAAGGGTGGCATTCAATTAGGGATGTCAATGGGTATGATTTGGATCGGGTGAAAGTATTTTTATATTTTGTATCTGTTATGATAATGAAATTTTTTTTACTCTTATATGTATCGGATAAGATAATAAAAAAAATTTACTCTTATTTATCTTGTCAAATACGGTACGGGTAGCATAAACGGATAAAAAAATATCATTGACATCTCAATCTGTGATTCGATAAAATATCTTTCAAAATAAGAAAAAAAGAAAAAATTAATTATAAATACAACTAATTTGTATATATCACAAAAATATAGCAAAATACAAAACTTTATCGTCATGTATTTATGTATTATCTCCAAACAAATATATATATATATATATATATATATATATGAGTGAGGCTATGGTGCTATGCATAGCACGGATGGCTAGTGTACTACGGCTCAATATAGTACTTTTTAAAATCCTAACGGTCGATCTGAACCATTCAATGTGATAACCATATGAATATGTACTTGCAAACTAAATTTTATATTTTTTCGAATTTTTTTACTATTTTTTTAGATAGGTAGAATTTTGATGGTCCAGAATTTTCAGAAAACACTGATTTTTCTACCTATCTAAAAAATAGTAAAAAAATTCAAAAAAATATAAAATTTAGTTTGCAAGTGCATATTCGTATGGATATCACATTGAACGGTTCGGATCGACCGTTAGGATTTTAAAAAGTACCATATTGAGCCGTAGTACACTAGCCATTGGTGCTATGCATAGCACCATAGCCTCACTCTCTCTCTCTCTCTATATATATATATATATATATATATATATATATATATATATATATATATATATATAGAGAGAGAGTAAGGCTACGGTGCTTTGCAAAGTAAACCACCCCGTTTACTTCGGGCTACTTTTTGGATTTTAAAAATCCAAACAACCGATCCGAACCGTTCAACATGTTCTAAACATTGAAATGTGCTTGGAGACCAAATTTTACATTTTTTGGAATATTTTTACTATTTATTAAGCCACTTTGAAAATCGCTGATCCGACGGCAAACAGTAAAAAACAGTAAAATTTTCTGGACCACCGGATCAGAAACTTTCAAAGTGGCTTAATAAATAGTAAACAAATTTCAAAAAATATAAAATTTGGTCTCCAAGCACATTTCAATGTTTAGAACATGTTGAACGGTTCGGATCGGTTGTTTGGATTTTCAAAATCCAAAAAGTAGCCCGAAGTAAACGGGGTGGTTTACTTTGCAAAGCACCGTAGCCTTACTCTATATATATATATATATATATATAGAGTCCGGCTAAATTGCTGCCGGCAGCATTCTGGACAGCTGCTGCCGGGGGCATTTCGGTCATTTTCGGTGTTCAAACAACAAATTGTTTTATACAGATATTCAATCTATATTAAAATCTACTTGGAGACCAAATTTTACATTTTTTGGAATTTTTTAGCTATTTATTAGGCCACTTTGAAATTGGCTGATCCGGGTGAACAGTGCACATAATTCTGGACCATGTGATCTGGAATTTTCAAAGTGGCTTAATAAATAGTAAAAAAATTTCAAAAAATGTAAAATTTGGTCTCCAAGTAGATTTTAATATTTAGAACACGTTGAACGGTTCGGATTTGTTGTTTGAACACCAGAAATGACCGAAATGCCCCCGGCAGCAGCTGTCCAGAATGCTGCCGGCAGCAATTTAGCCGGACTCTATATATATATATGTGTGTGTGTATAATTTTATTTGGAAATTATCTTATAAGATAATTGATAAGAAATAATTTTTAGATGTACTTTTATCGCTGTGATAACGAAAAAAAAATTTATTTTTATTTGTCTTTTCGCATACGATACAAATCCGGATAAACGAATAAAAGAATATCATTTACATCCTACATTCAATTACTTGGGTGGCATTAATGATTTTACTTTTTAACTTTTATGAGAAGAAGGAAAGTAAAAGTCAAACAATTGTACCCAATATAACATTAATTGTTGGTTTGTTGAATAGACAGGAGTCACTCACAATATAATTTTATTACTACACAAATATTTTTATTGCAACTTGTTGTTGCATGTAATACTTGTGCACTCTCCCAAACGACATCTTTACTACTTAATATTTATTATATTATCTGATATGTCATATCTCAGAGAGAGTGGGCCGTATGAAAATTGACTGGGTTGAGTTTGTCCTGTCACAGAATGACAGGCTGAAGTGTGGACCGAATTTGAAACTCGAGGAGGTTTGGAGATATTCGGACTCTGACCTATGCGATATTTCTCTTAGTAAAAGTTTTGATCCCTGTTTAATGGATCTTCTTGCCTTATATAGTCTGTCCATAACCGCTATCCTGCGCGATTATGAGAGACATGGACGGTTATGCAAACTGTATCGGCGGTTATCCCGCGAAGGCGGCGCAAGCCAATTCCGGGCTGAGCCTTGTGAGGCTGTTTCAAGGCTTTTTATTGGGCCCTGTTTGGATAGAATCTGGACTTTTCGTATTGATTCCGAGTTGGCCTCTTAGGGAGGTCTGAATTCCGATTATTTCATAGCCCATAAAGGAGTAGTTTTAAGAGCATGTGGAACATGACCTATCATTATCAAAGTACTAACAGGTCATATACTAGTTAAAAACAGTGACAAATTCAAAGAAGGATGAGTGAATTCAACTACTATACGTACAAGCTATATTGCATGGATACGGGTACGGGTATCGTATTCGATACGATATGGATACTGCGATACGGTAATTCTAAAAAATCAAGGATGCGATACGCTTATTATATTATATTATTTTAATTATATTATTAATTCAACAAATGTATTATATAAATTAAATATAAAAAATTCTAGATATACATTAAATATATCGACGAGGTTTGATTAGAGTAAAATGGATCATCCAGACCCGACCAAACTTAAATATATGAATTATATATCGACGAGGTTTGATTAGCATCCGACCCATTCAATTATCAATCGTGATGGATCAGGTAAAAAACGATCAGGTTGGTTTGACCACCGAGTCAACCATTGACATTTTTACCCATAAGTCACAATACATACTTGTCACGAAATTATATGATTTAAGGATATTTTATACAAGTTTTAGGCATTGCTTAATTATATAGTGTAAAATAAGATTTAAAAATCGAATTGATGGAGAAATGATTTCATATGATAAAATGCGATTTTGTCATATGACGTGGAAAATTATTTGGCAAATATTTGGTTTATGTAATTGCATATATGAGTGACTTATTGGTACTTGCAGCTGTTTTTTTTTATCGTTAATATTTATAGGAAAATTAAATTAAATTTATGACATCAAATCGTCAGCTCATAACAAAAATGTTGTCGTTGACTATTTTTTTTCTAGAACATTCACAAGAATAGTTTCTCTCATAAAACAAACATTATTGTTTTTCAATTAGTGATTTTAAATATAGTAACGATTTTATTGATAAAAAACATATTCACTACGAATCAAATAGCTCTTTTTTTAAATTTAAACTCTTTTAGTCTCATAAATTCATCTAAACTACTCTAATTATTTAATTCTATTTATCTACACTCTTAAACACTCTATTACTTCATTCTCCATCTCTCCACGATCGGATCCACTTTCGTCCAATAGCCTGACGCTCCGACGGCCAGATCTGCTCACTATCGCGCTCTGATTGAGATGAAGATAAATACTCTACACTTCGAGCTCCAACGATACAGCGCTCTAAGTTCCGGTCAACTCAGCTCCCTCCCTTCTTCTTCATTCTCCTCTCCTTTCAAGAAGGTAGAGACGAGAGAAGAAAGTATTACTATATCGAAGGTGAAACCTAGAAGGAGTGGAAGAGACGGAATGAAAGAAAAATAGAAGAGGCGGCTAGAGTTTGTTGGATCGTTTCTTTTTCGCTCTGGACGAAAAGAGCAAAACTAAAACAAACATTATTTAAAAACAATTGAAACAAACATTATTTAAAAAAAAATTGAAACGTTGTCAATAACATCATTTTACTTGAGCACATAAATATTATTAGTATTTAGTTATTTACCTAAGCATAGAAATTATGTAAGTGACGATATTTGTGCTCTGTTTAAAAAAAAATAATGTTTAGATTTAAATTATTTCTTTTATTGTGAAGAAACCCAAAGATACCAAAGATACTTATGCTTTATGTTTTTGTAATAAATGAATCCAACTCTCATTGCGTGTAAATGTCCGCGTCAACGACTTCAAGTCTTGAAATATAGTATTCTAATGACTCCAAATGATATTGATTTGAAACCTAGAATAAACGTAGTTATGTATTTGTCATAAATGAAGCCAAGTGTCACCGTGTGTACAAGTCGACATCGAATCTAAAATAGAAGTCTTCTAATGATTCCAAATTGAAACCTAGGTTTCTTACAAGTATTGAATCTAGGGATCTATTGTCTTATTCAATAATTTTGCCTATTAACCACATGAAACATGGTCCTTGATAAGATAAATCTCTTCTAGTGCTGTAATTTAACAAGTAATCTCTTATTTAACAAGTAATCTCTTATATTTCAAACAAAAATTAGGTGAGTTCAAAATTTTACAAGAACAAAAGACATATATTGAATATGTTTTTCATTTAAATTAAAAAAAAGTGATATATGTGTATTAATGAATCAGTTTACTGTGACAGAATTAGAAAATTTAGATTGAAGATCGAAAAGTTTTCATTGTGTATTAAAAAAAATAGATTGTGACTCTGAACTCAATCTTTAAAACTTTAAAGTAAAATTCTAATCACTTAATACGCTTTTAGTATTTTAAACTATATAAAATCTTAAAAAAAAATAATTAAATGCATTTAGATCCGTCCATGACAGATTTTGTCGTATATAAGTATAAATCACTCCACTTAACAAGTGTGTGTGTGTTACAGAATTGTTCCGTATAAATGAAGGCAGAAAAGCAACTAAAGTCATGGGGCCGGTGATTTTTTTTTTTATAAAAGAACAATATGCACGAGTGATATTAATAAATGCTTAACAAAATCAACATTTTGACGAGATACCAAAGTCGGTCAATGTAGAACTACAAAGATATTTTCAAAACCAAAAGGGAAAGCAAAGGTGAAAGTGAACGAAAGTAGACTTGGTTGAATGAAAAGGGAAAGGAGTCTTTAATTTGCTGGCCATACCATTAAAGAGATATCTCAAATCACCATGCTTTGCATATTTAGTGCGAGTCGCCAATCTTGACTTCTCGAAAAAAGGCTACGCACCTATTTAAAGAGATCACTACTGATTTGGAACTATGACTCGATCGGAAGTTTGGTTGACTGCCAATTGTTTTCTTCCCTTGATTACTAGAGGAAAAGAATCCGAAGTAGGAAAAATGATTCACGGAAGATATTTTTTTTTAGTAAATGTTAGACATCAATTAGCGCAGTCTTAATTGATGGATAGAGGCTACCAAATATTTAAAATCCTGGCAAAAATCAAGATAAGGAGACTATTAAAGATTGTCTTAATCTATGTTAAGAAGTCCGTGTTCGAAGAATTAAATGACTTCAATTTTTTTTTTTTAAAGTTGTTGCTTCATAGTATCCCCCTCAGTCTGATTCTTTGTTTATTCTGTTTAGAAGGGGACCAGTACAAATTACAAGTTTACAACATGTTTTATTTAGGACATTATTCTAGAAACCTCGTTTGTAGCTGTAGCAGATTTGTTCTCAGTTGGGCCCAATATTTTATGTCAAATCAGGCCGAGCTTCAAATTTTAGGCCTGTCCGTTAAAAGTAAAAGAAGAAGAAGTACATTTAGGCTGTCAACCAGCCCTTATTAAATGGTTCAACCAACTCAAAATATTTTATTTTCTATTGTTCAACATGATTGTCTTGTGATAATATACTTGCAGACTACATTTATATTTTTTAATTTTTTTAATTTTTTAGATAGATTAAAAATTATACTTTTGAATGGTCTAAATTTTTTAGATTAAGTGATTTTATCTAAATAACAATAAAGAAATTCTAAAAAATGTAATATTTGATCTACAAATACATTTTAATATGAGATCATGATAAATGGTTCGGATTGATTGTTTCGAATTTAAAAATAAAGATTTTGATTGATAGTACGGACAAGTATATGCTATGCACAGTATCATAGACTCACTCGTATTATTAGTTCATCTAAAAATCATAGCTACATGACAAGCAAATAAATAATCTTTTTAATATTTTGTTTACAGGGCTGGTTCAAGGCTGGGCAGCAATTGTGATGGGTGTGCTCTCAGGCAGCATCCCCTGGTTCACCATGATGATAGTTCACAAGCGCTCTCGTATTCTACAACAAGTAGACGACACACTCGGTGTTTTTCACACGCACGCGGTTGCGGGTTTCTTGGGTGGGGCCACCACCGGTCTTCTAACGGAACCCACTCTTGCCAGCTTGTTCTTGCCCGTCACCAATTCCCGTGGCGGATTCTACGGAGGTGTTGGTGGGTATCAGTTTGTGAAGCAGATAGTCGGTGCGTTATTCATCATCGGATGGAACTTGGTGGCGACAAGTATTATATGTGTATTGATTCGATTGGTGATTCCGCTTAGGATGTCTGAGGAGGATTTGGAGATTGGTGATGATGCTGTGCACGGTGAGGAGGCCTATGCTTTGTGGGGAGATGGGGAGAAGTATGATTCTACAAAACATGAATGGGATTCTAGCAATGCCGGCACACCACATGACAACAAAATTCCGAGCGGTGTTACACAGATGGTTTGATTTGATTAGAAAGGGCATGTATTTTTTTAGGGGGAATTTGACGTATACCCCTCAAAAACTTTAAAATTATGTATTCCCCCTTTAAAATTTGAAATTACGTATTCCCCCCTCTAAACTTCAAATACTTACAAATTTACCCATTTTATTGTCTTTTCTATTAAAACTCAATTCTAAATTTATAAAATACCCATTTTACTCTTTTATTAAAAACATATAAAGCCCATCAGACTCAAATTTGAATATGAATGGTTCATCTACTGTTCGAATTGCTTTTAGATCTGTGCGTGCAAGATCAGCACAAATCTTGATGCGAACACACGCATATTGAAGTAACATGCACATATCTTAATGCGATGCGCGATGATCAGACGGTAGAGGAACCCTTCAGATTCAAATTTGAGTCTGATGGACTTTTATATGCTTTTAATAAAAGGTAAAATGTGTATTTTAAAATTTTAGAATGAGTTTTAATATAAAAGACAATAAAATGGGGTAAATTTGTGAGTTTTTGAAATTTAGAGGGGGGATATGTAATTTTAAAGTTTAGAGGGGAAAATACGTAATTTTGAAGTTTTTGAGGAGTATACGTGAAATTCCCCCTTTTTTTTATAAAAGTTAAATTGCTTGTGTGTGTGGGGTGGGGGGGGGGGGGGCGTTTATATTATTCAATGTAAGTGGTTGATGTTTAATGTAGGTGGAACCCACTTTGCAAACATACCCTTAATTATGCCTCTCCACTAGTAAATCAGGCAAAATGAGTCTTTTCATTTAATTTTAATTAATTTTGTATGAATATAATACACAAACTAAGTTCTCTCTTCTCTGTAAGGAAATTATAGGAGGATTCTTGGAGTCTTGCCAATGGAATAATTTCAATATTATACTTATAATATTGTTAAAAAAACAGTGGAATAATAAATGTAATTCTTTAATTAGATAAGGAATGGACAGAAGGGAAAGATATACATTTATTTAATTTGTAAGATGGGGTGCACGATTGGTTTACCTGGGACTGGGGTTGACTTGAAGGTGGATCCCATGTGGGGGCCTACAGGCTCCGTGACTTCTTCTATCTTTGACGTTGAAAAGTTCTATTTGTGTAGATTAATAAGAAATTAATTAATTAATGTGGAATTGGGTAACATCATTAAGTGTTTATAATATTTTTTTAAGTGTTTGGTTTGTTGAAAAAGCTCCAAATTAATTAATTAATCCTTCCGGCCCGGCCCAACTAATCACAAAAATCATTGGCTGTATCAATAATTTTAATACCCATTATTGACATGTAGTAAAATCGCATACACAAGTTCTAGTAACTAGTCATGAACAGCAAAAGAAACATGTACAATATAGTTTCATATCAATTATAAGCTATAATCATTCATGGTTCAGGATATTTCATATTTGATTTATTGATATTAATTTGTCTTTGTTAATATTGCAAGAATGGCGGTGTTTCTTTTGAAGTCCTGATCCTCTGAGGTAATCACCGTTTGGGTTTCAATCCGGACCGATCATAATCTGGACCAGTCTGGTTCAAACCTGTAATATACGAGCCCCTCTAAGATTCACGTTATTATATAATGAATGGACCAGATTTAAACTCAAAAAATGAAATACCTTAGGTGATATGAATTCGTTTTTGAATTGCATTTGCCCAAATGCTGGAAATTTTGCATTTCAATTTAAATATTTAGTTAGGTAAATGAAAATCTATACTTTAGAAGGCCCATAAAATCGCGTTTTTGCGAGACTGTACTTGGGCCGACAGGGAGAGCAATTCTTTTGTTTTGTAACCATCTCTCCCTCTCAGTCTCTCTGATCATAATTTGACGAGAAAAGAAAAACTTGGTTGCTATCGTATCTGTTAAGCATCGCCAATTTGTCCCCTTGGCAGCTTTCTGTCGTATCTTCACTGATTTAATCCATACTCAGCCACCTCAAACAGTTTGGTTTTTCTATTTACAACTTCTAAATGTAAGATTTCCTCACTATGTCAGACTTTTCAGAGCCTGTTCGGATGTTACGGAATTACACGGGATGAGATGTGAGAAGAATGAGAATTCACTTTTGAAAAAGCGGGAACCCATAAGTACGGGTATGCATAAGAATAATTATGAGAATGTACTGAAATGAGTGTTCGGCTGTACTGTGAAATTAATTGTGTAAAATTCTATTTTTCTTTCTAAAATGTTTGATATTATACAATTTTCTTTATTAATAAATTATCAATAATTCAATTAAATAAATAGATTGAATAATAACATAACATTACTTATTACTTTTTAATTTATAAAATGTAAATATTTTTTTTCTTTAATGAGAAGTGTTAAATAAGATGTTTCTATGTAGCTCTTGATGAATCTTGTACATGTTTCAAAATTCCTTCGATGAAGATGCATTTATTAGAGGCTCACGGGCTGTGGTGCTCGAAGTAGTCAGAGGAAGTGGCTAGTCACGGAGAAGTGCTCTCGGGTTGTGGTGCTCACTGAAATTCAGAATGAGTACAATTGTTTTTCTGACGGCTTGTGGGTAGACGGCTGGCGTGGGGGAATTAGAGTGGTGATATGGTACAAAGAAGAGATGATTTTGTACAAGTCCAAGGTAGTGGTAGGATGCTGTCCGTTGCAAGTCGAAGCTCTAGCACTGAAGGAATCGGTTCTGATTGCTATAGGCCTAGGCATTGAGGTGGGCTCGTTTCATTCTGACTGTTTGGAATTGGTAAATATCTGCTCAAGCTCTCAACCACCAATCAATGCAGAATGGAATGCTTTTGAGGAGATCCTTGAAGTCTGGTATTTGTTGCAGGAACATAAATCCTTCTCGTGTGTCCATATTCATAGAAGCCAAAATGATTTGGCTGACAATTTGGCAAAAGGAGGAAGGGTAAATGGATGGGACTATGTCGGTCACACTTTTTCTTATTTTAATTTCTAGATTTAACCACTTCATGTTCAGTTCTAAATATGTTTCCTAGGTAGTTCTGAGTGGAATCTGTTGTAATACAAGGTGCCAGTTGAATTTTATGAAAGTTGAGATAGTTGCGGAAAAACAGTGATGAATTTCAATAATAATCATTCTGAGTTTTAATTGATACAGTGAAGGCTTTTATAGTTAAAATTATAACGGTACCCTATGCTATTTCAACGGTTGCCTATTTGCCTATTTACAGATGTACAACAGCTGTACAATCTATTTATAGAAAATGATTGAGATGCTTTAATTCCTGTTCTAGTAACTTTTTTTTTCTAATTATGGCCAATGATGATAAATCCCTAAACGGATCTGAGGCTCATTTAGCTTCTAATATCTTTCTTTTCAACACTCCCCCTCAAGTTAGTGGTGTAGATATCGATCATCCCTAACTTGATAACATTTCCTTCGAACGGTCTAGGTTCTAACTCCTTCGTAAAAATATCCGCTAGTTGGTCTTCACTTCATCGAAGGGTGTTTCAATTGCTTTGGATTGAATTTTTTCTCGAATAAAATGACAATCCACTTCGATATGTTTCGTTCATTCATGAAACACGGGATTAGACACTATGTGTCGTGCCGCTTGGTTGTCGCAAAACATTTTTATTAGATCTTGTTTTTTGATTCTGTCACACCCCTGATCCGGAGGTGCGACAATTCCTACCGCGTCTATTTACCATTCAATATACGTAACATAAGACATGAATCTTTTTATGCATTGCTAATAACATCCATTATTTTTTCACATCCTAATTTATTTACAATAATTATTTGACATTTTACAGTGGATGATGCTAGAGATATACTCTCTGCACCCTGTCAGATATAATAAACCCAAATCTCATACCTTTAGGTGGCCATGCTGTCAATTATTATCCCAAAAGCTTTTATCGGTCTTCGTCTAACAAACCTGTGAATCCCACAAGGAAAAACAGGTGAGAAATAATATATTATTCCTCAGTGTTAATTGCCACTCAGGTTATTTGATTCGAAGGAAATCCACATTCATAATGAAATCTCCGTACGAGAAATTAACAGTTCATTTCATAATAACGAATGCAATTGCTCAATAACAATATCCAATTGAACAACAAAAATTACATAAATAAATCAGAACTCTAAGAATCTTATCAGAATAAATGGTTTGGGTCAAAATTTTTAAACCATAAAGTCTGGTAACGTTTGGTTTCTTAACTTTGTAATTTCTAGTCTGATAGCACTAACAGATACAATAACATGTATATGTCGTGTTATGGCTTATACTGTTCTAACTATCCTGATACTTTGTTAACATAAACATTACATAATCAATATCTCAATACTGTGATTATCGGAAAGAAAATCAATGATAAGACAGTTCTAACTATTCAGACCATTGGTTAACAGAAACAATACGAAATCAATATCACAATACTGTCATTATTGGAAAGAAAATCATTGATAAGACAGTTACCACAGTTCATTAGTCTTACAGTCACAATTCATATATATTCAATATCCTCTACCCAACCGGTACTGGGTTCAGTTTTGGCCATTCACCATATCGCATAAGGGTCCTGGAGTAAAGTCTAGTAGCTAGCTAGACTTTACAATATATTAATCATTTTTCTCCACTATATGGAGGTTCAAGGATTACAATATTCAATATTCAATCAATTCAATCACTGTGGTCTAGGATACGATACGGCGAGATGACAATTTTCAAAAATTTAGGATACGATACGTCTATTATATATATTATTTTTTATTATTTTATATATTATATTTAGATAATCATAACTTAAATTAAATTTGTATAAAAAATTAAAAGCATAACATAAGAATATATTAAATACTATAGTTACTAAAATATATCACAAAGGAAACTTTTGGTGTAGTGGTTAAAGCTTTTGACCCCTCAACAGGAAGCCCCAGTTCGATTCACGCGCGGGGCAGAAAAAAATTCCATTTTCGCTGGTGTAGGCGCGGCTCACGGGTGCGGGCGCGGCTCACAGGTGCGGGTGCGGTTCACCGTATCTGCATGTATCCCGCCGTATCCGTGAGTTTCAACCGAGTATCGGCGACTGTATCAGCCAAGTAAGAATACGCCACGTAGGTGGATACGCCAGCTGACGTATCGAATACGTATCAGTGCTGTATCAGGCGCATATCAGTATCCGATACGTGTCCGATACCAATACGCTGCCTAAACCGACGTATCCGTGCAACATAGGTGCCAATACATATCAAACTGTTCGGATTCATTATGCGTTAACTGAACGTTTGAGTTAAATGCAGAGGATACGAATTCATCTATACCAAGTGGAAAAGAAAATGTAACAGATGACCCAGGATGATTGCGGCAGAGCTGTGCGGTCTGTCATAGATTATTTAAAAAAAAAATCAGGGGGAACGAAGAGCACCGACATTTTTATTAATATCTAAAGTTAATTACAAATTAATAAATATAACCAGCTCATATGAGTTTTTGTTAAAAATGTGCAAACTGGACATTAAATGGCCGGTTCTCATTTAATTCAAAACCGGCCATTGAATAGCCGGTTCCTAATTTTTTTTAGAGAGAGGGACTGGGAAAGAGAGAGAAAGATTCTTAAGATGGCATAGTATAGTTGACTAGAAGAAAAAGTTGTAGGAAATTCGGATTAAAATTTGCACTCGGTTTGGCCAAGATCAAACAAATGCATTTGATTGGATGCGTGTGTTACATCGGTTGCATGTATCGTTGCATCATCGATGTTTTTGCAATGACACATTGATGTTTTATTAGTCTTAGCATTGGCAATTAAGTAGGGTAGTGCTAAAAAAATATTGGTGCGTCGCTGATGTTTTTGCAATGAAACATCGATGTTTTATTAGCCTTAGAATTGACAATTAAGTAGGGTAGTGCTAAAAAAACATCGGTGCGTCGCTGATGTTTTTCTAATGAAAATCGATGCACTTTTGTCGTCGTTAAACCATGCATAAAGCATCGGTGCGTCATCGGTGTTTTTGCACGAAAACATCGTTTTTTTTAACTTTAAACGGCCATAACTTTGACTAGGAAACTCGGATTTGCGCGTACGACCCCAATTCATAAAGCTTGGGACGAGACGGGGCAATGGCGGCCTCAGGGTCATTCCATGGAGCCGGCGAAATCAAAATTACAAAAAAACATCGTTTAGTGCCTCAAAAATTGAGTTAGAGTTTTTTATCATCGGTAGACACACAACGACCCGTATGCGGCTAGTGATAGTGTCGTATGCAGCATAGTAAAAAGTCAGAACTTGTATCAAAATTACTGATGATTAGGAAGGATAGGAAACCTGAATCACATTAAACCAACTGGATCAACCTGAACTAGTGAAATTGTTAAAACTTAGTACCTAAAAAAAACGTAGTTTAGTGTTCGCATGTGGCTAGTGAATTTAATTTGACAATAACCAACATCCTAAAATTGAGTATCTTTCATTTTGTAAGATGCTAAAATCTAACATGATGCTGAAGAGCATGATACTGAAATCTAACATCTCTCAGTCCCTCTCCTCAACTGGCCACTATGAAGAACAAGATGCTGAAATCTAACATTAAAAATTTAATTTTTTAAATATTATTAGATTACTTAAAATATGCTAAATTACTTGAAATTATGTTAGCAAAATTTTGCGTATTTCAGCATAATTATTGTAATTTTGCATATTTCAGTATCTTACTCTCCATAGTCTCTAAAAAAAAATTGGGAACCGCCCATTAAATGACCGGTTTTGAATTAAAATAAGAACCGACCATTTAATAGCCGATTTGGACATTTTTAACAAAACTCACCTCAGCTAGATATTTTTATTAATTTGTAATTAACTTTGGATATTAATAAAAAATGTCGGTGAAGAGCCTGCGGTTTGTCAAAGAAAATAAACGAAAAGAATTAAAGAAATAATTGTGAGGTGCTGAAGTCCCCCGTTGCAAGAGAAAGAAAAGTTATATTTTTAATACTTTTCAACGATTACTGTGCCACGCACTTTATCATTTGTTAACAGCAAGCATACATTTTTTTTACGTTTGTCGTTTATTGATAAAAAAAAATCAGAACTTTCAACTTTAAAATTTTTATTCTCTATATTATATATACATGTTAAAAAAAAAACTTTAAATACTTTTATTATAACTCACAAAGAAACTTTCAAATTTTGAATTCGTCTCTTTTACTCGGTTTTATTAAACTCAAGACTAATTCTAATAATGTCGGTTTATTAAAGGCAGAGAAAGAAATGTTATATATAGAATTTTTACCTAAAGATCTTATTGTAAATTTTGATAATTATACTTATAGGTGGCTTTTATTGTGCAATGACGCAATGTAGGCGTGACGTATATAATGCAAATTTTCTTTTCTTTTAGTACAAATTTACAAATTTTAATTTTATACTTTTTTTGCTTTGCTCCATTTTAATCTTTTTGTAAGAAATTTACTTACTAATCATAACAACTGATATTAAACTTAATAAAAATTGGAAAATAAAATTATAAGACGTGTATTTTTCCTATTTAAACAGACAGCGAATCAAATTTAGTACAATTTAACCATTATTTTGATGAATAAATAATCAGATTTAAATTATACCAAAATTTATCCAATTTATTTAGATAAAATGTAAATATTTTTTTCCCAGTTTTCCAACTTAAATCACACATAGAATAAACGGGAAAGAAAAGGTCCAATTTGCACCCAAGATCAGGTTTTACATCAACAGTAAAGACCTAGTTGACCCCACCTACAGAGGATTACGTTTTCTATCATACAAATTTGGGATTCACATCACCTCAGGTTACCTGACTCAAGCAAATTATGATCGGACGGCCCATTTTATATGACACGAATCTCAAAACATCCCCCTACAGTCTCAATAGGCACCGGATTTGAGTTTAGCCCATATAGAATTAATCTGGGCCGGCCGTTGTAATTTGCTTGAGTCAGGTACCTGGGAGGATATCGGTCCTGCAATTTGCACCAGGTGCAACCAATTATTTAGTCGGCATTTGTTCGCAAGAATAATTACTTGGCGTTGAAGAGAAGCGCGTACTTATCTACAGAACCATCGATAAATTTGCAAATCACAAAAATTAATGAAAACCATCGTTTCTGTCCCGCTCGTGCTTTTCTTGTTGTTTTCCTCTGTGCTCGCTTTAATGGCTGACGAACGCGCTGGGGTTGAGGTAGAGAAGGAGACGAAAGAGGAGGCTTCCGTACACATCGTCTACCTGGATCGACCGGAGGGTGTCGATCCGGAGGAATTTCACATCCGTACACTGGGTTCCGTTTTCGGAAGGTGACTTCCCTTTTCCTTTGCGATATTTTTTTACATTTCTAGGGTTTTGGATGCGGTTGTGAAGCCGAAGGTTTTAGTTGGGGTTTCTCGCCGGGGCCAACCCGACACAGACAGCGATGTGACTCGTCACATGGATTCCTGTATTGTTGTTTGTTATTGCTATACAGAATTTTGGCTTGAGGCATAAGGTTTAGTTGGGATCAGTTCCAATTTTCCGTTCTTTTGATAGATTGGAGGTGGAATCATGGTTTTACAAGAAGGTTCTTAGTGTGGATAATCACTTATAGATTTTTTACAGATGCAATATTAGATTTGTTTATTTCCGATAACTATTACTAAAGAAATTGGGGGCGGTCCAATGTCTGGTTGAAGCCTTTCGATCTGCATCAAGATTCACATTCACTTGATACACACGAATCTCAATGTGTGTCTGTGTGAATCTTGATGCAGATGGAATGGCTCCGATCGGGCATTGGATTGCCCCGACTCCATTTCTAAAAGGTCCGCATACTGTAAACTGGTTGTCTTCTTAGTTTGTTGCATTTCTATTCATTTTGGTCCTTGTTTTTGTTGCTAATTATTAGTGAGGCAGCGGCGA
The DNA here is from genome assembly GCA_028015225.1 of Carex myosuroides. NCBI lineage: Eukaryota > Viridiplantae > Streptophyta > Magnoliopsida > Poales > Cyperaceae > Carex > Carex myosuroides. Next base: position 11,490,823 of record CM051475.1, on the reverse strand, counting down.
AAGAGGCAGTGTTGTACCACTACAAGCATGCGGCTAGTGGTTTCTCCGCCAAGTTGACCCCATCTCAAGTTGAAGAGTTAAAGAGTAAGTTACCAAGTTGTTTCTTCTCGCATTAATTAAAATTAATAGATGTCTTTGGTGAATTATTGTTTGTTTGAATTGATGATGGTTGTCGGCTATATCTGATCAAACTCTTCTATGTCTAACTACACAATTTTTTTGCTACGTAGCAACTGATGCAATAAAACATTATAAATTCTCTTCAGTTCATTTAAACCTTGTAACTGGTATCATGCCACTGTAACGAGCACCAATCTCTGGTACAATGCACTGATCATGAAAGAAAGATGCCATTCTCTTACACTGAATTTTTTGTGAATTGCAGAGCAACCGGGTGTAATTCAGGTTGTGCCAAGCCAGACTTACCAGCTGCATGATGGAGCTGGTGCAATGCATCGCACCGGTTTGGTGTGACTTCTGTTGTGTGTCTGTGTTGAAAGTTTGTTGCTGTTATGTGAATATGGATCATGGTTTGGTAATAATTGAACTTGGGAAGTACTGAGAAATCGTTTGTCATGTACTGAAATGGTATCCAGGAGTTAGTGAGCTATAAAATATATATTGTTGTGTCTAATTTGAGTTACGATAGCTTTCAATTTTGCATGCTTGGATCTATTGTGTCAGTCGACTTTAGATGGTTTTATCTCAGTGGATGGATCACTTGACAATGGTTATTTTGATAATTTTGACGATAGTTTCTTAAATCAGTTCAAATAAGAGTGGGAATTTTTTTTTGCAGGTGTGTTATAGACTTATAGGGGACATAGATAGCCTAATAATCGAATTTCAGATAATTTGATGATATATTAAGGACTATTAATTTTGGACGGTTGAAACTTCAAATTATTTAATGCAACAATAGCTCTCGTCATTTTGTACATTTTATAGATTGTCAAAATAAATGATTGTCAATTGATCCCTCCGCTTCTCTCTCATTGTCGTTGCCAGTTCATTAATTTGATTTGCACTAGTTGAGTTACAGGTCCTTTATAATTTTTTGAACTATTTTTAAACTTAATTGTCAAGCAGTTGTTTGAAATCTTCTTAGATTAAGTAGTTATGAGATCCTCTTATTAGATTTTTTCAAAAATATGCATCTCAAGAAATGATGCATTACACTGAATCTAAATTTAACATCTCTTACATGTTTTTCACGAAAAGTCAAATATGCGTCTCTAGAACACTTTGTTCAATGTGCATAAACCTCTCGTCGCGTCAAAATAATTTTCAACCGTGTTAAGTTGCCATTTAATTCGTCGTACATTCAAGCACCAAATCTTTGATATTAACCCCTCGAATCTAATATTTTAGAGCTTTAAAAAGTGACTTGAACTATTTATTACGATATAAACCTGTGCATCTATAATATGCTGATGTCTAAATCGACAATTAACCCGAGAAGCTCTTTTTAATTACAAAATACAAAAATTTGAAGTTCGGAATTACGATGACTTGGTGGTGTGGTGTTTAATTAATGCCAGGCTTGCCAGCACATTTTCCACACTTCTTTTTTATTAGGAGATTTTGTCAGAATATTATAAGATTTTTTATATAGAAATTGTCTGGTGGGGACCAAAAGATGTGAATATATTTAGGAGGTTTAATCCTCTATGGACAATTGTTTATGAAAAATATATTTTTTAATAAGGATTTTTATTATCGATATTTATTTGAATTTTTGTGTGGAAAAATTTAATTGAAAAAAATGTACAAAAGACCAAATCAGTAGACAATGTTTATGCAAAACTAACAATGTTCAACAAATTACGTCGGATTTTAGTCCGGAAATAGAAAAATATCGGATCTGGTAGTTCCGGAATTGTTAAAAGAGCCACCAGCAATTCAAGATCATTAATTGCGTTAGCATATAAATATTATTATGGGAGACATGGTTTGTCCGGACATCCAACGATTTGACAAATACTGTTATATATCAACTCGAAACTATAATTAGAGTAGAACTAGGGTGCTCCTAAGCTCACCAAGCCTTTTCGTGAGCGCGACTCTAAAACCTATCAAATTGACTTCAAACGATATTTCCAAACCGTTAGATGTTCAATCTATATTAAAATGTGCTTGGAGACCAAATTTTACATTTTTTGAAATTTTTTTACTATTTATTAAGATGGTTTGAAAATCGCTGTTTTCCAATGGTGCAGAATTTTAATAAAAACAGCGATTTTCAAACCATCTTAATAAATAGTAAAAAAATTCCAAAAAATGTAAAATTTGGTCTCCAAGCACATTTTAATATAGATTGAACATCTAACGGTTTGGAAATGTCGTTTGAAATCAATTTGATAGGTTTTAGAGTCGCGCTCACGAAGGGCTTGGTGAGCTTAGGAGCATCCTAGTTCTACTCACTATAATTAACCTATTCAGATTTAATCCTCGCATCCGACGTGTTATTATGTTCAACCAATTCGGTGTATGTATGTAGCATGTTTAAAAAAAGTGTTCAGTATTTTAACTGGCTGTTTAAGAGGGGAAATGAGTTGTTTTCTTGTGACTCGCAATCTTAGTTTCAGATTATCGGTTAGTGAAGTTTGGTAGGTGTTAGAACTATTGAATTTCAGTTTTGTCTAGGTTTAGTCAAAGGCTTTCTGTTATAGTCAAAGGCTTTCGGTTAGATTAGTTATTCTCTGTATAGAACAAAGGTCGCCTATATATATGGCTGACTACCTTGTAATTCAGTAAGATCAATACAATCCAATTCTTCAGTCTAAATTCTCTCTCTCTCTCTTCTCTATTCTCTATCTCTATTATGGTATCAGACGACCATCTTTCTCTCTAATTACTGAGCAAGTTCACTTCCAGCCATGGCTGACAGTGATACTTCTACTGCTCAAATTGATCCTTCCCTTTCTGCTCCCCTTGATACTGTTATTCAGATCACCATCCCTATCTCAACCAAGCTTGATCGACAGAATTTTCTAACCTGCAAATCGCAAATCGAGCCGATTATTGATGGCTTTGGTCTCTCCAAATACCTTGCCCCTGATTTTCTACCTCCTGCCAAGACCCTTACTGTCAATGGAGTCACTACAACCAATCCGGCTTACCAGGTGTGGTACAAGCAAGATCGATTCTTGCTCGGTTGGCTCAGATCCTCCATCTCTGAGAGTGTTCTTTCTCAGTATGTGGCGTGCCAGTCTGCGCGTGAGCTCTGGTTCTCACTACATCAGATCTACTCGGCGATCTCGTCAGCTTGGGTTATGGAATTGTGTCGATCCCTTCAGACTGCGAAACGAGGTACTCAGAAATGTGGTCCTTATTTTGAGCAGATGCGTTCCATTGCAGACCAGCTAGCCTCCGCCGGTGATCCCGTCTCTGACTCCGATCTCATTCGATCTATTTTAAGTGGTCTTGGCTCGGAGTACAACTCCTTTGTGGTTGCGATCACCACTAGATCCACGCCGGTCTCGCTGATTGAACTTCACTCTTTTCTCCTGTCTCATGAATCGCTCATCTCATCTCAATCCTCTACTCCCCTTTCTGATAGCATCGACGCTGTTGCGTTTCACACTTCCACTGGCCGATCTCGGGGTAGAGGGAGAAGAGGTCATGGCTCCACAGGCCGAGGCTCTAATCAAGGCTCAATAGGCCGAGGGAATTATTCTTTGGGCCCAACAGGCCGTGGCTCCTCTTATTACCACACAGCAGGCCGCGGGGCTTCTATTTTAGGCCTAGGAGGTCAAGGTTCTATTGGTGCACCTCAGACAGACCGATCATTTACAGCTTCTCAGTATTCTCTTCCACCACAGTGCCAAGTTTGCAAGAAGAAAGGCCATGAGGCGCTTGAATGTTGGTATCGGTTTGACAATGAAGCTTATCCTTCTCCTCCTCAAGTTCAAGCTCTTTTTCACACCACCACTTCGTCTCCAAATGAGGGTTGGTTTCTTGATTCGGGAGCGACTCATCATGTCACATCCGATATAAACAACCTCTCCTCATTCACTCCCTATGTTGGCAATGATCGTCTCCAAGTTGGTAATGGTTCTAATCTCTCTATTCAAAATCTAGGATCTTGCTCTCTTTCTACCTCTTCTAGGTCCTTGAAATTGAATAGTGTATTACATGTCCCACAAATTACCAAAAATCTTGTGAGCATCTCCCAATTCACTAAAGAAAATGGTGTATTTCTAGAATTTCACCCTTCTTTTTGTGTGATAAAGGACCTCCACACGAAGCTCCCTCTTCTTCGAGCTTCTCTCATTAATGGACTCTACAAGCTTCATTTGTCTCCTCAAGCATTGGTTGGAGAACGGGTATCCGCTTCTATGTGGCATGCACGATTCGGGCATCCGTCTCCTTCCATCACTAGTTTTATAATAAATCCACATTGCTTACCTACAACTTCCAATAAATTGGGGATTTGTGATGCATGTTGTAAGGCTAAGGCTCATGTTTTGCCTTTTAGTTCTTCTCATTCTTTTTCTCATTCGCCTTTACATGTCATTCACTCAGATTTGTGGGGGCCTTCCCCGATTATTTCAAAGAACGGATTTCGTTACTATGTACATTTCATTGATGAGTTCTCACGATTTTCGTGGATTTATTTTCTTCGCACCAAAAATGAGGTTGTTGATGTGTTTACCAAGTTTAAATTGCAAGTTGAGAATCTTTTTAATTCCAAAATTAAGATTCTTCAATCGGATGGTGGCACCGAATACAAACCTCTCTCTCGCCTCTTCCCCCAAATTATTCACCAAACATCATGTCCTTATACCCCCGAGCAAAATGGCCTTGCCGAGCGCAAACACCGTCACATTGTGGAACTAAGCCTTGCCATTATGTCTCATGCCTCTATTCCTTTACATTTTTGGGATCATATTTTCCAAAGTGTAGTCTTTCTCATAAACCGAATTCCTCCCTCTAAGCCACCTTATACCTCACCTTATACTCTTCTTTTTCACCAAAAACCCGATTACAAATTCTTTCGGATTATTGGTTGCCTTTGCTACCCTTTAATTCGGCCTTATACCTCCCACAAACTACAATTTCGTGCTCTACCTTGTGTATTTTTGGGTTATTGCCAAACTCAAAAAGGGTACAAATGCTTGCATATTCCCACTAATAAGATTTATGTGAGTCGGAATGTTCGGTTCGATGAGTCTCAATTTCCCTTCACCTGCTCCAGTTTTATCAATTCTGACTTACCATCACAAAACAAGTCTCTGGATGCAACTACTTGGCTTTCTTTACTGCCTCAAGCTGCTGGTTCTCATGTTCTGCCGCACCAACACTCCTCTACACATGCCGCAGTGGATCCGGATCCTGTTCCCTTGTCCAACCCCTGTGCATCTCGGCCTATCACTCATTCGCTGCCTCCATCTATTCCTTCAACCACTTTTTCGGGTACTTCCACTGCTGCACCGGATCCATCCGGCCTTACTCACCCACTTCTCATTGGCTCCATCCCTATTCCGGCTCCCACGCAAGTTGCATCGGATCCTCAGCCTATTCAAACTCCTGAGGCTGCTTTGCGTGCGCCAATACTACCCTCCTCTCCAGTTCGGGTTGCCTTGCCCCTCTCCAGTTCGGGTGCAACAGAGAACCCTTCATCTATCTCTAAAACTCCTTTTGCTACAGTACCTTGTCAGATTGCCGAGTCCTCTCACCCTATGACTACTCGCCACCGTGACAACACTAGACGTCCCAAAATTTTTCCCGATCATGTCACCTATCTCACAACAAACCATCCTCTTCCTCCCTCTTCTTCTAATGATGAGCCTTCTTCATTCACACAAGCTAATAAATATCCCGAGTGGCGACATGCAATGTCTCAAGAACTCAATGCATTGGCCAAGAATGGTACATGGATTTTAGTACCTTCTTGTCCCGACCTTCATATAATCGGGTGCAAATGGATTTTTAAAATCAAAAGGAAAGCCGATGGGACTATTGAACGCTACAAAGCTCGACTTGTAGCTAAATGATATAATCAAGAAGAAGGGATTGATTTTCATGAGACTTTTAGCCCGGTTGTCAAACCTACCACTATTCGAGTTGTTCTCTCTCTTGCCGTTTCTCACAATTGGCAAATTCGACAACTTGATGTCAACAATGCATTCCTTCATGGCGATCTCGAAGAGGAGGTCTACATGTCTCAACCACCGGGCTATGTCGATTCCTCTTATCCCAATCATGTGTGTCTCCTCAAAAAGGCTTTGTATGGCCTTAAACAAGCACCTCGTGCATGGTTCCACAAACTTGCATCGGTTCTTGTTCATGTTGGATTTAAGGCTTCTCAATCCGATTCTTCTCTCTTTATTCGTGGTGATTCAAAATCAATTACTCTTGTTTTGATTTATGTGGATGATATTATCATCACTGGCTCCCATGAGACCCTTGTGTCTTCTCTCATCTCTTCTCTTGCCGCCCAATTTTCTCTAAAGGACCTTGGTTCCCTTCACTATTTCTTGGGTATTCAAGTCACACCAACCTCTAAAGGGATCACACTTGCACAACCACAATACATTCGAAGTCTTCTCATTCGTTCCAAAATGGATGGCTCGAAGCCTTGTGCTACTCCTTTTTCCAAAGGTGATCCGCTCTCTAAATTTCATGGGAGTCCTATGGCCGATCCTCATCTATATAGGAGCATTGTTGGGGCCCTTCAATACGCCACGATTACTCGACCCGACATCTCTTATTCCGTCAACAAGGCTTCGCAATTCATGCATGCTCCTACCGATGCTCATTGGAATGCCGTTAAGTGCATCCTTCGCTACCTTAAATGTACTCTCAATTTCGGCCTTCGTATTAGTTCTCACTCCTCTCTCGATTTACATGCCTACTCCGATGCGGATTGGGCTGGTTGCCCGGATGATAGGCGCTCTACATCGGGATTTTGTGTCTTCCTTGGGTCCAACCTCCTCTCATGGGGCTCCAAGAAGCAAACAACGGTCTCCCGGTCGACCACGGAAGCCGAGTACCGTAGTATGGCCGGTGCATGCGCGGAAATCGTGTGGTTAAAGCAACTACTTCATGAACTTCATGTTCCGATCAAGTCGAACCCGATTTTATGGTGTGACAACTTGGGCGCCACATTCTTGGCTTCCAACCCGGTTTTTCATGCACGAACAAAGCATATCGAGATAGATTATCACTTTGTGCGTGAGAAGGTTGCTCGAAAAGAGTTAGATGTGCGGTTTATAGCTTCGACCGATCAGCTTGCGGATATTTTTACAAAGCCGCTGCCCTCTGCCAGACTCCAGTTCCTGCGTTCCAAGCTTTCTCTGGAGGATACCCCAGCTCAGCTTGCGGGGGGCTGTTAGAACTATTGAATTTCAGTTTTGTCTAGGTTTAGTCAAAGGCTTTCTGTTATAGTCAAAGGCTTTCGGTTAGATTAGTTATTCTCTGTATAGAACAAAGGTCGCCTATATATATGGCTGACTACCTTGTAATTCAGTAAGATCAATACAATCCAATTCTTCAGTCTAAATTCTCTCTCTCTCTTCTCTATTCTCTATCTCTATTAGTAGGAGACGACACAACCAGATTCAAATATGGATGGACATATTGGAAGGAAAACAAAAGGATCAACAGACCAACAGAGTAACTCTCCAAAATTGGTGCGCGACTCTGTTTATAGTCCCACACTCTTGGTGCGCCTCCCTAGTCTGCGCACCAAGGGGTGTACCTCCCCAGTCTGCACACCAAGGGGTGCGCCTCCCCAGTCCATGCACCAAATTGGTGCCCTCCCTCAGTGTGCGCACCAGCCCAATTTGGTGCGCGGACTGAGGCCGCATGGGTGATAGGAATGGAAAAATTAGGGTGTGGGTGGTATTGATTTAATTTGTATTTTATGGTGTGGTAACAAAAAAAAATATCGGCTGGCGTCCTCTCTGAGGAGGCTGAAAATTGGGATTTAGGGTTTCGCGATCTGACTAATTCGGTCGGTTCAGTTAGTTTGATTTTCATAAATTCTAAACCGAACCACATTAGAAAAACCAAATAACACCAAAAACTAAACTGAACTCGTCCATTTAAACCGAAAAACCGAACCGTTTCGTCTAAACTTTTCCGGTTCGGTTAAAAACCAAATAAACCATACCATTTGAACACCCCTATGCTTATGGACTTTACTATTAAAAAAACACGATTTCAAAATAACTTAAAAGTATTTCTTCATGGATCTTATTTGAAAAAGAAAATCGAGTAGAAAACGTTTGTATTTTTAGATTCGTAAAATTCATCACGGATCATAGGAAAAATAAATGAGAATGATAAGAGAAAAATGAAAAAAATTGGTAAAATAAATCTTTTCTTTTTTGGCTTGAGAAAAAAATAATTAGGAGTTAAAACTATGCAAATTTAGAATTTAAATGTTTGTGAATAGCACTGTAAAATGTTATAAACAAAACTTCAAAAACCTTGAATAGAAATGTTAAAATTGAAAATGAGATAAAATTGAAAAGTTTTTTCAGTTAAAGCAGTTCAGGGAGGAGCATTGAGTATGATGGGAGTATAAGACTTTTCTTTTATAAAATATGTCCAACTCATAATTTAATATTCAGTTGATTGATTTTGTTGGATAGCAACCCTCAGCAACCTTTTTGCAGCCAGGCCCACTCCATGTCAGATCTTCCACGGTGCTTAAAAACGGATGTATCCATTGATTCCTTTTGGGTTTCTCGAGATTTTGAGATATACAAATATCCATTCACTTTTCTTTTTTCTCATAAATTGAACAAGCCGCCAGTTTCTCATAGAAACTAAAAATATCTATTCATTTACTTCTGTACCAAAAAAAAGAGAGATGACCGTGAATAGTCAATACTAGAAGTCTAGGAGCCATCGTTTTAAGTCTATATGTCGGCAATTCGGATGCGGGTGGGAATTTTATTCAAATGACTTTGGACAAAGTCTTATTTAAAGCCGGACTTGAATCGTTCGATTTGTATCAAAACTCGTATAGATATTTAGATTCAAGAAGCCATTAAAATTTATTAAGTTTTAAATATGTTTGCACGAACTCAACACAAATTGGATGTTTAAGCTTGATTTTGAATGAGACTTTGTCCAAAGCCTTTGGACAAAATCCAATTCTTTCTGATTCGGATGCATACAGTGACGGGCTGACGGCCATTACCTGAGAAAAATAATTTGATTTTATATGACAGGAAAAGGATGCTCCAGTGTTTTTGGGATAGGAGAAGATCGGATCTCCTGCCACGAGTGATGCTAAAAAAATAGATTAATAGAACCAATTTAGTGGTGTTGCTTAAATAAACAAAATATTACTTGCGCAAGCTATATAATTATGACAAGGGCTAAACCAAACGAACAACTTCCACTTAGAAATTTTACTATTATATACTCAAATATGATGAAGCACCCACATGCTAATCTACAAGGGCTAAACTAAACGAAGTATCCAAGAAAGGAAACTTCAATTACTTTTGTTTTGTTTTCTTATTTCAAAATTTATATTTAAAAAAAAGATTAACCTTGTCGTTTGAAACGAAATATTAAATATTTGCTAGTAGTAAAGTAATATTAAATTAAAAGAGCAAATCGTCTTAATGTATATGTTAGCAAGTAGTGAGTCTAAAACGTGTCAAAAATGAAGTAATTTGGTAAACTTTACTCCACGCCTCCACCCATGAACCCATGAAGTCACTTTAAATTAAATCACCTTAAAATTTATGTTTGATATATTAAAACGTTTTAATAGAAAAGATGGAAAGATGAAAAAAGGATGATTGCAGTTGAGACAATGACGAAGGGCAATGATACAAAGATAGAAAGATGGAAGTCACTGTGCATCCACGTGAAAGATGGAAAAAAAAATTAAAAAAGAGAAGATTTTCCAATCATGTGGAGAGAAAAAATTAATTAATGATGGTCCAATCTCATGTGGGTGGACACCCTGTTTCTGTTAGACAAAAAAAAAAGTTGAAAGGTTGAAAGAAAAGTTGAAAGGATGTCTAAACTTGTTCTCTAGCTATTTAGTATTTACTCTGAGATCCACCATTAATTAACTCACAAGAAAAGTTAAAAGGACGTCTAGACTTGTCGCTTTGTCTCTCCATTTCAACATGTTTTCTAGCTATTTAGTATTAGTTTATTAATTCTTTGGAGACTTGACACGTGAGATAAAATATACTAGAATCATTCCACATAACCTAATTTAAGATGCTTAGAATACAGTAATAGTTGTTATCTGCTATTTATACGTTAATCCTAATCATTCTATTTAAATTTTCACCATCCACTCTAGTACGTATCTAAACAAAAATAAATCACTGCTGTTTTGAAGAATTATAGTATTCAGTTATTCACATTCACATCTGTCACACCCCAGGACAACCCGCCACGCATTTATGCGCCAGGCGTTAAGCACATCACATACATTATCAATAACACAACCAAATAAGCCACTATATTAAAATAAACAAGGTTCATAAACAAACAAAGGGAAAATATGTCAGACATGGCTAGTCAAACAGTTACCGCCGTGTCTGCATCATATATGATTCATACAAATATAATTTAAAAACAAATAGTGGCTACTCTTAATAGTTCCGCTAAATTTTCTCACTCACGGCCTTCCTCCATGTCTCCTTCTTCATTTCCTGGAACCCACATAAAAGTGGAAACAAAACGGGTGAGAGATCGAACTATCTCTCAGTGCGGAATTTAGTTCCAGCCCGGTGCTTTTACAAATGAATGCATTAAATACCCTAAAAACATAAAAGTAAAGGTTTTTGAAATAACCCCCAATTTTCCTATCAATTCGGACATGCAATCCTTTCAAAAACATTCTCAGTTCTGTTCCTGTTTCTCTTTAAAATTCTAACACTCCGGGTTCGCCACACATGGACAATCCGGCCTTTCTCCTTTGGGAATCCATGCCCGTACATGAAAACTTAGTTGGAGTCGCCACACGAGGACGAGCTGTTCTGTTCTGTTCTGTTCTGTTCTGTTCTGTTCTGTTCTGTTCTGTTCTTACTCCGGATCACCACACACGGATAATCCGGCCTTTCTCTCTGAGAACCCATGCCCATGCAGGATAGCCCAAAGAGTCGCCACACGAGGACGAATCTGGAAGGGTCGTTGCGGGGACCCAACCGGCAGATCGCCACACACGGACGATCCGATTTTCGAAAACACATGCAGAACCGCCACACAGGGACGGCCCCAATTTAAAACAGTTCATTAAAAGCTTTCTTTGTTCACATTCACACTATCCTGTCAGTTCAAATCGATGCATCCAAAAAGTTCCTAACATGCAATTCTACACAAAACAAAAGAGAATTCGACATTCTCAACATGCAGTTCATCTACCAGATTGGGAAAAAGGATTACCTACCTTAATCCATGCATTTCTTATTATTTGTAAAAAGACCAGGAACCCGCACCTGTATTCTCAGTGATTTCGTTGAAGCGTGTGTCGGAACCTCGAGTATGCTCAGCGTCTCCTAAAATCTCGCGATTTGCTCCTAAGTTTTTAACACATTTACTTCGATTTATTAATCGTATAAACTTTTCTTTAAAATCGACTACAGTTTACACTATAACCAATGTTTGTACTTTTAACCCTAGATATCATTTAAAAGTATTCAATTCTATACATTTAAAAGTTATAACTACACAAGAGGGTAAATTAAAATTTTCGGGTTTCTCAATTCATTTCCTGAATAGCCCTATGAAATCAATTTAAATGATTTAACCCTACAATTTGATTCTTAACTACTTCTAATATCCAATTAGACCATAAATAAATCGATTAACTTACAATAATTGTATTCAAATTGATGAGATAATAGGGTTTTTATTTGGGTTGTCGGAATTCGGTTTTCGATTTAACGAACTTCGGTTTTTTTTGGGTTAATGGGTTTCGGGTTTTTGGGTGTGTTTTCGGCCAACAAGGGAAAGGAGGAAGAGAGGGTTGGGGTTTCGGCCAGCAGAGCAAGGGGTGTGGGGTTCGGCCAGTAGAGCAAGGGAGAGGGAGGGCCTTGGATGGTTCGGCCAAGGGAAGAAGAGAGGGGCGGGTAGGAGGGGCTGGCGGCCAAGGAAGAGAGAAGGTAGAGAGGTAGGGTGCGGCAGCCACCAAGGAGGAGGGTTGGCTTGTGGCCGGCGGCAGCAGTCACTGTTTTTGACCGTTCTTGGCGGTCGAGACTCCGATCGAGATGAATCCAGCGCTCACGGTTTCATATTAACGAGCACTACAACTCTTATGTTGAACACTTCTTCAGAATCCGGACGTACGGGCGGCAATTCTCCGCAGAAGTAGGCTGGCTGGTTTGGGGCCAGTAGGGGTTTGGATCCGAATTGGGAAAAAATGGGGCTGTGGCGGCTAGGGTTTTGAGGGGGGTTTATATAGAAGTGAGGCTAGGGTCTGCCTCCAACTTTTGGTAGGGTTCAACTAGGCTTTTATGGGCCATGATCAAATTGAATATGTTAATTTGGACTAAGAACAGAGATCTGTTTATGCTGTTTTAATTTTCATCTTCAAAGATTGACAACACTGGAATTATGGGTTCGGAATATGAAATTATTTTCCACATAGAAGTTGTAGAATTCTCTGTTACGGTTCTAACGCAACTGGTTTCACTTTAATCGGGATTCCCAGTGAGGAGAAAAGATAAAAATGGTTGACGAAGGTCTGCAGTCTCCGAACAGCAACGTTTATTGACTTTATAATTTTATGGAGAATTCTACGTCCTGAATTTAGGGTAGTCTTATACACGAAAATTGTAGATCATTAGGTATATTTTTCAGGTATTAAATTTCATTCGAATCCGAATTAATATGAATGATCTGTGATTAGAATACCAACATTTATCTTGTCTGAAATTTCGAGGTTTCCTAAGTTTTATTTTAGAGTGCGCTTATGACATTTTAAATTTGGCTATAAAATCTTATTACCTAAATTCCGTGGCGTTACATCCTCCCCCACTTGGAAATCTTGTTCAGTCCTCTGAACAAGCTCGTCTGTTGTTTTCTCGAATAATTCCGGATATTTCGTTCGCATGGTTCCCTCTAATTCCCAGGTCGCCTCGCTGCTGGTATGGCGTCCCCATTGAACCAGAACCTGCCGGATGGTTTTGCGTCGAAGCCTTATTTCCTTTGTGTCCAGGATCTTTATGGGTAATTCCTCGTAAACCAGTGTCTTGTCAAATCCCAGATTAGAGAAGTCGAGAACGTGCGAGGGGTCCCGAATATATCGTCGGAGCTGTGACACGTGAAACACTGAATGCACCTTATCTAGTGCAGAGGTTAATGCCAACTCATAGGCAAGTGGTCCGATACGTCGTAGAATCTCGAATGGCCTCACATATCTGGGACTTAACTTTCCCTGGACTCCAAACCGTCGGACGCCTCTCCTTGGAGAGACCTTTAACCACACGTGATCACATGTACCAAATTCCAGAGGTCGTCTTCTTATGTCCGCATACTTCTTTTGTCGGTCCCGATCCGTATCCAGTCTCCTCAGGATGAGTTGGGTTCGGTCTGCGCAATCCGGGATTAACTCCGGTCCTGTTGGTATTTGATCAGTCATGCTCCCCCCACCATAGCGGGGTTTTCCAACGATGCCCGCACCAAGCCTCCGAGGTGTCATGCCTATACTAGCATGATAACTATTGTTGTAGGCAAATTCTGCCATGGTCAGGTGATCCTCCCAAGATCCTCCGAAACTTATGGCACACGCCCTTAGCATGTCCTCTAAGGTTTGGATTGTTCGTTCCGACTGGCCGTCAGTCTGGGGGTGATGAGCGGTACTGAAATTGAGTCGGGTTCCCATTGCCTCCTCTTTTGGTTACGCGGTAACCCAGTGATGAAGTCCATAGTGATAATCTGGAACTTCATTTGTGCTCTGGAGTTTGGATATCGCAATCCTGCTATCTTCCTCCGTTCTGCTTTCACCTGTTGGCAGGTGATGCATCTGGCAACGAATTCTGACACGTCTCTCTTCATGTTGGGCCACCAAAAGTGGGTACGAAGGTCCTTATACATCTTTACCTCTCCTGGGTGAATGGTATATCCCGATTCGTGAGCTTCTTGCAGAATCTCACTTCTCAGTACCCCTTGTTCTGTAACACACACCCGCTGGTTGAAGTAGAGGAGCCCATCTTCGTTTTCCTTGAAAGTCGACGCTGGATTGGTACGGGCCAACTCCCGATACCTTTGGTGTTGCTCGTCGCCTTGGTCCGCGTCCCGTATCCGAGACTTTAATTCTGGTTGTACCGATATAGCTGCTAGGGTGAGTACCGCGTCCGTCGCGATTCCCTTGATGTCAGTTTGTTCCTGGATCCAGCTGGTAGAGACACACACTCCCAAATTCATGTGTCGCATTTCTTTAATCAGTTATGTCTCTTGGGTTATGACTTCTGCCAAATTTGTCGCTCCTTTCCTACTGAGTGCGTCTGCCACCACATTTGCCTTCCCGGCCAAGTACTGTATTTTTTTTTTTTTTTTTTTTTTTGGCTTTGGTGGTCCGTGAATACTCGGCACTTCGCCCCATAGAGGTAGTGTCTCCATTGCTTGAGTGTAGAAATTACTGCTGCCCATTTCTAGGTCGTGTGTAGGGTAGTTTTGTTCAGGGTTCTTCAGTTGCCATGACCCGTAAGCAATTACTTGTCCGTCTTGCATGAGTACCCATCCTAGGCCGTTCTTTGACGCGTCAGTATACACTGTGAATTCTTGGTCAGGTTTGGGCAATGTTAATACTGGGGCACTGGTTAGTAGTCTCTTTAATTTCTGAAAACTCTCTTCTTGACTCTCCGTCTATTTGAAGGTAGTTCCTTTGTGTAGGAGCTGGGTCATGGGTCGGCTATTTGGAGTATCCGGGAACGAAGCGCCTGTAGTATCTCGCTAACCCTAGGGAACTGCGTATATCTGTTACATTTTCTTGGGTTGAGTCCATTCTACCACTGCCTTGATTTTATCTGGGTCGACCCGGATACCTTCCCCCGTTACTACATGTCCCCAAAATTTTAACTTCTTTCATCCAAAATTCACACTTAGAGATTTGGCGTACAACTGGTGTTCTCGTAACCTTTGTAACATTGTACGTAGGTCCTTGGCATGATCTTCTTCCTTCTGGGTTTTTTTTTTTTTTCTTTTTTTTTTTCTTTTTTTTTCCGATGAGTTTGCTCTTATTCCCCGATATTTTCCGCATTTCTGCCCTGACTGGTTGCTCGTGGGGCGGCCAGAACACTAGGCTGCGGTGCGCGCAGTCTATCAGCACGTGGTGCTCCTTGAGCCAGTCCATTCCTAAGACCATATCGTACGCTCCGGTGTCTGCCACGATTGGGTCCACTCGCCATTTCCCATTCTGCGTGTTCGCATGAAGATCCGGACAGTATTGCTCTTCCACACTATGTTCGAGCCCTGTGAAGAAACGACGTCTTCCGGTATTCTTCACTCTGAATCCGCTAGTCTCCACTACGTGTGGCGAGATGACGGAGTAAGGACAATTGACGGAGATTGCAGTATTGGCAGTAATTCCGGACAAGTCGACCCATCCGACCATTTCCTTGACCCTTGCGGTGGTTGCGAATGTCCTTAGCCAAGTGAGCTGTCCGTTAAGTTGATTTGCCATCTACCGAAAGAATCGTTACTAAAAGGCATAATCCGTCACTAAATATCATATAACGTGGGGGCATCAGCAGGAGGGACGTTGGCCGTCGGGTCAGTGGCGGAAGGGTGGAGGCGTCAGAGGGTGTGGAGGAGTGAGAGGATTGACGATGCATTTCTCTCAGACGCTCGTTGGGCCGGTTGAGGGTCCGACTGAGTAGGTACGGCCTGGTCTGACCTAGTTGGTACGGCCTGGTCTGACCTAGGTAGGTACGGCCTAGCCGCACGGCCTGGTACGGCCTGGTCTGACCTAGTTGGTACGGCCTGGCCTGACCTAGGTAGGTACGGCCTAGCCGCACGGCCTGGTACGGGCCGCACCAACTGGTACCAGATATCATATACATTTGTTACTAATGGTACGCCTAGTTCATATAGTTTTGGTCTATGACCTATCGCCGCATCCTATTGCTAGCGCTCTCTCAGCGGAAGTTTATTGATATTGTATGTGCTGGCTCTGATACCAACTTAGTTGTCACACCCCAGGACAACCCGCCACGCATTTATGCGCCAGGCGTTAAGCACATCACATACATTATCAATAACACAACCAAATAAGCCACTATATTAAAATAAACAAGGTTCATAAACAAACAAAGGGAAAATATGTCAGACATGGCTAGTCAAACAGTTACCGCCGTGTCTGCATCATATATGATTCATACAAATATAATTTAAAAACAAATAGTGGCTACTCTTAATAGTTCCGCTAAATTTTCTCACTCACGGCCTTCCTCCATGTCTCCTTCTTCATTTCCTGGAACCCACATAAAAGTGGAAACAAAACGGGTGAGAGATCGAACTATCTCTCAGTGCGGAATTTAGTTCCAGCCCGGTGCTTTTACAAATGAATGCATTAAATACCCTAAAAACATAAAAGTAAAGGTTTTTGAAATAACCCCCAATTTTCCTATCAATTCGGACATGCAATCCTTTCAAAAACATTCTCAGTTCTGTTCCTGTTTCTCTTTAAAATTCTAACACTCCGGGTTCGCCACACATGGACAATCCGGCCTTTCTCCTTTGGGAATCCATGCCCGTACATGAAAACTTAGTTGGAGTCGCCACACGAGGACGAGCTGTTCTGTTCTGTTCTGTTCTGTTCTGTTCTGTTCTGTTCTGTTCTTACTCCGGATCACCACACACGGATAATCCGGCCTTTCTCTCTGAGAACCCATGCCCATGCAGGATAGCCCAAAGAGTCGCCACACGAGGACGAATCTGGAAGGGTCGTTGCGGGGACCCAACCGGCAGATCGCCACACACGGACGATCCGATTTTCGAAAACACATGCAGAACCGCCACACAGGGACGGCCCCAATTTAAAACAGTTCATTAAAAGCTTTCTTTGTTCACATTCACACTATCCTGTCAGTTCAAATCGATGCATCCAAAAAGTTCCTAACATGCAATTCTACACAAAACAAAAGAGAATTCGACATTCTCAACATGCAGTTCATCTACCAGATTGGGAAAAAGGATTACCTACCTTAATCCATGCATTTCTTATTATTTGTAAAAAGACCAGGAACCCGCACCTGTATTCTCAGTGATTTCGTTGAAGCGTGTGTCGGAACCTCGAGTATGCTCAGCGTCTCCTAAAATCTCGCGATTTGCTCCTAAGTTTTTAACACATTTACTTCGATTTATTAATCGTATAAACTTTTCTTTAAAATCGACTACAGTTTACACTATAACCAATGTTTGTACTTTTAACCCTAGATATCATTTAAAAGTATTCAATTCTATACATTTAAAAGTTATAACTACACAAGAGGGTAAATTAAAATTTTCGGGTTTCTCAATTCATTTCCTGAATAGCCCTATGAAATCAATTTAAATGATTTAACCCTACAATTTGATTCTTAACTACTTCTAATATCCAATTAGACCATAAATAAATCGATTAACTTACAATAATTGTATTCAAATTGATGAGATAATAGGGTTTTTATTTGGGTTGTCGGAATTCGGTTTTCGATTTAACGAACTTCGGTTTTTTTGGGTTAATGGGTTTCGGGTTTTTGGGTGTGTTTTCGGCCAACAAGGGAAAGGAGGAAGAGAGGGTTGGGGTTTCGGCCAGCAGAGCAAGGGGTGTGGGGTTCGGCCAGTAGAGCAAGGGAGAGGGAGGGCCTTGGATGGTTCGGCCAAGGGAAGAAGAGAGGGGCGGGTAGGAGGGGCTGGCGGCCAAGGAAGAGAGAAGGTAGAGAGGTAGGGTGCGGCAGCCACCAAGGAGGAGGGTTGGCTTGTGGCCGGCGGCAGCAGTCACTGTTTTTGACCGTTCTTGGCGGTCGAGACTCCGATCGAGATGAATCCAGCGCTCACGGTTTCATATTAACGAGCACTACAACTCTTATGTTGAACACTTCTTCAGAATCCGGACGTACGGGCGGCAATTCTCCGCAGAAGTAGGCTGGCTGGTTTGGGGCCAGTAGGGGTTTGGATCCGAATTGGGAAAAAATGGGGCTGTGGCGGCTAGGGTTTTGAGGGGGGTTTATATAGAAGTGAGGCTAGGGTCTGCCTCCAACTTTTGGTAGGGTTCAACTAGGCTTTTATGGGCCATGATCAAATTGAATATGTTAATTTGGACTAAGAACAGAGATCTGTTTATGCTGTTTTAATTTTCATCTTCAAAGATTGACAACACTGGAATTATGGGTTCGGAATATGAAATTATTTTCCACATAGAAGTTGTAGAATTCTCTGTTACGGTTCTAACGCAACTGGTTTCACTTTAATCGGGATTCCCAGTGAGGAGAAAAGATAAAAATGGTTGACGAAGGTCTGCAGTCTCCGAACAGCAACGTTTATTGACTTTATAATTTTATGGAGAATTCTACGTCCTGAATTTAGGGTAGTCTTATACACGAAAATTGTAGATCATTAGGTATATTTTTCAGGTATTAAATTTCATTCGAATCCGAATTAATATGAATGATCTGTGATTAGAATACCAACATTTATCTTGTCTGAAATTTCGAGGTTTCCTAAGTTTTATTTTAGAGTGCGCTTATGACATTTTAAATTTGGCTATAAAATCTTATTACCTAAATTCCGTGGCGTTACAACATCAAATCAATTTGGAACTTTTAATCAGATAGAATTTATTTTCAAAAGTTATTCTTTTCCTTCAAAAGTCAGCACTTCACTTTATCAATATTAACTAGCTGGCTATTGTAGAAGTTATTTGTAGAAGTTCGTAGAACTTTGCCGTGGTTAAACCATCACTCCAAATAAACTGGCGGAACACTGCGGGAGAGTACCCTACGGTACCTTACCAAATTAAATAACTCCCATCGGAGCCAAAATATTTTCGGTGTTATGAATATAATATTGGATGGTCCATTCATTTTGTAACTCTCAATATTAATCCTCATTCACTTCTCCACTACCCCCACTACCATTGGAATTCATATCCCACTACTATTTGGAATTCAATTTCTTATTTATTATTGTAGTGGCTTTTCATTTACAATTTGTAGCGTATAAATAGAGGCTTTGTAATATTGTATTGTACATATGTAAGACACATGAGAAATGTATGAATAAAGAGATTTTCATCTTTTATGTGTTCTCTCTTGTTTATGTTTCTTTATTTTATAACACGTTATCAGCACGAGAGCTCTACTATTTGAAGATTCAAGGTAATTTTATTTAATATTTAATTATGTTACCTTTTAAGTTATATTATGATAATATTATGTTATCTTTTTGCATTAAATATAACTTATGTTTATGGAATGGCTCGAAGCCATCTACTTATATTATTATGTTAATTACTGGCTCGAAGCCATATGAATATCAATTTTTTTTATCTTCCTGAAGAAGATTTAAATGATGTATATTATCAATATAAGAAAATTTCAATAAATCTTTCTGAAGAAGATTTATATGATATGCAAATTTTATATTGAGAAGATTTTAACAATGTTTATATGATGTGCAATTTTTTTTCAGTGATTTAATCTTTCTGACAAAGATTTCAAGAGATATTAAGATCTTCCTGAAGAAGATTTCAAAAATATTTGGAGAAGATTTTAAGAAATATTTTGAGTCGATTTATTGTTTTCTTATGATTGAACAAAATAACGAGTTGTTGATAAAAACTCATGAATTTCGTCCAACTAATTTTACTTCATTCCCAGAAGCGAATGTTACAGAATATAATATTGATCATTCTAAAAAACACACATCTTTTCACCTGAAGTGGAAAAATAATAAAGAAAAAAATGAACCGTGAAAAATTATTAAAATGATAACTTCGATTTAGAATTGTAATTCAATTTTAGAATTATATGGTGACTAATTTTAAAGTCAGATTTGTTATTTGATCTAAAATAATGAGTGAGAAATCTGTTTTTGATTTTTCTAATAATCAAAACATTGAACTTTAAAATAAAAATAAAAAACCGATCATCTCTTGTATAAAACAAAATCGATTGGAAATATATTTTAATATATTTTTTTCTTACCTTTACTTTATAAGGTATTTGGTTCTTATATTATATTTGAAATTCTCTGATAAAAATGACGAACCAATGGTAGTTGGTGAAGTGAATTAATGTTTTTATTGTAATATATGATTATTTTTCATCGAAGACTCTGAAAGATTATTTGCCGATGATCATAAATTTATTTTTCTTATAAAGAAGTTCTATTACTAAATATTTAGCAATAATTTTATTCTTCTTTTTCAATAAATAAATAAATTCTAAATCCAATTAGTTGATTTAAATTTAATATAATCAGATTTTGATTTACTAAAATTAGATATATATATTTTAGTAAGAATCTAAAATGTCCAGTAAGAAATGAAATTTTGATTTCGGTTAAAATTGATATCAAAATAATAAGGACAAATAAGAGATTTTTTTTATTTTCTTTCTTTATACAACTGTTGGGATCTAAAGTTTTATTATTAATAATAAAAAATGAGAAAGATAAAAGTTGGTAGAATAGTGAATTCCTGCTTTGATCGTGGTTGTAAAAGCCATTAGTCGCGTACCTGTCGTACACCGACGTACCTGTAGTACGACGAAATATCATGTTAATCTATATAAAGCATAAAAAAAAAAAATTTGTAGTTGTTCTTATTATTTCATTTTCTTATTATTGACGAAATATCATGCAAAATATCATGTTAATCTATTATTTCATTTCATTAATTACCGATGGTACTTATTTCATTTTGCAACTGTTCTTATTATTTTTGTTATTGTAGTTGTATTTCTTATTTTTGTTAATTGCAATTGTTGTTAATAAAAAAAAAAATTTAATTGTATGTTCCGGAAGAGCAACCTTATTGTTATATGGAGGAACACAAATTTATATTGATGATGCATTATATTCTTCTAAGTCTCAAAGAAATTTATTAAGTTTTAAGAATATCCGCCGAAATGGATACCATGTTGAGACAACTAATAAAGAAAATGTTGAATATCTTTATATAACTAGCAAAATCTCAGATAAAAAATGCATATTGGAAAAATTGTCTATGTTTTCCTCCGGTTTGTATTACACATATATTAGTGCAATTGAAGCACATGTTATTGTAAACCAGAAGCTTACAGATAAAAATATGTTTATAGTTTGGCATGACCGGTTGGGCCATTCCGGATCAATAATGATGCGAAAAATAATAGATAATTAATGTGGACATTCATTAAAGAACCAGAAGATTCTTTAATCTTATGAATTTTTATTTGTTGATTTCATTTCTAGAACGTATACAAGATGATATTTGTAGACCAATATATCCACCATGTGAACTATTTAGATATTTTATGGTTATAATTGATGCATCAATAGTATGGTCACATTATCAACTCGCAACCTGACGTTTGCAAGATTATTTGCTCAATTGATTTGATTAAGAGCATAATTTTATGATTATTCAATTAAGAAAATACGTCTAGACAATGTTGATGAATTTATTTCTCAGACAATGCATGTCTATTAGAATTGATGTTGTACATCATGTATCTTATGTTCATACACAAAAATGAGAACTTGTTATTTTGCATGCAACAACACTAATTCGCATCATGCCAACAAGCTATTATAAAACTTCCCCTTTACAATTAGTTTTTGGTCACATATCTAATATTTCCCATATACGAATTTTTGAATGTGTGATATATGTTATAATTGCTCCACCACAACGCACTAAAATGGGACATCAAAGAAAGTTGGAAATTTATATTGAATTTGAATCTCCATATGTAACAAAGTATCTAGAACCATTGATGGTAGATTTATTCACGGCTAGTTTTGCCGATTATTTTGATGAATTAATATTTCCAACTTTAGGGGGAGAAAAACAATCAGCTGGGAAAATATATTAGTTGGAATGAATTATCATTGTCTAATTTAGATCCTCATAACTAATGTGAACTAGATGTTTAAAAGATAATTCATTTGGAAAGATTAGTTAATCAATTGCCAGACGCATTTACAAAGAAAGTGACCAAATCACATGTACCAGCTGCTAATGCTCCAATTAAAGTCGATGTCTCTGTTGGACAGACTAATGAAATTATAACACGCATGAAGCGTGGAAGACCAATCGGTTCCAAAAATAAAAATCCTCGAAAAAGAAAAGGAGCAAAGAATGAAAATGGTCAAGTCGAGGATATGATAATTTCAGATAAAACTCTAGAAGAGAATCAAATTATAAGTAATATTGGAGTTCTAGCAGAAACTCAGGTATCTGAAATTTATGAAATTAAAGAGATCTCGATAAATTATATCATAAATGGAATAAGATGGAACCGAGATGAAATTGATATCAATGATATTTTTGCATATAATATAGCGCTAAATATAATGAATAATGAGGATCATGACCCGAAGTCTATAAAATGTCGACAAGGAAATTATTTTGCCAAAATAGAAAGACGCAATTGAGACAGAATTTAAATCTCTTAAAAATAAAAAAAAATAAAAATTGGGCCTGTAGCTCCAATACATGAAGGCATAAAGTCCGAATAATAGAAATTGATATTTACATGAAAACAAAATGAGAAAGGTGAAATTTTGAGATATACTCACCTGTGGTGGATGCAATAATTTTTATGTAATCTGGCAATACATAAAGAACTTGATTTGCGTCTAATGATTGTTGTTACAACCTATTTATATGGCTCACTTGATAATGATATTTATATAAAAATCTCTAAATGATTTAATTTGCTTGAAGCATATAATTTATGTTCTCGAGAATATTATTTAGTTAAATTGAATAAATCTTTATATTGATTAAAGCAATCTGGACACATATGGTATAATCATCTAAGTGAATATTTATTGAAACATGGATATAATAATGATACGATCTGTCCATTTATTTTTATGAAAAGATATGAAAATTATTTTGTTATAATTGAAGTTTATGTTAACGATCTAAGTATCATTGGAACTCCTGAAGAGCTTCCAAAAGCAATAAATTATTTAAAGGAATAATTTGAGGTGAAAGATCTTGGGAGACAAAATTTTGTCTTGGATTGCAAATTGAATATTTAAAAATGACATTTTTATGCATCAAGAAAATTATATTGCAAGAGTGCTGAAATAATTTTATATGGATAAAATCACATCCATTGAGCACTCTGATAGTTGTAAGATCATTAGATATGAATAAAGATCTTTTTAAACATTGAGAAAGTGATGAAAAACTACTTGGTCCTGAAGTACCATATATTTATGCAATAGTGGAATTTATGTATCTTGCTCGACATACAAGATCTGATACATCATTTGCTATAAATTTATTAGTAAGATATAGTTTTTCTCCCATGCGAAGACATTGTATTGAAATTAAACATATACTTCGCGAAGCAAGCCGAGAATGTATTTGGTTAAGATCTGTGATTTAACACATTTATCAGACATGTGGTTTGTATTCTGGAGAAATGATCCTGACGATCATATATGAAGATAATATTGCATAAATTACTCAATTAAAGGAAGAATACATTAAAGGAGATAGAACAAAACATATTTCACCAAAGTTTTTTTTTTTTCACACATGATCTCCAAAAGAATAATGTTATTAATATTCAGCAAATCCGTTTGAGTGAGAATCTAGCAGATTTATTCATTAAGACACTCCATACTTTAATATTTGAAAATGTGATCCGTAATATTGGAGTTGGTCGACTTAAAGATCTTGATTAATGTTGTCATGAGGGGGAGTTAATATGCATTACATTTTCCTTTACCATGATTTTTCCCACAGGGTTTTCCTGGTGAGGTTGTAGTTGCGTATTAAAAGAATAATGTACTCTTTTTCCTTCACTAGGTTTTTATCCCATAGGGTTTTTCCTAGTAAGGTTTTAATGAGGCATATTCTTATGAAATGGACATCCAAGGGGGAGTGTTATGAATATAATATTGGATGGTCCATTCATTTTGTAACTCTCAATATTAATCCTCATTCACTTCTCCACTACCCCCACTACCATTGGAATTCATATCCCACTACTATTTGGAATTCAATTTCTTATTTATTATTGTAGTGGCTTTTCATTTACAATTTGTAGCCTATAAATAGAGGCTTTGTAATATTGTATTGTACATATGTAAGACACGTGAGAAATGTATGAATAAAGAGATTGTCATCTTTTATGTGTTCTCTCTTGTTTATGTTTCTTTATTTTATAACATTCGGTGCTTATTTGGATCAGGAGTTTGCTTCAAGATTCGTACATATTGGACGATGATGGTCTCATTCTACACGGTAGAGTATCGCACTATATGTGAACTCGATCAGTTCTTTCTTCTTTCAAGTAACAATCCAAAATTAGCGCTCTATAGACTATAGTTCGTCTCCCTCGAACCAGTCTCACCAACCCAACCCTACCCCCGTCTTCCCTCTCTTTCATTGATGTCGAACGACACCATCTCCGCCACTTTCGACGCCTCCGCTTACGCCGCCGGAGAGCTCCTCCTCCGCGTGGCTACAAGCCTGCCTCCGCTTTATTACCTCATCGCTTCTATCCTCGTCGTGGTCGTCTTTCTCTACAATTTCCTTGAATGCCATCTCCTCTCCGATATTTTCCATGGATTTTTTGGCGATCCAGTGGAACTCACCTTTAACCCCAACTCAGATATTTATCATGGTGTTGCCTCTAAGTGTCGCTCTCTCCACGGGAGGTAATTCTATTTGCATCGCTGCATTGATTTTTTTTTTTTTTCTAGTTTCCAATCATGGTCTGTAACAGGCTGAAGTTCAAATCAATGAATAACGCGTCAGGAATTATTGTTTGTTTTGTATATGAAAGAAAGTGCGGCAATATTTGTTCGAACCAATACATTGCAGCATGGATTTCTTAAATTTCTTATTTTTTTTTTCCTATAATCCCCCCGAGTGAGGTCTGATTCGAATGAAAAAGTTCTATTTTGACTTGAGTTTTAGTTCTTAGAATTTGTACATGGGAAAAATCTTTGCTTTGATGCTGTTTAAGTGGTAAGATAAATAGAATATACTCCCAAATTATTTTTAAATATTACTGGGAATAAATTTAAAATCAAACTGGATTTCTCTCCTCTTTTAACAAAATTAAATTGAACTCACATGGATTTTTTCTATTTATTGAGAAGTGATCAAATACCAACTTTTTTGTGCTACATCATGCAATGGTTTTTTCCCCAAAATTTTCAAATTTTAAATTACAATTCTGAACTGCTAATCTCATTCTATTGCACTGAGCAATGCCTATACTAAAATTAGAGGTTCTTCAATTAAAAATCAAGTGGTTGAAAAATAAATGCAGTGAAGTAGTGTAGTTACTATTAATGTTAAATATTTGGCCTCTTGACCTTGTACAGCATTAAATCTAAATTTTTCAATTTTCAGCATAGTTGCATTGTAAATGAGATTGTGACATAGAGCAAGACATGAATTTTTTGTAAATCAAATTATTACTGCAAAAGAAATAACAAAATTTGGCTGTGGCATGATATGGTAAAGAAGTTGGTATTCGATCATCCCTTCTCTTTCCAATTTATGGATTTCTATAGTCAGTTGATAGCATATGTGAGTGTTTTCTTTGTTATTTCTATACACTAGATTACCCACGTGATGTGTATATTTTCTGTGTTTGTTGGTGCTTGAAAGACAAATTACTAGGAGATAAAAAAAGATTTGTAGATTTCTTGTTTCATTGTGAATTTGCTTTTTGGTAATTCATGTTCAATAACAAGGAATAATCGGTTTTCTTCAAACAGGTACTTGGTCACACCATGGCTGGCAAGCCCACATCTTCAGACAGTATTTATGAATTTCTTCGGCCGTCCCCCGTCTTTTAAGTACAACAGGTCCAGCTTATTTCTGATTTTGTTTTGATTGAAGTTCATATAATTTTTTATTTTAAATAAGCACATAGTTTACTTGTGAAATTTGAGATCAGACTATAATGTAAACATAGTAAATGAATGTCAAATTTTGGACTTGATTGAACAAAATGATAGCATTTCCAGTCTATGCAATCAATTTCATAGAAATAAATAACAAAGTCATATTGTCAAGCTTGAGGTTCAGTTAATTTCAACTTTGTGCCTGTGCACCAATATTATTCACTCTTGACTTTTTGTTTAGGGTTTAGGGTAATCTGATAGAGTGCAGCCTTTTTTTTTTTTATCTCCTTTATATTGCATTTATTGTTGTTGTTTATTAGAAACGGTCCTGATATGATGCATTTATTCTTATGTATTGTTTTTTGTTGTCAACTGCTTTTTCAGGCAAATATATAGAACTCGTGATGGTGGAACCATTGCTTTAGATTGGCTCCTTTTTTCTGATGGTGAGTTCCTAAGTTTCATCATGTCTTAAATGTAACTGATCTATTATTGGTTTTATGAAATTCTGGATTAAATGGGGAAAAAGGGCAAGCAGTGAAGAAGGTAGTTGTCCTCTGCATGTTCAACCATTAAATCCAAATGAATTAAATGGAGTATTTGTGAAACAGTTGCTGGAGGCTCTTCGCAAGTGCCAACTGGTATTTCTAAAGAAGACTCAGCACCTCTTATGGTTATGGTCCCAGGTCTAACCAGTGACTCTGCTTCTCCAGTAAGCACTTATTATTTTGAGTTAATGCATAATCAGTGCAAAAAAATCATGTTGTTTTTGCATTATTGTGTTTAGTTATTTCTTGTTTGATTTTGTGCATTATATTCTTTCTTTCCTTTTTTTTCCCTTTTGTTTCAAGATAACTTTTCCAACCTTTATGCACACTGGAAATAATATCACATACAGATATGTCATGCTATAAAAATGCCTCACCTAGTACACTAAAACAGTAGTTCTTGGATTTTTCTCCACACCTTATGATTAGTATTTCTTTTATACTGTTTCAATCATTTATTTTAATCAAATGCACACATGTTATATTTTCTTTTTGTCCATAATTTGTTCAGTATTTTATGTGCATCAAATGTTGCATTTTGTCATTGTGCAGTATGTGAAACATATGGTGTACAAAATGGCCAAAAACGGTTCGAATGTGGTCGTAGGTAACCATAGAGGCCTCGGTGGCATGTCCATTACTGTAAGTTCTGTAATCATTATTTAAATTTAAATTACTTTTTGTGGTTGTGTGTTTCCATACAGCCTTTTCTTTGTCTTATGATTTGGCATCCTTTAATTTTATTTTGGAAAATTAACATGGTGGTTGCTTTCTTTTATACCTTTGAAGTTAGCAAAGAGAAATATTGGGAAAAATAACCAATAGCCCAAATATATATTTTTTAAAATTAGTCCTCTATATTGTAAAGTTGGTTTATCTTATGCACGTTTTGTACTGAATGATTAAAACTCTGTACTAATTTTGATTCAAAGATGAGTAGTTATTCATGTATGTTATATAGTCGGATTGCTTCTATAATGCTGGATGGACAGAAGATACACGAGAACTTATTAACTATCTTCACAAAGAATACCCAAATGCTCCAATGTATGCTGTTGGAACAAGCATTGGTGCTAACATTTTGGTACGTTAGCTATTATATACTTGGGTGCCACTGGCCTCCTCTTCTAGTTAAGTTTCTTTTGTTAAGCATTTATATTTGACATCTGAGGTTTATCTTTTTCTTTCTTTGGCGAAGGTTAAGTACCTTGGAGAAGAAGGAGAAAATACACCTCTTGCTGGTGCTGCTGCTGTATGTTCTCCTTGGGACCTTGTGGTATGTATCTAGGGTAAAATTAAGATCTTAGCCCCTGCAAATTGATAACTATCGTCCATGCCCTTCTCCTGATCTTATAGGAGGATTATGTTATAACCCATCTATTCTCTCTCCTTGTTGTACCGAAGCAATTAAGATTTAATAAGTAGCAGTATGGGTGTCTTTTATTGAAAAAGGCAAAGTGATGATTATTAAGAATATTCTCCTTTTTTCTAGCGGAATATATCCTATTTCTTTTGTCCTACAAGGGTGGGCATGATATTTATTGCTTTATATGAGCTCACACAAAATTGAGATTTCTTAGAGTGCACGAGAAAAGTGATATGTGATAACCAAATATATATCAACCCCACATTTGTGCAAATCAGAAGAGGTCAGAATACTGTAGGAATTATGCACTAAGCCAGTAACAATGTAATTTAAGGTACTCAGGGAGTCTTGTGTAAATGCTACTGCACCAGCTGTAATTCAAGAACCTGCCCTGATGCTTTCATATTGATTTTGTTAATTTAATGGGAAATTTTTAGGTGTGTGACCGGTTCATACATCGGAAGTTGGCACAAAGGCTGTATGGCAGGGCTCTGACAATTGGTCTTCAGGGATACGCTGAGCTGTATTGATATTCCTCTTGTTATACTAATTAATTTACATAATGTATTGACATACTTCTATAATTTATGAATAGATGTTTTTACTGTCATTAATTATTAATCTGTTCTGTGTCCAGGCACCAGCATGTCTTGAGTCGACTTGCAAACTGGGAGGGCATAATCAAGGTCTTTTATTCATATATGTACTTTATAAAGGTTTTTGTAGTATTCTATTTTTTTTTTTAACTAACAAGTTTAATTGTATTTCTTCTTTGTTGTCAGTCACGCTCAGTTCGGGATTTTGACAATCATGCAACTCGTATTGTTGCTAAATATGAGGTGATTTTCTCTGACTTGCCTTTATTTTTGTTACTGTTTCTTTAGTTCACAAAGTTGATACTAAATAACATTACCGTCGTAGTGTTGCAAAATTTCACTTATTTGCTTTTGCTTTTGATAATATTTTCAGTTGTTTTTTTGTTCTTTCTTTTGATAAGATTCACATGTTTACCAAAAGCGTATCATATACACCTGATACAGAATCACAAATAACTCAATACATAGAATCATAACTTGCAAATCTTGCTTCAGACCGATTATATATAGAGAGGAATCGTAAAGCAGGTTAGTTTTGTAACCTTTCAAAGAATTTGGGTAAGGAGATGGATATGGGATATGCTTTGTGCAATTTTCAAGTTCTGTGCCTTAAACAAGATGTTTCTTGTTTTTGCAAATGTTTACATCATATTTGAAGGTCTTGGTAGGTATAGGTGCTATTTCTCTCTTTCTATTAAAGCAAATAAAAAAGAATGATATGTGCTTTTCCTCAGACAGTAGATACCTATTATAGAAGGTGTAGCAGTGTCAGTTATGTGGCAAATGTATCGGTACCACTTCTATGCGTCAACGCAATTGATGACCCCATTTGTACCAGTGAGGCTATTCCATGGGATGAATGCAGGTGGATTTATCATTTTCTTCCCCTTAATATTCTAAATGTTAACAACTATATATATCATTTCAAAATCTGAAACATGGGAAACAAAGTTAGCTTGGGAATTTGTTGAAACTAAAAAAATATGAGGGTAGTGGTACTGAGATATTCTATGTTTATTGTGTAGTACAGATTTTATGAACTGATTTACAATCTTCTATTGAACCTTTCATTAGAGCAAACAAGAAAATTGTTTTGGCAACTACTACACATGGTGGCCATCTTGGATTCTTTCAAGGGCTGACCGCCAAAAGACTCTGGTAGTTAACATTCTCTCTCTCTTTTTTTTGGTTGTAAAAGTTTAAGGCTTTCAAAATTAAGGGAGTCAATATTTCTTCTTCTTTCTTTAGGTGGGTTGGAGCTGCTCATGAGTTTCTCTCTGTTCTTCACAACAGCCCTTTCATGCACCGTCAAAAGAAGGTACTTGAATATTATTTTTTAATTGTTCTGGAACTTGTATTTGATCAGCAATTTTGTATTACTCAATATCTTATTATCAGGGCATTAATGAATATAAAAGAAGAACGAAATAATGTAATAAGTTGTATTAATAAGGGGATTATGAGACAATATGCATTTTGAAGCCGTATAGTTTATGAAATTTGACTTTAGCCCTTAATATTCTAATTTATATAGATGGAGGCTGTTGGATTGCATTCTTCACTTGAATCAACCATTGATCATAGCCCTTATGTCAATATAACTGAAGATGGGATGCTTGCTCCTGCAACCGAGAATACTATGACTGAAAACACTGTATCTCACACCAGTAAAGAAATAACTGAATCAGAAATCACCTCAGAAGATGAGACCGTGGAAAATAGTAGCAAAGATGGTAAGGTTACAAGAACAAAAGAAAATGAGAACTCAATAGAGAAGAAGAGCAAAGATGAGAATATTGATAAAACTGTGGCTGATGTCATATACCCTATCAAGAGATCAGTAAACGAACTCACAAAGTATCAGGGGAAGTCGATTTGGTTACTTGCATATATAGCTTTTGTCACAAGTTGGCCTTTTATTGGTTCACTCGGTTTTTTCTTTTTCAGAAAAAGGTTTAATAAGGCACCAAGAAAAAATAATTAATGAGTTAATTAAAAGGTGGGTTACAGGCTGGTTTTGTCTGTGTCAAAAATTCTTTGTATGGAGGTAGCATAACTTATTGTCACCGAGATGTATAATCCAAAATTTTCAACTTCTTGTTTATTGGTGTAATTGTTGGTAGTACCAGTTGTACTGGTAAACAATGTTTTTGACATTGGAATAAAGGTACTGGTTAGTTGCAATTGTATTTATAAATTAGCTATTTTACAAAAAAAAACGTCATAATTCTCAGTATTTTGTATATCAGATGTTATTTTGAGTTTTGACACATACTAGGTACCAGTTCCCCCTTCTTGTGAGAATAGAGCAGACATGTGTTAGGTATAATCAGATTCCTCTAGTTGAGATTCTGTATAAGGAAAAAATCTTAATAAATTAAACATCAAATTCTATAAAAGTTAAACCAATTCATTCGTTTATTGACAAGTCATGTGTAACATATTAGATTTGTGAAATGTATTGGTTTGAGTATTACGAGTTAAAGCTCACGTGAATTTGGAAGCTTAATTTCAAAATTTATTGAACTGGTTTCGAATAACAAATTCAAATTATTCAAATTGATCTATTTGTAAAAGTGATGTGTTTACATACCGAATTTGTAATTTATTTATTTATTTAGTATAAATTTAAATTATAAAAAAATGATGAAAAGTGAAGATACTGAAATGAGCCCTGCTTTATTTTGTTGACCACTTGTTGAGACGATTTCCAGTGCAATAATCCAGCAGAGAAATAAAAAAAATTGTTATAAGAGTAACATTATATATTTGAGCTACATAATGTACACATCTTTTAAATAAAATAAAAATACTATGATATAAGAGTTATTCAATCAAAATAAATAAGATGTTAAAATATGAATTATAATATGATATAGCCAAAAAAATTAGGACTCAACACTATTTATAGAGTTAATATATAACTTGTACAATAAATTGCGAATTTCTTTGATACATGTATGACGATCATGATCATCTATATGATCTATTCATCTTGTTTGATCGTGCAAGACTGCAAGTCAGCAACCTAAAATCACACTCAGGCCCGTGCAAGCACGCATCCAGGGGATTTTTTTTTATAAATCATAAATAGAAAAAAGAAAATTAACAAACTAATTTGATAGTTTCATTTTTTACAAAAATCATAAGTATCGAATTCCTATCTCGGCCCGGACTATTTTTTTGTGTGTACCGAATTAGAATCTCGGCCTCATGAATTTTACAAGTTGTTAGGCAAAATGCCACAGAAAATCAAAATTTCTCTTTTGTGCCGAGTGATATACTATTCCGCCATTTTGGTTCTATTTCGTTCCATTTTTTTCTTGTGCCGAAATAATATTTCGGCCCACTAGCTTTTTTCTTGTTCAGAAATAATAACCAATTAGAAATTTATTTTTAACCAAAAAAAAAGAATAAAATCCGGAGAAAATCATTAAAATTTTGTTGGGCCGAGTACTCAATTCGGCACAAGGAAAAAGAAAGCATAATTTCAACAATTCCACTCAATTTTCGAACTGAAATGGTTGAAATTTAAAAAAAAAAAACTCTGGGCCGAATTGGCAACTCGGCACAAAGAGGGAAATTATGAAAAAAAAAGGTTGGACCGAGCCCCCGTCTCGGCACGGTCATAAAAAAAAGGGTGGTCCGAGTCTCTCATCTCGGCACAATTAAAAAAAGTTATTACACCAAACGGTTACACAATTTTCTTAAAAAAAATTAAAAATATCATGGGACCGTGATAACATTTCGGCACACAAAAAAAAAAAAAATGGTCTGGACCGAATTCCCATCTCGGTACTTATGATATTTGTAAGAACTAAAACCATCAAATTAGTTTGATGGTCTTTCAATCGATTCTGTCACTTCAAAGTTACATGCAACAAATAATTTCTAAAACCTCTGTGATCGACGTTAGATTATTGTATAAAGTTTCGTAAAATTAATGGTCTTTTTACAGTGACAACATTCTTTTGTTTTAACCAAAATTGTAAACGATCAGAAAAAGTATAATGTCCCCCCTGATATTTTGAGATATCTGTTTCCAATGGCCTGTAATATGCTTATTTTTTTAACTACCTATATAACCCTAAATCTCAAATTGGAATAGAAAATAATTGCAGTAATTTTTACGTTCTCAGCGAATGTACTGTGGACCATAATAACCATGTGAATCACAATAAAACTGCAAAAGTAAATGGACAAAAACACCCTTCTCAAATCCATTCCCCTAATAATTTTCGTTACTCAATAGTCCTTCAATTTCCATATTCGCCTCGGAGACCACCATACAGGGCCACAGGCTGCGACCTGCGAGGATAGGGTGATTTTTTCTGGAAATAAAAAATGAAATATTTGGAAAAAAAATGATTTTTTTTTATTCGGTAAATAGATGAAATCACACTAATAATCTAATTTCAACCGTTTTCAGATTTGAAAATTTGATTTTTTTTTTTTCGAAAAAGAGATGAAATCACAATAATAATCTAATTTCAACAGTTTTGGATCAAATCTGAAGTCAAGATGAAATTTAACTGATAAAAAATAATGAAACCGCACTTTTAGTGTCGACTTTTTTTAAAAAAACGTAATTAAAATAATTAATTTTAAAGAAACAACATGATTACTGGTTTTTTTACAAAAATTATAAAAACCGAAATGGCAATTTGGTTTAGGTATTTTTTTTTTCTAAACCGAATTGGCAATTCGGTTTAGGCTGTTTTCACAATTCCCCACAGTTGGATGTGTAGCCTTGCGTGTAACTCTCCCTAAACCGAATTGCCAATTCGGTTTAGGGCTTTTTTAGCCTAAACCGAATTGGCATTTCGGTTTAGGGGTTTATTTTTATTTTTTTTAGACACTAAGAATAACAAAATAAAGAAATCTAACACTGAAAATTTGAATTTTTTGTTTAAATTATTTGTTAGATTACTTCTTTTGATTTATAATTAGCAAAAAAATAAAAAAATACACTAAATACTTAAAATTATGTTGAATTACACTATATTACAATAAATTATGTTGAATTGCACTAAATTACGCTAAATTACAATAACTTCGCTAATTATGCTGAAATACGGTAAATTACGCTAAAATAGACCGGTTTTGTGTCATCTTTCATGAATCATAAAAAATAGTAAAAAAATTTGGAAAATAGTAAAAATTGGTATTCTACAAGTTCATTATGTAACTAATTTACTGAGCTACTTGGATTGAATAATAGAAATGAAAATCTCAATCGGAAACTTCAACTCAAGTTTTGAGGCTCTTCCATTTGTTTTTTGGCGATTATAAACTTTGAAATTCGGCATCGTGGGCACGGATGCACGCGTATTTTCGTAAGCTTTCCGAAAAGTGGTCATTTGCTGAAATCGGACACTCGAGCGCCGTTTTATGACCGTTTGAAGTTTCACTGTCTTTTTTCGCCTTTTCAGTGAAGATATCGTCCCTATTCATATGTAATTTAGTGTAATTAACAGTATTTTAGTGTAATGTAATGTAATTTAGTGTAATTTAACTTAATATGGTGTAATTCAACATAATTTCAAG
Organism: Carex myosuroides; assembly: GCA_028015225.1. NCBI lineage: Eukaryota > Viridiplantae > Streptophyta > Magnoliopsida > Poales > Cyperaceae > Carex > Carex myosuroides. Next base: position 11,456,762 of record CM051475.1, on the reverse strand, counting down.
TAATTTAGCGTATTTTAGTATAAATATGCTAATTATATATCAAAAGAAGTAATCTATCAAATAATTTAAACAAAAAATTTAAATTTTCAGTGTTAGATTTCTTTATTTTACTCTTCTTAGTCTCTAAAATAAAAAAATAAAAAAAACCTAAACCAAAATGCCAATTCTGTTTAGGCTAAAAAAGCCCCTAAACCGAATTGGCAATTCGGTTTGGTCACTTTTCGGATTAGCTGTGAAAACAACCTAAACCGAATTGCCAATTCGGTTTAGCAAAAAAAAAATGCCTAAACCGAATTGCCATTTCAGTTTTTATAGTTTTTGTAAAAAAAAAAATCATGTTGTTTCTTTAAAATTAATTATTTTAATTACGTTTTTAAAAAAAAATCCTCTATGTGTCGCCACAGAAATCTGCACCATCAAACCGTACCAATTTATTTTTAAAGGAAGAAAAAACGATCATGACCTTTTTCGAGGGTGGTTCTAATTTTCTCTGTCTACTGTGACGTATGGCATGATCTCACATCAAAATTATCAAAATTTGGGCTTTGTTGATCTTCTGTGGTGTCTGAATTCAGCTGTTGGTGTTGTCGTTGGAAGCTCTGGTGTTTTCATTTTCCCTGCTGTAGTTATTAGTTAGGGCTGCAAACAAACCAAACCAAATCAAACTTACCTTCAGTTCAAGTTTGAGTTCATTCAATTTCAAATCGAACTGATTCGAAATTGAAGACGGGTTTCAAACTAAAGAGAGAGGAGTTTGAGTTTGGTTCGGTACAATTTGAACTAGTTTGATTTGATTCGTTAATAGTTGGAAATTACAGTACTTTAATAAAAACTCATGCATTCTGGATTCTGACTACACAGGTACTTTTAGAAACAAAGTACAATCACAGTAACTACAATAGTTCATTACAAACACCAAAGTTTATATCAAAGTTTATATTAAAGTACAATTTTAATTACACCAAAGTTCATATCAAAGTTCATTTTGACTACGCTCACTACAATAGTAACTACAAAAGTTCATATCAAAGTACATTTTAAATAACAACAGACGTACAGAACAATCGCCAAAGTTTTAAAATTATTACAAATCCAAATATTATTCTAAATAAAATATTAAAGTTCATTACAACTAGCTAATGTAAAACCCTTCTAAAAAACCCTCACAGGTATCCAAAGCTTCAGCCATATATTTCGCTTCATTAAACTAGCTATTGAACATCTACAAATGACTTTATAGATGCAGTAGCAAGGTTTTCAATATCCCACACTATTTTTTGCATCATTAGCCTGGATTACCTGAAAAAGTCATAATCCTACCATGAAAAGCAAAATTTCTGGTATCAACATAAACCATATATCATGCAAGTAACATTTCTAACCCCTACCTGAAAATGAAAAACCATATTGTGACCCATATTGTCACATTGCACACGTTGTATCATTTTGCCACCTCCAAATTCAGCCCATATTGTGACCCTTACTTGGAAAAAAAAAGTAATTAAGTTTCAGCCATATAGTCTGGTCAGATGGTGTACCAATATAACATTGATATCTCAAAGTTGCCTTCTTTAGATTTTAACGTACTCTAATCAGTTTTTTCCATCGGTATTTGCACTTCAAGGTCCCCCTCTTCTTTGGCTGCTTGCTGAAAATATTAAGAAAAAAAAAAATAAGTGCAAAAGCTATTTCAATATTCAAATAAATGAACAATAGATATTATAAGCCTCATATCTTACTTGTAAGGTGTGCAATGTGACAGTTGAGCTTGCCCTTATCCAATCACCTCCACAAACCAAAAGTTCGACCATATCTTTAGTTAGAAAACTTCTATAGTCATCTAATACACGATCTCCGGCACTAAAAGCCGACTCAGAGGCGACCGTTGATATTGGAATGCAAAAGATATCTCGAGCAAACTTGCTCAAAATTGGAAACTTCACGCAATTAACTTTCCACCACTCCAACACATCAAAATTCTCTCATTGCCCCACAACAAGAACCTTTTCTTCTAAATACACCTCAAGGTCTGTTTTTGGAGACTCTTTGGTTTGGTTTTCAATAACAAAATGGAAATAGTCATTCTCGGGTTGGATATTATCTAAAGAGGTACCATCTTGAAGCAAGGTTGAAGAACCCAGTACACTATTAGAAGCCACATAATCTCTTTCATATTTCTAAAAAAACAATTCAACCTTGCTTCTAACCTCTTCAATACGAGCCTCAACCTCATAACTTTGGTACAACTTTTTGAAACAAAATCTGATCAAATTCATTTTGAACCTTGGATCTAATATAGAAGCAACAATCATTAAAAGACAACTCCCCCCCAATACTTTTCAAACTTCACAAACATGACTTGAGACATCTTACTCATGAAATTATCTGACGAACCATAAGTCTCACATATCGCCCTTTTAACCTTAAACACTTCATTAAAGAAAAAATTTGAGGTGGGGTAGGAGGTTCCCGAAAAAAGGTTAGTAGCTTTAGTGAAAACATCAAGCAACTTCAGTACCTTCTCGGTATTTGCCTACTTCAACTCCGTGGGCAACTACTTAAAAGTTGTATCTCTCTTGGCATACCTTTCAAGCGTGCTCTTGTAATAAAGAGCCGATTGGAGCAGGCGATGTGTTGAGTTCCACCTAGTTTTCACATCAGAACACAACGATCGCCTAGTGGATATGCCTAATTGGATAACTTGTTCTCCAAATTTGAAAAGTCTAGCCGGAGATTTTCTAAGGTACTTAACACCCTCTCTAATCTTAACAATGCAATCCACAATTTTATCAAGTCCATCTTGCACTATCAAGTTTAATATGTGAGCACAACATCTCACATGAAAGAAATAACTATTAAAATGCAACATGCCTGTTACCTCAAAGTTGGACTTCAAAATGCTAGCAACCCTATGTTTGTTGGATGCATTGTCTAGGGTAATTGTCCCAATTTTGTTTATGATACCCCACTTCCTGAGAGAGTCTATGGCATCCGAGATTACCTCGCTAGTGTGAGGTGGTGCAAACTCAATAAAACTAATGATTCTTTTTTGCAACTTCCAATTTGGATCTATGTAATGAGCAGTTATAACCATGTAACCAATGGTTTGATTTGAAGTCCAACAATCAGAAGTGAGTGATATCATTTTGGCATGCTTGAAAACATTTTTAATCTTCTCTTTTTCAGATTCAAAAAGTTTTATGCAATCATTTTTTATGGTGGTTCTACTCACTCTTTGATACAAGGGATTGTTGTACTTTATTAGGACATTAAACCAATGATATTCAACAAACAAGAACGGCAATTCATGAACCATGATCATCTTTACAATTATCTCCTGACATTTCATGTGATCATAACCCCCGCTCCCTCTTACTACATCATAATCAACTTGGTTACTAGCTTGGAATTTCAACGTACTTGATTGTGATATTCCTTTTGACTCGTTTGATTTCATGATAGGTTTCAACATGTCTTAAGAGGTGAGAAGTACTACCACTTGTGTTCAAACCATACTTTTTTTTTCTGCATTGCATACACTTTGCCTTGCGCATTGGCACCGTTGCCCCTTTGATCAGATTTGCATATGCTATTAGTGTGACAGCCGATTGTTATTGGTATATTAGTACGCAAACTGTTTGATTAAATTTAAACAAGTCAAATAATCAGTAGATTTCGAGAATTATGAATAGCTCACTGCAGGGGTGGATTCAGGATTTTCGTCAGGGTAGGGCAAGAAAGCAGCTAATCGAGTTCAAACCCATTAACTAATCGGATTCAAATCCAATAGTAGTAAGTGGAGGAGGTGAATCGGATCGGAAGTTTTTTTTTTTTTGAAAAAAAACATAATTTGTATGAAAAAAATAGGATTTTTTTTTGTAAAATAGTAATTTGTAAAAAATAAAATACAATCATTAAAAATTAAACTATTACATTAAATATTGGTTAATTTGAATGAATGACAAAGTAATTCCAAATTTTTGAATTGAAAATCAACAGATTGGCTAAAATTTAGACATAAAACTTAGAAATAAATTTGAAATAAGGAATGACCCAATATAGTAACCAAACTTCAGCCCAACAATTGAATCTCAAATATTGATCCCACACTGTCAGTTTCTCCTTCCCATCTTCTTTCTTTCTATCGACAAGACATAATCTCTTTCATTTCTACTCAATTTTCTGATTTCATTGCTTTTTTTGTACAAAAATCAAACGATTCAGCAATTTTCGGAACTATGCTCTCAACAGTCAACAGGGTAGGGCATTTAATTTTTCCAGGGTGGGGCAAGAGTTCAAAATCCAGTACTCTAACAACTGTTTTTGAAAATCCAAGGTAGGGCACTTGCCCACCCCTGGCTCAATGTGGATCCACTCTTGACTAAGTGATAAAGACATTATTATTATTTATTTATTAAGGAGGTCGAATGTCCGAAACTTAGTATTTGAATTGAAAATAAATTAAAAAAAGTTGATTCTCATTTAGAAACAAAACAATCAGCAGATTGTATAGAGAGATTTGTCTATTTTTATTTTTGAAGGGGTTTATTGTAGGGGTGAAAATGGAGCAGACAGATACATCCGGCAGCCACTGCAGAATCTCAAAAAAAAAAAAAAGATGGAGCGGACAGATACATCCGGCAACCACTGCTTGATTTCAAAAAAAAAAAAAAAATGGAGCGGATAGTGGTAAAATCATATCCATAGTTAGATAGACGAATACGGATTATATTAGATATTTACTAATAAAATATAAAAATATTATTAAAAAATACTAAAGTTCATAATATTTATCTAATTATAATAGTGATTAACATTATTTTTTTATAATATATATTAAACTATATGGTATATATCTGCTATTTGAATACAAATAATTAAAATACAAAATTATATCTTGTATTCGTATCTACACATATATTCACATATCAGATATCCACATCTAATTTTTTAAATATGAATCGGATTTTATCCAACTTTTTCACCCCTAGTTTATTTGTGTTTGTTCGCCGAGCGACAAAGTATTCATTTAATGCGATCTGATCTGATACATCCTTCCTAAATTGGACAGTCAAGTAAAACATGTTTGAGTGAGGTTATGGTGCTATGCATAGCACGGATGACAAGTGTACTACGGCTCAATATGGTACTTTTTAAAATTCTAACGGTCGATCCGAACCGTTCAATGTGATATCCATATGAATATGTACTTGCAAACTAAATTTTATATTTTTTTGAATTTTTTTACTATTTTTTTAGATAGATAGAAAAATCAGTGTTTTCTGAAAATTCTGGACCATCAAAATTCTGCATATCTAAAAAAATAGTAAAAAAATTTGAAAAAATATAAAATTTAGTTTGTAAGTACATATTCATATGGTTATCACATTGAACGGTTCGGATCCACCGTTAGAATTTTAAAAAGTATCATATTGAGCCGTAGTACACTAGTCATCCGTGCTATGCATAGCACCATAGCCTCACTCAACATGTTTTGTTGAATAAAAAACAAGGGAAACAAATCATTCCGCACCGCGGCCGCGGCTACAGCAGCCGGGAACTCACATTTAACACTTGTCGTTAACAAAAGCAGGTATATATTTGACTATGATGAAAAAAAGAAGTATATATTTGACCCGTATCTCCATGATATTCTGATTCACCAGAACTTAGTTATTTCGTGTATCTTTACCCTTTTCTGAGCAAGTTAACCCGCTATACATTCGCTAACTCGATAACACTGACATACATATCGTTGCTCTCTGTTCGTCCACTAAATTCAATCCTCCCCAATTGTTATTCATCCTTGCCTACGTTGTCCTCGCGGAACAACTTTGTTATCCTGAACCCCCACTAGACCATCTCTTCAGGAAAAGTTGTACGTTTATCAATTTAACATCGATGCCATCAATTTTAAGAGGGTCAACAAGGGCTTGCGGTTTGCTATAACTTTCAACTGATCAACAAGTAGTTTAGAGAGACTGCTGCCCTTCTCTTCCTCGAATTGTTTAGTCTCGCTTCTCTTGTCTTTCTGTAAGTGTCTATTTCTTCTTCTTCTTTTGTCTTCCTCGAACTAATTGTGATATACTCGGTGGTGTTTCAAAATCCGAACAGCATTAGGTTCGGGATCTCAGTGTTCCCTTGTTTAGTTGATTTTGATATTAAGAGGCGTGTTAATTTGGGCGAAATCTTCTTTGATCTAGTTTTTATTTCGTCAATGATTGTTGGTAGAAGTTGTTAGGTTTGGGGATCCATATAATCTCTAACTGAGCTTATTTGATGTTTGCAAGATAAATGATTTGATGAAAAATTTAGAAGTAAATAAATGATTTGGGGCTTGTGAAAAAATGGGATTATTTTTATCCTCCGGTAATTGAGTTGTTTTTAGATGTGATCAGTTTAGTTCCTTCTTCTTCCTTTTTTTCTAGAAAAAAATTATGGGCTTGTCTGATTTTACCTATCTTACGTACTAAACTACCAATTTCATCTTCTTCTTTTTTCTATCTGTGACATCCTAGATTTTTAGATCTTGTTTACTGGTTTGAGAGAGAAAATATTATCAGAATCTGGGTATATAACAAAGCTAGAGTGCTATGTTTTTTTTTTAATATATCATTTTTTCTCTCCTTTTTTTTCGTGGGGGGTGAATTCAAAGATAGGATTGGTCTTTTTCTGAGGTCAACATTTATTGTTACGAGAACAGCTTTCTCTAACTTGATCCTAGACAAAATTGTTCTACGAAGCATGATAATTCTCAAATTAGTACATTTTTAAAATTTTACCAGTATATATTTTACTCAACATTGACTTTCCATTTCTCAGGGCGCATGAAACAAACAATTGGTGAGTTGTTACATTGGCTTGAAAGCTTCATATTTTGAAATGGATTTCAAGTCAAACAGAAACTCAGAATCATTTCATAAACCTAATTCATCTAATCACAATCTCAACTCTTTTAATCCAACACCTCAATGTTTTCCCAATTTAACCCCACCACCTTTCCTAAATCAGCCCCAAAATCTCAAGACCAACTCCACCAGCTCATTTGAACCAAACCCTAACCCTAACCCGGGCAAGGCCACTCAAAATCCAACCCTTGATTGGGACCCTCACACCATGCTCACAAACCTATCTTTCCTAGAGCAAAAAATTCATCAAGTTCAATCTCTTGTTCAATCCATTATAGACCAACAAGCCCAATTTTCAGGCCGGTCCAGTGAGCTTGCGACACGTCAGCAGCTTGCCACAGCTGATCTGACATGCATCATAATTCAGTTAATCTCGACTGCTGGATCTCTCCTACCTTCAATCAAGAACACTCTCTTAAGTAATAACCCTGCACTAAGGCAACTTATTGCCCCTGCATTTAACAACAGTTCAAAATGTGAGGATCTACCCAGAAATTTCCCAGAATCAAGCAAGAATCCAGAGTATGAGGATTTCATCAGAAATTTAGATGATGGAGATGATTGGATCAAAAACCTAAATCCAGCTCCAGAATCCAATATGGCTGATACAAACCAGAATGATGAACATGAGTTAAAGGAGAGTGATGATGGTGATGTAGAGAGAGAGCACTTGCTACCGGGTTCTTACATAGTATTGCAATTGGAGAAAGAAGAAATTCTTGCGCCGCATATCCATTTTTGTGTAATTTGTGGAAAAGGTTTTAAGAGAGATGCTAATTTGAGAATGCACATGCGGGGGCATGGAGACGAGTACAAAACCACAGCTGCACTCGCAAAACCAAGTAAGGAACCGGGTTCTGACCCGCAACCCATTACCCGTTACTCATGCCCATTTGTTGGTTGCAAGAGAAACAAGGAGCATAAAAAATTTCAGCCACTAAAAACAATCCTTTGTGTGAAGAACCATTACAAGCGAAGTCACTGTGACAAGAGCTACACGTGCAGTAGGTGCCATGCCAAGAAATTCTCAGTTATCGCTGATTTGAAAACACATGAGAAGCACTGTGGTCGGGACAAGTGGCAGTGTTCTTGTGGGACCACTTTCTCAAGAAAGGACAAGTTGTTTGGCCATGTGGCGCTTTTTCAGGGGCATACTCCGGCTTTACCGATGGACGAGGTTAAAACCTCGGGATCTGTGAAAGATGATCATGAGATCTTAGGGGATTTTGGTGGGTATAACGGTAACTTTGCATCAGAGGAATGCTTAACGGGTTTGGATGTAAAGGGGACTGATTTCTCACCAATGAATTTGGATGGTTTTGGGTCACTTGACGAGTTTGGACGGTGCGGGTTTGATCTAGAGGACAACCCATTTTCCTTTATTCCTTCTGCGTTTGGACAGAGGAGTGGAGATAGCTAAATTTATGTATGTGTTTTTGCATCAGTTAAAACTTTTATAGTACTGATGCATATGGTACTATTTTTAAGGCGAAATTGGTTATGTTCTCATTAATTTTTTTTTTTGTTTTTAGATATTTTCTTATCCAATTATTCAAATTATATATTATCCATCAATTATTTATTCTCTTGATATATATCCCTAAATTTGATTTGAACTGAAATGTATTGATGCAATTCAGATTTTTGTAATGATAAATCATTGTGCCCTTTAAATAAGAGCGGAAAGAAATATACAACATGGGACAGAGTATATAAATCATCTGTTCTTTCTTTTCTCAGCTTCGTTTCTTTCTGCTTCTCTGACACCTTATCCTAATACTACTCTTTGCCATAATCAAGTAAAGGAAGCTAATCTCTGTTGCTCTTTAATGGAAGCACTGATATCATAAAGAAAAGAATATTGTCCAATTAAATATTCCCTTTCACTCTATGTCAGTAATTCATTCTTATTGAGTTTTGGTTGTTAAGTCGAGGTTTAATTGGACTAATTTACTTTGACATAATTTATTTAACTATACAAATTTTCTGAAAAGTTATTCTACATTCTTAAACGTATTATCATTTTCATATTTCTGATATTAAGTCATATTTTAATTAAGAAGTAGGGTTAAAATGCACTATTGGTTTTGTGCTCCAATCATGCTCCACATCCTTATCTTTATTTTCAAAGTCCAAACAGACAATCCGAAACGTTCACCATGATCTTTGTATTAAAATGTGTTTGGAGACCAAATTTTATATTTTTTGGATTTTTTTTAATATTTTTTTAGATAGGTACAAAATCACTTTTTTTTCAGAAGGTTCTGGACCATTCAAAACAGTGTTTTGTATCTATCTAAAAAAATATAAAATTTTGTCTCCAAGCACATTTTAATATGAAGATCATGTTGAGTTGTTCGGATCGACTGTTTGGACTTTGAAAACGGAGAAAAAGATGTGGAAAAACCAATGGTGCATTTTAACCCTACTCTTAATTAAGTTATAATTGGAGGAATTAAAGTTGACATATGCACCAAATCCTAATTACATGATCCGATTTAATTTTAATCTGGTAATTAGAAAAAGAAAACTGAAGAGTACGTTGACTAATAAATGCATTATATCTGGATCAAATTTCATAATGATAAAAAGTCGTGAAAGAATTTTGATTAGCATGTAGATTTATTTTTCTGTTAATTTGTTTTTATATGATTGGTTTTCTATAATTGAAAAGAAAACTGTGGCAGCCTTTAGCACGCGATTTTAAAACATAAAAAAAAAAATGTATATCAAATTTTATCTACCTCGTTTGGTGGTGAACTATATAAAAAAAGTAATAATTTATTGGAACAGTACCAATATCAAATTCAAACGCTTGTATAGCAAAAAATCTTTAAATTTTTTCGTATTTAAAAGTTGAATTATATTTTAGAAAAGTAACATTATATTTTTTATCTTAATGTTTTGTGCTTATGTGGAATTTGTGCAAATATTGTTGCCTGAACAAAGTTGGTTCCTGCTGGTAAATACTGTGCGCATAAACTACAAGTCCGATAACAGCAAGGGCTGATGGTACACCTTAGAGGAATGCTTATGCTAATAACTATTGTCTGAACATGATAATAAGCAATCTTATTAGCAAACATTTTATTCTTTTTAAAGAGCCAAGGCTATGCGCCTATGCCCAACAGAGAGCCCAGAAAAGAAGCACTGAGAATGTGGATTGAAGCTTGAGCCTTTTCATATTCCAGTATAGTCTCGTACCAAAGATATTAAGGACTTTATTTAGGCTGTTTTGAATTTTCTCGCAGAAGGAGACCATTCAGATTCAGACCAACCATGGTAAAAAAAAAATGTTTTAAATATAGGTCAGCACTAGTAAGTGTTTTGTGGTTGAGAATTTACAAGTTTTAAAGGTGAAATGAAATCAGGTTGATGTTTGTTTCATTCAGAATTGTTTATCGTCATGTCTAAATTCTAATACTGATTATATCAAAAAGCTTTTGTTAAAAGAATCTGCTACCAAATGCCCTTCAGTGAATGTACCATTAATTATAAAAGTACTTGTCACGCCATATGTAAAAAAAGAGTTGGATATAGTAATCTTCAAATCCCATCCTCACAAATCAAATATACACTACGAAATTCAAAAGGATTAAAAAATGCATGCATATAGAAGTAGAACGATTGATTGTCGAAACCAAATCAAAAGCTAGCATCATGAAAAATTGATTAAGAGATGAGACTAGGGGTGCAAACGGGTCGGATATTATCTGAATTCGTATCTGAAAATTAGATAATCAGATACGGATATCCGAATATCCGTACAGATACGGATATAATTTTAAATTTTAATTATCCGTTTTTAAATAGTAAATATATAGCATATAGTTTAATATATATTATAAATATATTTATATATATATATATAGAATCTGGCTAATATGCTACGCATATATAAGGGCCCCTCCGTGCTACGGCTCACTTTTTGAGTTTTCAAAATCCTAACGGTCGATCCGAACCGTTCAACATGATCTCCATATGAATATGTACTTGCAAACCAAATTTTACATTTTTTAAATTTTTTTTACTATTTATTAAGCCACTTTGAAAATCGCTGATCCAATGGTCCAGCAAATTTTACTGTTGTGTACAAATTAGTGTTTTTTCAAAGTGGCTTAATAAATAGTAAAAAAATTCTAAAAAATGTCAAATTTGGTTTGCAAGTACATATTCATATCGAGATCATGTTGAACGGTTCGGATCGACCGTTAGGATTTTGAAAACTCAAAAAGTGAGCCGTAGCACGGAGGGCCCTTATATATGCGTAGCACTGTCCTATATATATATATATATATATATATATATATATATATATAGAGCTGGCTATGGTGAGTTGTGAAGTAAGATGTCATTTTTACTTCATGCTCATATTTTCATTTTGAAAATCCAAACAACCGATCCAAACCGTTCAACATGTTCTCTATATTGAAATGTGCTTAGAGACCAAATTTTACATTTTTTGGAATTCTTTTACTATTTATTAAGCCACTTTGAAAATCGCTGATCCGGTGGCCCATAAAATTTTACTGTTTTTTACTGTTCATAGTGGATCAGCGATTTCAAAGGGGCTTAATAAATAGTAAAAAATTCCAAAAAATGTAAAATTTAGTCTCCAAGCACATTTCAATATTTAGAAAAAGTTGAACGGTTCGGATCGGTTGTTTGGATTTTCAAAATGAAAATATAGCGTGAAGTAAAATGACATTTTACTTCACAACTCACCATAGCCTATCTCTCTCTCTCTCTCTCTCTCTCTCTCTCTCTCTATATATATATATATATATAAGAGTAAGGCTACGATGCTTTGCAAAGTAAACCACCCCGTTTACTTCGGGCTACTTTTTGGATTTTGAAAATTCAAACAACCGATCCGAACCGTTCAACATGTTCTAAACATTGAAATATGCTTGGAGACCAAATTTTACATTTTTTGGAATTTTTTTACTATTTATTAAGCCACTTTGAAAGTTTCTGATCCGGTGATCCAAATTTTTTTGCTGTTTTTTACTGTTCGCCGTCGGATCAGCGATTTTTAAAGTGGCTTAATAAATAGTAAAAAAATTCCAAAAAATGTAAAATTTGGTCTCCAAGCACATTTCAATGTTTAGAACATGTTGAACGGTTCGGATCGGTTGTTTGAATTTTCAAAATCCAAAAAGTAGCCCGAAGTAAATGGGGTGGTTTACTTTGCAAAGCACCGTAGCCTTACTATATATATATATATATATATATATATATAGTGCTCTGCAAAGTAAATGGGGGGTTTTACTTCGGGCTATATTTTCAATTTTGAAAATCCAAACAACCGATCCGAACCATTCAACATGTTTTAAATATTGAAATGTGCTTGCAGACTAAATTTTACATTTTATGGAATTTTTTTACTATTTATTAAGCCACTTTGAAAATCGCTGATCCGGTGGTCCAGAAAATTTTACTGTTTACAATGGATCAGCGATTTTCAAAGTGGCTTAATAAATAGTAAAAAAATTCCAAAAAATGTAAAATTTAGTCTGCAAGCACATTTCAATATTTAGAACATGTTGAACGGTTCGGATCGGTTGTTTGGATTTTCAAAATTAAAAATATGACCCGAAGTAAACCCCCAATTTATATATAGATGGGCTATTGTGCTTCGCGAAGTAAATGGGGGGTTTACTTCGGGTCATATTTTTAATTTTGAAAATCCAAACAACCGATCCGAACCGTTCAACATGTTCTAAATATTGAAATGTGCTTGTAGTCTAAATTTTACATTTTTTGGAATTTTTTTACTATTTATTAAGCCACTTTGAAAATCGCTGATTCGGTTGTCCAGAAAATTTTACTGTTTTTTACTGTTCACAGTGAATCAGCGATTTTCAAAGTGGCTTAATAAATAGTAAAAAAATTCCAAAAAATGTAAAATTTAGTCTCCAAGCACATTTCAATATTTAGAACATGTAACGGTTCGGATCGGTTGTTTGAATTTTCAAAATGAAAATACGACCCGAAGTAAACTTCGCGAAGCACAATAGCCCATATATATCTATATATATATAGAGGAGGGATCAAGTTACAACAAATTTGAGTTACAACAAAGTTACAACAACTATTTTTTTCATTTTCAAAGTCCAAATCGTCGATCCAAACCGTTCAACATGATCTCCACAATAAAATGTGCTTGCAGATCAAATTTTACATTTTTTTTGAATTTTTTTACTATTTATTAAGTATTTTACAAAAAATAGTCATATTCAGACCATTGAATTTTGTACCCATCTTAATAAATAGTAAAAAAATTCAAAAAAATATAACATTTAATCTGCAAGCACATTTTATTTAGATAATCATGTTGAACGGTTTGGATCGACGATTTGGACTTTGAAAATGAAAAAAATGGTTGTTGTAACTTTGTTGTAACTCAAATTTGTTGTAACTTGATCCCTCCTCATATATATATATATATATATATAGAGAGAGATAGTGAGTTGTGAAGTAAAACGTCGTTTTACTTCACGTTATATTTTCATTTTGAAAATCCAAACAACCGATCCGAACTGTTCAACATGTTCTCTATATTGAAATGTGCTTGGAGACTAAATTTTACATTTTTTTGAATTTTTTACTATTTATTAAGCCACTTTCAAATCGCTGATCAACTGTGAACAATAAAAAACAGTAAAAATTTCTGGATCACCGGATCAGCAATTTTCAAAATGGCTTAATAAATAGTAAAAAAATTCCAAAAAAATGTAAACTTTAGTCTCCAAGCACATTTCAATATGGAGAACATGTTGAGCGGTTCGGATCGGTTGTTTGGATTTTCAAAATGAAAATATGAGCGTGAAGTAAAAATGACCTCTTACTTCAGGGCTCACCATAGCCCAACTCTATATATATATATAGGACAGTGCTAAGGTGCTACGCGTAGAATACAGGCCTCCGTGCTACGGCTCAATTTTTGAGTTTTCAAAATCCTAACGGTCGATCCGAACCGTTCAACATGATCTCCATATGAATATGTACTTGCAAACCAAATTTTACATTTTTTAAAATATTTTTACTATTTATTAAGCCACTTTGATAACACACTAATTTGTACACAACAGTAAACTTTTCTGGACCATTGGATCAGCGATTTTCAAAGTGACTTAATAAATAGTAAAAAAAATTCTAAAAAATGTAAAATTTGGTTTGCAAGTACATATTCATATGGAGATCATGTTGAATGGTTCGGATCGACTGTTAGGATTTTGAAAACTCAAAAATTGAGCCACAGCACGGAGGGGCTCTATGCTACGCGTAGCATATTAGCAAAACCCTATATATATATATATATATATATATATATATATATATATATATATATATATATATATATATATATATATATATATATATATATATATATAGTAGAACTAGGGTGCTCTCGAGTTCACCAAGCCCTTGGTGAACTCAAGTCCAAAACTCATCGGATCGGCTTCAAACGACGAATCCGACCGTTGAAACCCGGCTACCTTACGAGTGATGCGTCTACATGCAAAAATTTAAAATTTTGAAATTAATTTTGCATAGAGTCAAGTGGTCAAAATTAGAAGGTTAATAAATTAATTTTAATGCATTCATTTTTTGACGTTTTTTGACCACTTGACTCTATGCAAAATTAATTTCAAAATTTAAATTTTTTGCATGTAGACGCATCACTCGTAAGGTAGACGGGTTTCAACGGTCGGATTCGTATTTTGAAGCCGATCCGATGAGTTTTGGACTTGAGTTCACCAAGGGCTTGGTGAACTCGAGAGCACCCTAGTTCTACTCTATATATATATATATATATATATATATATATATATATATATATATATATAGAGGAGGGTTCCAATGCCTCATATTTTTCATACCTCATCTACCTCATACGTTATATCTTTGTTTTCAAAGTTCAAATTGTCGATCCGAACCGTTCAACATGATACCCATACTAAAATATGCTTGGGGATGAAATTTTATATTTTTTGGAAATTTTTTACTATTTTTTAAGATGGGTACAAAATCACTGTTTTTGGACCGTTTAAAAAACAGTGATTTTCTACCCATCTTAAAAAATAGCAAAAAATTTCCAAAAATTATAAAATTTCATTCGAAACCATATTTTAGTATGGATATCATGGTGAACGGTTCGGATCGACAATTTAGATTTTGAAAACGAAGATATAGAGCATGAGGTATGATAAATCATGAAAGGCATGAGGCATTGGAACCCTCCTCATATATATATATATATGAATATCTAATATCCGATCCGTATTGAAAAATAAAAACAGATACGGAATATGGTTTTACCATTTGCACCCCTATATGAGACCCTAGCAAAAAATCAAACTGGAGGAGACGGAGCTCAATTGGCAATTGGGAAAGATGAAAAATAACGGGTTTGGAGAGAAAATGGGTATAAATCTGGATTTTAATAATAAATCCGCTAATCAAGCGATTTCTTCAGAAATTAAAATCGGACGGTGCAGACTGGCTATCGGAAGTTCGGAACTCCCCCGCTCCCCTAGGGTTTTGTTACTATGCGATCCAGATTCCAGCCGATAGTTCTCTCTTACAATTCACTCTCTCTCTCCAACCACACGCCGTTTCTATCTTTCCGCCTCCCGGCCTCCGCCACTCCAGACAGCCGCGCTCCGCTCCCATTCCTCACTGCAGTCTGTTAGATTCTTGATTTTTGACCTGTGATCTTGATCTGGATCTGGAATTCGCACCTCTTCTCGTTCATTACTTAACACTACCTATATCTCCAGAAAAGAAAAAAAAGCCAAAATGCAATCTCTAATCTGTGCTAACTTACTCAGTACTAACGCGCATCTTTTCAATCGGGTAGCTGCTCAACATTTCAAAGTATATATCGCTGGTTCGAGAAATGGAATTGCTATTCTCGATTCAGACAAGACACAGATTTGTTTACGAAATGCTCTTCTTTTTTTAGGATCTATCATTCGTCAAAAAGGCCGGTTGTTCTCTTTACACACAAATAATCTCTTTGTAAATGAGATCTTTTCTGAAATGGCGGGCTTGATCAAAGATTCTCAGTGGAAGATTGAGGGTACTTTGAACCATTCTTTTTCCAGGAAGAACACCTTGCGTTCCAAAAATACTTTGGGGTTAATCCAAAAACCCGATTGTGTGCTTCTTATGGATGTAGATAGAAAGTCCTCAATCATACTGAGAGCTGATAGATCCCAAATTCCTATTGTGTCCTTAATTGATCACACTATTCCTTTGACATCTTTGAAAAAAATAACTTATCCCATTCCAGCAACTGGAAGCCTACAGTTCATCTATCAATTTGCCAATTTACTTGCCAAAGATGCAAGTTTACAAAACAGCCCACCCACTCCTCATCCCTGGAGGCCCCTTCGTGCTGAAGCTGTGGAGCAGAATCAGGCAGTTAAAATTTCAGGCACTACTGGACAATAATTCGGATCAGACTTCTGCTCTACATTTGATCTACACTGGTAATCACCCAGCATGTTTAAATATCAAGAGTGTTTCTGTTCATTGTTCTTAGTTTTAGATCAGTTGAAATGACTACTTGATGTATCTCATATTTGTATGCATTTTCGATTGACAATTCAAGCTAAATAAATGCCTAAAGAATATCACAACCACACAATGTTGAAAATAGTAATTAGTACGATTTAAACTCTCTGTAACAGATTACCAGAATCGGCTTAGTATCTTTAACAACTGTACCACTTAAAAGTACTAAAGAGGTGGACTTTCTCCTGTCAGACCTTGGTAGCTTGTTCCATTACGCCCCCTCCAATCAGTAAGATTTGAAGTCAAACAAATAGAATTGATAGAGGCACTTTGCTCAATTATTACTCCTGGTTAGATTTAAGATTACAGAGTAGTCTTTCATTGCTTGCATAATCAATCATACCATACCAGAGCACTATTTCAGAGAAAATACTACATATTCACTTTTAGCATTTAAGGGAATATTATAATTTGCTAAGACAACAATTAATAATAAAATTAACGAAATACCTCAAGGGCTCAACTGTAAATGTACCACCATCGGTGAAGGCTACAACCAGCAGCAGGTGTTTTGTTTGTCATTTTTCAGCCTGCTTTGATTCTTCCTGCATTACTGTACTGTTTTATTATCAACACAACAATATATGAACCAAACTTTACTTGACTAGGGTCAGGAGTTGCCTGTGCCTATTGTACAGAAAGTTAAAAGAGTTGTGGGAGTTAAATTTTGAATATCCAATATCAATATGGTATTGAAAGAGTTTTGAATATCCAATATAAATATTAAGAGTGTTTCTGTTCATTGTTTTTAGTCTTGGATCAGTTGAAATGACTACTTGATGTATCTCATATTTGTATGCATTCTCGATTGACAATTGAAGCTATGGTCATAGTTGAATTCTTAATTGGACAGAAATGAACCAAGCCATGCCAGTTTTGTAATTAGTGAAATTATAACCCACAGGACCGAAAAGCTCTAAATTATATCATGCTTTACACATAATGGAGAACCTAACATATTTTCTAATCTCTGGTTAAAATTGACCAGGTAAGTTTAGTTTGTCTAATTTGGTTTCTCATAAATTGATATACCGTACAACTAAAATTCGAATTGTTGTCTTTTTTAATTTTGCAGTATTCAAAATTACCTTCAGTTGTTGCTGCCTCGGCTGTTCTCATAAATTGATCAAGTAAAAGGAGCTAATCTCTGTTGCTCTTCATTGGAAGCACTGATCTTATAAAGTAAAAGTTATGTCTAGTTAAATATTAGGCTTCAGTCTATGTCAGTATTTTTCATGCTTAATTGATTTTTGATTGTCAAGTCCAGGTTAATTTGGGCTAAAGTTCAACTTGGACCCAATTGAAGTGGTCTTTTTTTTTTCTCTAAAAGGTATCAGAGTTGGATAATATCAATTATTATCAACCAAACTGTCCAATTTTGCTTGTGAATGCTGAAATTTATTTAAGAATTTCCTAACATGGTATTGGCAATCAATATCGATATTTTTGGAATAAACTGGCTCCTAACTTGCTCTTGATTGCTTATATGAAACTTGTCCTAACTTTGACAATCATGTACAGTTCAGCTGGTACACCATTTTTGCTTATGTGTCCAAGTTCGTCCTTTAAACCATGGTTCCGAAAATCGGCCGATTCCGAGTTGACTCGGCCGAGTCGGACCGGAATCAGCCGGTGATGATCCGAGTTATGCCCGATTTACTCGCCTCTCTGTAATTTTGTACTAAAAACTCAATTCTCAGCTGAAATCAGACAGAGTCTGAGGCTAGGTCATCTGAAAATGATTAGAGGGTGAATAGGGAGACTAATTATACTGTTTTTACTTCTCAATTTCGAATCAATCAGTCGAATTAGCTTCTCAATTTCTGAAAATGCTCCGTGGGAACGAGAATTTTGGAAGAAGAAAGGAAGGAGACGATAGAAAAGGCAACTCTCTAATTCGAATTGACTTGGTGTATAGACGATTCTACACTTCCTTTTCTTTAGATATAACATTATTTACTGTTTCACCGTGAACCCAGATCAATTTCTATTTGAGCAGTTAAAATAAAATAAGCATTTAATGCTAGGATGTATTACTCCCGTGATTTTTATTTTTACCCAAAAAAAAAATTATTTTAATATAAATAACTATGTTTTTAAAAGAATTTTATTTCTACCCAAACCGCATATATTATTTGCGGCTTGAATTAACAATTCAGACTGCACAGAATATATGCGGTTTGAATTGTGAATTCAAACCGCATATATTATTTGCGGCTTGAATTAACAATTCAGACCGCACAGAATATATGCGGCTTGAAACGGCTTGAATTGAGCAAGTTCTACAAATCAGAATATGTCTATTCATCAACTTTTTTTTTTATATGAATCTTTGTCATAACATATGTTATGGTCGTGTGGTATTAATATACAATCAATAATGAAAATTTCATTTATTATTTTATTAAATGGTAATTTTTCACCGATAACCCTAAAGTTATTTTTATTACAAAGAATTATATTATAAAAACTTATCAATAATTTAATCTTATTTCTCATGAAATACCATTTTCATTTATAATTGTCAATTAACAAATATATTTTGTTTAAATCGTATCAATGATATTCGGATTTTGTACTTAATAAAATTAGTTTAGCAACAGATATGTCTATATAAAAACATGTATAAATATTAATTTAGAAACCGTGTTACATGGTCTAGGTCCGAGTTCTCGTCAGATTGTAGATCTTCTCGCAAGCTTTTCGAAAAGTGGTCATACACTCCTTACTTTAGAACTCGGACCTAGACCATGTAACACGGTTTCTAAATTAATATTTGTACATGTTTTTATATAGACATGTCTGTTGCTAAACTAATTTTTATTAAGTACAAAATCCGAATATCATTGATACGATTTAAACAAAATATATTTGTTAATTGACAATTATAAATGGAAATGGTATTTCATGAGGTATTGGATTAAATTATTGATAAGTTTTTATAATATAATTCTTTGTAATAAAAATAACTTTAGGTCGGTGAAAAAATTTCTAGGGTTATCGGTGAAAAATTACCATTTAATAAAATAATAAATGAAATTTTCATTATTGATTGTATATTAATACCACATGACCATAACATATGTTATGACAAAGATTCATATAAAAAAAAAGTTGATGAATAGACATATTCTGATTTGTAGAACTTGCTCAATTCAAGCCGCATATATTCTGTGCGGTTTGAATTCACAATTCAAGCCGCACATATTCTGTGCGGTTTGAATTCACAATTCAAGCCGCATATATTCTGTGCGATCTGAATTGTTAATTCAAGCCGCAAATAATATATGCGGTTTGGGTAGAAATAAAATTCTTTTAAAAACGTGGTTATTTATATTAAAATATTTTTTTTTTTGGGTAAAAATAAAAATCACGGGTATTACTCTTAGTGGTGTCAACGGGTACAGTAAGGGTTGGGTGGAAGCATTTTTATACCCGTATCCGTTACAAATTGTTTTTTCTCATATTTTACTTTTACCCGCTACAAATTATCTTATTCGTATTCTACCCTTATTCGATATGATTGTCGGATAACGAAACAGTAGTGGGTAAATAATAGGTAATATTAATATAATAATTATTTTTATTATTTATTAAATAAAATATTAAAACATATATATTCATTAAACACATATACTTTATTAAAATAAATTCTGATCATGTTAAACGCAAGTAAACCAATTAAAGTACTCTTTTCAATGTTTATTAATATATATATATATATATATATATATATATATATGAGGAGGGATACACTTACAACAAATTTGAGTTACAACATTCATTTTTTTCATTTTCAAAGTCCAAATCGTCGATCCAAACCGTTCAACATGATTATTTAAATAAAATGTACTTGCAGATCAAATTTTATGTTTTTTTGAATTTTTTTACTATTTATTAAGATGGGTACAAAATTCAATGGTCTAAGTATGGCTATTTTTTGTAAACTACTTAATAAATAGTAAAAAAATTCAAAAAAATGTAAAATTTGATCTGCAAGCACATTTTATTGTGGAGATCATGTTGAACGGTTTGGATCGACGATTTGGACTTTGAAAATGAAAAAAATGAATGTTGTAACTTTGTTGTAACTCAAATTTGTTGTAAGTGTATCCCTCATCTATATATATATATATATATATATATATATATATATACACACACAGAGAGGAGGGTTCAAATGCTTTTATTTTTTGTGCCTCTGTCATACCTTCATTTTTAAAGCGTTAATAATTCAAAATTTAAATTATAAATATTAAAATAAAACCGTTAGATGTGATCTATATTATTTTCTCTATGCGCTCATAAAAAATATCAAATTTCTGGTTTGTTTTTATGTGAAATTACTAAGTTAAAAAATCAACGTTTAGAAATTATCCACATTAGTACGTTTTTACAATCTCTTGATGACAACCAAAACAAAGTTAAAATTTTATAATTTTTTACATGTGCATAGATAAAATGATGTAGATTATATCCAATGGTTTTATTTTGACGTTTAAGTTTTACATTTTGAGTTATTAAAGTTTTAAAAAACAGAGGCATGATGGAGGTATAAAAAATGGAGGCATTTGAACCCTCCAATTCTAAATATCAAAATGGTAGTTCCTAAGCCTTAGTGCTACCAATTCATTTTTACAGTTTTTAAAGTTCAAATAGTCGATCTGAAGTGTTCAACGTGTTTTTCATATTAAAATATGCTTTGGACCAAATTTTACATTTTTTGAATTTTTTTTACTATTTTTATGCATTTTTAAAAATTACTATTTTTCTGATTTTTTTTTATTATTCAAAACAATAATTTTCAAAAATCCTTAAAAAATAGTAAAAAAATTCTAAAAATATAAAATTTGGTCTTCAAACACATTTTTAATATGGAGAACACATTGAGCACTTCAGATCGACTATTGAACTTTAAAATTGCAAAAACCAATTGGTAGCATCAAGACTCAGGAACTACCATCTTGGTCAACCTATATATATATATATATATATATATATATATATATATATATATATATATATATATAGAGGAGGGATCAAGTTACAACAAAGTTACAACTATTTTTTTCATTTTCAAAGTCCAAATCGTCGATCCAAACCGTTCAACATGATTATCTAAATAAAATGTGCTTGCAGATCAAATTTTACATTTTTTTTGAATTTTTTTACTATTTATTAAGATGGGTACAAAATTCAATGATCTAAATATGACTATTTTTTATAAAATACTTAATAAATAGTAAAAAAAATTCAAAAAAATGTAAAATTTGATTTGCAAGCACATTTTATTGTGGAGATCATGTTGAACGGTTTGGATCGACGATTTGGACTTTGAAATTGAAAAAAATAGTTGTTGTAACTTTGTTGTAACTCAAATTTATTGTAACTTGATCCCTCCTCATATATATATATATATATATATATATATATATATAGAGTATGGCTAAGTTGCTGCTGGCAGCATTTCGACCAGCTGCTGCCGGGGGCAGATCTGCCATACTGATGTTCAAACAACAAATTTTTTTATATAGATGTTCAATCTATATTAAAATCTACTTGGAGACCAAATTTTACATTTTTTGGAATTTTTTACTATTTATTAAGCCACTTTGAAAATTGCAAATCATATGGTCCAGACTGTTTTTACTGTTCACCCGGATCAGCGATTTTCAAAGTGGCTTAATAAATAGTAAAAAAATTTCAAAAAATGTAAAATTTGGTCTCCAAGTAGATTTTAATATAGATTGAACATCTATATAAAAAAATTTGTTGTTTGAACATCAGTATAGCAGATCTGCCCCCGGCAGCAGCTGGCCGAAATGCTGCCAGTAGCAAATTACCCATACTATATATATATATATATATATATATATATATAGAGAGAGAGAGAGAGAGAGAGAGAGAGAGAGAGGAGGGATCAAGTTACAACAATCATTTTTTTCATTTTCAAAGTCCAAATCGTCGATCCAAACCGTTCAGTTATTTATGAGAAGTCCCGCAAAACTATTGTCTTTTGAAGAAGAAAAAAAAAAATGGCTGTTCCATTAAAATTCGATTAGATCTACAGAGAGGGATGCATGTATCGCACCATCATCCACAGCTATTCCTCGGAACTCATTAATATTTAGTTTGGTAAGTGTGGTATGATCCGAGGTTTTGAACACAAATATGGGTTCGTTTTAAACTATGTTTTAACTTTTAATGGAAGTCATGCTAGACTATAGAATCCGAGTTCTATTTTTTTCCCTGTAATGTTCTACCGAATTGTGTTAACTGATTATTCGGATTTCAAAAATATTAGTTATTTTGTCCATTTTCTCCAACGAAGTATCAGCTCGGTGCATGGTTGAGAAATAAGTATTTCTTATAAATTATGGAATCCACTTGTTTCCATTTTCTTGTGAATATTTTTGTTGGTTTTGTGCGTTCAAATTTTCGTTTTGCATATCTTTTTTCTTTTTCTTTTTTTGTTTTGTTTATTTATCGGGTATACATAGTATTTAGTTTGATGCAAAATTCACTGTTTTTTTATGGTCCATAATCTTTTGAAAAATACTGATTTTGTGCTTATTTAAAAAATAATATTTTTTTATAAAAAATATAAAACTTAATCGCCAAACACATTTTAATATAGAGATTGCATTGAGTACTAATGATCGACTGTTTGAATTTTAAAAACGAAAATAATGATGTGAAACATTCTAATCCTACTCTATAAAACACAAATGGAGATGTGTATATCATACTATTATGTGAACGGATAGTAATATGGTAAACTAAAACTGAATATATTAATTTTATATAAATTCATATACACGTCAATCATTTAGAAAATCACCCTTAGAGAGACGGATCCGCCTCTGCTCCTTTTCTTAAAGAAAAAGAGGGCCCTCTTTTTCCGATCCGAACCATTCAAAAATTTGCATTCACGGATCTCGATAAAACAACTTTTTCATACACAAATCTCACCGAATTTGAATGGTTCGGATCGGAAAAGGAGGGCCCTCCTTTTCTCTAAGAAAAGGAGGAGAGGCGGATCCTAGAGAGACGGTCCTTAGTTTCCTTGGCAACTATTTTTCTTTTCCTCTTGTCAGGTTTGAAAGTATATCCGGTAGGGATGTCCAAATGATTCGATTGTTTTGATTTTAACCAAATCAAATTTATTTTGAATAAAAAGTTCAATATTTCGATTAATTTGGTTTGTGTCAGTTTAAAAAGTATGATGATTTGATTTTTTATTTGTGGTTTGATTTTCACAAATAAAAATTAAATAAACTGAACAAACAAACTGAGTTGAAATTAGTAAATATTGTACTGGTATTGTAATATATTACATATAAATTCATATATTATCAATTTAATGCGTGTATATTTGTTAATAAATTAAATCTTTATAGTACTTCGATTTAACCGAAGAAACCAAATTAAATTTCGGTTTATTTGGTTTGGTTAATACTTCGATTGATCAAATTATTCGGTTTGTTTGGTTAATGCTATTATTTTGACAACCTTAATAACAACAAATATTTTTTTTAACAAATAGAATGTAATTATATACACGAAAAATGATGAAATTTCATGCATGTTTCAAATGACATAAAAATTTACAATGGTCTACAGTTATTATGATGTTTAAATGACATGAATATTAAGAGTGGAACTAGGGTGTCTTAAACTCACCAAGCTTTCTTTGAGCTTAACTTCAAAATCTATCATATTAACTTCAAACGACAAATTCAAACTGTTCAAATCAATCTAATTCATTAGTGACGCGTATACATGTCAAATTTATAAATTTTCAAATTAATTAGTATAAAGTCAAACGGTAAAAAAATAATGAAAAACGAACTCATTAAAATTAATTTATAAATAATATTTTTTGGATTGCTCGACTTTATACTAAATTAATACGAAAATTATTAATTTGACATGTATACACATCACTTGTGAAGTAAATCAGCTTCAACGGTTTGGATTAGTTGTTTGAAGTTATATTGATAAATTTTAGAGTTAAGCTCGCCAAAGAGTTTTGTGATCTTATGAACACCCTAGTTCTACTCGAATATTAATATACAAAAATAACCAATTGATTAAGAAAATAATGTCTATAATTTTTTTAATTATTAAAGGGGAGAGTTTAAATGTCTCTATTTTTTTTTTCATCATGTCTCCACTTTTAAATTTTCTAGTATAATTTTGTTTAATTTATATGTCAAAATAAAGCCATTAGATGTGATCTATATTATTTTCTTTTCGTTCACATAAAAATTATCATTTTTTATTTTATTTTTATATTAATCGATAAGTTTAAAAATGAACATTCAGAATATATCTGTGTCAAATCGTCAATGTATTTTTTCAAGATTTGATACCGATCAAAACAAAGTTAAAATATCACAATCTTTTATATATGCATAGAAAAATTGATACAAATAATATTTAATGGTTTTAGTTTTACATTTCGAGTTTTAAATTTTAAGTTATTGATGTTTAAAGAAATAAAGATACAATAAAGACACAAAAAAAATAAAAACATTGAACCTTCCTCGTTATTAGAATGACCAAGATAATTCGTTGTCAAATAATCATAATTTTAACTTCAACATCTCTTGTAAATATCTTAAAATAATACATCTTGACAAGTATCTTAAAATGACATTTCTTCAGTTTTTACTTGCCGGATTTTGCCAAGGAAAAAGAAACAAAATAAAAATTTCCGATCAGCATTCTTAATTCTAACATCAGCAGTAATAATTTCGGGTAAGATAGAGATAAGTATGGATATCTCCATTTGAATTGAAACGGAGAGTGCGGAGTATATACATACCCGTAATAGGCTAGCTGCCACTGTCGTCTCCCCCCAACTTGCTCTCTTTCTCTTTCTCATCTCTGATCTCTGCGGCAGCCCTGCGCCAATGGCGAGGGTCCTTTCTTTAATCCTAGTCCTCCTCCTTTCTATCTCCGCTCTTTCTCTTATCTCTTCCTCCCAATTCGAGGGTTTCGATTCCGACGAGGCCTCTTTCTCTTACGAAGAGGAAGATCTCGAGGCACCGCTCGATCCCCTTCCATCCGCTTCTCTCCCCACCATCTCTCTCTCCTCTCCTCTAGAAGCTACACCCGACCCAGAACATCATCCGAACCCTAGCACACCTACGGAAAAA
The DNA here is from genome assembly GCA_028015225.1 of Carex myosuroides. Taxonomy (NCBI): domain Eukaryota; kingdom Viridiplantae; phylum Streptophyta; class Magnoliopsida; order Poales; family Cyperaceae; genus Carex; species Carex myosuroides. Next base: position 11,431,105 of record CM051475.1, on the reverse strand, counting down.
CCTCATCCTAACCCTACCACCACAACCCCATCTCATCTCCAGACCGATTTCTGGGATGAAGATGAGTTCGAGGGTATCCCGTCAACCCCAGAGACTATCGTGATCCAGGAATCAACGGACCGCGAATCAGAAACTAAATCCATACCCGAATCGTCGCCTGATACGAAACCAGCGACTCCCATTAAGCCATCGTCTTACTGGGTTGAGATCGTGTGTGTATCCTTCCTGATCTGCTTCATTATCAATTACTTTACTGGAAGGAAGGAGAATGAGACGACGGCTCTTGCATGGGCCGCTAAATTTGCGACCAAAGAATCCATTTTTGAGAAGAATTTCAGTCTTTTGGGGACTGGAGATGGGAATGATACGCCTCTTTTGCTGAAAGAAGGTCAAGATGTGTTCAAATTTTATGCAAGTGGGAGAAGGTAATATCTGCATGAAATTTTAATAGCTTATGATATGTAAATGTAAAGATGTGTGCTATTTGGTTGGTTAATTTCAACCCGCTTATTTATGCTACCTTGATACAAAGACTTTTAAATCGCAAGCTTGATAGTTTGCCTATGGTCGGGGTTCTGTCAATTATATTTGCAGATCTGCACACTACCTACTGTTGTTATACAGTGAAGGGTCATGATCAATAAATCCATTGAAAATATTTTAACATGGACAATTGTCAAAATAAAATTGAAGTAAAAGATCCAACTTTGTAAGCATGGTCTGTGTGGTACATATGTCCTTATAAATATGATGATACTTGGTATACATTTTATCTTTCATACAATGATCTGATTTTTCAACGTGAGTTAAAAAAAAACAACCCTTGATGTATTATTTTTGAGTGAAACTCAAATTACACATAATTAAATAGATATGCAATCAAATCTGATATCCTAAGATGCACCCAGAAACTTGTTTCTATATTTTGATATTGCCAAGCTTGTCAAATAAAATTGTCATAGTAAAATCAGTTAATAAATTTCTAGACATGCGTGCACAGATACACTCACCAACTTGTAACAATCCAAAAGGAACGAAGTTTAAGAGATACTCTACTGAACACAATTTTCGAACCACTCAGGTTGGAAAAAATGTGCTTTCATGGTTGCAGAAAGCATAATAATTGAATTAGCTCAAAACTGTATTGCATATACCTTAATGTTATGTTGATAACTAAGACCTATTTTGATGACAGATATTGCCAGGGAATGCTAGCGACCATGTACATGCATAGCCGGCATGACCTAATTGCTCGCGTCTTTGGTTGGGTATTCCCCAAGAAGGACATTATCACATTTGAAGTGATAATGAATGATGATGCGATGGACCATGTGGTCCTTGCTGTGGCCAGAAAGAAGGAAGTGAAGGTGATGCAGAAGGATGAGAAGGACCTTCAAAAGTATGCTTCACCAAATGCCGTGGCAGGCCCCGCTGGTAAGAGGTGGGTCTCTGATGAGCTGGCTGTCATATCCGAGTCCAAGGAGGTTGCCTGGGACCTCTTCAATGAGGCTGTGCTTGATCAGGTCTGACTCTATATATTTGTGCATTACTTTTTTCTTTATTTGCATAAATGTTTATAATTGATCTAGTCCCAGGGGTTGATATGTTTCAGAAATTGTGCTGGTAAGAGTACAGTTGTGGTAAAAGACAAGAGTCTCTTTTGCTTATATATATAGCGAGGTTGGCTAAGCTCATAGTGGTATGACCAAGGCCTTGGTACTACCAGTTCCATGAGTTTTGTTCAAAAGTTAGGGCCTGATAAAATTCAGCTTAAAAGCACAGCTAAAAGTACATGATTATAAAACTGTGGTACCAGCACATGCAGGAGTGTCGTTCATACCATCAGTGCTCTCATGGCTTGAATTGTATTACTCAATATCAATTCTCAACTGGGCATGCCTGTTTTACTTTCTCTTCTGTAGGTCTTTGGAGACAAGGCTTTTGAGAAAGTTGGAAAGTGGTTCGTCTCGCTCCATTTCTCAGACCAGCAACCAGGGTTGAATAAAAAAGTATTATTGTTCAAGTTTGTGCTGCCTGACATCAAGCATATGGCTGACATCACCAAATTGGTTGCTCTTGTGCCTTACTACATTGACATCATCGGCCGTTACAAACTCAGCTCTAATGTATGTCCTTTTAATTTATAATTTAGAAGTTTACTGAAGCTGTTGCTAAGTTGGCGCTACTCTGTTTTAGTTTTCTTGTTTTTTTTTCTAACCACTTATTTACTTTTATCATACCAGATTGGAATGTTCTGGTTTTCCCTTGTCCATACCCAGTTCACTCATAAAACAGTACCTTTGCACCACAAATGAAAGAACTTGGGTGTAAACATTGACCTCTCTATGTTGTTGTTATTATTACTGTTGTTGTTGGTGTTATATACGAGTAAATATAATATGAGCTTGAGCTGATGAAGAGGTTGCGAGCTTAACTTCAAATTTAAAGAACTTTCGGATTGGCTTTGAATATTGAATAGTGAATTTAAACTTCTGATCTTAATCTACTTGATGAGCCAAGTGTTTACGTATCAAACTTGCAATTCTTGAGTTTGTTTTGTATAAGATCAAGAAATAAAAATGAACTATTTTTGTTTTCTCATTATTTCATAATTTTAAATTTCTCGTTCTTATACAAAACATGCTAAAACAAAAAGTTTGGAAAGTATATGCTTGTCTCGTCATGGAGATTGAAATCAATGCTTTTTGTTTGTGTGTTCGAAGCCGATCCGGTGGTTTTTGAGGTTTAAGCTTACGAACTATTTTGAGGTTTTAAGCTTCACTCTATATACTTTGCATGGGTAATAATTGTACTACAGAAAGAGTTGCATCTCATAGTATTGGAGCAATGAGATATTTTTGCTATGGGTAATTATTATGCTACAAAAAGGTTGCCTCACCATAATATTGGAGCGAACAGATATATTATCCAATACTTTTATAGTAATGCATATCGATAATAGAATGTAGTACATCAAGCAGTTAATTTGGAATGCTTGCTTTGTTGCAAAATTCATCTGTATTGTATTGTTTAAAAGCAAATCATGGAACTTGCCCTTTTCTTCCCCTCACCTCAAAACACTATCTACTGACTAGTGTACCGACCCAAATGCTGTTAAGGTGTACTCACACAATGATAAACTTGAATGTAGGCACGGGCAAAAACAGAGGCAGCCCGGTCTAAGGTGGCACAGGAGGAGTTCAAGGAGATGCAGAGTGCTCGGCAGGAGGCATTGCAGAGGAGGAAGAGTGAGAGGAGGAAGCAGAGTGAGGAGGCTGAAGCCAAGCTCAGTGCCGAGGCCCTGCGCAAGAGGGAAGAGAAGGAGCGTGCTCGCCAGCTTAAGAAATCCATGCCACGTGTCAAGATGATGCGCTAGTTAGTTGACCCTTCAAGTTTTTATTTATTTTCTTCTCTCTTGGTGTACCTTTCTTTTTGACCTCTCATGGGGGGAATAATAGCTGGGAACTTAGAAAAGCAGAAATTGAAGGAAACTCCTTCCTTTCTTTTTTGGGGAGAGCTACAAGATGTAGGCTATAGATGAGGTATTTACACTGCCTAAATAGTTTTAGCTGCATCGTTTGTGTTGATAATTTGATCCAGTTGCCTTCTCCATGGAGTATAGGATCTTATGTGCCAATTAAACAGGGCTGTAATATACTGATCTTGACTAGCTCTTTTAAGTAGCAGTAGTGAATTTTTAAGGACAAATGACTGCTATTTTGGGTACACATTTTGACAGAGCAGGTTTTAATTCATGCAGCTCACGAGTCATATACAAAGCTGTTTTTACTCTATTTTGCTAGCTATCTAATTTTAAGTTTCGAGGTATTGTGATATTTTTCTTGGGATTTAGACATTTTATTTGGTACAAAATGATTGTTTAAATCGAGTCAAAATAATATTCTGCGAGTGCAAGCGGTTGTAATGTAATCGCCAACTAACTAATTGCGTACTCGCAGTTAGTATCGTACTACTCAGTCTATCTATCCGTCTCTGTCCGTCACATCAATTCTGTCAACTATTCTTGTACACAATTTCACTATGACTTAATTTTTAACAGTGTCATTATGAACTATTTTCCACACAATGTCAAGTCAACTTTATTAATATGATTCCATATATCTATATATTTTAATTTTTAGAATCTGTCATTTTTTTATTCATGTCCTTGCTAGTCTTCCAAATTTCAAATGCCACGTCAGCATCCTTGGTAACTTTGAATCAGCAATTAAGTTCCTGCAACAAACATTGCAATTACATTTAATATACATGATGTGAAATCTCAATATGCATTGTTCAACTCACAGTGACATAACTCGTGAATTATACGCGTATAATTCGTTTTTTATATATAACCGAATCGAACTCCGTATAATACGCAAAAAACGTATAATGCGTTTTATTCGCGAATAAAACGCGAGTTATGAATTATTTGCGGTAAAAACGCCAAAAAAAAGCCCAAAAAACGACATAATTTTTTTTTTAATGTTTTTTTTGGGGTTTTTTTTTTTTTTTTTGCTTCCTTAGTGTACCAAATCATTTCCGAATTATACCCGAATAACAAATTTTTAACCTCGCCGAACTGAACCTGAACTTTTGATTTGTCACTATGGTTCAACTTGCGTTAGCTTAATAGATAGTACTGCACAATAATTGCGTGTTTATTCGTGTAATTGGTTGCAGTAACAAGAGGCGGTAAGTGTCACACATGCAACTTTATCAATCATCCTTCAATCATCTTTACAGGTTCATCTCAGTTAATAATTGTAAGACCCACTCAGTATTTTTAAATTTTCTTTTCATATTTTCGATGATAAGTCACAATTACGGAATTACCATATCAACTTTTGAAACTACTAAAATAACAAATTTAGCAATTAGTTTACATCGATATTGTAATTTGTTGAGATTTATGTATGTTTATTGCATTAATAGAAGTTGTAGGGTTATATTGGTAAGAAATGAATTATAGAGAATTGTAGGGTTATGAATGAAAAATGTAACGCCTATATAGGCCCAAGAGAACAAATGAATCAATACAATTCATTTTTCTGATTTTCCACTTGGTATCAGAGCTATACAAATTAGGGTTAGGATTTAGCCACTGTTCCGTTACTGTAGCACCCGTTACTGTAGACCGCCGCTACAGTACCCGCCGCCGCCGCTACAGTAACTCCGCCGCTGCTACAGTAACCGAACCTTCTCATCTCTCCCTCTTCTCTCAAGGCCGGTTCTCTCTCTTCTAGGGCCGGCCACTACATAGGGTTCGGGTTTTGGTGTGATTAGGCCGGCGTGGGGGGCCTATACCCCACGATACCCGAGAAGCGGGTTTTTTGGATTGATTTAATCGGGTTCTTTAAGCTCGAATCTTGATGCGATAAATCAAGATCGGATCAAGAAGAAGAGAAAGAAAGGGGGAGATGATGTGGATCTCGATCTTGAGAGTGTAAGATCGGGTCTAAGAAAGAAGTAGGAGGGATTCGGACGATGAGACTCGACGGGCCAGCTACGGATCTGGGTTGGTCGTGTCGGGTAAGGTACACTCTGAAAGGAAAGGATCTGGAGGGGTACTTGACTGAGGAGGAGAGTCGGATTAGGCTACAGGCTGGGGTAGCAGGACCTCCAGGAGTGAAGTCAGCCTAGTGGTCTCCAACTCAGGTAACACAGGGTTCAGGGGCGAGCCTCGACGGTGTTACAGCTGCGGTGAGGTAGGTCACTTGAAACAGAATTTCCCTAAGTCACCTAAGAAGCGAGATGCAGGTGAGAGGGGGCAGTCTGGAGGCCGTGGTTGTGGCCAGGGTGGTAGGAGAGGTGGAAGAGGAGACTACCGGGCAAATCTGATGGTAGCAGAGGGCGAGAGTGAGGAGATACTGAAGAGGAAGTAGAAAGCAGCAGGTAATAGGAAGAGTGTGGTAGAGGGCGCATCTACCTTGTCTTCACCCAGGGGTAACTTTGCTTGTTTTGCTCACTCGGCCACAGGTGCTTGTGATCAACTTGCTCTTGCCTCGATATCCACCACTAGATCACCAGATTGGATAGTCAACTCTGGTGCATCTCGCCATGTGACTGGTGCTGCTAGGGAGTTTTCTTCCTATACTCACCTAACAGGCCCAAAGAGAATTCAGACAGCCGATGGTACGGCCCAGCCCGTGGTTGGTAAGGGTACTGTGAGATGTACCGATTCAGTGACTCTGACCAATGTGTTGCATGCTCCTTCCTTTCCCGTAAACCTGGTGTCCATTAGTGCTATTATTCGTGAGCAGAAATGCATCGTGACCTTTGATATTCCGAAGATGGTTTTTCAGGAGAAGGGGACAGGTCGGATACTTGGGACTGGCACATAGCGTGATGGGTTGTGGTACATGGATAGAAAAGGGATGGACACAGCGCTGGCATCTGTGGTCGATAGAGTGGGGGCAGGAGGATCTGGGGTGAGTGTGGAGGATGAGTTGCTTCTGATTCATCGGCGGATGGGGCACTCTTCCTTCAACCTACTGGAACGTTTGTATCCATCAAAGTATGAGAAAGCTGACAAACAGAAACTTGTGTGTGATGGATGTGAGTTTGGGAAGCATACAAGGAGTTCGTATGTAAGCTCAGGAAGTAGGAGTTCTCATGCCTTTGATTTGGTACACTCGGATGTATGGGGGCCTTGCTCAACAACTTCGATGAATGGGTATAGATTTTTTGTGACTTTCATCGATTGTTATTCTCGTGTCACATGGTTGTACTTAATGAAGAACAAGAATGATGTACTTGCTTGCTTCAAGGATTTTCATAAGGCGGCTCAGACTCAGTATGGTGCTGTGGTGAAGGCACTGAGATCCGATAATGGGACCAAATATACAAACAAGGCATTCAAGGAGTATTTGTCAGTTCATGGGATACATCATCAGACCACGTGCCCTTACACACCAGCACAAAATGGAGTGGCAGAGATGAAGAATAGACACTTGTTGGAGGTAGCCCGGTGCATAATGATCTCCATAAATGTTCCGAAACATTTGTGGGGACAAGCAGTCCTGACAGCCGCACAATTGATCAACAGAATGCCATCTAGAGTGTTGGAGTGGCAGACTCCATGTGTGATGTTGAAAGGAGATAATGAGGGCATTCTTCCTCCAAAAGTATTTGGTTGTTTGTGCTTCGTGAAAGACAACAGACCAACAATGGGAAAGTTAGATCCCAGAGCGGTGAAATGCATTTTTGTGGGTTACTCTGGTACTCAAAAGGGTTATGTGTGCTGGAGCCCGGTAGAGAGAAGATTGTTTGTGAGTATGGATGTTACATTCCGTGAGCTCGAACCTTACTACTCCTCAGAGACTACATCACCCTTTGGAGACTCGCTCGATACAGGGGTTATAAGGCGAGAGGGGGAGAGTAGTAGTGATGGTGAGAGGAGGATAGTGAGTGTGGGTGGTATTCCTTGCCCACTGGTAGATTCGGCTAGGGTTGAGCCGGAAAAGGAGGATTCAGCTAGGGTTGAGCCAGAAAAGGAGGATTCGGCTGTGGTTGAGACTGAAAAGGAGGATTCAGCTAGGGTTGAGCTAGAAAAGGAGGGTTCGGCTGTGGTTGAGCCGGAAGTTGAGAAGAATGGGATCAAAAGTGGGAGAACTCAGCCTCAGGGGGAGTCGAGATACCGTGAAGTGTATGTGAGAAGAAATAAGCAGAGTGAGGGAGCCGTGCCTTCAGTGCCACCTGTGCCAAGTCCATTGGCTCTGCCTACTCCGACTCCTGAGACACTTACACCATCCACCTCAGACTCAGAATACACAGGTGCTATGATTTCTCTTTCTACTCCTCTCACTCCCTTATCGGTGATAAGGACTCCTCGTGAGAATGCGGGTATTCCTCCTGACCGATATGGTTTCCCACATGAGATTGCCCAGTTTGTCTCTTACTCACACATATCACCGGTGCATAGAGCATTTATTGCATCATTGGATACTGTCTCTATCCCTGAGTGTTGGCAGGTTGCTAAAGGAGATCCGAAATGGAAAGCAGCTATGCTATAAGAGCTTGTGTCACTACCACCAGGCAAGAAGGCTGTTGGATGCAAGTGGGTCTTCACAGTGAAACAAAATCCAGAGGGTCTAGTTGAGCGCTACAAGGCGAGGTTGGTAGCGAAGGGGTACAGTCAGACCTATGGCATCGACTATAATGAGACCTTTGCACCCGTGGCGAAGATGAGCACAGTGAGGACACTGGTTTCCATGGCAGCGAATGGGGGATGGAAGTTACACTAACTCGACGTGAAGAATGCCTTTCTTCATGGTGATTTATTGGAGGAGGTGTACATGGAGATTCCACCCGGGTTTGGCACAAACCAGACAGTGGGTAAGGTGTGCAGACTCAAGAAGTCGCTTTATGGGTTGAAACAGTCCCCCCGGGCCTGGTTTGATAGGTTCAGGAAGGCTATGGTAGGCATGGGCTATCAGCAGATCAATGCCGACCATACGGTGTTCGTTCGACAACATGGTGGTCACATTATTATGCTGGCTGTGTATGTCGATGATATGATCATTACCGGGGATGATGAGTGGGCAATTGCAAAGTTGAAGGTAAAATTGGGAAAAGAGTTCGAAGTGAAGGATTTGGGACAGCTTAGATACTTCCTTGGAATTGAGGTGGCTCGCGGGGCAGAGGGGATTGTTCTGTCCCAAAGGAAGTATGTCCTAGATTTGCTCACAGAAACAGGCATGTTGGGGTGCAGGCCTGCAGTTTCTCCAATTGATGTGAAGGCTAAGATAAGTGCAGAGGCAGGAGAACAGGTTGATCGTGAGAGGTACCAAAGACTGGTAGGCAGATTGATCTATTTGACACATACACGTCCCGATATCTCATTTGCAGTGAGCGTGGTGAGCCGCTACATGCATGACCCTAGGAAGGGCCATATGGACGCCGTGTATCACATTCTGAGGTACCTGAAGAGTGCACCAGGGAAGGGCTTGATTTTCAGGCATAATGGACACATGAACATTGAGGGCTATTGTGACTCTGACTGGGCCAGTTGCCAAGATGACAGGAGGTCCACAGCTGGCTATTGCATGTTCGTAGGGGGCAACTTGGTCTCTTGGAAGAGCAAGAAGCAGCCAGTTGTTGCGAGATCGACAGCAGAAGCCGAGTACAGGGCTATGGCATTGGGAGTTACTGAGATGGTGTGGCTGAAAAGGTTGTTGGAAGAGCTCAAGGTTAATCACGGAGCTCAAATGAAATTGTGGTGCGATAGCAAGTCAGCGATCAGCATTGCCAACAATCCTGTGCAGCATGACAGAACCAAGCATGTGGAGATCGATAGGCTCTTCATAAAGGAAAAGCTAGAAAGTGGACTATTGGAGCTGAGTCATGTAGCTACTGGAGATCAAGTAGTTGACTGCCTCACCAAAGGACTTAGCTCAATAGATCTAGATAGGTTTTGTGACAAGATGGGCTTGATGGATATCTTTTGCCCATCTTGAGGGGAGTGTTGAGATTTATGTATGTTTATTGCATTAATAGAAGTTGTAGGGTTATATTGGTAAAAAATAAATTATAGAGAATTGTAGGGTTATGAATGAAAAATGTAACGGCTATATAGGCCCAAGGGAACAAAGGAATCAATACAATTCATTTTTCTAATTTTCCACTTAATTGTTACATCAGCGATCGCAATTAATTTGCAATTCCCATACACATGCTCTATGCATATATTACTTTCATGACACTTTCAAAAATAACATTTTTAGTTGACAAACCTTCATTTTTACTCCAGCAGGCTAAACATACAAATTTCAAACAAAATATTGAGTGAGGCCATGGTCCTATGTATAGCACACATTGGTCCGTACTTTGAATCAATATCTCAGTTTACAAAGTCCATATAATCGATATGAACCATTTAACATGATCTCTAATATAAAAATGTACCCGTAGATCAAATTTACATTTTTTTTAGAATTTTTTAAATATTTTTTTAGGTAGGTAGAAAAATATTTTATCTAAAGATTGCAGACCAATCAAAAATAGTGATTTTTTACCTATCTAAAAATTAGTACAAAAATTTTAAACATTAGCACCATTGACTATTTTCCAAAAGACCACACTAACAAAAGCCTCACGAGAAGACCTGATTAGCAATTGTGGTGGCTAAAAGAACAATTACAATACTGATATACCCTAAATTTGATTGCATTACTGGAGTTCACAAAAATATTATCTCATGTAAACCTAGGACATTGCACAATTTATATTTTACACCACCAAAAAAGTTAAGAAAGCAAAGCAAAAATGTACAGAAAACTTTGAAATTCATATTCTTAGCATATCAAGATCATGAATTCCAGCTTTCAAAATAAAAACATACTTAAGAAACAACTTCATTACGCCCAGTAATTAAAATCCCTAATTTGCGAAAATAATCTCATCAAAATTCCAATCTCTGACAAGGTCTCTTGAGACAGCACGGCTCCTTTGTAAGCGTGGAGCCCCTTCTACACCTTGATTACCAGTTGCTAAGACAGGAAAAGGTGCAACTTTTGATGTGGCAATGCCGCTGCTTTGTGCACCATTATTGATAACGGGTTTAAGGGTCAGGCAACTGACTACCGCTCCGCATCGTCCTTCTCCTTCTGAGCTCGAGACAGAGTAACTTCTAAAGGAGTGAGAGGGGCTATCCATGCCATGGCATACAAGGCACGCTAAGCTCATTTTTGTGTGTCAGTACACTGGGTCACACCAGCAATTTCAGTTCCTGAAAATTACTTATCAAAAGTTAGAGAAGCAAAGCACTTGCATGAATTGATTTAAGGCAAAATTATAGTAGAATGATCAAATAGCAAGGAAAAGGGTAAATTGGGTTCAGTACATGCCCGTGCCAGTTCCAAGGAAAAATAATTTCAAAGTGTGAAAGGATCTATTACTGCAAGTCAGAAGGAAATAACCAGGGGCAAAAAAGGAAAAAAAGCATCATTTCAGACTTTTGTATTTATAGTATGTGTGTGTGATAATCTTCTTTGTACTTATCTTCTCAAGACAAGTCAAACAGTTTACTGCAAATGTTTGGCTATGACACCTTTGGATTTTTTCTATTACCTATAGCATGAGAAATGTCTAAATACTTTTGCCTTATTGAAGCCAAACCCTAATACCATTTACTCTAGATTTTCACTGAAATTCTAACAAGGAGTCTGGACAATTGTGAAGTTTGAACCAAGCTGTTCCTTGATGAGGAACTGACAAACAGCAAAATGGCCAGAAAATATTATTTGGTACAATAGGAGCTGACAAAGTACATAATATAAAGTTTTGAGAAAAAAACCCCCAATTACTTTTGCAATTTTTTTAAGTATAGTTTCCATTAGATATCTGATAGATATCGATTGAACTTATGTTAGATATAGATGTAGAAAACATAAATGAATTCCATCATAAGAGATAAAATCAGTCAAGATTAGCCAGTACAATCTTTCCAATGAACAAATCAGAAGAAAGAAAAATAAGGAGAAAATTAGAATGCACCAGCATATAGGCCTAGTCATCGATTTGATTGCTAGTCATAAGAGATCACAGAATTTAAATAATTCAATTCATTCATATCCCTAAAATTTGCCTTTCAGAAGATCTCGTCAATGGAAATCTCGTCAAAAAATGGTGAAAACAACGAGATTGACCCCTTAATTTGTTTAGTAACATTGATTGAGCTAGATCGCTTAAAATATTCCCGCCGCATCACAAAGAATAATCGATAATTCGAAATGTATGCATAAAAATTAAATCTTGAACTACTTAAGATAAAAGCGAGGGAGCTAACCTTCGGTGAAATCACACGGCGTGCCGAGAGAGAGGGGGCGGGGGAGGAGGAGGTGTCGAATAAGGCCTTGGTTTTTTATTTTTTATTTTCGCAAAAACCAAAATTATAGAACCCTTGCGTTGAAGAGATTAGGGAAATTTCTCGTTTATGTCAGTTGGAGCCTTGGAGGAGACTAGGAGGCAATAAAAATGCTATCCATCCCCAAAATATGACTCAAGGAGGTTGTTTATGTTATGGACTTGTGGATATAAAGGAGAACTTATGCGAATATATGGCAATAGAAGTTTGGGAGATATTTTTTAGAATTTTTTTTTTATTATATGATTTTGGTGTCATAAAATGTCATAATTTTATTTTTATATTTATATTTTAAAATATGAAATTCAAATGTCGAATCTGAGTTTGTTGATCTTTTATTAGGAAAGATGTGTCCAAGTAAAATTTTAAAATTTTTGAAGTTTATTTTATACTTAATCGAGTGGTCTGAAATGTAGCTAGTTAACTATGATATATTGATTTTAGGTGCATTTATTTTTCACCCACTTGATCAAGTATAAAAAGAAGAAAAACAACGGTTAGATTTGATATTTAGATTTCTAAATTTTGATATGTTAATAAAAATAAAGTTATGACATCTAGTGACACCAAAATCTTGTCGAAATTGAAACTCTCCTCATAATTCCTACGCTCAAACTTCTGTGAATATATAGTAAGAAAACAAGTTATATGTATAATTATTCACAGTCAGCTGTTAATTTTCGATGTGTTGAATTCTAAGAACTTCAAAATTTTATGATACATGGAGTGTTTTGAGCCTTCAAATCTTCTAGCCATACCTTGCTCAATTTTTTTTTTTCTTGCCATACTAATATACTATATCATCTATACTCTTAAATGCTATTTCTCTCCTCATTTATCTTCATTATATTGCTTATTATTTATTCTCATTCTCCTTATAAAAGAGTTATGTGTTTGGTATACTTAAAGATATAACATAACTTTCAAAGAAATTCAATTTTTTGTGAGCGGCCTTCAAATTTACTCTTTTTAATAGCATTTTCAAATACTATTTTTTTTTCATCTTTTAATTAGACTCAATATATTGGACTGTTACCAATTTTACAAAAATATAGTAACAAAGTTTGTTGTCGTTATGGGAAATTGTAACGCCGCGTAGATTGAGAGAATAGACGTGAGAAACCTTCTAATTTATTCAGTTTTAATTAACTTAGTTAGTAAGCCATGATATAAATGAAATTGATTTCCATACCAAAAGAGACCTCAGTCCAAATAAATTTCAGCAGCCCATATTTCACCCTCTACCAAAATAACTAACCTCTTGATAACCGTCTCCACTCCAGTTCAAATCAAGCGTCCCTCCAATTTAAATTCCGCTACCCCACTTCTTCTGTTTAATCACCGATTCCTTTTTTATTTATTTACTCAAACCGCACCACAGATTGTATTTGATTAAACCCCTATCTCTGACACATCTGATCTCTTTCGTTCTTTTCTAGACAACCACCGAAGGAAACCCTCAAATCCCTCTCCTTTGTGTTAAAAATTCTGCATCAAGGAATTCTGCATCAAGGTAATTAAATATTATATTATTCTTTTGCATATAAATTGAATAGATTAGGAGAAGATAAATTAGATATTATTGATAGAATCAATATCGTTCTTAGATTGTATTAATTTATGAATAAGTATTCCTTAATTAAAATATGAAAATTTAGTTTCTTCAAAGATATTATAATCTGAAACTATTCTCTTAACTTTCTTTTGTATTTATTCAATTTCAATCATATAATTTGACATATAATTTGTTTCAACGTTTTCTTTTCCTAAAGTAGTCAAGATCTGATTTCAAAATCAGAATATGATGTATACTTTTGTATTTGATAACTCCAAATAGAAATTGATTAAACTCACTAATTGTTGTTATTAGTATTTTTAATAATTTCATATCCGTTCTGTTTATTGGAATAAAACTAAAATTCTCGGTTATGATAAAGATTAAGTTAACAGAAGCAAAATCATCTATTTTGTTTATATATTTTTTTTCCCTATTTAATTATTTATTATATTTCTTTAATTCTCTAATACTAAAAAGAGAATAGAAACCAAATTATTGTAAGCCGAATTTAAATTGTCATAGTTGCCTGAATAGTAAAATAGGATAAATGATATATAGTATTAAGGGTTTTAGGAAACGAGAATCAGTAAGTTCAAACATTATTAATTAAAGGTATGCTTATGTTTTAGGTTCGACTTTTAAGGATAATAACGACGTAAGAGACGATCAAGGAATTACTCAAATATCAGGTGCGGGTTTTCTGGACTTTGTAAAATTATTACTTATCGTTTTGTTTGTATTTATTTTTGCATAGTTGAATTATGCATGTTGAAATCGAACGACCGTTTGACTTTGTTAGAGAATATTATGATAGGATTATTCGTTTGATCAACGAGCTTATATGATGTGTTGTGATGAGTAAATATACGTGATATGAAAGGACAACTAAAGTGAACAGGAGCCGATATGTTCGCATATCGGGATGTATACATTGGGTCCAGTATTCGACTGGACCCCTCGTTAACGTGGCGTCGGTTGGACTTCCCGTCACGGGTCAAGACCTAGCGTAGGGTGGATTCCCCGTCTAGTGAGACAGCCTCTCACTGTTGGTTGGACTTCCCAGTGAGTTGGCGGCCTCCCATTGTTGGTTGGACTTCCCAGTGGGTTGGCGGTATTCCAATGTTGGTTGGACTTCCCATTGGAATGATAAGATAAATGAACTAACGGAAACTTGAGAGAAAATAAAAGTGTTTATGACCATAGGATTACATGGAATTAGAAACACATGAGCATTTATTATTTATTTCATTTTCATGCTTTTGAGAATTAAGTTAATTTTACAAACTCCGGGACTGGAACTGAATCCCGCACTGAGAGAATGTTCGAATCTCTCACCCGTTCCACTGTTATGTGGGTTCCAGGTAATGAGGAAGAGGCGCCCAAACAAGGTCGTGAGTAAAAGCAAGCGGAAGGATCCATGTTTATGATTTAATGCCACTTATTGTTTTGTTTGTTTAATTTCCACTAAATTGGTACACTTGAATAGACATGGTTGTTACCGTATTCCTAATCATGTCTATTGTGACCGCTGTTGAACCTCTTCGATTATTGTTGTAAGACTATTGTTTATAATATTTAATGTGGCATTTGTGGAACTTATTGATAATGTATGTGATGTGTATACGCTTTACGTATTAATACGTAGCGGGTTGTCTCGGGGTGTGACAGAAATACTGAACGCCGGCCTTTAAAACCGCTTTTTTTTTATTAATACCCAAAAAAAACAAAATATCAAATCTGCCTTTTATTGAGGACAGATTTGATATTTTGATTTTTTGGGTATTAATAAAAAAAGCGGCCTTTAAGATATGGAGATGGGAAAGAAATAGATTTTGGAGATTTCCAATTTGTAGCCTTGTAGGCACTTTAGTTGGTCCCGCTACTGACCTACTGTATCCACTTGGCAGGATTGAAATCAATAATTTAGTGTCATTCAAAAAGAAGTATAGTCTAAGACTCTAAGGGGGCTATGCTTTGCTTTAGTTGATAGATTAAAATAATTGCTTGTGAAAGCTTAGTTTTGTATGCTAGTAGTTTGCACGAATGATTGAAGTTGGTTTCAAACGAGGACCAAATTAAATGATTGATGATTACATATTTTGGTTATTTCCTATTTTAGACCCTACCCAATGGAATTCACATCACCTCAGGTTACCTGACTCAAGCAAATTATAATTAGACGGTTATTTTAACATGACACGAATCTCAAAATAGACCCCTACAGTCTCCATAGACACCGAATTGAGTTTGATCCAGATAGGATTAATCTGAGCCGTCCGTTTCAATTTGCTTGAGTCAGGTACCTGGGAGGATACGGATCCCTACCCAATGATCTTTGAACAAGTATCCTCTCCATTACTGTAAAAGATTCCCTTCACTTTACGGTTTGAGATTAACTCTCAGCCGCTTTGAGATTCGGGCTAGAGCAGGGGCAGTATTATTGGGCTTTGAGATCCGTGCCAAGTTAAAAAGAACGGTCCAGATCTAATAGTTGTAAAAGATTCTCTATTACGGTACCGGAGAGGATGTGAATTTATGATCTTTTAGGTTAGATTGGGTCACACAAAGAAATCCTTGTCCAACTCTTTTGTTTTAGAAATTAAACTCATCTTTATATTCTCTAAATGATAAAACGAAAATGGTCCATTACTTTTGAAAATCCACATTGCTCCTGAATTGTACTGATGAGAGAAATTGGATTAACAATTCCAATCCGGCCCAGCTCAAATTCATTTAGTAGTAGGCCTAACTCGCCAAGGCAGAGTTTGTATTTCAACTGTCTCACATTTTTATTTTTACTTTTGTTTCAATGTTCAACAATCTGAACCGTTTAAAATAATATTCATATTAAAATGTGTCTAGAGTCAAATTTAATATTATTTAGAATTTTTTAAGATAGATGTAAAATCATTGTTTTTGGATAGTCCATATATTTCCTATTTTGTATCTATCTAAAAAAATACAAAATTTCTAAAAAATATAAAATTTATTCTCCAAAAATATTTTAATATGAATATCATATTAAGCGGTTCGAATCGAGTGTTTGGATTTTGAAAATAAAGGTAAAGATGTAAGGTATGAGTAATGAGTAGGGCACGGAAACAGTGGGGCATTTTAAACCCTACTATTTTTTTTGTATCAATATTATTTGACTTGTTGAAAATTTTAAAAACAGTCTATTTTTTCTTCACATTATTTTCTTCAAATTTTTACCAGAAAATATAAGAAACAAGATTCTTGAAAAATAAATCTTATATATTTTTTTCAGATTCGTTATTTTACCTGCATATTCAAGTGCTTATTAATAGAAAAGAAGAAATAATAAAGAAAAGAGAGAGTGAATGGAACCATCTACATTTCTCCGTCCAATTTGTTCTACTTTTAGTTTTAATAAAAAAAACGTGGGCCTGTTTTGAACAAACCAGTTGTACCAGAAGAGATGAGTGTAATTAATATGCAAGTACCGGTTTTAATAATATTTGAAAAAGTATTATCTACTTGGATAATTTTATTACTTGAAATAAAACCTTTTTTTTTTGAAACACTGATAGTGGCTATCAGTTTACAATATTCTTAGAAAGTAAAAACAACAAAATTTACAGCACTCTTACATCAACTTCAATCATAAGTGAAAGAACGAGTTAGCAAAACTTGAACCAAAGTTGAACTTCCCTCCAGGTTTGACTTGCCAGTATAGCAGGATCTTTGCTATCTCCCTCAAATATCAATTGGTTTCTATTATTCCAGATAAACCAGCATCCTGCTATGAAGACCACTTTCCATTTAGTTCTCCTTGTTTGATTTCGGATCACCCTGTTGGAGCTTGTGATAACCCTTGTCACAGAATCACCTGGAGGCATTCTTCTAAAACCCGCCAGTGAGAGGTATCTATGCCAGAACAAAACTGCAAAGTTGCATTGCAGGAATAAGTGATGTGGTGTTTCCAGGGTACAGGCTTGACAGACCAAGCACCCGAGCTCACACTGGAATCCCATGCGAGCCATTCGGTCATGTGTCAGGAGTTTGTTTTGTAAACACAAGAAGGCGAACACTCGCACCGTGGGAGGCAATTTGAGGTGCCAAATAAAGCCGAACTGGCATTTTGTTTTTCCACCAGATATCATGACATCGTAGAAAGATTTGGCCGTGTATTCTTTATTCCTGCTCCATCTCCATTGTAAGATGTCTTCAGAAGCTGTGTTAGAATTGAGTACCGGTTGTAAACCACGGTGAATTGCCATCGCTAAAGACCACCTGCGACTGTCAGGTGGCGGTGTCTGTGAAGCCGCCAATACCGGGTTAGACCAGGTATCATACCAATAGGAGATCCGCAACCCCGTACCAATCTGCCAACAAGTGCTCCAATCGAATAGAGGCCTGATTTTGAGAAGCTGCATCCAAAAAAACGATCCATTTCGCATCCAAATTCGATGTTGTATGCTATTATTGGTTAATGATCTGAGTATAGTCATGGTTTCGGTCCACAGTGAGTTTGGTTGTTGGTACAATCGCCACCACCATCGCAGAAGTAACGAACAGTTTCTGATTGAGAGGTTTGCCACTCCCATGCCGCCATTATCCTTTGGTAAACATACCACCGGCCATTCCAGTAATGAGATTCCCCGTTTGTGCTCCGTGTATCCCCATAAAAACCGGCGTCGGATTCGATCCAGTCTATTAATAACCCATTTAGGCAACAGAAAGGATGACATAAAATAAATTGGAATTGAGCTCATAACAGAATTTATCAACTGAAGGCGGCCTCCTCTTGACATTAAACGACCTTTCCAGCCTTCAAACTTTGCTTCCACCTTTTCAATTAACGGGATATATTGTGCTTTGTTTGGTCTTTTGATTGTGAGTGGCAGCCCCAAATAGGTAATTGGGAATTGCGTCTGGGAGCAGCCCAGTATTGCCGATATAATTGAAATCCGATCGCTAGAGAGGTTGATCGGTATCCATGAGCTTTTACTGAAGTTGATATTCAAACCTGAGGTTGCCGCAAATAGCCTTAGCACGAGTTTGAGAGAGATTACTGCATTGTTATCCGAGCCTGTAACAAAGATTGTATCATCGGCATATTGGTGTATGATGATGGACTTACGCAGTTTCGTTGAAATCCGGTTATCAACCGACCTATTGACTACTTCCACCATTTTTTGAAGCACATCAACGGCGATATCAAATAGCATAGGCGATAACGGGTCGCCCTGGCGCAGACCCTGTCTGTGTGTGAAAAATTCTGAATCTCTCCCATTTATCACTACCCGAGAAGTAGCTGTGTTGAGCAGATTATTGATCCATCGCACCCACTTATCCGGGAACCCCCTGGCTCTCATGACAGTTTCTAAAAAGTACCAATTAACCGAATCGAATGCTTTTGCAAAGTCGATTTTAACGAAGCAAGCCGATCTGCCAGTGCTCGAGATATGATGTAGCATTTCTCGTGTAGAGTTGAAGTTTTCTGTTATTTGCCGGCCTTGGATGAATGCCGTTTGACTCGAGGCAATCAACTCCGGCAACACCGTTCTAAGTCGATTGGCTAAGATCTTAGAAATAAGCTTCGGAATCACGTTGATTAGGCTGATCGGCCGATAATCACCAACCTTTTCAGGAACTTCTTTTTTTGGGATCATGATTATGTTTGCCTGATTAATCTCCCGTAGGTTTAAAGTGCCATCATGAAAAGCCTGAACCATCAGTAGGAAATCATGTTTGAATAGGGGCCATTGTGTCTGCAGAAGTTCATTAGGCAGGCCATCAGGACCAGTAGCCTTATTCCTTGCCAGTTGTCTAACCGCCAATTCTATTTCCAGCTCATTAAACGGTTCTTGTAGATGAGCTAGGTTCGGATTTGTGGGGTATAGAACCTTGGGATCAAAGTTGAGAACCGATTTCTCCACTCCCAGCAGCCCCTCCATATGCATTTTAAAAATGTCAAGGATTTGCTCTTCATCAGTGATCAGTTCGGTTTGGTGTTGAATGGAAGAAACTCTATTTCTTCTAAGCCTAGCGGAAGCTACCGCGTGGAAATAGCGGGTATTCTTATCTCCGACCTTTAACCATTTGCATCTAGATCGGTGGTGCCATCGTGCCTCAATAATGCATGCCAAGTAATACGCCCTCTCTTTGACCATAATCCTGAATCGGCGCTCATACCCTTCAAGGTTTCTTCTTTCTTCAACCTGATCAAACAATAGAAGGGTTTGCCGGCAGCAATGTAGCTGTGTTTCAATTTCATCGAAATTTCTGCAATGCCAATCTCTGAGCTTCTTATGAATGAGCAAAAAACTTTTCTTGAACCATTCCAAGGTTGTGAGGTTGCGATCTGCATTGTTCCATGTATCTTGGATTATAGCAGTGGCTTCCGGGTTGGACAACCAAAACAATTCCATGCGGTATTGGCGCTTCG
The DNA here is from genome assembly GCA_028015225.1 of Carex myosuroides. Taxonomy (NCBI): domain Eukaryota; kingdom Viridiplantae; phylum Streptophyta; class Magnoliopsida; order Poales; family Cyperaceae; genus Carex; species Carex myosuroides. The sequence continues at coordinate 11,411,269 of CM051475.1, read as the reverse complement.
GTGTTTGATCATGAGCAAACTGGACCAGCATCGGTGCATGGTCAGAGACGAGAATTTCCATGGCTTGCAATGAAATTATTGGGAATTGGGAAGAGAGTTCGGGTGCCACCATGATTCTGTCAATTTTAGAGTGAGTTGGAGCCGGTCGGTTATTGCACCACGTGAATTTTCTATTTCGCAAAGGTATGTCAATGAGCTGCAAATCTCTAATTACATCATTGAAAAGCGACATTAGCGAGAAACTTCTTTGATTTCCAGATCTATCAATGAGCCAGCGAACTAAATTAAAGTCTCCACCAAGCAACCATGGATGATTGACCAAAGAAGCTAAATTTCTGATTTCCTGAATAAAATTGGGTTTGAGGTCTTCTGTGGATGGGCCATAGACATTAGTAATCAGCAGAGTCTGACCCGAATGTATTTGAAGCAGCAGTACGGAGATTGAATGTCGTGTCACCCATGAATTAAGGACCCGGAAGCAATGCTTCCAAGCTATAAGAAGGCCCCCCGCCGATCCTATGGCATGCAACACAGCACAATTTCTGTTAAAAAAGGAAGGAAGAGTCCGACAGTAATAATTCAAATTATAATCATTCCATTTAGTTTCTTGCATCACTACAATATCACATCGCGATTTCCTAATCACATTTTTTACCACATCGCATTTTTGCGAACAACCGAGACCTCGCACATTCCATGATAAAAGTTTAAATTTTCTGAATTTTGTTGTACTTGAAATAAAACCTTAATGAAGGAAAACATCTATAGATGGCTTGACCCTCTTGTTTCTCTAAAATATATATATATATATAGAGAGTGGCTAAGATCAAAGTGGTATGACCAAGGCCTTTGGTGCTACCAAGTCGTTTTTGGATTTTCAAAGTCCAAATGGTCGATCTAAACCGTTAGATGTGATCTCTATATTAAAATTTGCTTGGAGACCAAATTTTACATTTTTTGGAATTTTTTTACTATTTTTTAAGCCACTTTGAAAATTGCTGATCACATGGTCCAGAATTTGGTTGCACTGTTTTTACTGTTCACCCGGATCTGTCATTTTCAAAGTGACTTAAAAAATAGTAAAAAAATTACAAAAAATGTAAAATTTGGTCTCCAAGCATATTTTAATATAGATTGAACATCTAACGGTTTGAATCGACCATTTGAACTTTAAAATTGCAAAAACTAATTGGTAGCACCAAGGCCTTGGTCATACCACTTTGACCTTAGCCACTCTCTCTCTCTATATATATATATATTTTTAATTAATTCAGTATTAATTTTAGAAATTGTCATGATTGTCAACAAAAATGATCGTAATGTGATTCCTGCTTATAGGTTTCTCTCAAATAGCTTTTTTATATATATCCAAACAAATTAGTGAAGAACATTAGTCAATAATCCTTTTATGTTCCATATAAATTATTCTGGTGTACAACTATATATCCAAATTTTTTATGAAAGCTTCTATAAACCCCTCAATCTTTGAGTAACTACAGTCTTAGAATCTTTTGTCCTTGCCAACTATACTACCGTCCCATTTTATATCCAAAAGTTTTAATTGCAAAATGGTGTCAGCCTCCCGCAATTTTTGCACCTTCCCCATTTCTTTTTGTTCCAACTTTTTGTGCAGCTACAAGTTGTGTGTATACATTTCTTATTCTATATAAATGCTATATGTAGTTGTCAAATTTACAATGATTTTTTCTTAAGAGTTACATACAAATTTGCTACATAAAGGTACTGAAAAAGTCCCGAAAATTTGTGACGAAATAGTTATAGACTTTTAGATGATATGAATTCTGATTCCTTCTATACCTGGGTAATTTTAAGAGATATTTACATTCCTTGGGTATCTTTTGGAATAATTAAGGGATGTACTTTCTTAATTTGAATTTGAGATATAGATTTGCTACTAATATGAAAAATGAGATCTTTTATCTTAAGAAATGAATGTCCTACACCTCGTTAAACTCTCGGGCATTGGTGACTTTTGATGGAGCGAAAACCGAGGCAACCAGGCGATACCGAAGCGAAGTGGAGGCGAACCAATGGCGACCGACGAACAGACAAGGACGAAGAGGAAGGATGGCAGACAGTCACCAGGCGGAAGAAAAGGATGCAGCAACAAGGAAGAAGCAATCAACCAACTCACACAGGATCCAAACAGAGAAGCTACACCACCTTTAACATGAATAAATGCTTCAGATGTCTCTCCAAGTACCACCAGGTTGCGCAGTGCAGGGAGCCAATAAGATGTCATAAATGTTTGAAACTAGGGCACTACTCCTACAGGTGCACTATAAAACCCAAACCAACTCCTCCCAAGACCCACCCCACCCCTAAACCAAAATACCACAAGCCAACAACATACGCCCAAGCTGTCAACCCGACCATGGCTTTCCATGATGATCACTTGGAACCTTTTTGGGATGAGAGACCTGAGGAAGACGGCGTTTTCCTCCCATCACTTCAACCACTGAGATCGTCCACCCAATACCTGGAAAGGGCAGCATGGGTCGAACAACAAATAGGCGTCCACTCTCCGGCGTTCATGGAAGCTGTCAGGAGGACGCTAGCTCGCATCCATGGCGGTCCACTCTCGGCATACTGCTGTGAAACAACTGGAAGGAACAGATGTCTTCTCATTTTTCAAAGCGAGCAACTCAAAGACGCGGCAGTTCAGGAGGGACCGTATGTGATACCGGCACTGGGCGCCCAATTCTACCTCCGCGCATGGCTCCCAACAGATGGCCTGCACCACCGCCTGCCCCGATACGAGTCTTGGATCAGGCTCATAGGCGCTCCACTACACATGTGGCATACAGAGGGCATCAACCGTCTTGCCACCAGGCTAGGGACGGTCAAAAGCATAATGCCGTACGGGTTGCAAGCACGCCAACTTGAACACATCACGGTACACCTAGCTACCGGACACCCAAGGACCATACCGAAGTTCCTTAAGGCCAAGATGGGAGAATATGAGAAAATAATACAGGTTAAGCTCTTGGCGTGGAGGATGGACCAGCCGACCGACTTCCCACCACCACCGGACATGACACAAAGAAGACAACCAGCTGCTCGTCAGCCACTGCAACCCCGTCAACCTCGCCAGCAAGCACCACCCTCACCTAACATTCACTCATACTCAGGAGAAAGCAGTGCAGACTCGAACTATCACCCATGGGCACAAAGCAGGCCGATGACAAATCAGGTGGACTTAGCAAAGCGCAAACCGAAAGGGATATGGGTGCCTAAACCCAAGGTTATCCCTACTGGCGACTCATCTACCCTAGCTATGACCGCTGCCCCGGCCAAAGGAAAGAATAATGCCGTTACACCGATCACTCCCAAGCCTATATCAAGAGAAGAACGCCTAACAGAGGAAAATATAGCCAGATTGGTGCAAATCATGAAACTGCCGGGCCTGCCATGCACCCAAAATCAGGCTAACACCCCTGCCAAGGCGACAAACCACACCATGGCCATCTTTCATGAGCAGAAGAAAGAACAGAGCATAGCAACACAAAAGTCAACAGCAATGATGGGATCCACTGTGACGATCTACACGGGATCCACTGTGACAGTGAAAATATCTCTGACATACCCTGCTATTGGCATTAAATGGCTTGGATCAAATCCAACCTTGCGCAACATAACCGTTAGCCTAGGTACGAATATCGAAGTACAAGTACAAGAGTTGAGGCGCATATCAGAGCAGGGTTTTAATGAGGAATCGATGGATGGGACAGGAAATCCAAAACAGCTGCCAAACAGCTGGATCTCCCAAGGCACACATAATTCAAACTTTCTGAAGGGCCCTGAAATTCCCCCAGTAGAGCAAGATCAATATGAGGGTCCACCAGGCTTTGAGGCCCATACGTTATGTCTCTCAAGCCCAGCAACCAAGGGATTCAGCCCAGGGGAAGACACCAGCCCAACTTTGGAACTTGTTAACACAAACAAGGAGCAGACCGGTCCCGAAGCAACAAGCCCAGTGCACATGCTAAGCAGCCCGATACCACTACAGCCAGCCCCCGAACCTCGCCGTAGCCCTCGGATCAAACGAAAGATGGACGGTCCTTACGTTCCTATGATGGAAAGAGCAAAGAAAATATTGGGATACGAGGAAACGTTGCCACAAAAGAAAAAGAATAATCGGGCTAAAAAGGCGGACAAGCCGATCAGCACATATATGCAAAGCACAGACCCACTGTCCGACACTCAGGCCGAACTGGTGCTGGCCGCCGCGGGGATAGAACTGGAAGGGTCCATCAAGGACGAGGTTAACAAAGAAATCATGCAAGCGACAGCGGCAGCAGCTACGGCAGCGGCTACAGCTACAACAGCAGCTACGGCAGCGACCATGACTGCGCCCTCAACACCAGCAGCGGCTGTGACAGAGGCTGCAGCTGCGGAAGAACAAGTAGTTGAGGCTACAACAGTGGCTGCGGCAGCGAATGCCGTAGCTTCGATCTAGACACAAGGCCGAGCAAGTATCAGCTAGTTAATTAGTAGTGTATTTTATTTTCAATGTTTGGTCAAAGAATTGAAGTACTCTATGTAAGAAGGAAGGGCAGTTCTAGATTACAGGATGGAACAAACAGAAGTAAGAAGATAGGAGATTTTTGGCGAGATAAGGTAGTAGGGGAAGAAGAAATCTGTTGGGAAATTAAGAAAACTTATTGTATATGGGGGGGTGCAGGCTTAAGGCCGATGTTGTACCACTCTCTCAAATACAAATTAATCCAAACTATTTATTTCTACTACTTGGTGCTCACTGTTCCTCATGAATTACAAATCCAAAATTAAGATCTTATCATGGAACGTCAGAGGGTTGAATGACAGACACAAGAGATTAACGGTGCGACAATCAATCTTACTAGAAAGACCTCACATCATATGCCTACAAGAAACAAAGATTGCGCAGATGGATAATAACATCATCAAGGAAATTTGTGGGAAGGGTTTAAGGAGAACACAAGTGTTAAATGCATGTGGAACAAGAGGAGGTATTCTCCTCGCATGGTCTGACAGGATATTTGCGGAGGTCAACTCACAAACCCGGGACTACACAATCACAACACTGTTAAAAAACCAAGAAGACCAGCAACAATTCTACCTCACAGTCGTATATGGACCGTCAACCAACACCCTCCGCCAACACTTTTTAGATGAACTCAAGGCAATCAGACCTACTGACAACACACCATGGGTAATCTGCGGAGATTTCAACTTCACCATCGACATCAGTGATCGAAACACAAACACCTCCAGGAATCAAACCACCCGCTTTTCACAATTCATCTCATCTCTGGGCCTAATCAACCTGCCTCTCATAGGCCGACAATACACATGGAGCAGAGCTAACAGACAACACCAAGCAGCCATGGCAAGACTGGACCGTTTTCTGGTTTCCACAGAATGGAACGCAAAATACCCAATCTCCACACAACGGGCACTACCAAACAAATCGTCCGACCATTGCCCCATACTCTACACGGTGACGACTAAATGCAGCAGGACAAACTTTTTTCGGTTTGAGAACTTATGGTTGAGACTACCACAACTGCATCAAATAGTGGCATCGACTTGGCAGGAACACAGGAAAGCAAAGAACCCAGAGGAGTTACACCGAAAATTGGAAATATTGACAAAGGCCATTAAAGATTGGGCAGGGGAACGAGTGACAAATATGCTACGCGTATATATGCTACGCGTATATAAGGGCCTCTCCGTGCTACGGCTCACTTTTTGAGTTTTCAAAATCCGAACGGTCGATCCGAACCGTTCAACATGATCTCCATATGAATATGTACTTGCAAACCAAATTTTATATTTTTTAGAATTTTTTTACTATTTATTAAGCCACTTTGAAAATCGCTGATCCAATGGTCCAGCAGATTTTACTGTTGTGTACAAATTAGTGTTTTTTCAAAGTGGCTGTTCGCGCAGAAGCGCAACGCAAGTTTCGGTACGCTTGAGGGTGTACCTTTTAAAACCGCGTTTACACTTCACGAGTAAGGGTTGCAAGTGCACAACCCCTATCGAGTAGTATAATCGGGTATCGATCCACAGGGACGGACAATTACTAGGTTAGAATCTACCTAACTCGATTAAAAACTAGAAGTGAGAAAGATTTGGTTTGGTATTTAATTTCCTAAAAGGTCAATTCAAACAATTCAAACAATTCAGAAAGATGTAATAAAATGCTAGAAGAAATGTAAATTGTGTTTTGATTATGGATAAAAGGCGTTTCCAGGGTTTCAGACTTCATCTATGATCTGCCTCTAGTGGTACGGCCCGTACCAAGTCGGTACGGCTAGGCCGTACTTAACTTGGTAAGGCAAGGCCGTACCACTCTGGTAAGACCCGTACTGGCTTCCCAGAACAGAGCTTACCAGTTCGAGTTGATGCATTTCCTTGCTGGTACCTTGTGCTAAACTCTTTGGAAAGGTTCAATTGACCATACCTAAGGTTCCTAAGCCTCAACTGTCGTTTGTTGGATCAAGATCTAGGTTGGAATGCAATTGATTGCCTTTTAGGGATTTCTACACCTCAACTCTCGTGTGTTGGTACAGATCTACCCTAACTGGTTGATTGGAGACCTAAGGCACCCTCTAATCTGTCGATTAGAGGAGAATTCAACCTCTCGGCTTCAATTCGAACAAGTCTACCCTAAACAATTGATTTGGTTGAGAGACTGAGATGATCACATGACCTTGATAGGTTCGATCTAAACCTAGAGGTTCATCATACACAATCACAGCAATCAAAGCAAAAGATAGCAAAGAAATCACAATCAATCAATCAAAAGAGTTCATACAAGATACAAGTCAAAGAAAAGTCAAAACAAATCAAGAATCCATCTCTAAACCCTAGAACTAAAATAACTACTCACAGCACATGATCTGATCTAAAAATACAATAAAAGGGATAGAGATAGCCATGGATCGAAGGGATCGAGAGGAGGAAGCTAGATCCGTCGAGTTTCGCCTCTTTCCTCTTCCTTCCTTCTTGCTCCTAGCTCCTTAGCTCTCTTTCTCTCTCTTACTGTGCTCTCAAATAGATCTGGAATGGAATGTATGTCGAAATTGGAGAGTTCCCCGCTTTAAATAGCCTCTGCCAAAATTTGAATCTGTCAGGCCGCCTTTATGTACGGCCCGTACCAAAGTGGTACGGCCTGGCCGTACCAGGCGTGAAGAGCTGAAAACGGCTAAGTCTGGTGAGACCCGTACCAAGCCTGGTAAGGGTCGTACCTCATCATCTGAATCGCCGTTTCTTCGTGTGTTTTGCTCCAAACCTGCAGAAAACAAACAAACACTCAGCAGTACCAAATTCTAAAGATATATCTATGAAATGCACATGATTCTGGTGAATTATGGCACGAATCTGGTACGAAAACAGGCCTAAAATAGACTAAATATGCGAGGTATCAAATTCCCCCAAGCTGAACCTTTGCTTGTCCTCAAGCAAAAAGTTTCAAACTCGGGTAAAAGTGCTGGACAACTAAATCTAAATGCAGATACAAGTCTAAATGTGAAAACCTACGTGAATCTGCTATAGTCAAGAATTTCTAGAATCGATTCGGTTGTAATTCAAATATGCCTTTATAAACCTTGATTCACTCCACCAATTAGTCAATTGAACTTCTTATTTTGAGATGCTTCTAACAATGGAAAGACTAATTACCTAGGTTTGATCGAAACAATTTCATTCTTTTTCCGAATCAGTGCTTTCATTCAAGGTGATTTTTCTTTTCATTTTCCCTCCCCCAAGCTTGAATCAAGCTTAAGGGTAAGAAAGTTGCGAACGAAGTGTGTTGGTATGAGCAAAATTTTCTTTCTTTATTTCTAATTGGGAGACGAGCTCAAAGGCGCCCATTCGAGGCTTATTGCCAGTACTCTTATGTTCTCCATCTTTCTTTCTTTTTTTTTTCTTTTTTTTTCTTTTTTTTTTTTGCTCATACCATGAATACACACATCTATTGGTATTCATTCATACCAATGGATATTCCAAACTTTCTTAATTGGAAAATCTCAATTCCTAAAGGCACAGTTCAGTTTTTTCGAATAATCTCGTTCTATTCAATTCTAAGTTTGTTTCATCGTTTCCATTATTAAAAACATCTCAACCTAAGCAGTTCAATAACCAATCATGAGTTAGTTCCAATTCACTCAGGTCTATCCTAATCACAACTAAATTGTTTCAAAGTTATTCTCAATTCTAGCAATTCATGCAAATCTTCACCTAACAATGCACGAAAATACGAAAAAAATGCAGGAAAAATAACGGTAAAGTAAACATGACCTAAATGCAAATGTCATCCCCCCAAGCTTAGCCGGAGCATTGTCCTCAATGCTTCAAGACTATAAGATAAAAGAGATAAAAGAAGCTCGGGGAAAAGAGAGCGAACCTGATCAGTCGTGGGAGCGGTCGTACCAGAGCCAGTCACTCAACTGCTGCTCTATCCCAGTCACGCGCTGCGTGAGATCATGGAGTGCGGCGCCCTGCTCACGAATGGCAGCACCCTGCTCATAGAGTGCAACACCCTGCTCCTGACGCATGCCGTACATCAGGTGGTAGACATCCTGGATGGTGGGCTCAGAGACTGGAGGGGGATACACAGGTCGACTGTAGGAGGTGGAGGGGCCGGCAGCGTAGGCGGAGGTGGATGGGCCAGTCTGGTACGTGGAAGGGCCAGCTCCATAGAAAGAGGTACCTGCACCAAAGGGTGAAGGATGTACCTGCTCGGAGAAGGGGGGAGCCTGGCCGGGGAATGGGTGCACAAGAGGAGAAAGAGGATGTGTCTGCTCAAACGGAGCCTGGACTGGAGAGGTGGTGGCGTCGATCATCTCCTTATCGCCCTGCGGTGGTGGTGGAGGAGGTGGAGGGGGAGGTGGGGGAGGTGGAGATGGGGCCACAGGGGCAGGCGGCACGCGGGGCGGACGTCGGAAATACCAAGTGCTCCGGTCAGTGAAGGAGAGAGTGACCGGGAAAGGCATGACATAGCTGGACCTCCCGTCAGGCATGCGCCAAGACCAAGCACCTCGCCCATCGCGTCCGGCTGCTGACTCGATGAACTTGTAGGTGGAGAACTGAGTGAGAGAGAGAGATCGGGAGCTCCTGCACTCCTCGTCGCCGATGATCTGGAGGTGTAAGCGCTCGGCGATCAGAGTGACATAGGCTGAGATGTAGACAATGCCACCCGGCTTGGGCTGCCTCTGGATGTCGAGCCAGTGGTGGATCATGGCGAGCATCAGATCGGGCCGCTCGAGAGTGCTGTCGGGGCGCAGCATATGATCCACCAGCTGCATATCCTCAACATTGGCACGGGCGAACGTCTCGCCACGCGCAAAGATGGTGCAACCGAGAATACGCAGCAGACATCGGATGACCGGATGAGGGACATTGAGCTGCTTGTAGTCCTTGTTGAAAGCTGACCCGGCTGGGCTGCCAGAGATCAGCTCCCAGAAACTGTCGCGCTCCAGGCCCTCAGAGAAAGAGAGGGTGTCAGTGGTCGGGTTCGGCTCAAAGCCAAACCACTCCCTCAAGTCAGACAGCAGCACACGGTGGGTCTGGAGCATGCGGAACTTGATGTACGGGTGATCCCTCCGCGTGTACTTGAGCTCCAGAGAGGAGAGAAACTCGATGGTGAGCTTCTTGTACCCCCTCTGGGCAATCGTCTAGAAGGCAGGAGTGATCCCGATCCGGGTGGTAAGGCGGAGGAACTCAGCCTCAAGTCCCATCGTCTGTAGAGCAGAGAAATCAACAATCCTCGTGTTGTTGATCTTTTTCTTCAGCAGGATGGAGAAGTACTTGAACTGCCGACGGGTCGGCATGAAGAAGTACTCCTCGGTGTATGCATCGGCACGCTGGGTGGCATCAGAGAGGGCCGCATCAGTGCCAAAGGAGTCAGAGGTGTGGTCGGAGCCGTGGACGGAGGCGTGGATGGAGGCCTGGTCAGAGCCCTGGTCCTGGTTAGAGGCCTCGTCAGAGCCCTGGTCCTGGTCAGCAGATGGGTGGTAGGAGGGGCTCTCTTGTGGGCTCCGGTGACCGGACTGATGCCCACTGGATGTGGTCTCGCCCTCGTAGTAGATGGGATCGACGGCGTCCTGAAGGGAAGGGCTCTGGCGGGACCCAGTCCTGGCTGCACTCTCCCGGGAGTGGCGAGATGCGCGGGAGTCACTCCGAGACGCACTCCGGTGGGAGTGATGAGATGACGTGGGGGCATCAGCAGGAGGGACGTTGGCCATCGGGCCAGTGGCGGAAGGGATGGAGGCGTCAGAGGGCGTAGAGGAGCGAGAGGATTGCCGACGCATTTCTCTCAGACGCTCGTTTGGCTGGTTGAGGGTCCGACTGGGTAGGTACGGCCTGGTCTGACCTAGTTGGTACGGCCTGGTCTGACCTAGGTAGGTACGGCCTAGCCGCACAGGCTGGTACGGGCCGTACCTAACTTAGGGTTTTGGTGTTGGCTGGTAAGGGCCGCACCAACTGGTACCAGTGACAGAAATGGGGTTTTGTTGCAACCAATTCACTCCTAAACCAGTACAAGGTGATTACAAATTACAAAATTGGGCTGGTTAGGGTTAATTGGTACAAACTGGTACAAGTTTGGTGTCAGTTCAGAGAGGTCGGTACGGGCCGGACCTACTTGGTACGGGTGGGCCGTACCAAGCTAGGGTTTGACAGATCAAGGGTGGAACCGAGAGAAGAAGAGAGGGATGCACGAAAAATGGGTGAAAACAAAGAAAATTGAAGAAGATGCACTAACCGAGAGCAAGGAGGTGCGGGTCAGACCGAAGAGGCGTGCGGGTCGTACCGAAGAGGTGCTGGTGGGGCGTTGATCTCCGGTGCTCCTGTGCTCCTTGTGCTCGGTTAGGGTGGAAGGAGAGGTAGAAGGAGTGGAGAGGGAGAGAAAATGGAGAGGGAGAGAAGAGAGAGAAGAGAGAGGTGCGGCTGGGAAGAAAGGGGAAAGGGAAGGGGTGCGGGTTCGGGGGTTTAAAAAGAAAAAGGCGGCAGTTAATGCGTCGGTTCGCGTCTCTGACCTAGGTACGGTCTGGCCGTACCAAATTGGTACGGGCCGTACCAACCCTTCAATTTTCAGGCCGTACCAATGTGGTATGGCCTAGCCGAACCAACCTCAATTTTTTTTTTGTTTCTCTTTCTCGTGACTTCTCAAGCCGCTCGTGATGCAATGCAGAAGAATGAATGCATGTCTATCTGTTCCTAAGATGCAAAACAGGTAAAAATGGCTTGGGCTGCCTCCCAAGGAGCGCTCGTTTTAGGTCTCGAGCTCGACCTTCTCTCGTCAGGCTTTGGTTGGAGATGGATCGGAGAGATCCAAGCTCACTCGCATTTCTTGGGGATGATCAGCAATGTAGTGCTTGAGACGCTGACCATTGACTTTGAAAGTCTGCCCCTCCTTGTTTTCCAATTCCACGGCGCCAAATGGGAACACTGCTCTCACCCGGAATGGACCGGACCACCTGGACTTCAGCTTCCCTGGAAAGAGCCTAAGTCGAGAATTGAACAAGAGGACCAGGTCTCCCTCATGGAACTCACGAGGCATGATGCGCTTGTCGTGAACCTGTTTGGTCCTTTCCTTGTAAATTCTCGCGTTCTCGTAGGCATTGAGACGCATCTCCTCTAACTCATGCAAGTCAAGGATGCGTTTCTCTCCAGCTGAGAGCAAGTCCATGTTGATGGCCCGTGTGGCCCAGTATGCCTTGTGCTCAATTTCCACGGGTAAGTGGCAGGACTTTCCGTACACCAATTTGAAAGGGCTCATCCCAATCGGAGTTTTGAAGGCTGTACGGTAGGCCCAAAGTGCGTCACTCAGCTTGAGCGACCAATCCTTTCTCGTTCGAGCAACGGTCTTCTCCAGGATAGACTTGATCTCTCTGTTGGAAATCTCGGCTTGACCGTTGGCTTGAGGATGGTAGGATGTGGTCACCTTGTGAGTGACTCCATGGCGACTCAGGAGATTGTCGAACTGGCGGTTGATGAAGTGCTTGCCACCATCACTGATGACGGCTCTTGGAACTCCAAAGCGAGGGAAGATGATGTCAGTGAACAGTCTTTTCACGGCATTGGAGTCCGCATTCTTGCACGCAACTGCCTCCACCCACTTGGAGACGTAGTCAACAGCCACCAGGATGTACTCGTTCCCACAAGAGGGTGGAAACGGTCCCATGAAGTCAATGCCCCAGACATCAAAGATGTCTACCTCTAGAATAGAGTGGAGAGGCATTTCATTCTTCTTGGAGATGTTTCCGGTGCGCTGACACTTGTCACAAGCTGCGACGAAGGTCCTAGCATCTCTGAAAAGTGAAGGCCAGAAGAAGCCGGATTGTAGGACCTTTGAAGCAGTCTTGGAGGATGAAGCGTGTCCTCCGTAGGCTGAGGAGTGGCAGTGCTCAAGAATGGAGCGCGTCTCGTCATATGGCACACATCGTCGGTAGATGCCATCAACGCCAGTCTTGAAGAGGTAGGGGTCGTCCCAGAAGTAGAACTTGGCGTCCGATCGCAGCTTCTTCTTCTGCTGGTATGACATGGTAGGAGGAAGTACTCCTGAGGCGAGAAAGTTCGCAATGTCTGCATACCAGGGTGCTGACTTGGTGTTCACTCGGTCAGTGGCATGGAACGTCCGATCTTGCACCGCATGAGTCGCGTGCATCGGTGTACCAACCGAGTGGATCTCATTCATAGCAGAAATCGAATGGAATTGGTCATCAGGGAACGAGTCATCAATTGGCAGGCTACCAGAGCCATCATCTTCCCAGCGAAGCCGGGACAGATGGTCAGCCACGGTGTTTTCGACTCCTTTCTTGTCCCTGATTTCGATGTCAAACTCCTGCAGGAGGAGAATCCACCTAATCAAGCGAGGTTTGGCATCCTGCTTGCTCAACAGATACTTGAGTGCGGCGTGGTCAGTGTAGATCACTATCTTGGAACCAACCAGATAGGATCTAAACTTGTCGAGAGCGAACACAACAGCCAAAAGCTCCTTTTCGGTTGTTGTGTAGTTCATCTGGGCAGGGTCTAGCACCTTGCTAGCGTAGTAGATAGCACATGGCTTGTTCTCCTTCCGCTGCCCAAGAACCGCTCCCACAGCGTAATCACTCGCATCGCACATCAACTCGAATGGCAAGGTCCAGTCTAGAGGCTGCAGGATGGGTGCTGAGACAAGGGCTTCTTTCAATCGGCAAAACGAATCGACACATTCCTGCGTGAAGATGAAATCAGAGTCCTTGATGAGCAGGTTGGTCAATGGTTTTGCGATTTTCGAGAAGTCCCTGATGAATCGGCGGTAGAAGCCAGCGTGTCCCAGAAAGCTTCGCACAGCTTTGACATTTGTTGGGATCTCCAGCTTCTCGATCACCTCCACCTTGGCTTTGTCAACCTCAATTCCTTTGGAGGTCACCACATGTCCAAGGACAACTCCCTCTTGGACCATGAAGTGACATTTCTCCCAATTCAGGATCAGGTTGACCTCTTCACACTTCTCCAGGATTTTGCAGAGGTTGGCTAGACATGAGTCAAAGCTGGTCCCATAGACAGAGAAGTCGTCCATGAAGACCTCAACCTCTTTCTCGATGAAATCTGAGAAGATAGCCATCATGGCTCTTTGGAAGGTGGCAGGTGCATTGCACAGACCGAATGGCATCCTACGGTATGCGAATGTACCGTAGGGACATGTGAAAGTGGTCTTGTCTTGGTCGTTCGGGTGAATGGGGATCTGAAAGAATCCTGAGTACCCGTCAAGGTAGCAAAAATGAGAATGAGTCGCAAGCCTTTCAAGGAGTTGGTCGACAAACGGCAGTGGGAAGTGATCCTTGCGCGTGGCAGCGTTGAGCTTCCTGTAGTCAATACACATGCGGTACCCAGATACCACACGAGTATGGACTAGCTCGTCCTTTTCATTTCTCACCACTGTCGTGCCTCCTTTCTTGGGCACCACGTGAACGGGACTCACCCACTTGCTGTCAGAGATGGGATAGATGATGCCTGCATCCAGGAGTTTGAGAATTTCCTTTTTCACCACCTCCTTCAGGTTGGGGTTGAGTCGCCGCTGGTGCTCCACAGACGGCTTGTGATCATCCTCGAGAAGAATCCGGTGTGAGCAGATGGCTGGGTTGATCCCTTTCAAGTCCTTGATCGAGTACCCAATCGCGCCCTTGTGAAATCTCAGCTTCTCCAGAAGTTTGGCGGTTTGATCGGGGTTTAGACTCGCATTGACGATCACAGGACGTGATTTTTCTGGATCGAGGAACTCGTATCTGAGATTGGTTGGAAGAGGTTTGAGTTCGGGAGTCGGACGCTCAGGCTGATCGTTGTCACGAGTCGCATCTGGGTGATCTGACTCGTGTGCTGTCGAGACGTCGGCCTTGGCAGGCTCCGCTCCACTCCTCGTCTCAGAGTGTGATGTACGATCCTCCAGATCCTCAGGAATCGCATCTGCTGCACAAATTGACTCGCTCGCCTCGCTTGGCAACTTGGAGAGGAATTCAGCGTCTTGGCGCAGCGAGTTATTGACTTGTTCAAGAAAGTAGTCCTTGGCCAGATCAGCCAAGCACTCCTCTATCCCGTCAACTCGGAAACATGTCTCAGATCGTGACGGATATCTCATGGCGCGATCGATTTGGAATTTCACCTTCTCTCCTCCAAAGTTCAGAGTCAGGATGCCCTACTTCACGTCAATTATCGCGCCAGCTGTACTCAGAAAAGGTCGCCCCAAGATGATTGGGACTTCCTTGTCTTCTTCCATCTCCATGACGACGAAATCGACAGGCACGAAGAACTTCCCAACTTGAACTGGCAGATCCTCCACCACACCAAGTGGAAGTCGGACTGAAGAATCCGCCAACTGCAGTGTCATCCTTGTGGGCTTGAGCTCCCCCACTCCTATGCGATCATAGATGGTGCGTGGCATGAGACTCACGCTCGCTCCTAGATCACACAGGGCTTTCTTGATTGTAGCCTTCCCAATGGTGCATGGAATGGAAAACTTTCCAGGATCGTCCAATTTGGGGGGTAGCTCGCTTTTCAAAATTGCGCTGCACTGCTCCGTCAGCTTGACTGTCGCGTGCCCCTCTAAGCTTCTCTTGTTGGAAAGGATGTCCTTCAGAAACTTGGCATAGGTGGGCATTTGGGTCAAAGCGTCGGTGAAAGGGATGGTGATCTGCAGCTGCTTGATGACGTTTGCGAAGTTGGCGAATTGCTCGTTCAGTCTCGTCTCAGCTAATCTCTGGGGGAATGGAACAGGTGGCCGGTATGGAGGTGGTTTCTCGGCACCTTTCTTCTTCTGACTACCTGACGCTTCGGATGGAGGTTGTGCAGGTCTTGCCGAGCTGGTGCAGTCTGCACTCGCTTGAGGTTGGATGACCTCAGCTCGTTCTGGATTAACCTCCTTCAGTGGAATTGACACAGGGGTCGGGGTCGCGTCAGGTGTCGCGTCAAGGATCGGATCAACTGTGCTCTCACTTGGCATTGGTGGCTCGTCGTATTGGGTCCCACTTCTCAGAGTGACCGCCTTAGCCTCTTCTCTTGGATTTGGTTCGGGCTGAGCTGGAAGCTTCCCGGGTCGAGAGTGGCTTGAGGTGACCATCTGGCTCAGCTGCTCCAGCAACTTGCTTTGGGCAGCCATTTGAGTGGTCATGCTCTGCATCTGCTCCCACATCATCTGATTCATCTTGCCCTGCTCGTGAGTGAAGTCGTTCACATCAGCGGGCGCATTCGACTTTGAGGGGCCAGATGGAGCTGCTCGGTTGCCTTGATTGGGAAAGGAAGCGTTCTGGTAGAAGTTCCTGTTGCCATTGTTGTTGCTGTTGCTGCTGCTCGAAGCTTGGGCTCTCCAATCGTTGTTGTTCGGAGGGGGTAGTTTCCAGTGTTGTTCGCCCGATTGTTCCAGTTGTTGTTGTTGTTGTACTGCGGCCTCTGGAAGCTGTTGTTGTTGAAGGGCGGTCTGAACGAAGAGTTGTTGAAAGGCGCAGGGTTGTTCTGGTTCGACCTCCAGTTCTGCTGCTCAACCGGATCCTTAGAGTAGGACCGGCTGAAGGGAGGTCTTGGGAAGAAGGAAGGCTCGTTGTTGAGAGAGTTGACCTGCTCACTCTCCTCGTCTTGTTGCACCAGCGGGCACTGCTCGTATGCGTGCCTCTCGTCTCCGCACATGACGCAGACTTGAGGTTGCTGTTCGACTGCCTTGACGCTGAGCTTGTCCATCGCCCGCTGCATGGCGTCCATCTTAGCGGTGAGAGCCGTGATGTGATCGAGCTCGTACTTGCCACCTCCTTGGCTACCTCCTTGGCCTCCTCGCTGGCGTGACGTGTCGCGGCCGGACCACTGCTGGTTCTGCGCCATGCTGTCGATCAAGTTCATAGCCTCTAAAGGCTCCCTTGACATCAGCGCGCCTCCCACAACAGCGTCCACGTAAGCACGTGTGCTCTCGTTCAGGCCGTCGTAAAACGTTTGAATTAAAAGCCAGTCGGGTATACCATGGTGTGGACAAGAGTACTGCAATTCTCTAAACCTTTCCCAAGCCTCATTCAGGGGTTCATCAAAAATTTGCCTAAAGCTGGTCAGGTCATGTCTTACCTTGGCTGTCCTCTTGTGAGGGAAAAATCTGGTCAGAAACAATTTGGACAAGTCCCTCCAAGTTCTAACAGAGTCCCTAGGCAAAGATCCTAACCATTTCTTGGCCTTATCCCTAAGAGTGAAAGGAAATAGAGCAAGCTTGGTGTAATCAGCATTCTCACCGTTGGTTTTGATGGTCGTGATGCACTCGAGGAAGGTCTGGAGGTGAGCGTGCGGGTCCTCGTGGTCGAGTCCGTGGAAGGTGTTCTGCTGCACCATGTTGACAACCCCCGGATTGAAGTTCGGTTGCTGTCCTGGAATGTGTGGTAGCCGGATCGCACCTCGCACGTCTCCAGCTCTCGGCACGTTGAACTCCCGCAGGGTCCGAGGCATGAAAACATCCTCATCATCGTCCGTCAGACGGCCTTCGTCTTCTCGCCGTTCTCTTTCTCTTTCCCTGGCCTCTGCCTCCAGTCTGATTCGGGCTTCGTCCTCTGCCCCAGCCATTTCTTCAGGTTCAGGTGTCTTGGTACGGGTCGGACCAGATTGGTGCGGCCTGGCCGTGCCTGAATCGGTACGGGTCGGACCAGATTGGTGCGGCCTAGCCGTACCAGAGGGTGGCTGAGCAGTCTCGGCTGAGTCTGGAGGAGTTTGATCGAACAGTGGGCCCTTGCTTCTCAGATTATACTTCAACCTGTATTTGCCTGCAGGGGGGGGGGTTCAAAAGCCAGTTTTTAGTGATTTTGATTAAGAAAAAGAAAACAAGAAAGATACAAGATAAAATCTAGATTAACTAAGCAAGGTAAAATCTAACTAGGCAATTGGTTACCGTCCCCGGCAACGGCGCCAAAAACTTGTTCGCGCAGAAGCGCAACGCAAGTTTCGGTACGCTTGAGGGCGTACCTTTTAAAACCGCGTTTACACTTCACGAGTAAGGGTTGCAAGTGCACAACCCCTATCGAGTAGTATAATCGGGTATCGATCCACAGGGACGGACAATTACTAGGTTAGAATCTACCTAACTCGATTAAAAACTAGAAGTGAGAAAGATTTGATTTGGTATTTAATTTCCTAAAAAGGTCAATTCAAACAATTCAAACAATTCAGAAAGATGTAATAAAATGCTAGAAGAAATGTAAATTGTGTTTTGATTATGGATAAAAGGCGTTTCCAGGGTTTCAGACTTCATCTATGATCTGCCTCTAGTGGTACGGCCCGTACCAAGTCGGTACGGCTAGGCCGTACTTAACTTGGTAAGGCAAGGCCGTACCACTCTGGTAAGACCCGTACTGGCTTCCCAGAACAGAGCTTACCAGTTCGAGTTGATGCATTTCCTTGCTGGTACCTTGTGCTAAACTCTTTGGAAAGGTTCAATTGACCATACCTAAGGTTCCTAAGCCTCAACTGTCGTTTGTTGGATCAAGATCTAGGTTGGAATGCAATTGATTGCCTTTTAGGGATTTCTACACCTCAACTCTCGTGTGTTGGTACAGATCTACCCTAACTGGTTGATTGGAGACCTAAGGCACCCTCTAATCTGTCGATTAGAGGAGAATTCAACCTCTCGGCTTCAATTCGAACAAGTCTACCCTAAACAATTGATTTGGTTGAGAGATTGAGATGATCACATGACCTTGATAGGTTCGATCTAAACCTAGAGGTTTATCATACACAATCACAGCAATCAAAGCAAAAGATAGCAAAGAAATCACAATCAATCAATCAAAAGAGTTCATACAAGATACAAGTCAAAGAAAGTCAAAACAAATCAAGAATCCATCTCTAAACCCTAGAAACTAAAATAACTACTCACAGCACATGATCTGATCTAAAAATACAATAAAAGGGATAGAGATAGCCATGGATCGAAGGGATCGAGAGGAGGAAGCTAGATCCGTCGAGTTTCGCCTCTTTCCTCTTCCTTCCTTCTTGCTCCTAGCTCCTTAGCTCTCTTTCTCTCTCTTACTGTGCTCTCAAATAGATCTGGAATGGAATGTATGTCGAAATTGGAGAGTTCCCCGCTTTAAATAGCCTCTGCCAAAATTTGAATCTGTCAGGCCGCCTTTATGTACGGCCCGTACCAAAGTGGTACGGCCTGGCCGTACCAGGCGTGAAGAGCTGAAAACGGCTAAGTCTGGTGAGACCCGTACCAAGCCTGGTAAGGGTCGTACCTCATCATCTGAATCGCCGTTTCTTCGTGTGTTTTGCTCCAAACCTGCAGAAAACAAACAAACACTCAGCAGTACCAAATTCTAAAGATATATCTATGAAATGCACATGATTCTGGTGAATTATGGCACGAATCTGGTACGAAAACAGGCCTAAAATAGACTAAATATGCGAGGTATCAGTGGCTTAATAAATAGTAAAAAAATTCTAAAAAATGTAAAATTTGGTTTGCAAGTACATATTCATATGGAGATCATGTTGGACGGTTCGGATCGACCGTTAGGATTTTGAAAACTCAAAAAGTGAGCCGTAGCACGGAGGGCTCTACGCTACGCGTAGCACCGTAGCACTGTCCTATATATATATATAGATGGGCTATTATACATTGCAATGCATAGGCACCCTTGTGCATTGGACCATAAATCACCGATTCAAAGTCCAAATGACCGATCCGTTCATCTTGTTCTCCATATTAATATGTGCTTGGAGACCAAATTTTACATTTTTGGAATTTTTTTACTATTTATTAAGCCACTTTGAAAGTTTCTGATCTGGTGGTCCAGAAAATTTTACTGTTTTTTACTGTTCACCGTTGGATCAGAAACTTTCAAAGTGGCTTAATAAATAGTAAAAAAATTCCAAAAAATGTAAAATTTGGTCTCCAAGTACATATTAATATGGAGAACAAGATGAACGGTTTGGATCAGTCATTTGGACTTTGAATCGGTGATTTATGGTCCAATGCACAAGGGTGCCTATGCATTGCAATGCACCATAGCCCATCTCTCTCTCTCTCTCTCTCTATATATATATATATATATATATATATATATAGTAGAACTAGGGTGCTCCTAAGCTCACCAAGCCCTTCCGTGAGCGCGACTCTAAAACCTATCAAATTGACTTCAAATGACATTTCCAAACCGTTAGATGTTCAATCTATATTAAAATGTGTTTGGAGACCAAATTTTACATTTTTTGAAATTTTTTTACTATTTATTAAGATGGTTTGAAAATCGCTGTTTTCCAATGGTGCAGAATTTTAATAAAAACAACGATTTTCAAACCATCTTAATAAATAGTAAAAAAATTCCAAAAAATGTAAAATTTGGTCTCCAAGCACATTTTAATATAGATTGAACATCTAACGGTTTGAAAATGTCGTTTGAAGTCAATTTGATAGGTTTTAGAGTCGCGCTCACGAAGGGCTTGGTGAGCTTAGGAGCACCCTAGTTCTACTCTATATATATATATATATATATATATATATATATATATATATATATATATATATATATATATATATATAATGACACCCTTTTATCTGTTTATTCAATCCGTATTGTATTCGATAAAACAGGTGCGGATTAGGTATATTTTTTTGTTTAGTTTATCGAGTTGGATAAGAATAAAGTTTTTTCATTAATATACAAGTAAGAGTATGAAAATGCTTCTGCCTGACATGTTTCGTACCTGTTAACACCCCTACCTAACTTCTAGATGTTCCCCATAATACTATTCAAAAGAATCAACACATATATTACAAATATATTACAAATAAGGTTAATTTTCTATTTACTTTTTAAAACTTCTTCAGTTTTATATTTACCTTTCTACTCTTTTTGTTATATCTAATATATTTCTCAACTCTCATTTTATTTTTCTATTTAATTATAAAGTTAATTATTCACTAATAGTGTCTAATTTATTTGTTTTCTATCATTCCCTTGTCTTTTCCCTGTAAATGTAACATGCAACATAAAACCACATAGAAGGAAACAGATCGACATAGAAGGAAACAGATCGCAAATCAGGATCTGAGTTAGTATATCGAAAATTCCCTTATCTCGGGACAAGGGCAAGAGATATTTACATTCCTTGAGAATCTTTTGACATTATTAAGGGATGTACTATATTAATTTGGATTTGAGATATAGATTTGCTACTGATATGAAAACTGGGATCTTTTATCTTTAGAAATGAATGCCCTTATATTAAAATATATCATAACATTTAATGTGCCCTAATTTCTACATGCTCACCAGAATACAAATTAAAAGAATCAACATATATATAAAAAAATAAAGGAACAATTAAGGCTACTGTATCCTCTTTAGTCCAATTCACGCTGTCGTTTCATAGGGAGGCTGGTGGGACCCATAGCTGAAGTGGCCTGCGATTATTGGCTCTATTTCCATTACCAAAATAAGATAAACACAAAATTGACGGCCATTACAACAGTGAAAATTATGTGTACAAATAGTAAAAAACGCTTACAGTAAGGGGACGGCTTAATTTGTAATGTTCATACCACCTGCTATATATATGTATCACTCTATCTTTGTTTTTTCTGAGTTTTGAATCTTTTGACCTTTCAATTATCACTATATTTTTTGCATAGCTGTGCTATGTGTAAATTAGTATATATATAGCAATAAATCGGAATCGAAGCCATAAAATCTATCCAGAAAATTATTATTATTTTTCCTATATAAACCTAACCTAACTGTTGAAAATAAGAATACAATTAGAGAGGATTGATCTCAATCGTCCATCATCGATCAATAGGCTAGGATTAAAAGTAGAAAAGGCAAAATTAGGCAAACTCTATTTTAGGAAAGGGTACCAACGGTACACTGTTCAGAGGTACCAAATATAGATAATAGGCAACGGTATAATACCAACGGCTAAATTAGCTAATGTAATATATATAGCAGATACCACTGTACCGAAAAACACACTGTGAATGAAAAAATATTTTATCTCCTCAGTTCTATACAATTCAACACTAACTCTATGGTTGAAGTATTTGGTTTCAATGTGGTCGATTTGCTTTTCTATGGCTCTCAATAGCATTATTATTTTGTTGTTATTTTCCTGGAAAATTGCAGCCGGATCTATTATGCATGTAAGCAGAAATTTATTTGTATTAGTCAAGTATACTGTTTATGTTACTCATTGTTTATTTTATCTTACTATTTTTTATTTCTAATTCTCTGGAGTGCCGAATATCGAACATATGGAGAATATTACGGCAGTCAAGCCAAAATTAGTGCATGGGGAGTCCCTGCCATGATCAGCTAGAATTCTAGCTATGAAGTCTCAATAACTCTCTTAAACTTTAATGGTGACCGCGTAAGTTTGGCAAAAACGGGACTTGATATATGTAAGATAATTATGGATTAAAATTTTTCTTTATTTTTTGCATAAAAGCAGGGTTTTAAATAGCTAGCTATAAATGCGCTATAACTTTTTTCGTCCTTAAAAGGTATAGTGCTATTGGCCGTTTTCGGCTCGATAGCTATTTTTGTTTTTTACCTTTTCACTTTCCACGATGACGCGATAATCACTATTTAAAACCTTGCATACAAGTAATATAAAACTGTTTCATTTATCTTGTTGCATTTTGCTTACTAATTAAGGTGCTTGAAGATATATAAGTGATCATAGATATCATCAATCACTTGAATATCACATTACCACTATACATTTAAAAAATAACTATAATTTGTCATTAGCACTGGACTCCACCAAAGTGTCATATAAGTGCCACATGTTTTGCTATATCTGTGTCGCAGCTGGCACGCATGTACTTTTTACTTGAATTGGAAATGAAGGCTTTATTGACCGATAACATTAATTTGATTGAATTTGGGGGAATTTGGGGGAATTTGTCATATAAGTGCCACATTAATTTGATTGAATTTGTCGCAGCTGTGTTGCTCAGGAGAGAGAAAAACCCCTTTTATAGGGTTTTATATCGGACCGAGCTGCTGGGCGGTCAGATAAGGGTAGTGGACCGCTCGCCTGCTGGGTGGTCAGGTCCGGAAAGTGGACCGCCCAGCCGACGGGCGGTTGGGGTAGAAATAATTATAACTTTGGAGTGGGAGCATATTTGATAATTTGTTTTTTTTTTTGGGTTTTAATAAAAAAATCGGCTTTATTGAACATGAAATAGTTTAAATGGCCTATTACTAGAAAGAAAAAGAGAAAGGACCACCTCAATAGAATTACGTTTAATAATTTAAGTTATTATAGAAAGAGACACTAAAGTTTTCTCCTAAGCTTTTATCACTTTGTTTGTGATAACATTAATTTGATTGAATTTTGTTACTTTAAGAATAATTATCTGCTAGGTATTCTACTTTGTAAAATTCTAATGCAATTAGATAAGAAAATAAACTAAAGTTCTTCAGTTGGAGTAGAATATTTGTTACTTATTTCTCTTATCTCTATTTAGAACTGTCCCAAATATTAGTATCATTTCCTCTATTTATATTTGACCTAGTCAAACCGTAATCGATCGATACTACTAATCTTAACTCTAAAGGATCAAATTTCAATTACTAATTGTAGAATATATTTTAATCCGTATAATAAACAATAAACTCATTCATTGCTTCATATATACTTAACTAAGAAATTAAATGCTCTTGAGAAATTCCACCTACAAATATGTTAACCTGGATTAGATATAATTAAGAGCATAAAATACCGACATATAGAAAATGGTCTATCAAGCCATATTGCTTCAGACAGAATTTGTTAGAAAAAAAAAAGAAAAAAATAATAAAGATGGAGAGACGAGTCAGCATTATATTGACATCAAATCATATATAATTTGCATAGTAGTTACTATTATTCAGGATGAATAAATACCCTTTAATTTTTTACTTTTTCTATTACAAATTTTCGTTAATTTCTTCAAATTTGATTTATGAATTTGTTCTTAATTATCACAGTCTTATATATCGATAAAAATAACTAATACTTTAACATGCTCAAGGTCTAAGAGATCCACAATTTTTTTCTCTAAGTTGGATCTTGAGTTGTTCTAACATTTTGTTGGTGCAGGTATTTCCACAGTTATATTATAACAGAGATTTTCGGTTCTTTATCCAGGGAACTGTAAGTTATTATCAACTATTTCTTTTAATGGCTTATCATCATGAGTTATTTTACTTTCTTCATATATGTACGTAGGAAGAAATTTAAATCAGATTTTTTTTTTGTTTTGTTATTTTCTAAGATGATGCTATAAAAAAGAATGCATGCTACAACTTAAATTGTCCCGGTTTTATTGTTGCTAATTCATCAGTGCTTTATCCGGATCAAGTTTTAGCTCCACTTTCTCTGTATAATGGAGAAGATCGCTATGTCACACTTAATTAGCATAAAAAAGGTATCGATCACTAATTTTGTTGCAACCTTCATGCATGCTTAATTGATGGTTGCTTCAAGTAATTGTCATTGTTTATTAATTATTATATTTCGTGCAGTTGCCTATACTTTTTTTTTTAAACTATTTATGTCTTTTATTAATATTTGTATAGGATCCAGTTACAGAATTTTGGACCCGAAATTTTTAAAACTACCATTGTTTAAAAAAAATAAACTAAAAAATCATTGTTTTTGAGAAATTCGAAATCTAACACGGCCGCAGAATGATTCTGCGGATCCAAACGCTGGAGACCGCACAGGCGTTCTACGGACCCATTTTTTTTTCTCAAACTTTGAGATATCTCATAAATGAAGCATGCATTCCAAGAACAAAAAAAATATTAAAACTTCAAAAACTTGATCCGGGCCTAACCCAACATTGCAAATGATCACAAGGAAAGATATCTCATAAATGAGGCATGATAAAACACCAAAAAAAAACAAAAAACAAAATGGGTCCGCATAATGGTTCTGCCGACCCCTGGTTGGGTCCGCAGAACGCCTGTGGCGGTCTCCAGCATTTGGGTCTGCAGAATCATTCTGCGGCCGTGGTAGATTTCAAATTTCCCAAAAACGATAGTTTTTTTATTTTTATTTTGTTTTTAAACTGTGTTAACTTTAAAAATTTTGAATTTTGGACTGTATATCGAGAAGATTTTGGTACAAGCTCAAAATTAGGATGGTGGCAAAAAAGGGCTTCTCGGAGATTTGAATAGAAATGCAACTATTGTTCAATAGTCGGCTTTTGTGACATTTGAAAATAATGACGTGGGTCCAGCCATGGAAAGTGGTCATTATCCAGAGGAAGGTAAAAATAAAGCAGCATATATGATGGATCTCTAACTTTTTTGACAAGGCAGGAAATGCTGATATTCCTAAAATTTATGAGCTAATAAGAGGGGACGATAGACTAGATTAATTGCTACAGGTCGATTCCTGCTATATCTCTTGTGGACGAGACTGATAATCATAAATTCTATTATGGAGGACCGGTTGGCTACTTGGCTGTATAGATTAATAATGATAAAAGTCAACTGATTAATATTGAATAAAATGCTTGTGTTGGACAACTGCATGCACCTATTTGTTTATTCAATGATAAATATTCAATTTAATCTTTATTTATATGCATGTATGAAGAAAACAAATTAAGGTGATAATGTACCCATTCCGTATTGTTTGTAACGGAGTAACATTTAAATTATTTGAAATAGTTCGTCGATCGATGCTTTCAAATTTGCCTGAGGTAGTACGTTTCTCTTTAAAGAAATCATTCATTTTTCTTTGACTACTTTTATTGTAAATTTGCATGTCCTATATATGCACTTATATAATTCATTTTTCTTTGTTGTAAATGCATTCATGTAATATTTTCTTGAAAAAAGATTGATGTTTCATTTTTTTAACAAATATTTACAGATACTTACAATATTATATATTTTGGAGGATAACTGTGTGTTTTGGTAATTTATAACTCTAAACGAGGCCAGGCCGGAGTTTGTTAAAACCGTCAATATATAGATGCATGAGGTGTATTGTAAATACAAACCTGGAGGTTTTGCTTACATACAATATTTAGTGTAGTTGGTGCTAATAATTAATTTTCTAAAGATATCATATAACGTTTGGAGAATAATTGAAAGTTTTGGTAATTTTCGAACCTTCAAGGAAGCTTGAATTGGTTGAAAATACATTTAGATGCACACAACATGATACAAAATTGAGGTATCACTTATAATTCTGGTGATATAATATTACCAAATGACGCATGAATTTATTAATAACATCACTAAATGTACGTAGATGTTGTAAATGCATTACATCAAATTTTGCTTGCTAAAAAAATTAATGTTTCTTTTCGATTTAGTGCCAATAAAAGTCTGTATAGATATATAGAGATAACGTTCGGAGCATAAAAATCATCCTAAAAATCAGTCGATCCAAACCGTTCAACATGATCTCTATATTAAAATGTGCTAGGAGATCAAATTTTACATTTTTTGAATTTTTTACTATTTATTAAGTATTTTACAAAACTGTTTTTTTAGACAATTCTAGACCACTGAAAAACAACAGTTTTGTAAAATATTTAATAAATAGTAAAAAAATTCAAAAAAATGTAAAATTTGATCTCCAAGCACATTTTAATGTAGATATCATGTTGAACGGTTTGGATCGACGGTTTGGACTTTGAAAATCACAAAACTGAATTATTGTAAGATGTTGTAACTTACAACTGTCGTAAATGGATCCCTCCTCCTTAAATAAAACTTGTATTTTGGTTGAAAGTACCAATGTATCCACAACATGTGGAAATGCTTTCCAGCGAAGTTCGTTACACAAAAGTAATGTATCATCCATAATTAGTATAAACAAAATTTTATGCATGAAGTATATATATAGTATTTGAAGGGTAATTGCGAGTTTCAATTGTTTATTGATTCTAAATAAGGCCTAAATTTGCTAACTGTGACCGGGATAGCCTAGATAAAATTTAATTCACTGGAGGTAGTTTTAGTTAAGAGTCTAATATGCAGTCACAGATGGGTAATTAGTACCGGTTTTCATAATTTTTTATATAAATATATATCGAGTTGCACTCATGTACAAGATTTAAGATAAGGTTGATACTACAATTTACAATCATCATTTCACTTTTCTATATTCCGCAAAATCAACAACATGTAATAAACATAACGATTGTGCATTATCATCTTTTGGCAGTAAATGAATGATCATTTTAAGAGAACCACTAGTTTTTAAATTGAATAAATTAGGCCTAGGCACTCTTAAATTGAAATTGGCATCGACGTGGGCCCAATATGAGCAATGGAAGTCAGACAAGCTTTGCATGGAGTCACTTTAGCATAATAAACTCCTCTTTATATTTTTCTAAATAACAAGGAAAAAGGTCCATTACTTTTGAAAATCCACATTGCTCTGATTGTACTGATCAGAGAAATTGAATTACCAATTCCAACCCCGCCTATTGGGGCGGATCCAGGATTTTCGTCGGGGGAGCAAAAAAATATCAAATCGGATTTAAATACCTAATCGGATTTAAATCCATTAACCAATTAGGTACTCGATAAAAAACAATACTTTAACTTATATTTTCCAATGCTTTGACTTGTAATTTCTGATGCTCTGACTTATAATTCTAATTACCAATTAAAATTCAACAAATTTATTTCAATTTTATCCTAAATTTAACTCGAATTACAAATTAAACTCCAGAGGAGGGCAAAAAAAAATGGAGGGCAAAATCAGTTAGAAACACTTTGGGTCCGCCCCTGCCTGCCTAGGTAAAATTGATTTAGTAGTAGGCCCAACTTGCCAGGTCAGAGATACCTAGTTTTTGTATGTGTTCCTTTGATGTGCTAGAAAATTTGGTAGCAAATTTTTTTGGATCAATATTATTTGACTTGTTAAAAATTTAAAACATCGTGTATTTTTCCTTCACATTATTTTCTTCCAATTTTTTTCAAAAAAGAAAAGAAAAAGAAACAGGATCCTAGAAAGTTATAGCTTATATATTTTTTCAGATTCGTTCTTTTTGCTGCACATCAACTGCTTATTAACAGAAAAGAAGAAATAACAAAGAGAAGAGAGAAGTGAATGGAACCATCTACATTTAGGGGTGTTTATCGGTTCGGTTCGGTTAAAACCGAAATAAAATAAGCAAACCAAAGATTTGTTCGGTTTTCAAAACTAGAACCGAACCGACCGAATTAAACGTATCAACCGATTAAAACCGAACAAAAGTAAATTTTGGTTTGTTCGGTTAAACCGAACAAACCAAAGTATATTGATAAAGCACTCATTTGCAAGTTTCATTAAGTATATTGTCAGATTCTTTTTCTTGTATTTTCTGATCTTTTTTGACTCCTTTTTTAGTACCATTTGTTTCCTTCTTTTTTATTTGATGATAAACCCGCGGGCTTGCATTAGAAGCTTAAAAAGAGTTAGAGAAACATCCCTGCTTAAAAAGAGTTAGAGAAACATCTCACGCGAAGAGGGAGACGGGTTAGAATTGGACTAGGTTATAATAATCGGTCGGTTCGGTTATTGCGGTTTTCTAATATTACAAACCGAACCAAACTGCAAAAATCGAACAGTATAAAAAATTGAACCGAACCGAACCAATTAAACCGAAAAACCGAACCGTTTGAACCAAACTTTTCCGGTTCGGTTAAAAACCAAATAAACCGGCCCCGATGAACACCCCTATCTACATTTCTCCTCCCAATTGGTTCTAATTTTAGTTTTGATAAAGTTTTGTGGGTTAGTTTTGAACAAAGCAGTTGTAATTTGGTATATGACGTCATCCATAGAAAAGTTCGTCTAAAGTGCATGCACCATTAAACTACATTATTCTGATTCGATATCCATTTTTGTTTGTGTAGGTAACCTCCTTGTTTTTCTTTACTTTTTAAAATTTTCAATATTATACCCCTTTTTTGGTCTAGTATCCTCTTCTTTACTTAATTGCAGCTTTGGCAATCCCTTGACTGAATCAATTCGTACATTTTCTTAAAAGTGGTGCAATGAGATAATGCACCATCAGCTATAAAACAGTTAAAGCAAGATGTAATTCACAAAGAACAACAACACAGTTCCTCTCTCACTCCAGCATGATGTTGTATAAAAACCACAAACTTTATTCATGTAACCTCAAGTAAAACATACACACATGACTGGATCAAGCATCCACAGGAAGTCACCTAAATGTGATCATGTTATTATGATATATCAACACGACAACACGAAACATGCCTTTATTTTTCTAGATTTTACGGGCATTTGGGGCGGCCATTATGGGTCTTCATGTTAGCATAACAAGGGCACTCCTCTTTGTGACCGCTTGTACCGCTCGGTACGCATTGGCACCTCTGACAACATGTGTTGCAAGCCCGAATGCACATCTTCGGCCTCCCTGACTTACTGCAACGGTAATTGCACTTTCCGCTACAATCTGCGTTCAAGAGGGAAGAAGAAAATGTCATATTTTATTTGGCCTACACTTATCATTGTATATGTTATTATTCCTTTTCTTTATGTTATTTCCATTAATTGTACCATTTCTGACAATCAATTGAGAATGAAAAAAATAAAATATTGGCATATGAGTCCCATTTTATAGTAATTCCATAAAATTTCTAGTGATATTTACTGTAAGCCTCCAAATTAAAGTAAAGACTAATGAAGCTCAGATATTTCTTTTCTGACACAAGAAATCAATTTGAATGGAATCTCAGTATCTCACCTATTGCCTCAACTCCTTGTATCCAGGGCTGCTCCATTATATTCATCTGAAAAACCATATTTGATATTCAGACAGTAATTATTTGAATGTTTACAGAATTAGAATTTGATAAGAAAACTACAGTCAGAAAACTATGGATGAACAATTTAGGCAATTATTTATATTCTTTTGTTTTTTCTTCTGATTTGCATGAATCCTGTTGGAAAAGGCACAGATTTACCTCCACAAGGATTAAGAGAAGCAGCAAACCAAACAGGAACTTGTTAGTTGCCATGGCAAAACACAAATTGAAATAAAACAAAATAAAAACAGAGATGAAAAAGAAAGAAGCAGAGGGACCTAGCGGTGTGAGCAGCAGCTGTGCAGGATACATTGTCCTTTTGTAGAGCAAAAGGCAACGGTTTCACAGAAGGCGCTACTTTTCGTGTGCTTGCTTCTTTTTATTTGTGGGGCCCACTTGCAGAGAGACTGGAACAGAGTTCACGGGTATGTCAATGAAATGAAAAAAAAAAAAATCAATCTCTCTGTCGCATTGTGACATATTACCACCGCTATCTAAGGATTTACCTTTTTTATTGGGCCTGTTCAAACTGTATTGAAATAGTAGCCCAACAAGAATGAATTTTGATGTGATGGTGAAAAAAAAAAATTAGAATTGAAATGAAAATATGCAGTTCAATCCTTCTTTTTTGTAACTTCTTTATATTTCACTCCATTATTTTTTGGAGGTGGAATTGTGAAAAAATGAATTTTTCACATATTAAAATAGATTATTTGTACTATATATTTTATTATTTCAAGCTTGTTGAATACAAACGGAATATAGCGAAATAAAAATTTATTTTCTAGATTACTTTTTCATTATTCTACACATTTGATCGACATATCAATATTGTAAAGAGTAGTGATAATTGTAATGTTTATTATTATATGTTTTCAGTAAAGGAGATGTTCACATGTCTTTCACTTTCAGCATGCTATGTAACTTACCATTTGAGTTATTAGTTGAGTTTCTTAGCAGATTAGCAAGTTATTTTCGTTTTACTATTAAGCTATTTAAATGGCACAACTAGCAGATTAGGATAAGTTGAAGGACTTTGATTCTGATCATTTCATTGTTTAAAAATTTAAATAAGTCAGCAACAAAAATGATAATAAAAATATAAACACTTAGTTATTTTTGTATATGCATAATTTTAGGTTTACATTACTACCACTTATGAACCGATTCGCAAGGTGCGAATTAAAGACAGATTTAGAATATAATGTTTGGCATTTTAATGTTAAAATCAATGATTTAAAATTGTGTGACTGCTATTATTTTGATAATTAATAATTCGATTTTTTAAGAATGATAAAGGCGATAATCAATCTATTTTTTCATAATTACTTATTTTATAACCATAAATGTAGCGCATGTGGTGTGATCGTTTTCTTTAGAAAAAAAAAAACTTAATCTAATCTTAAGTTAATTTTTGGCTTGTCTGACAATAGAAAAAGGTCACAAGCTGTTTTTGATAAAATTTTAGAAAGAAAATTCACAAAAATTTAGTATATGCAAGTTTTTATTTTTAGACAATTTAATGATTATCCGACAATTGAACAAATTAAATAGCACACATATAGGCAACACAATAATTTTTCTATTTAAATTAGAACCTGCGAATAAAAGAAAACTTAGTTGTACAGTTTTTTTATAGACAGTTGATATCGAAATTACTGTTAATATATTTTTAAAACCACGATTACAGTTTACTTGTTCACAATTAAGTTTGTTATTAATACAGTCTATTGGCCTTAAAAGAAAAGCTTAGTTTATCTTTGACGCAAAAATCAAACATTTATTTTGTTGTAAATAAAATTGATGTTAAATTCGATAAAATATATTAACATTATTAATGTTTTGTTCGTAGAACACACGAGTTATATATTTTCTATTTTAATTTAATTATCTGTATAGAAATTAAAATAACGTTATCAATATCTTTATTCTTAAATTTACTTTAACTCACCAATTAAAAATATCATTCATTTGTTGTGACGTCAAATGTGCGGACACGGTCTCATCGATCGGTAAAAAAAAACAATGAACAAACTTTCAAAGCCTTTCAAAAAAATGTGCGCACCAATTGCCTGATGGATGAGGTGCCACGCTAATGCTTTCTTATCAGTTACGAACACCAGCTAGGGTGTCAATGGGTACGGTAAGGATTAGGTGGAAGTATTTTTATATCTGTATTCATTACAAAATGATTTTTATTCGTATTCTATCTATATCCGCTAAAAGTTATCTTTATCCGTACTCTATTTTTATCCGTTATGGTTGTTGGATAATGAAACAGTAGCGGGTAAATAATGAGTAATACTAATATAATAATTATTTTTATTATTTATTAAATAAAACATTAAAACATATACATTCATTTCACACATGTATAGTACTTTATTAAAAAAATTCTAATCATGCTAAGCGCAAGTAAGCCAATTAAATTACTATATTCAATGCTTATTAATATATATAGTATATATTTTTTTTATAATTATCCGATCGGGTAATGGGTACGAAATAGACTTCACCCGTACCTTTACCCGTTTAGATAACGAAAAAAAATCTTTATCCGTACCCGTATCTGATATGTTTACAAAAAAAATCTTATTAGTACCCGTCTTATCAAATACGGTACAGATCGGGTAAACGGATAAAAGGGTGCCATTGACACCCCTAACACCAGCCAAGCATGACACTATGAGTTCCTCTAGAAATTTTATCTTCGTTTCTCATGATGAGTTCTCATGTTATGAATTATAATGAAAATGTGATATTCGATTTATATTGATATCTTTTAGTTCTGTTTAAGATGCCAATTTTGAAGTTTCAATTATTCATTAAGATTCGGTTGACAAAACAAAATAATACTAAGAAAATAAGATGAGTATGATATAAGGGTGGTTCCAAAAAAATAGTGGAAAAATATTACTTGAAATAATGATAAATGTGTTTGAAATTGAAGTATGAGGAGGGTGTGTTATAACTATCCTTCAAAAAAGTTCATCTAGTACATGATTCATCATTTTTTACTTAAAAAAAAAAATCGTATAGAATTCACTTTTTTAACTGTACAGAGATTGCTTGCGTATAGGATTCGTCATTAATTTCTATCATTTGCATTTACATTTTAAAAGACATTATTTGCCTTTGTAATTTTGTTTAGAATTAGGTGATAATTATATTTTGTGCCTTCGAGTTTTTATCTTTTCTAACTTTATTTTCTGTTAATAGTAATACTTACGAATTTGGATACAGAAAAAAATAAAATCAAGTGTGTTAATAATCATAATCAATTCCCATACTATGGTATATGACACATTAAAGAAACTAACAGATATATAGAATATAGTGGAGCACGCTTAAAAGTAAATGTAAAGGTAAAGGCTAGTGGTTACTTACTGTTACACCATTAGTAGAACATATTTTTACAAAAATTATATATTCTCCTTTTGATTTCTAGAACCTCCAGTTCTTTTCTTCCTTGATTCTTCTATCTATCTACTACATAAAGCGTATTAATTAGATTATGTAGTGACGGTAGGTCTGTGCCTTTTTCCTACGCAAATCTTTTCCAGTATGTTCTCTCCGTTTGGTAGACAAGAGAGCAGCATGAAATGCAGTGTGTTTATATATGTATTCAACTATATATTCATATACATTCTCAGCTAGAAATAAAACAAGCTTGCTTAATTTAATATCCATAACTTGGAACTTGGTACATTTGGGCTAAATAATTGGATATGTTGCTAATTGAACCGACCACCGGTAGGACTCTGATCAAGTGACATGACCTATATATATTTATCTAGAGAATATAAATACGCAAGAATTAAGCGTTTAACTTTTGGCAATTTTAAGTGGTGTAAAAATTTACTTACAGCAGCTAAACTAAAATATTAATCTTTTAATCTCTATTGTAATAAAAGAATTTAAATAAAAAAAGTTAGCTAACAAGACTTAATTAATTAAGTAGGGTCATATGTATCATATCCGGACTAAATATTAAATGGAGAGGAATGGAAATTAATTTAGAGATGCTATTTGCGGAAGAAGCCAGAATTCAAAAGTTGTTATTCGGCAATGTAACTTTTTGATATTTCCGGTTGGAATCTTATATTATAGTCCCACAAAATTACCGACACGCTTTTGACTTCAACTTTTTTAAAAAATAAATTGATAAATTAATTACCTTTCGACTAAAATAAGTATGCATAAAAGGAGTGTTTTTTTTTTAGATGAAATCAGTGTGCATTGAGAAGAATTGGAATAATGAGTTTGAAATTTAATAAAAATGGTTGACATTTTAACAGTCAAGCTTAAAGTACTTAATTAGTCACTCTTGTAATTTTAAATCTTTTAATTATGTATATTGAATTTCTTTTGTTAAGTTTTTATATACTTCAGCTCTTTTATTTTGTGCTTTTAGCTGAGTGATTATAATTTTATTTTGTGGTTGTGAAAACTTGAGTTCAAATTTCAACACTGTTTGATTTTATCATATCAGTAATCAGTTCCATTGCATGCCCGCCTTTATACGATTCACTTGAAAATTATTTGGTGTCACGTGAAGTTTAATATTAACATAAGTAACTATGAAGCAAGAATGATAAAAATGTAAAATTAGATAGACAGGAGTTTGAGACTCTAGCCGAATTTAAAAATGCATATGGTTTGATTTGAAATTTCAACCATATTGTTGGAAGTTGAAATTTTTTTTTTTTTTTTTGAAAAATACCGAGGATCATACTTTTAAGAAGCCATGCTATTAATTTAAAATTACGGTAAAAATCTTGGAGTTCAGATATTTGATTTGATTTTTTTGGATTTAAATTTATGTGTTACTTTTTACTAATTAATATTATCAGACATCAACTTTTTTTCCATTTAAATTTGTGTCCATTCGCGGGCTATGTTTTAATTTATGAGTAGAACTAGGGTATTCCTAAGTTTACCAATTCTATTTGTGAACTCAACTCTAAAACCTATCGGATTGAATTCAAATGATAAATCTGAACTGTTGAAACCCGTCTACCTTACGAGTGATGCATCTACATGTAAAAATTTTAAAATTTTAAATTAATTTTGTATTAGAGTGACGGAGTCTACTGCTTTGTGGTTACTAGTAGATGTGGAGGCCATACCAATTGCCAGCTGGCACCTTGATGAGTACTCGATGGAGATGATGTTGGAGATACTGAGCTGGTTCTTCATGAAGATGCTGCCCTTTAGATATAGTTCATGGGCAAACTGATAGACATAATAAAACATGACGTGTTTTTACAATTAGAACACGTAATTCAGAATCCGTAAATCTAAAATAAAATAGCAAAGGAATTTAAATCTTACAGTTCTGAATTGAAGACATCTTTAGGCGGAAGCGTTAGTACTGATCTTCAATAGTTTTCCTCAGATCTGATGATGGAGACCTTCAGCGTTTTCTTTACTTCTCTCTTTCAAAATGGATGAAACTTTTTCAGAATAATATCCCTCAAAATCAGTGGAGAGAGAGACGTTTCCAGAAAAATAAATCCCTTAAACATAAATGGGCAGAAAAACGTTTTTGGAATAATATCCGTCCAAATAGAGAAGAGGTTTTTTTATATTATCTGAGACAACCTTTGAGACCAGTACATTTATTAATAGCAATTCGAATTTTTTCATCAAAAATTCAGATACATTTTCGTTAATTTTTTTAAATGAAATTGGTGCACAGTAATAACATAGGCCATATAATAAAATAAAACTAACACAAACTTGTCAAATTTTGTTCTTTTCATATTCCTCAGCTCCAATGTGTGGCTTATGCTTACTGTTGAACATGTTTTAGTTTTTGCTTTTGGACTTACAATTCCAGCGAAGCAGCAGATAATGCTAAGTGGTGTTAGGATTTTACATCTTGCAATTACTTGAACTGTTTGTGGTTGTAAGTTATCTATTTCTTTAATAAAATGGGCTTTAGGCTTTTTATCAAAAAAAGTCTAAAAAATGAATGTATTAAAATTAATTTATCGACCTTCTAATTTTGACAGTTTGACTTTATGCTAAATTAATTCGAAAATTTATAATTTTTGTATGTAAATGCATCACTCGTAAGGTAGATGGATTTCAATAGTTCGAATTTGTCATTTAAAATCAATATAATAGATTTGAGAATTGAGTTCACTGAGAGAGTTGATGAACTTAGGAACTTACTATCATTTTATATGAGATTTTTGTATGATGGAAAAGTGCCCATACCACAGAATGCTCGGTCATTCAATTGAAGATTGTTGGGTAAAAATATGTTAAAAAGATAAAAAAAAAACATATATGTCATTTAATGAAATATTACATTTAAGAAATGTTATTTATGTGTAGATGTTATTTAATATGTCATTTAGAAATATTATTTGTCATTTTGTCTAATTTTTTTTTTATAAAATTATATCCTTTTGTGTAAAATTGTTTCAGTTCTCTTATAATATATTTTTATTGTAACGTACGGACACGATACTAGTTGGTTATTATTCATTTAGTGACTTGCTAATTAATTATTGCTAGGTGTATGTTTGAATCCATATATTTAGGTCCCAATCTCAAAAAATTTATGAAAAACATATGAACATACACAATCATATATCTAAATTCCAAATGTCAAAATATGCACATCACAGGTTAGAAATTTTTTGTTACATGTATTTAATTTTATTACGATATTAGTAATGAAATATTTTAATTTTGACCCTCATATTTATAAAATAAGAAATATTTTTGAATTAATAACTATATGATTCTCAATTAATATATTATTGATTTTTATTACAAAAATTCCTTCATCTGTCTCTAACTAGAAAAATGACTTCCAAGCTAGAATGTTTGTTTCCACACATCTTAGGTCCTATTCGGTTGTTACGGGATTATGCAGAATATAATTTTTCGGATACAAAAATTCACAAATTAATTTTTAAAATGTATGTTTGGTTGTACTATCGGTTGTGGGCAATTCTATTTGAGAAAAATATTCAACTTATTTTTTATAATTATTTAAAAAAATCTGATCAATTCTAATAATTAAAATATAATCTTTAGAAAATAAAATAAAATTATAAATAGTAAAACCTGCTAGTGATGGTGAATAAATTTATAATTAAATAAAATACAGAAATCAAACAAAATGCACCCATTGTGAAAAATAGAAAAATTGATAAAATGTAAAGGGAGAATGATCAAGAAATATCATGTGGGGAAAAAAAAATTAAGTTCAACCTGATTTTTTTTTTTTATATTTGTGGAAAAATTGAATTTTCTTATATTTTTTCGTGATCATTTTTCTTTTCACCGTAGAAAGACCACCAAACAATACAAATTGCATTTCATTTAATTTCTCACAAAAAAATATAAATAGACCATCCGTAAACCGTGACAGGTTAATTGTTTAATGTGTGATTCTTTGCTTCTGCTTTAGCCTTCTTTTTCAACGAGAGGGTGGAAAATATCGTGTCTATCTTATCAATTTTGGAAAAAGAAAAAGAAATTATTGTCCTCATGCTCAAAGTTTACAAAATGATGCAAAGAATAAATGCTTTACCTTGACTTATCCCCGGCCCCACGCAACAGTACAAGTGGAGACGAAACAATAACAGATAACCACTCCGAAAGTCAGAACTGCTAATTTACAGAAAGAGGCTAATATTTCATTAATTATTCATTTTTAGTAAAATTTCAAAGTTTCTATGTTTGTTTACAGTTGATATGGAATGAATATCTCGTTGGTACCGAGGCAGAATGAAAATATTTCATTACTTGTGCATGAAATCTAGTCCACATAGTGATCGAGTTTTGGGTTCAAAAGTGCTACCAAAGAATATAAATATTATTTTTTTAAGAAATAAAATGAAACCTCTTACGAGGACCAAATAAATAATACACGAGTGATTTTAAGGACCTTTATGTAACTGACTCGTACAAATATCTTCTGTATGTAATATAATTAATCAGTTGAAATCAGATCGACTGTACATGACAGGTGGATCCTCAGTGTGACTAGCTGGCTCTCTCTCAAGTCTCATGTTAGTTACTATGCATTGCAAAACTTAGCACAACCAACCAAATCAATTATTGATTGTCCGTTGACCAGAACTTCCCTACAACTGTTTCTTTCATTACCGCGAGATACATTAAAGTAGTACCCAGATACGGTGTGTGAAGACTGGATGTAGCAAAGAATTATCCAAATATCCGGGGTCCAAAATGACAAAATCTCCTCTCCCCACGGAGAAGATATACTCTTAGGCCTAATTTAATTGCATTGCGTTGGAGGCGAACTATTTATACAAGTGAGAAGAGGAACTAAAATGGAGTTGGAGTTGGAGTTGGATTCGGATCCTTTTCTCCCCTCATCTCAACCCGAATCCATGCTTGAGTTTGTCAATTCTAAGGGCCAACCGGCAACCCGATCCACCACCGGTGGTTGGACCTCTGCTCTCTTCATCATTGGTACCAATTCAGAAACTTTACGCTTGTTTTTTTGTTCTAAATTCTAAAATCTGTCATTGGAGTAGCCTCATGGCACTTTGTTGGAAACAGTGTATGTGAAGTGGAGTTCCTTGAGATTCGTGCATGAAAAAGTTTGAACGGCTGGGATCGGAATAACAGGGTACTGTGATCCCTTTGGAATAACAGCAGATTTATATCCAGCATAGTATTCATTGGCTTATGCCAACATTGCAGACTTATTTTTTTATATATATAGACTTGGTGGTTTTTCTGAAAAATGAACTAAAGAGGTGCATCAATAATTTAGTTTAAAAAAAAAAAAATGGCAAAATTACTAGTTTCTATTGAAATTGAAAGACAAATGTTCAACGGTACCACAATCCGGTACCCGAGCTTAAACCTAAAGTTACACCCCAAAAGCAAATATAAACTGGTCTTAAAAAATACTCAAAACAAATCATGCCCTGTGCATCAATTAATTATTCATTTTTTTTTTGACAGGCGTCGAAGTAGCAGAGAGGTGTGCTTTCTATGGGATATCATCTAACTTGATAACATACTTGACGGGCCCACTTTGCGAGGGAACGGCTACTGCTGCATCACAACTGAATACATGGTCAGGTGTTGCCACAATGCTTCCATTACTTGGTGCATTTATTGCTGATTCTTGGCTCGGTCGGTACCGTACAATTGTGTATGCCTCACTTCTGTATATACTGGTATGCATTCCTTTTCTCTGTGCCCAACTATTTTCATAAATTTTGCATGTTTGTCCTTGAAAATTTTGTTTTGTTTTTAAAATGATCCTGTAAATTTCTTCCCCTCAAATTTTGCTTAGTTTGTGAATTTCTCTGAATCTAGTTGGTAAAACCACTGGATTATATCCATGCATGGATAAGAGTTCATTTCCAATTGGTATGGAATAAAAGGATTGTTAGAGTTTATCATAGATTGCTTAAATTTCAAAGAAACCTACATAAACAAGAGTCTTTCTTTTGGTCAATTTTTCAGGCTCGTGCATGTGCTAATATTCTATTTTAAGGAGTCCTTGGTAACATATGCACGTACTATTAGATAATAATAACCTAATAAAACTCAATCTTGATGTTTCATAAATTCCTACTCATTTTCTCTTGATTTGGATGCTTGCAGGGCTTAGGGATGTTAACTGTCTCCTCAATTATTCCATCTTCCAGCAATTTACACTCCTCTTTCCAGAAACCCCTATTCTTTTTCTCACTGTACTTTCTCGCCTTTGCTCAAGGTGGCCACAAACCATGTGTGCAAGCATTTGGTGCAGACCAATTTGACCAAAATGACCCTCAAGAGAGACTGTCGAAAAACTCTTTCTTCAATTGGTGGTATTTCGGTATATGTGCAAGTGGCGGTGTTGCAGTTGTGACAATGAGTTATGTACAAGATAATATTAGTTGGGGGCTCGGGTTTGGGATCCCATGTGGCATCATGATGCTGGCACTTATATTATTCCTGCTCGGGACGAGGACATATCGATACTTTGTGCTTGAAAAAGAGAATCCATTTATCCGGGTTGGGAGATCTTTTGTGGCACTAGCACGAAGTTGGAAATCAAAAGGTTCTTGCTTGGTGCGCGAAACAGGAGATGTTAATAGGTATGGTTTGACAAATCCTGAGTGCAACTGGCACAATCCAGTTTATAATACGAAGAGATTCAGAATGTCGTTTATGAAATTGACCTTTATAATAAAATATTGATGATATATTACCGTAAAATATCTCTAGATCTAGCATAGTTGTTTCATAGTCAGAATTGAAGTTGTTTCATATAATAAGAAGAGATTTCAGTCTATAATAAGCATGTCAATTTTGACTAAAATAACTGCACTGATCTGGGTAAAATTATATGTGATCCAATGCAGAACACTTAAAAAAAAAAAATTTGGCACTGTAATATATAAACCAGAACAAATTCAGAGATTGAAAAATCCACATCAAGCAGAAATTAGTTTTATGGATTTAATTGATTTCATTTCCTCTCATTCTGCACAGGCTGCCAGATGAAGACAATACTGAGCCCTCAGCAGAAGAAGCAAAGAGTCTCCTTGGATTATTTCCTATTTGGGCTACATGCCTAATATATGGTGTTCTCTTTGTACAATCTTCAACCTTTTTTACAAAGCAAGCGAGCACTCTTGATCGAAGAATTGGCAAAAACTTCCAAGTACCCCCTGCCGCACTACAAGTGTTCATCTCTATTGCTATCATTTGTTTCATCCCAGTTTATGATAAACTCCTTGTACCATTAACAAGAAAATTCACTGGGATACCGTCTGGTATTACAATGCTACAGAGAATTGGCACTGGCATGGTTCTCTCTCTCCTTGCAGTGGTAGTAGCAGCTCTAGTAGAGATCAAGAGGCTAAATACTGCAAAAGAGTATGGACTAGTGGATAAACCTAAAGTACCGATACCAATGAGCCTCTGGTGGATGGTACCACAATACGCACTTTTTGGTATGGCTGATGTATTCACCATAGTCGGTTTGCAAGAGTTCTTCTATGATCAAGTGCCAGATGCATTGCGCAGCCTAGGTCTTGCATTTTACCTCAGTGTGCTTGGTGTAGGTAGTTTCATCAGTAGTTTTCTTATTTCTGTAATAGATAAAATTAGCAGTAAAAATGGGAAAAGTTGGTTTTCAAACAATTTAAATCAAGCACATCTGGACTATTTCTATTGGTTTCTCGCAGGGCTCACCTGTTTTGAAATTGTTCTCTTTTTATATTTCTCGAAAATATATGTGTATAGGAAAAAGCTCTGCACTTAAGCAGATGTGTAAGTTGTATAGAGAATGTTGTACTGGTACTGAGAAATAAAACTTTTGTGAGATTACTTGATTATCTTTTTAATTCCTTTGCTGATTTTAAAGTTCTTTTTACTTATTACATGAATCAAGCTTTGTATTGATCTTCACTCAAGAGTCTTAAACTGCTTACTGAGAAAAGCTTGAATCCATACTAAAATGAAGTTAGAATAGTACATCCAAATATTTGGATGAATTTTTCAATCTCTGAATTTCTCTGAATATTCAAACTAGACATCAGTCTATTCTATTCTATATTTACTAAAATGAAGTTAGAAAAATCCACATCGGTCCATTCTCCTCAAAAGAAAAAAATGAAACTTGAGTGTACAGGTGTTTATCCAGCAAATTGTTTATTTACAAAGATTATAAAAATATTATAGGGTAATTTCGATCGCTAGAAGGAATCGTTCTTTTATGATTTTCTAAAGAAAACTGAAATAAAAGTTTGGGTTTTAAAGGATTCTCTGTGGCGTTTTCACAGTGGGCAGTATAGTATCTAAAGAAGCTGAAAAGAAAATTTTGATCCCTTCTATAGAATCAAAATATGGATTAATCTATCTAATATTTTATATTATTTTTATATAATTTGTAAAAGTAAATTTTTTGTTTATCCAGCCCTGGCTCATTGTAAGAAAAAATAATTTTTTTTTCCGACCCTTGTTTTACTAGGAATTGCTTGAATGCTTGTACTGCTACATGGCACGTTTTAGATCGTAGGATGATAATTAATAGAGAAATGGTATTGTTCCCCACAGTCAAATCCCCGGATTATCCCCGGAAGTCCCAGAAACCACTTTCTCACGTAGTTTCTAATTGTTTTTAACAGACGTCGTTATTTAAAACAGCTATTTTCGTTTTTGAAATTTTGGATCTAAAAAACTTTCTTCGTCTCCATCTTCGATTTAGAGGGGTTCCGTCTCTCTAAATTCTTCTCAGTTGGTTTACCCCTGCCACCCCTCCGTGCTCCTCAACTTCGTTATTGGGACCATCGCTGTCAGGCTTGTCACCTCCAAGTGGCGCTCCTCCTCCGCCACCGCAGCATAATCCGCCGGAGATCGCAACAACCGTACCAGAGGTTTGGGAGGTGACGCGCTCACGGAGGATCTGCGAATGGTGTTACTAGGGTCCGACCCCAATCTTGATCAGTGAAAATCGATTCAGCCCTCTGAACTTGAAGGAGAAGAAAATCAATGGGGACCTTATAGAGGCAATATAGCGTAATATCCAAATCTGATTAACGGGCAAGAGAATATTAAGGTGTGCATTTTGGATATATTTGAAGTTGAAAATGTACTGTCTATTTTACTCTAGATTGACTTGAAACTTGTCAGATGAGTTGCAATTGGGGTTTGTTTGTATCATTTCAATTCCTAATGGATTTTAGTACACTCCATTGACAATTATCATGGCCACAAGGCACGATCCTGAATTGTACCTCAAGAACAGTTTCAAGAGGCATACCTATCGAAATTACATAAAAATTGGAGCAAATATTCTTTAGATCCAAGTTTCAACAGTCATGCATACCTGAAATTTGAGGACTTGTGAGTGTTTTATTTAAAAAGTTTTCAGTTAATTTACAGGTTTTATGCACGTAATTTACAGGATTATGACTTGAAGTGTGCCTGAAATTTGATGATATCATTTTTTCTTTCAGCTAACGCGGCTTGGAAATATCTTGCCACTACTCGAGAGAATTGCCCTCAGCAGGGAGAAACTTCAATGGATTGCGCAATATTTGTGTTGCGCTATGTCTACAACTTGATAACCGATAACCCTATGAATTTTACGCAAGTAATTTTATTAACTTTAACATTTTATAGTATATATGCATTATTTCACAAGATTCAAGCAATAGTTTTATAGGTTATGTAAGTTATGTAGGATATATGTCACAATTTACAGTATGGTTATACAAGTTTATAACATGATGTAATTTATAGGATACATTTAGTACTTTCACAGGATATGTGCAACAGTTTATAGTATTGATGCAGTTTATGTGCAATTTTACATGATAAATTTCACAGGATACAAATTATGTGCAATTTTACTGTGATTAGATTTAGTTTACAGCAGATGTGCAATTTTACAGGATACATATAACAATTTTACATGATACATAGGACAATTTTACATGATACATAATTTAGACAGTTTTTACTGTGATTCACTTTGGTTACAGTATTCTTTTACTATGATTCACTTTAGTTTACAGCATATGTGCAATTTTACATGATACATACAACAATTTTACATGATACATAGGACAATTTTACAGGGTACATAATTTAGACAGTTTTTGCTGTGATTCACTTTGGTTATAGTATTCTTTTTATTGTGATTCACTTTAGTTTACAGCATATGTGCAATTTTACATGATACATATAACAATTTTACATGATACATAGGACAATTTTACATGATACATATAATAATTATTAATATTTAACCTTGCTTATTTTTTTTTATTTTTTTTGCAGGATGATATATCAAAAGAACGTGTGGTTCTAGCAATGAAACTTCTCACTCATCCGAATAATGTGCACCAGAGGGTTATGAAGTGAAGAAGCCATTTTTGTATTGATGTATTAGCCATGTTTTTTTATTAAATTTTTCTTTGTGCTTGTGAACAATTATGGGTGGTAACAGTTATGGGTGATGACATCTTACAGTTGTTGGTTATAGTTTATGGTTTTGAACAGTTTATTTTGTGATTAATGAAATTTTATAACTTGTATATGTTATTTGGATACCATTTTACAGTATTAAAGTTTTGCTGTTAACATATGTCAGTTTTATAGTTTGCATCTGCTAATTTTACAGTATGTAAGTCTTATTTTACGTGATATAGATCAATATACAAATATTAATAATTGAAGAAAAAAATTACGTAAAAAAGGAAAATACGAAAAAAAAAAAATTTAATTTTAATATCGAAAAAAAAATTAATTTTTGATGCAAAAAAATTAATTTTGCACAATTTTAAGTGTTATTTGTAAATAACTACAAGTTTGAGAAGTGGCTTGTTTTTTAAACCTTCTAGAAGCCGTCAATTTTTCAAGTACAGCTGGAAGTACAGTGTTTTTGCAAGTTGCTAACTGTT
Source organism: Carex myosuroides (assembly GCA_028015225.1). Taxonomy (NCBI): domain Eukaryota; kingdom Viridiplantae; phylum Streptophyta; class Magnoliopsida; order Poales; family Cyperaceae; genus Carex; species Carex myosuroides. Next base: position 11,367,567 of record CM051475.1, on the reverse strand, counting down.
TGCAACTAACTTGGGGACCACTTCCAACTAACTTGGATTGTTAGACTTTTAAACTTCTTATTATACATAATTTGTTGTTGAAGTTACAATATTTGTTATAGAGTTGTACAGTATTCGCTCAAGTCAAATAAAACTGAGGATAGAAGCTTGAAAACAATTAGTCGGATCCTATTTAATAACCCTGGAAATAACCTCTATTAAACATCGAACTCATCTTACCTAACAGCATCCCTACCAAGTTACCAACCATGTTCCCCTTCTACCCGAGGAGGCGAGGAGAACCTTCTAATACAATCTTTAGGAAAATGCTGTCGGTGCTCAGTGCTCACTGCATCTAGCTCTGGCCTTCTCCCATCTCTACTTCATCTTGATGCCTGATGCCTCCTAATCACTCCCGCTTCCTCTAGAAATCTGAACCGTCCTTTTCTTACGTAATGGCTAGAGATCCGCCGTCACCTTCTCACCTGTCCACCTCTTCCGACGACGAAGAAGACCCCCACCAGACACTGATAGTCCAAAACGAGACCAAGCCTCCTCCTCCATTCAATCCCTCAACTGGACCCTCTGTTTTCGAGATCGGTCGCGCCACCGTCTCGCGCATCAGCCGCAGCGTCGCCTTCCCCAGCAAGCGGTGCCTAATTTTAGCGGTATGCCTTCCTCTCGTGCTCGTTCTTCTCTTCTTTTCCCTAGATTTCAGGCGCGCCTTCTCGTCTGTTATCCCTGCTGGGCCCGTTGCCACGTCAGATCGGATGCGCGAAGCGGAGCTCCGAGCCCTGTTCCTCCTCAGAAACCAGCAATTAGCTCTCACGCGCTTGTGGAACAGCACGCTGCTTCCTGATGCGGGTCTCGGATCTCAAATTAACGGGTCGGATCTCTCCCCCACCCCTTCGCCAATTCAGAGGGCGAATCTGTCTGATGTTTCCTTGGCTGAAATTAAATCGGCATTGCTTGATCAAATGAGGGTTAATCGAGAAATCCATGACGTGCTCCTCTCTGCTCACGGCATAGGAAACTTCTCAGAGTTAGCCAACAATTTCGGGCCTGAATTTGATTTTCCCGATTATGGTACTGAAATTTGCAAAAAGACCGAAAAACAGACTGATAGGAGAACAATTGAATGGAAACCAAAGAAAGATCGATTTTTGTTTGCAATTTGCCTCTCTGGTCAGATGTCTAACCACCTGATATGCTTGGAGAAACACATGTTCTTTGCTGCATTACTTGATAGAATTTTAATATTGCCAAGCTCCAAAGTGGATTACGAATACAGTCACGTGTTAGACATAGAACATATTAACAAATGTTTCGGCCGGAAGGTTGTCATGACCTTTGAAGAGTATGAGCAGGAGAGAAAAGGGAAAATTCACATAAATAAGTTTATTTGTTACATGGCTTCTCCACCGTGCTTCCTAGACGAGGAGCATGTGAAGAGGTTGAAGAATGCTGGGGTTTCAATAGGGAGTAAAATAGAGGCAGTGTGGCCTGAAGATGCAAAATTGAAGGAGCCAAAGAAGAGATTTGTTGGTGACATAATGCCGAAATTCTCGAGCAATGAAGAGGTAATTGCGGTTGGGGACCTGTTTTATGCTGATGTGGAAGAGGAGTGGGTCATGCAGCCGGGGGGCCCGCTCAAGCACAGCTGTCAGACTGTCATCCAGCCCAGTCGCTTAATTGTGCTCACAGCTCAGCGGTTCATTCAGACCTTCTTGGGGGGTAATTTTGTCGCTCTGCACTTTAGGCGCCACGGCTTTCTCAAATTCTGTAATGTGAAGAAAGAAAGTTGCTTCTTCCCAATTCCTCAAGCGGCTCAGTGTGTGAAAAGAGTGGTGGAGGAAGCCGGTTCTCCTGTCATATACCTTTCTACAGATGCTGCTGACAGCGAGACCTCCCTTCTTCAAAAGTTAGTGAAGTTGAATGGTGAGGAGGTCCCGCTGATCAGAAGGCCAGAGCACAATAGTGCAGAGAAATGGGATGCATTGATGTATAGGAATCACATGGGTGGGGATGCTCAGGTGGAGGCGATGCTGGATAAGACAATATGTGCATTGGCTAAGGTGTTTGTGGGGTCAGCGGGGTCCACATTTACTGAGGATATCTTGCGGCTGCGCAGAGGGTGGGGATCTGCTTCTACATGCGATCAGTACATCTGCCAAGGTCACCTCCCTGATTTTATTGCCGAAACTGATTAGTTGGTTGATTGGTTATGCTCGATATAATTCAATTTGTGTTTATTATTTGTTTGTACAGCTTGTGGTTTGTGTACTGTGTTTACTGCCCGTTGTGTATTTTGTAATTTTTTAGGTTAAAATCAGAAATCTCAGTTTTGATTAGTGCATTTATAAGAGAATCTTACATTAATGGAACTACTGAAAATACCGTTTATCAAGTGCTTCTGTCACTATGTCAAGCCAAAACAAAAATATATATATACCTTAAATATCATAACTGCATTTTAATTTTTTATTTTCTTTTCTGGGTATAATTCATCGCTATAGTTGAACAATCTCTTCCGTTGTGGCGTTGTGGCAAGTAATCTCCATTGAAGCAACAAGACTTCTGGGCCACCGTGCAGTACTAATTCAAAAACAAATATTTTAAAAAAACTGAAATGTAGCCCCACATTTTTATTGACAGGCGATGTAAGACCTAATTGCTTTTTTGAATGCAACATAAGGCCTACCGACATTTTTATTAATATCCAAAGTTAATTACAAATTAATAAATATAGTCAGAATCCCTAGATATTTCGAAAAATGTCCAAACCGGTCAAAATCTAGCCGGTTTCCTCTTCAGAAACCAGTCAGAATTTGACGGTTTTTTTTTTTTTTTAAGAGACTATGAAGAGCAAAATTATCTAGAAAATTCAAATTTTTTGTTTAAATTATTTGTTAGATTACTTCTTTTAATGTATAATTAGCATATTTATATTAAAATACACTAAATTACTTGAAATTATGTTGAATTATACTATATTACATTAAATTACACTAAATTATGTTAAATTACGCTAAAATATGGTAAATTACATATAAATATGGATGATATCTTTACTGAGAATGTAAAAAACGACGACGAAACTTCAAACGGTCATAAAACGGTGCTCGAGTGTCCGATTTCAGCAAATGACCACTTTGGAAAGCTTGCGAAAATACGCATGCGTCAGTGCGGCAATGCCGGATTTCAAAATTCAGAATTGCCAAAAAAACAAAGAGAAGAGCCTCAAAACTTGAGTTGAAGTTTCCAATTAAGATTTTTATTTCTATTATTCAATCTAAGTAGCTCAGTAAATTAGTTATATAATGAACTTGTAGAATACCAATGTTTACTATTTTTGGAATTTTTTTACTATTTTTTATGATTTATGAAAGATGGCACAAAATCAGCCTAATTTTGCGTAATTTTGCGTAGTTTAGCGTAATTTACCGTATTTCATTATAATTAGCGAAATTAGTGTAATTTGGCTAATTTACCGTATTTTAGCGTAATTTAACATAATTTAGCATAATTTAATGTAATATAGTGTAATTCAACATAATTTCAAGTAATTTAGCATATTTTAGTATAAATATGCTAATTATACATCAAAAGAAGTAATCTAACAAATAATTTAAACAAAAAATTCGAATTTTCAGTGTTAGATTTCATTATCTTGCTCTTCATAGTGTCTCTTAAAAAAAAAAAGGAGAAGAAGAAACAGGTCAGATTCTGACCGGTTTGGACATTTTTCGAAATATTCAGGGATTCTGGCTATATTTATTAATTTGTAATTAACTTTGGATATTAATAAAAATGTCGGTAAGGCCTACCTCTTTTTTTCTTTTTTTAAGTTTTTCTGGCATTGTTACGAGTTACGACTTACTGCCCTTTCAAATCTAATTAACATGACGATGCTCCAAAGCGCGCACAGACACCGAGTAAGGGTATACTACAGAAACAAACGGATTCTAAACATTAGTGAATTGCCAATGTTGCTATTTTTGTAATTGTTGCCTTGTTGGCTAATTTAAATTTAGCCTAATTCTAGTTTCATACATTGCATATATACCAACGCTTTCACCAGATGCCAGTGCTTCACTGGTATCTTACATTCTGAAGTAATTTCATTATATAATAAGTGCTCCAACAGGAAGTCAACAGAGAAACTACCATTCCTCTATCGAAGGTATATATTGACAAATGATTGGTCTATGCATTATTCTTCCATAAACTATTCAAAAGCTGTGCTAATACTCGGTACTCGGTAGTGTTATAATGATCGTCAATCACAAGGGAAAACTTGGCCAGAAGGGGTATTAGAGCATCTTCATTGTAAAAGGCTTTGCAATTGCAAACATCATGTCATAAAATATTTGCAATTTCAATTCATTTTGGTTTCACGGACTCTACACTAATGAATTAGATTTAATTTCATTTTGACCGCCACATCAGCGATCTCTTTTGTTTTTTGTTAACCTCTTTCTTTTCCTCATCTGTGAGTTCCAGTTTTCGTTTCTGATACTTCTCTATTTCTCCACTCACCCCTTCTTTTTTTGAAAACTTATTGTGCCAGTACCATCCAAAAAATTCTCCGCTGGTATCATCCAAAAAAATAGAGAAGAAGACAAAATACAAAATCCAAAAAATTGAGAAAAATTCTTGTGCCAGTACCGCTGGTATCATTCAAAAAATTCTTGCCAAGCTTGAATTAATAAATAACAAACGTATTACAATAGTTTCAAAGCCTTCCATCTAAAAATAAAAATACAAAATACCACACAGCTAGGCCTACTTCTACCTCCTGCATCCAGATCAATTCTCTCAGCCAATCGTGTGGAGGCAGTTTGCTCCCTCCAAATAGAGCCTCATTTCTTTGGTTCCAATTTGCCCAAACTCCACACAGGACTCTAGCTATACATGAGTTGACGTTTTTACCTCTTGCTTTCTCCTTTTCCTGTATGTTCTCCCAAATATTTTGCACGGAACAAGTACTGTGTTGGTATGATGTTATCTGTAGTTAGCCTCAAGTGAAACCATACTGCAACAACATACTCACATAAAAAAAAAAGATGGCACGCTGACCATCCTGCAACAACATGCTCATCCTACTAAACATCTTGGCAATTAGTCAGTGTTTTTGTTTAGTAGGGGGTGAACCAAGATGTTTAGTAGAGTGAGCATAAATTTATAATCCTTTGTATTTTAAGTATATTTTTATATTTTTTTCTGATAAATGCATATAAATAGAAGTATATTTTTTTTTAAACTTTGAGCCAGATGAGGAAGTTATGTGGCTCCGTCACGGATCAGAGTGGAAAATAATAATGTAAAAACATTGACTAATTGCCAGGACTGTATATAATATACAAAGGGACCCAAATATATATATATATATATATATATATATATATATATATATATAGTGGCTAATATCGAAATGTTTGCACCAAGCCCCTCGTGCAACCAAGTCATTTTTGGATTTTCAAAGTCCAAACGGTCGATCCGAGCCGTTAGATGTGATCTCTACATTAAAATCTTCTTGGAGACCAAATTTTACAATTTTTGGAATTTTTTTACTATTTATTAAGCCACTTTGAAAATTTCCAATCACATGGTCCAGAATTTGATTGCACTGTTTTTACTGTTCACCCCGATCAGCAATTTTCAAAGTGGCTTAATAAATAGTAAAAAAATTCCAAAAAATATAAAATTTGGTCTCCAAGCAGATTTTAATATAGATTGAAAATCTAACGGTTCGGATCGACCGTTTGGACTTTGAAAATCCGAAAACGACTTGGTTGCATGAGGGACTTGGTGCAAACGTTTTAATATTAGCCACTCTATATATATATATATATATATATATATAATCTGGCTAATATGCTACGCGTAGCATAGAGCCCCTCCATGCTACGGCTCAATTTTTGAGTTTTCAAAATCCTAACGGTCGATCCGAACCGTTCAACATGATCTCCATATGAATATGTACTTGCAAACCAAATTTTACATTTTTTAGAATTTTTTTACTATTTATTTAGCCACTTTGAAAATTGCTGATCCAATGGTCCAGAAGATTTTACTGTTGTGTACAAATTACTGTTTTTTCAAAGTGCCTTAATAAATAGTAAACAAATTCTAAAAAATGTAAAATTTGGTTTGCAAGTACATATTCATATGGAGATCATGTTGAATTGTTCGGATCGACCGTTAGGATTTTAAAAACTCAAAAATTAAGCCGTAGCACGGAGGGCTCTATGAAGTCGTGCAAGGTTTCCATGATCAAGGCAGCCTCCTGCTGACTGGCACGGCAAAAAAAAAGCAGATCATCTGCGTAAAGGACATTTGTGATTGGGTTGCAAGCAGGAGCCATTTTCAATCCTTTCAGCTTATGCTCTTCCACCAGTTGCGACAGCCTTCTTGAGAACAAATCCATTCCGAAAATGAACAAGTAGGGAGAGAGCGAGCAACCTTGGCGCAACCCGCATTCGGGTCTAAAAGAACTCGCTTCCCCCTTGTCCATTAAACACAATAGAATACTCGGCTGATCTTACACATGCCATGATCCACCTAGTCATCATAGGCGGTACACCGAATAGTGGTAGGATTGCCTCTAGGTAGTCCCAGTCCATTCGGTCGAAAGCCTTGGATAAATCAACCTTTAAACAGAAATCCTCATTGGTAAAAATCGTGTTGCAAACTTGTAACGTACTGATTTGCCGAATTCACATCCTCCCCGGTACCGTAATAGGAAATCTTTTACAATTATTGGATCTGGACCGTTCTTTTTAACTTTGAACGAATCTCAAAGCCCAATAATACTGCCCCTGCGCTAGTCCACATCTCAAAGCGGCTGAGAGTTAATCTCAAGCCGTAAAGTGAAGCGAATCTTTTACAGTAATGGAGAGGATACTTGTTCCTGCCTCCTTGACTTGTAGCACGCGGGACCCACAAAAATATATTTATTTATTGAAATCTTTTACAGATTGTGGCAAACCCAGAGCGAAATTTCTCAGGGCGATGGCCGATGGGAACTGGGAAGCCATCTCCATCTCGAATTCCAAAATGCCCCAAAGTCCACAGATCAAAATCCTTTCCCTGATTTGTTTGATGCCTCGCTTCCGTAAGCGTGAGGCCTCAAAAATCTGGTACTAAAGTTAAGCAGAACAAGTTCCAAAAGAATAACGCTCCGACCGTATATACACCGAACACCTCTAGGGCTCTCGGAGTGAGAAGCGGAGAGCCGAGAGCAAGATGGATTCGGCTCCCCTCCTGCTCGGATCCGACCCATTACCAGGAGTGGTGGATTATCAGGGCCGTCCGGTCTCCCGCTCCACCTCCGGTCGGTGGCGCTCGGCTCTCTTCATCATCGGTAATTTATACAACTATTTATTTATCCTGCCTGAGTCAATGCCATGTGGGTCCCAATTCCGAGATGTACTTTTAAAAGAGATAGAACCTGCGATTGACCTTAGGCGAATAAATCTTTTTGACTTTTGATCCCGATTAACAACCAAGTCTTCAAATATAGGCTTTAGGTTAGATTCACTTTTGTTCGCACCAGCACAAAAATTACAATACAATATATAACAGTACAGTAGTATCGTGCTAGACTTGCTTAGTGCACACACCTGTATATTTTGTGTACTAAATCAGTATTATACTAGACTAATACATGTTGATATCTAGTGAATAGTGATTATATCTCTTCACACAACCCACGTTGTAGGGGTGGAGATAACAGAGAGGTTTGCATACTATGGCGTATCATCAAACCTAATAACTTACTTGACGGGCCCACTTCACCAGTCAACAGCTGCTGCGGCTGCCTCAATAAACGCATGGAGCGGAGCTGCTACCCTGCTGCCTCTTCTTGGCGCATTCATTGCAGATTCCTGGCTCGGCCGGTACCGTACCATTCTCGTTGCCTCATGCCTCTATCTCTTGGTTTGCACCAACCCTCTTTCCCATGTTCTCTTTTTGTTGAATTTTTCTATCATTCCATTACTTTACAACATTAGTTGGTGTGAAACCATGAGTTCTTTCCGATTGGATGGTCGGTATAAGAAAATTTTTATGTCTACACCTTGCATCCTTACTATGAGAAATATAACATACAAACCACGGAATCATGAAAAAAAATCTTCCATGCCCTCTGAACAACATTTCTTGAAAAACAACATTTTGTTGTCATATGTTTGATAACTCTTATGTCTATTTTCTAAATGCATGCTATCACAAGTAATATCTGGATGCACATATTCACATCTGATTAGAAGCATTCTGTGAACCGCATGTGCGCCTTTTGTTAAACATTTGTAAACAGGGATATTTTTGTCATTTACTTGAAAAACTAGAATAGACAACAAAAATTCAAAAGGCGGTGATGAACACGGTTTCAAAAATGCATACAGAATTTCTTGCATGAAAAATATATCTTCTTTTTCAAAGGTATAAAATATACTAACTTTTTTCATTTACACATTCATTGCAGGCCTTGCTTATGCTCACATTATCTTCAACTTTACCGTTTCTTCGACCACCTGATTGCAGTGGCATCATGGACCCCACATCCTGTTCGGTCCCAGTTTTCCAATTAATTTTCTTCTACATCTCTCTATATCTAATTGCTGTTGCACAAAGCGGCCACAAGCCATGTGTGCAAGCTTTCGGGGCTGACCAATTCGACCAAAACGTCCCTGATGAGCAGGCTGAAAGAAGCTCTTTCTTCAACTGGTGGTACTTCGGCGTGTGTGGTGCCAATATTTTCACAGTTGGAATTCTGAATTATGTGCAAGATAATGTAGGTTGGGGTCTTGGTTTCGGAATACCATGTTTGGTCATGTTTGTTGCTCTTATTATTTTCTTAGCCGGTACAAAAACATACCGGTTCTATCCGATACAGAAAGAAAACCCCTTTGCTGAAGTCGGAAAATCAATTATGGCATTGGTTAGAGGCCATCAAAAAAATGATATTAGGTAAGATATATTTGTCTGTTTGTTTTATATTATCTATTTAATTATGTTACATTGTTCCTGGACAAGTATAAGCTTTTTGAAACATGACAAAAAAAAAATTGACAGAATTGTGTTGTTAACTTGCAACTCATTTTTTTTTTCTTCTATTAATTATTGTAGGGAAGTAAATGAAGATGAGATCTTGGGTTCAGATTATGCAAAAGAGGCAAAGGAAATACTTAAATTATTCCCAATTGGGGCCACATGCCTAGTATATGCTTTAGTTTTTGCGCAATGGTCAACTTTTTTCATAAAACAAGCTGCCACATTAGACAGACGGATTGGATCCACATTGCAGGTACCCCCAGCTGCTCTCTCAAGTTTCATAAATGTACCTGTGGTAACACTGATTCCAATATATGACAAAATTATCATACCAATGGCAAGAAAAATAACAAAAACGCCCTCAGGAATTACCATGCTTCAAAGGATCGGCATAGGAATGGTAATTTCTCTCTTATCAATGGTCACGGCAGCATTGGTAGAAATGAAGAGGCTACAAGTTGCAAGAGAGTATGGTTTGGTGGATAAACCTGATGTGCCAATTCCGATGAGCCTATGGTGGATCATACCGCAATATCTCTTGATCGGTACAGCTGATGTGTTCACCTTGGTTGGATTGCAAGAATTCTTCTATGACCAAGTACCGGACCAGTTGAGAAGTTTAGGTCTTTCACTCTACTTGAGTATTTTTGGTGTAGGGAGTTATATTAGTAGCTTTATCGTGTCGCTAATTGACGAAATTACCACTAAAAAAGGAGATAGTTGGTTCGCCGATAATCTAAATCGGGGACATCTTGATTATTTTTATTGGCTTCTGGCTGGTGCAAGTGCTGTGGCATTTATTGTATATTATTTCTTTGCACGAGTATATGTGTACAAAAATTGTAATTCATGACTTCATGTAATGTAGTTATTGAATTAGTTGGTTGATGGGTTGAAGCTAGCTCGATTCATAGTCATTTTGAAATGGTAAATAGAATTTTATGAGTGTTTGGAAAAATTGTAATTCATGACTTCATGTAATGTAGTTATTGAATTATGAACAATTTATAATTTGATGTGCTAAAAGATGCTAATATTAGCATTTTTCTGAATGCATTTTAGGCCTTTTAGGAATTGGTGCCTTGCTGAGCAGTATTCTGATCTCTCTTATTGATAAAATAACCTCAAACAATGGAGAGACATGGTTTTCTAACAATCTAGACAGAGCACATGTAGACTGCTTATATTGGCTATTGGCTGGATTAAGTGCCATAGAGCTAATCTTGTTTATTTACTTTTCTAGAGATTATGTGAAGGTTAATCTCTTATGAATCGTTGATTTTTTTTTTTTGACAAAAGTGGGTGGTAACCCCGAAGGAGGTAATGGCTATTATAGAAGAGCCTGTGCTGTGGTGGAAATTGGAGTATTAATGTATTATTTATTAAAGCATATTTTGTTCCTTGCTAACTAGATAGTCCAAAGGTAGCTGCTCTAATCAATTCTAGTAAAAGGGTATCTTTTAATGAAATTCCAGCATCTAATAATCAAAGGTCAGACAATGTGGTATAATTATATTGAAAACCATTATGATATGCTATCCAACACCAAATAGAGGATATATAAGGGCAGGTTACAAACCATTATAGAGGATCTACAGTTTCAAGCTGACCACAGAAGGGACAGTTAACCTCACATTGCCAACCCCTTTTAGCTAGGTTGACTTTGGTCAACATCCTCTTTTGCCTAACTAACGATAGAAAAATCTTATTTTTAAGGGGATTTTTGCATTCCTAATAGTGCTATAATTATTGTTTGGGATACCACCATACTAAAGCCATAAATATAAGGAGTGTACTGTGAATTTTCCAGGGAAAGACCATCATCAAATAATCAAGTCAGCATTATCAGTAGTGTTAGTAGTGTCTGATGAGTAAAGAAAATGAGAGAATTCTGTTATTGATGCTATTCTTGTGCTAAGATACTAGTCAATTGCCTAGTTAACTGTAATCAGCTACAGCGATATTTGGGTTGGACACAATTTGAGATGATGATAGACGCAATATAATGCACATTCGCCAAACCATCTGTCAAGCCAAAACAGGTATGGGAACCCTGAGGAGACACTTGAACTTTTTACATATCCAGGGATTAATATTAGTACTTAGGGTCTTTAGTATTCTAGTGTGAATGTTTTCTTTTTTAGTTTCCTAGATAACAATATTTATTTGATGATCTAACAGGAAATCTCTAAGAGGCTGTTCGGCATGTGAAGTATTAAAAATTTAATCTCTTAAGGAGTATTTGTTCGTTTGATAGTAAGATTAAAAATATGTACTTAACATGAATAAAGCATATTATAATTGTAAAGACTTAAATACCCTTGTGGATTTCTCCTTCTCTAACTGCGGCCTTTTTCACTTAACAAAAATAATGAGTGAGGCTATGGTACTATGCATAGTGCGGATTGGTCCGTACTATGAATAATATTTTTGTTTTCAAAATCCTAACGGTTGATCCAAACCGTTCAACATGGTCTCCATATAAAAGATTGCAAGTACATTTTCATATGTCAAGCCAAAATTGTTTACAAGTACATTTTCATATGGAGATCATGTTGAACGGTAGGTTTCAAACCGAAAACTTGAGTCCATAGCGCAGGCCAATATGCGCTATGTATAGTACCATAGCCTCACTCAAACATAATACTCAACAAATATATATATTTGATCTCTACTGGTACACGCATGACCTTGTACTGGAACCAGCATCCAATAGTTCATTTTAACCAACATGCAATATTTCTTTCTGTGCATACACATCAGGGATTATTCCAATTTTACATTCAAATCCCTCTGACAAGGGACAATTACCGATTCATAGTTATTTAGCATAATGCACCTTTAATTCTTTCTGTGCATATAAATCAGAACTTGAAACACAGCTGGGGTACCAGTACCAGGAAAAAAACTGGTACCATTGGTACCAATGTACAAAGAGGTGCCAAGAGGGGTTTAGAGTGATGCAAGTTGGACAATATGGCCTAACTGAGTCAAATAAAGTACAGGTACAATGTATTTGGGATTGGCATGAGCTAACTTTCAATCACATTCTAATGACTACACAACAGGCATTTGAACCACATAAGCATTTGTCTTTTCTATTTACAATATAAATTAGAAGTAACGAGTTTAAAAGGTAAAAAGATAAACCAGAACTAACTGATCATCAAAATACTCAAATAATTTCTTGCTGTGGTATGTTAGCATGGCCTCCTTTTGTTTATCATCCACATCATGCAAGGCACGCCTTGTCATGAACATAATCATACTCCATTAACTTTTCATGTTTCTCTCTGATGGTTTCACTGGTTGTCCTCTTGGGCATTTTAACAAACACCTCTTGCGCTAATTGTGTTGGAATTTTCTTGAAGTTAAATTCTTTCATAAAGTCCTCAATCATACTGCCTTTTGCAAAATTGAGACTGCTTGTTGTGCTGCATAGACTATCATTTTTTTAATCTGCACAGTTAAGATTTTCAAAGATCAAATATTAACCCTACTGCAGATTGAAACACTTGTTACAAAAATAGCAGGAAAAACCAATTTCAAATATGCTCCTTGTAAATGACAAAATATCACATATACTCTTGCAAATAAAAAAAATTACTTTGCATCATCTTTTAAAAAAACTTATCCTTTGTATCCATGTCTACCCTGTGCATCATTTTTTTTTTCTCATTATTTCAAGTTTGAAAAGATGCCCAAACAAACCCCGCTCTCTCACACTATCTTTATATAAAATTGTGTAGGGTAATTTTCACGTTTCAAAAGGACTCACGAGAGCGATATAATTGGACGTTTCCAGCTTCTAAAAGAGGCATAACCATGCGGACATTTCTAGGTTTTAAAAAATTACTCGTGATGGGTTAATATTTTGCAGGGGCATGTATAAAAACTTTTCCTATAAAGCTGGTTATTTCAGGCAAGTATTTACCTCCAACTTGTCTTCTTTGGCACGATGGTTCTTAGGCAATTGTCTGAATTCATTGGTTAGGTTAATGCACTGGCCAATGCTCTCTGGCGAGACAAAATCCATTGCTATTTTTGTACAGCTCTGCAAATCGTACTTTGTGTTAAAAACTATAATAAATGCTGATCTGATATCAGGTTTTCCAATTGGCTGGTTTCCAGTCAAAATTATAACTAATATACGGGTCATAAATGTACCCACCAGTTCATAAATGGAATTGTAACTAAAAAATATTGCAACAAGCAAGGAGGAACAAAAAACTTCTAGTTATTGTAAACATAGAGCTTTCGGGAAAAATGGCAAATACAAAACCTGTTTGTATACTTTTGTCTTTTAAATATTGTTTACCTAACAAAAAGGTTTTTAAACACACCTTCACGTTACGGACTTGATGGGGGCAGCCAGCAGGTATAAATACGGCCTCTCCGACATGTTGCACCAAAGACCATGGCTCAATCCCTGCAAGTACAAGGATATTCAATATTATCATTCTTAAAAATTAATTATTATCTTAATTTTTTACTCAAGAATGTTTGCATAACTAACCAAATTCCTTCTTGAGCCGTCTCTTATGTTCAGCTGTCAAGTAGAACGTCTCATCATGAACTGGATTTAAAACCTAAAAAAACAAAAGAAACACTGAGTAAAAAATCATGTAATAAATGAAGGTGTATTTACTCAAAAAGGTACTTTACTGTCAGATTATTTTTTGATTATATGTTGGTTAAGAAACTAATAAATTGTACCATCAGGTAACCAAGGGGTTGTCATATGCAGAAGTGGGTCAGTTTGTAGTCACACTGGTCCATAAATGCTACTAAACCAACGAAGTTATCTGTCCGGCCAGGTCGGGTCAACCACTCGACATACAGATACAGTCCAGTGCATAAATCCTGGGTCACAAGTGCATATCATACCTCATTCACGCGATTACAGTGAATATGCCGAAATTCACGGAAGTATTTCTCAAGGTATGCTTTTAGAAGAGGCACGTCATCCCTTCGAAATATGTCCCACAATGCCCCAGCTGTTTCAGCTCGATCATTCACCTCATGTATTATTCCTGTTTCACCCTTCTTAGTTTTCTCACCCCGTTCTGCTCTGGTAATATACCCTTGATTTTCGGAGAATTCCATCTTATCTTGCTCTCTGTGCTTTCTCTTCAAGTGCTTAATTGCTGAATCTTGCTCAAAGGATGTCTCCGCCGCTGAGATATGCATCAGAATGTTTACCTGGTAAAGAAAATCAGTACCATTTAAAGAACTAAAAAAAAAAAATCTTTTGACAGATAAATCATTAGAAAATCAGACCAGTTAAGAACATAAAATAACCAAATTCTTTTGAAATTATTTATTCCCCCTAACAATGCATCGACTATAATTTCTTCCCTGCAAACAGAAAAATATCCAGTATACACCCGCAAAATCATGAAAATATCATCTCAGAACAACATACGGTATACCCGCTCTAAATCATAAATATGTAATCTAAACAGTGCACCCTGCCTCATCTGTTATTCTTATGATATAGAAGTAAAACGAGAGAGAGAGGGATTGGAAGGATTGAATCTTTATTCATTTCCATCGAATTGTAATGTACAATGCTGATGAGTTTATATAGAAAATGCTTTCCTATTACATCAATCTAACTGTGGTATAGAATTCTTAATCATAGTTCTAACCACTAACTAACTATCTAACAGCCTTGTAACAAACTCTCTAGAAGCTGTCTAACTAACTAATTGCGCCTCATCAGCTGCTTGCTGTGTTACTCCTTTAAGAAGTACCGCTATATTCCTCTTTTTATGTGGGGATGATAAGTGGAAGAAAGGATAGTTTGAGCATCTCAGATTACAATTTTCATGTCCTGCTGGGCTATATGTGATACTTCCATATTTCATACGGGTCGCACACATTTCAATGTCAGTATGCACATTTAACTAACCCTAAGCCAGAAATCTGTAAAAATTTCAAAAAGTAAGAGAATGAATAAAAAAATAAATAAAACTGACAGCATCAGCAACATCACAGTGGAGCTTCGTCACAGAGTCACCCCGGCCAAGCTCTTCCCTAAACCCATAAGCAATGTAAGATTTTGGTCCCAGATCTGGTTTCGGTGCATCATCAGGGAGAAAGGTGGCAAGATTTAACGGGCCAGATTTAGGGTTAGTGTACAGTTGGAACGGTAAAGAGCGT
The DNA here is from genome assembly GCA_028015225.1 of Carex myosuroides. Lineage (NCBI taxonomy): Eukaryota > Viridiplantae > Streptophyta > Magnoliopsida > Poales > Cyperaceae > Carex > Carex myosuroides. The sequence continues at coordinate 11,352,366 of CM051475.1, read as the reverse complement.
ATATACTCAGAGCAATGCGATGGTAAGATGTCTTCAAAATTGTTGTAAGTGGGCCAGTCTTTTAACTTGAGCATGGCTGGCCACAAATTAGGGTGCAATCGGCCGTACTTGTATCCCTCAAAGAAGACCTCAGGCTCTATGTCAACCTGTCATAACATAATTCATAGAAATAAGCTTCAAATATCAGAAACCAAATTTGAATATTCTCATTAGTTTCTACAGACAAGAATATATATGACTTGTATGTTTTCATGTACTTACTGTATAAAAGATTTTTGCTTGTTATATTATAACAGATATATCATCACTGAGGGTCAAAATGAAAATCTACTCTTACTAATAGACAAAATTACCAGTAAATAAATACAGAAGAAATCTAAAACACCCACCTGGCAACAGGAGAGACAATCAACAGCCCGGATTTGCGCTAACTCAGAATCAGTTCTGACACCATTAACAGCAGCCCACATATCATCGGGCTTCCAGCTCAATCCTGAAAACCCAAGCAGATTTCTCACTACCACAGGTTCTCCTTTTGACCAGTGCTCTCTAAAATGCCTCAACTCAGAGTTATCAGCACTTGGACAGTATATGTAATTGTCATCAGAGTGTTCCCTTTCAGATGCCTTTCTTGACATATCACCCGTCCCACAGTTGCAACAATACTCTTCATACACATATGGCCAATCTTCAACTAGTTTTTTTGCATTGTTCCTTATATTAATCAACCATTCGTATGATACTAAGGATTTCAATTCAAGAAGACCTAGTCCGCACCCACCAAGCTCTGTAGGAGGACAGGAGATGACATGATTTTTCGAGTCAGCACACCAGATGGCAAGTGGGGCCTGGTAGTCAGAGGCACATGAGGTGGCTTCATGCTCCATCTCTTTTGATGGGTCCCAGGTCTCACCATGTGCATATTCATCACCTCTATATGGGTAGTGGTAAGAAGTTTCAGCACAATTGCCTTTAAGATTTCCATCTCTTAATTCCCGACAACAGGTGAGGCAGAGCTCATAATCACAATTTTTGCAGCTTCTGTGAAAGTCAAAAATTGAGGTGCTGCAGTTGTCACTGATTCCAAGGAAAAAAGAGAGCAAGCATTACTTATAATGTACAATTTTTAGAAAATGAACCAAACATGTGGAAATAACTGGGAGGTAATTGATATCGAATAGTACCAGTAAATTCTCTCTCCGTTGCACTCTGCTTTTTCTATGTCTACCTTATGCAGAAGTACCTCTATACACATGCAAAGGGATAAACATGAAAATAAGGGGACTGATTTTATTGCAAAAAGAAAATGAGAGATAACCTTGCTTAAGTCAATTAATGTGTGAAGTTACCTTTATTACGTGCTTCAATAACCTTCTCACCATATTCTTCTTGACAGATATTTCTCAGATGAGGTAGCAAATGGTGCAACATGCATCTAGCATAGTCAACTTGGTCAAACTTATTATCCTTACAAATAAAACTCTGCAGAAAAATAAAAAGCCAAAGTAGTTAGTTGACTCAGGAGACATGTAACCATATCATCTGAATCCACACTGCAACGCCAAAATAATTATAGTGCTATCCCACAAGTGAATTCAAGGGACTGCTGGTACAAAAAATCATTGAAAAACCAAAAAATTACCAAATCAGACCATACTTTACCCAGTTAGTTCCAAATTGGGTAAATTTGTTAAGTATTGTCACTGAGGGCGGCCACCAAGTTTCCTGTAACTGAAAATGATGTGAACTTTAATTTCTAACTCTATTGTTGCAATAGATACTGCTATAATGGGCTTCATTTCTTTAAGGAAATTGAATAGTTGAGACCAAAATGCCAAGCATCGTTTTTAGCAAACAGCGCAAAGACAAAGAGTCCGCCAAACTACTTAAAAAGAATCATAAGTACTACAAGAGGAGAAAGAAAAGGATCAAAGTACCTCTTAACACAACCTATCAACCTGTGTATTTCCTTAATTACACTGATCTCCTAAAAAATTGTCTGAATCAGACAATGTCTGATGCAACTCAGGCAAAATGCAGAAGAATAATGTCTGATGCAACTCATGCAAAATGCAGAAGAATCAGAGGATCCTAAGTAGTTGCTAACCTCTTACAAATTTTTTTATAATCTGATCTGACCAGACAAAGCAGCCCAACAAAAAACAAAGCCCTTTCTGAAAATGTAGTGACAAAGGATAACTACATCAGAGCCCAAAGCCCAATGAAGTAGACACAACTAAACCTGAAATCTATAAGACTGACATCTAAACAGACAAACCCAAGGGCCTAGGTAACCCAAATTGACGCTGAACAAAATCCAAGGTAACCCAACAATAGCTGAAGAAACCAGGGTCATATCTGAAAAAAAAAACCCTGAAACCGGAGTAATCACAATCCCAAATTGACCAGACACAAAGTCAATAAAACCGTTATTGACCTAAACCCGATACACAAATACAACTGCAAGAGCTTGAAATTACCAATTCGGTTCTTTCTTGAGTAATGATAAATGCTAGTACTGTAAGAAAATCTGTTTGGAATGACTAAATAATTATCAAAGGAACACAGCAATAAATAGTTATCCCAAATGGAAAAATAGATGTGATCTGATGACTAAACGAAAGAAAGATGTAATCTAAATATCGGAAATGAAGAATAAACATCAAAATAAGTAAATTTCTGAACAAAATAGTATAAATAATTCAAGACTTTGTCAAATTAAAATGACGATAACACTTTACTCACCGAATAAGATTCAGATTCATCGCTAAAACATGAACTTTGCTTCTTCTTAGGCAAACCTCCTCCGTCATTAGAACGGGTCGACTTCTCTTTAATCTCGGATGCCCCTTTTATGTGTTTTCTGACTTTTCTCACGCGATGAAGACCAATTTGATCATCGTACCTCAATCTTTTTCCCAATGAAATCGGTTTCGATCTTTCTCTTGACAGAAACTCGTGATCTTGAAAGCAATTTTCCATTTCAAACCTAGCTCCGGCCGACCCGTACCAGATCGGACTAGAGGTCTCAATCCCAACGGCTCCCATCTATGCAAATTGCAAAGGCTCCCAATTTATATCCTTCTCCGCTTTTTATAAGAGAAAATTCGGCGGAGAGAAATAAATGGAAAACTAAGTTGAGAAATGTCACAAGATAAAAATAGAAACAAACGGAGACTTCTTTAAATTCCTTTACTCAGAAGTTGGTAGCTCTGTATTTATTTAACGGGTTGAGTTCGTTGCGGATCTTTATTTATTTTTTCTGGAACCAGAAACAGAAACAGGGGTAAATATATTGACAGAGTAGTTTTTACTCCATGCAGCGCAGGAGTTGTATACAGCTCTGTTATCCGTGCGCTGGATGAAGAACAAGATTCTCTGTCAATATCTTTAACCGAAAACAGAGTGCGCGCTTTGTTCGGTTAATTTCGGATCCTCTCGCGAACTTTCTCGTGTTACAAGTCGCTGAGTACTGGGTCACTGTCACCCCAAAAGCGCTCAATAAAAATATCTGTCCTTAGCTACCTTTTTATAATTTGTTTATTTGTTTATTCTACCATGTTTTTTACATTCTTCTCATTTGAATGTAGGCCCTTGATACGGCCCGCTCATCCGGAAGCAAATCTGCTGCGATGCTAGAGGATCGCAGGGTCCTGCGATTTCAATTTCAACCCTTCATTTATTATAATGTACGAATCTTAAAACGAGATAGTTTTTGTGCACAGATCTCAAAATATATGAACGGTCGACATTAGAATCGCAGGGGTCTGCGATCCTGTAGGATCGCAGCAGATTTATTTCCCGCTCATCCACATAACATTTCCAATTTTGTGTCATATCAGCAAAATTATGCATTTGTCCTTGGAACTATTCCAAATAACAAATTCTGCCGTGCGGTCTTGCATCGATGACCAATAATTAATTCTAACGACTTACGAGCCTACAGGGACCGTTCGGCAACGAAGAATTAATAAGTGTCAAGGATTAAGAGTTCAAAGAGCGCTAAGGAATTGATGTTTGGTTGTCTTAATCTGTGGGTGAAAGCTAAGAAAGTTAAAGGAAGTGGTAGAGATGTCTTAAGATCCGGGCAAAAGAGGCTAAAGGAGGTGTTCTTAATCTGCGTTAAGGAATCGGTGTTCGGCATAATTAAGCGGCTAAGGAAGCCAAAAGAAGCAGATTAAGTCTTAAGAAGGCTTAATCCCTTGTTGCCAAACAATCCCATAGAGTTGAAGTACAACCATATAGAGTTGGACTCATTGCTTGTGAACTATTTGAATTAATTGCTGCCTTGCTAATTTTAAATATTTTACAAAAATAATGCTAAAAATTTTCAATTTTTATTTTTTAATAATATATATAAAATAATAGGTGCGTCGATCATTGAGAATTGTTCCTTGCATTAATTTGGTGACGCAATAATAGTCATTACTTATTATGACAACTCGCATTATTTTTTTATTATTCACATTAAAGTGCATGCTTACTATGGAATGAAGCAATCAGGTATTAATGATCATATCTATCCGCAATTTTTAAACACATGATACATTTTTGCATATCCATCTCTAACTTTTTAATCTTTCAACTTTCAACCATACAAAATTTGAAAGATTAAAGATTCCATCTAATTACTTTAGCACAGCACCTCTTATAATTTTTAACTTTTAAGTAATGATTTTGATTTTCATTGATAATATACAAATGAAAAATAATAAATTCAATGGAAAAGTTTAAAGTTTTAAAACTCACAAGTTATTTGGTTCAAAACTCAAATTCATTCAATAACAAAATATGAGGGAGATTTCACTTATCTCTCATCCAGTATACGATTTACCTTTTTTTTGTTTTAAATTTTGAATTTGCACTTCAAATGTGCAGTGTTTATTTTTTCTTGCATTAAAAATTGTGCCAGCGTACTGGACGAAATTTATATTTTATAGCACACATGTAATAATATCGGCGTATCGGAGGAAAAAGGCACGCCAACAATGAAAACAGGAAATTATTGATTGCATGTTGATGGTTCCATTAGCACCTGTGTTCGCGCGAAAGCGCAACGCAAGTTTCGGTACGCTTGAGGGCGTACCTTTTAAAACCGCGTTTACACTTCACGAGTAAGGGTTGCAAGTGCACAACCCCTATCGAGTAGTATAATCGGGTATCGATCCACAGGGACGGGCAATTACTAGGTTAGAATCTACCAAACTCAATTAAAAACTAGAAGTGAGAAGATTTTGGTTTGGTATTTAAGTTCCTAAAAAGGTCAATTCAAGCAATTCAAACAATGTAATAAAATGCTAGAAGAAATGTAAATTGTGTTTTGATTATGGATAAAAGGCGTTTCCAGGGTTTCAGATTTCATCTGTGATCTGCCTCTAATGGTACGGCCCGTACCAAGTTGGTACGGCTAGGCCGTACTCCACTTGGTAAGGCAAGGCCGCACCACTCTGGTAAGACCCATACTGGCTTGCCAGAACAGAGCTTACCAGTTCGAGTTGATGCATTCCTTGCTGGTACCTTGTGCTAAACTCTTTAGAAAGATTCAATTGACCATACCTAAGGTTCCTAAGCCTCAACCGTCGTGTGTTGGATCAAGATTTAGGTTGGAATGCAATTGATTGCCTTTTAGGGATTTCTACACCTCAATTCTCATGTGTTGGTACAGATCTACCCTAGCTGGTTGATTGGAGACCTAAGGCACCGTCTAATCTGTCGATTAGAGGAGAATTCAACCTCTCGGCTTCAATTCGAACAAGTCTACCCTAAACAATTGATTTGGTTGAGAGATTGAGATGATCACATGACCTTGATAGGTTTGATCTAGACCTAGAGGTTCATCATACACAATCACAGCAATCAAAACAAGAGATGGCAAAGAAAATCACAATCAATCAATCAAAAGAGTTCATACAAAATACAAGTCAAAGAAAGTCAAAGCAAATCAAGAATCCATCTCTAAACCCTAGAAACTGAAATAACTACTCACAGCACATGATCTGATCTAAAAATACAATAAAAGGGATAGAGAAAGCCATGGATCGAAGGGATCGAGAGGAGGAAGCTTGATCCGTCGAGTTTCGCCTCTTTCCTCTTCCTTCCTTCTTGCTCCTAGCTCCTTAGCTCTCTTTCTCTCTCTTACTGTGCTCTCAATTAGATCTAGAATGGAATGGATGTCGAAATTGGAGAGTTCCCCGCTTTAAATAGCCTCTGCCAAAATTTGAATCTGTCAGGCCGCCTTTAGGTACGGCCCGTACCAAATTGGTACGGCCAGGCCGTACCAGGCGTGATGAGCTGAAAAATGGCCAAGTCCGGTAAGACCCGTACCAAACTTGGTAAGGGCCGTACCAGATCATCCCAAATCGTCGTTTCTTCGTGTGTTTTGCTCCAAGCCTGCAGAAAACAAACAAACACTCAGCAGTACCAAATTCTAAAGATATATCGATGAAATGCACATGATTCTGGTGAATTAGGGCACGAATCTGGTACTAAAACAGGCCTAAAATAGACTAAATATGCGAGGTATCAAATTCCCCCAAGCTGAACCTTTGCTTGTCCTCAAGCAAAAAGTTTCAAACTCGGGTAAAAGTGCTGGACAACTAAATCTAAATGCGGATACAAGTCTAAATGTGAAAACTTACATGATTGCTACAATAAAAGAACGCAAGAATCTTTTTGCTATGATTCGGACTTCCCTTGGTCAATTGTGATTCACCTCACAAATTGATTAATAAAACCTCAAACTCTAAATGTTTCAAGTCTTGCAAAGTTGATTACTCGAATTTATCGATTTATCATTCTTTCACTAAAATATGCCTTCGCTTGTAGAGATTTTCCCTTTTTGGCACCCCCAAGCTTGAATCAAGCTTAGGTCAGAAAGTTGCGGACTTCGTGTGTTGATATGTGCAAAAAAATTTATTTTTTTCATTTCTAATTGGGAGACGAGCTCAAAGGCGCCCATTCAAGGCTTATTGCCAGTACTCTTATGTTCTCCATCTTTTCATCTTTCTTTTTTTTTTTTCTTTTCTTCTTTTTTTTCGCACATACCATGAATACACACATCCACTAGTGTTCATTCACACCAACGGATATCCCAACTTTTCTTTATTTGAAATCCCTATTTCCACATTTGAAAGGCACAATTCGGTTTCTAAATGCTATCTCGACATTCAAGTTTCCAATTTTACAAATCTCAAACCATTTGTTCGTAATCAATTTTGTTTGGTCAATTATGAGGTTAGTTCGAATTTCCCAAGGTCATCCAACTCACAAACAAAAGTTTTCAAACAAGTCCCTAATCCTAGCAATCACACAAATTTATCATCTAAATGCAAAATTTTTGAAAAAGAAACATGTCTAAATGCAGATACAATTTTCTTCTATTCCACCCCCCCAAGCTTGAATGAAGCATTGTCCTCAATGCTTGAATCTACACAAGGCAAAAGTAAATAGAAGAAAATATGGAAACTTACTAGATGGTGAGCGAGGGATGAAGCGGGGGCGTCTCACTGGTTGGTGGGAGGTGGATCAGGTGGCACTGGTGGGAGCACCCACTTCTGAGGTACACGGACCATGCGATCACACTCTTGCATCAGAAGAGTTCATACAAGATACAAGTCAAAGCAAGAGATGGCAAAGAAAATCACAATCAATCAATCAAAAGAGTTCATACAAGATACAAGTCAAAGAAAGTCAAAGCAAATCAAGAATCCATCTCTAAACCCTAGAAACTGAAATAACTACTCACAGCACATGATCTGATCTAAAAATACAATAAAAGGGATAGAGAAAGCCATGGATCGAAGGGATCGAGAGGAGGAAGCTTGATCCGTCGAGTTTCGCCTCTTTCCTCTTCCTTCCTTCTTGCTCCTAGCTCCTTAGCTCTCTTTCTCTCTCTTACTGTGCTCTCAATTAGATCTAGAATGGAATGGATGTCGAAATTGGAGAGTTCCCCGCTTTAAATAGCCTCTGCCAAAATTTGAATCTGTCAGGCCGCCTTTAGGTACGGCCCGTACCAAATTGGTACGGCCAGGCCGTACCAGGCGTGATGAGCTGAAAAATGGCCAAGTCCGGTAAGACCCGTACCAAACTTGGTAAGGGCCGTACCAGATCATCCCAAATCGTCGTTTCTTCGTGTGTTTTGCTCCAAGCCTGCAGAAAACAAACAAACACTCAGCAGTACCAAATTCTAAAGATATATCGATGAAATGCACATGATTCTGGTGAATTAGGGCACGAATCTGGTACTAAAACAGGCCTAAAATAGACTAAATATGCGAGGTATCAACCTGTACCCGGTTTTGGGGGAAATTATCCTCTGCGGAGTTCTATAAAACTCTGCAGGTGCGGAGCAAATGAACGGACCAGATTAACTCTCAGCCGCTTTGTGATCGGGCTAACGGAGGGGGCAGTATTATTGTGCTTTTAGATTCGTGCAAAGTTAAAACTAACGGACCACTAACGGACCAGATTAAAAGAACCGCGGGCTGCGGAGCTTTTAAGCTCCGCAGAGAATAACATTTCCAAAAGCTCCGCAGAGAATAACATTTCCGGTTTTGGACACACTAATGATGTTAGTATGTCTTTCCGTCCATGTTGGCATTGCAACGTGCCTGATATAAATCAAAATTCAAAGAAAACTGTGCTGTGTTTAAATTTTATTTTAATGATACAAAAAAAATATCAGGATGGATATGTAAATTCCAAAAATCTATGGGCTTTTTGGAATTTTCTAATTGCTCATAAATGTTCCAACTTCCAACCATTAATTTAAGATTCACATAGATCTTTAAAATGTGATAGACGGGGTCATATTTGGCAATAAACGTACAACATTTAATACAAGATCTCATGGAAAATATATCCACAGTTAAAGTTAAAACAAACACAATTAAATGTCGCATAGATGCACCTTGCATGATACGAAAATCTGTTCAAAGATCATAATAATAATCCATCATTTAAAAAATATAATAATGATTCGCATTCCATAAAAATTCCAGAAATTATTTATATCTGACCAATCTCTATCGTAGAATAATATTAACACGGACTCAAAAATGAACCCTCTATTACAATTAAAATTTAGGGAAATTTTTTATTGTATCCATAATTCCATATAAATTTTACAGTAGCAAATTGCTCCATAAAATCATCTTAATATCCAATATCTTCATAAAATTTAACATTCTTTCATCTATGTCTTTCTATTCATCATGTTATATAGTTGTTTTAAAAAATTAAATTAACAAATTTAGAGGAAATAATATTAATTGCGTTAATTATTTTGCACAACCCTTGCTACTATTGTAGCAATATTAACTAGTGTTATAAGGTATGCGCTCGTCGGACAGATAAGGTACCGTCAAACGATTAATCGGAAATAATCGGCCATAATCGGAAAGAATCAGACAATTAGTCGGAAAAATTCATGACGATTTGGTTGCCGCCAACTACTAATCGGCCGATTAATCGGCCTAAACAGTCATTATATTAACTTTGTCAGCTTTAGATTAAAACGAAATAATATGGTTACATAAACTCATCCCCGTTCTGCAATTTTTAAATCATGGTCTCACACGTAAATATTTTTTTTGGATAATGTCATGAAAGACCTCTAATATTTTTATTTGTCATAAGTTGACCTCCGAATTTTTAATTTTGACAAGAAGTCCCTCCAACAGTTAATTTACTACTTAATACTTTACAGTTATGATCAATTTAAAATATGAAATGACCATAATATTCTTGGTAATTTTATCCTTGTTTGAATATTTTTATCATTTGTAATACTTTACAATCTTTAACATTAATTTGAAATTAATAACAACTAGGTGCGTCGTTTATTTCTTTTTCACTTGTTTTCTGAATAGAATACTTACCGAAATTCATTTCTGTAGCACAAAAAAATATTAATGACATCAAATGAGAGGGCTCAAATGCCCCATTATACCTCACGTTCTTATTTCTGATTTCAAAGTTCAAACAGACAATTCAAACCGTTCAACGTGATATCCATATTAAAATGTACTTAGAATCCAAATTTTATATTTTAAAAAAAAACTCACTATTTTTTTAGATAGGTACAAAACCACTATTTTTCATTCTAAAACGGTGATTTTGTACCTATCTAAAAAAAAGTGAAAAAGTTTCAAAAATATAAAATTTGATCTCCAAATATATTTTAATATAAATATCATGTTGAACAATTTAGATTGTCTATTTAGATTTTAAAATAGAGATATGATTAGTCATTAGAGTACGAAAGCAAGTTGAAGCGACTCCCTTGCTGCTGCAGTATGAACCGATTACAGCCCGTCTGCGCTTAAACAATGAAGCAAAGAACAGCTAATTTGTTTATCTAAATCAATTTCATCCTTTGAATTTCTGACCGACTTGGAGTTTTCGTTTTAAAATGATTTTTTTTTTCATGTCCTTTGGTTTTTCACTTTATTCTCTTAATAGTTAATATAATTGATAACATTACACGATGAATTTTGTTTGATGTCCATGTGGCCTTCTCAGAAACTAATGATCTTGATCGTATTAAAAAAAAAAGTCTAATACTACACATTTTTTTTCTTATTTTTCCCTTGCATGTGAAGAGGAATTAAAGAAAAAAGTTTAATAATATCCGTGTCAAATAACATGAGAATTGATGAACTCCCTCAAATATAGCGAGATAAATAATAATTAAAATAATCAAATTTTTAGTTACAAACAAACAAGAAAAATGTGAACCGTATGTACACTGCGCACGGTTGTTGTGCTCATAAGATAAAAAAATATTACGACAGTGACAGTAGTAAAGAAAAATATGTAGTATGTATATGAAAAATATTCCGTGTTTCAAATAGCGCGCTATAGCGGCAGCGCCGCTATTGTGTTTTTGGACACTAAATGCTAAGCTATGACATCAAAATGCGCTAATTGAGCTACGGCTGCTATAGCGGTAATAGCGGTCCGCTATAGTGCATAGCGTGTAGCGCAAATAGCGCGCACTATGCATAATGGACTTTTTTAGGCAATTTATATGGGCTTTAAATAAAGACCCAAAAAGGTTAAATAAAAGCCCAAACCGAAATCAATTGAAAGCTTGTTGCTGCAGAATCATGATGCTTAAGATATTTTGAATAAAAAAAAATCGATAGTTTATGATATTACTATGGATATTTTGAACCGCAATTTGGACTTTGTACTAGTTCAATATGAATAATTAATTTGGTGTTATTTATTGTTCTATGAGACTTTATATGATGTTGATATTCAGTACAAATATATAATATAATTTTTGTAAAAAAAAATGCTATGTAGCATAGCTTCCGCTATAGCTACGCTATTTGCTATAGCTTTTTCTGTAGCCTTCCCGTTATGACGCTAACGCTATTTAAAATATTGAAAATATTAAACTAAGAAAAATGCAAATTTTATGTACGGACGATTTTAGATTTATAAAGTTTTTATTTCACTCTTTATTAAAGAAAAAAACGTAGTATGTATATGAAAAATAAAGTTTGAATTTATAAAGTTTAAACAAGAAAAATGCAAACCGTATGTACACTACGTGCGGTTTTAAATTTATAAAGTTTTCATTTTATTTTTTATTGGAAAAAAAATACATATAGTATGTATATGAAAAATATAAAGTTTTTAATTGACTGATTTATAACAATAAATTATTAATTAATCTACTTATAACTTATACACAATAACTTTTAATTTATTACGTCAAATGTGAACATTGTATTTTACAGGTTCCACATGCAAAAATGCACTGCGCTATATAAATAATACCTAAAATTTGTTAAATAAAATGCAAAGAAATATCATGTTGTAATATTGTAGGGGTAACTTCAATAATTTTTGTTGAGAGGGCTTAAATGTCTTATTGCTTCATGCCTCAATCGTACTCCAACATTTTTATCTTTAATTTTAAAGTCGAAATAAAAGATCTGAACTGCTCAACATGATATCCACGTTAAAATGTGCTTAGAGATCAAATTTTATATTTTTTGAAATTTTTTTACTATTTTTTAAGATAGATACAAAATCAATGTTTTTCAGAAAATTATGGACTATCTAAAAACAATGATTTTATATCTATCTTAAAAAATAGTAAAAAAAAAATTTAAAAAAATATAAATTTGGTCTCCAATCACATTTTAACGTGGATATCACATTGAGCAGTTCGGATCGTCTGTTTAAACTTTAAAATTGAAAATAAAAATATTAAAATACGATTTGAACACAAAGCATTCGATCATTTAAGCCCTCCTCATTTCTATTATATATGTTATGTTATAAATAATGGTGGAGCCATATGAATCAGAAGTAGTAGTTGTCGACTTATCAGCACTACTAATATCACGTTGGATTTTTTGACACCCAAGCATCTATTCGTTCAGAGAGGATCTGAGCCATCCATTCAAAAGATCTCAGCCACTGATCAAACCACATCTCAATCTCAGCCTTTAATAAATAATTTTGATTTTATACATATGTTTCATGTTGTCAAGTGTGTAGAAATCTAAATTTAATTAACGACGTATCCACTACATGAAAAGCCACATAGAAAAACACTGGCGACCACGCGTTTTCCTTTTTTTTATCCACGCGACCACGCGTTTTCCTCCTTCCGAGTTCCGACGCTTCATTTTTTTTGTTTTTTTTCCGACGACGCCCTAGAAGAACACAGGCGGGCTATCAGGAAAGCAAGAAAAAAAAAACCTAGAAGAACGCCGCATCTCCTCTTTTCTCCTCCTGGTGCTTCGATCTCTCCTCTGAAAAAAAGAAAACAATTGTCCCGCCATTCCAAGTTCAAACGACATTGGTTCTTCGATCTCTCCTCCATGGATTTGACAGGTAATTGTCCCGCCCTTGCAATTTCAATTGAACCGACTCTTCTATCTTTATATATCAATCAAATTCGCTCCTCTCAAATTGCAAACCTGTTTTTTCATTTGTCGATTTGCAGTTGCACAATCGGCCTCTTCACTCAAACCCGGTGCTGCCCCTATAATTTTACTGAAATCAGAGATAGGGGTTCCGAAATTAGCAAAGAAGCTCAACCAGGTATTTTCTTTGTTAACGTTTTGAAGAATTTTAATTTTAGTTGGTTACATTGTAGTATTTGGCCTTACTATTGTGAAGTTGAAAACCAAAAGATATGTATGGATTTCATAGGATTTTCTACAAAATTTGCCAATTGTTGTTTAGTGTATATCTTCGTCATTTTTACTTGGCCAAATTGCATGTTGTGCCAGTCATGATTCTACAAAAATCAAATCACAGCCCTCAAATAAATAAAATCAAAGGCTAAGAATACCAGTTACTGGTACTGTTAGGTTAGCCACTGAAAGGGCGTAAAAACAGACTAATCTGGATCGTAAATCTTAATGGGTAACTTGACTAATCTAGGCCGTCGGTAAAAGAATTTTCATGCAATTGACTTCTCAGAAATAATTTTCTCCGGGCTGAACAGAGCGGTGCTTCGTAACCTCAGACACCGCTCGCAGGGGGCTGCCGCCCCCCTGCCACCCCCCGCATACTCCTAGAATCAGGCCCACATACATAACAAGACTTTCATTTATAATATACGGTTTGGCAGCCACTGGCCTTCAGTGTATTTGAACTTCCAGTATTCATCAACACAGTTAGTAATTTTTTAAAGCAAATTGTATATTTTGGAATTTAGGTCGTGATACCTCGCATATTTAGTCTATTTTAGGCCTGTTTTAGTACCAGATTCGTGCCCTAATTCACCAGAATCATGTGCATTTCATCGATATATCTTTAGAATTTGGTACTGCTGAGTGTTTGTTTGTCTTCTGCAGGCTTGGAGCAAAACACACGAAGAAACGACGATTTGGGATGATCTGGTACGGCACTGCACACGGGCCGCATCAAGGACTCGCGCCCCGCTTCACCACCTGAAGAAGAGAACCCTAGCCTGACTCGACCGGCAGTCCTGACTCGACCGGCAGTCATTACTGAAGAACATGTGAACCCAGGGCGCATCGAGCCAAGTCGACCCGCATCTCCACCTGAAGAGCATGTGGATGCGACCCGCACGCCACCTGATGCGACCCGCATGCCGTGGTCTGAGGACCTGGAAACCGAAGGACGCGAGTCGGATTGGTCAGCACGCGATACCATTTCACTTGATGTGACCCGCACGACACCTGATGCGACCCGCGTCAAGACCCAGACAGAGCGGCTGACTCCTGAGCTCAAGCCTCCAGCAGCTCACCTCAGGTATGAGTTTCTAGACCCAGATAGATGTTGTCCTGTGATCATAAGTGCAGATCTTGAACCCGATCGAACTGCTACACTCTTGGAGAAATTGGAAGCGCACAAAAGCACGATCGGGCGCTCGATGAAGAACTTGATGGGAATCTTGCGGATTCTTCTGATGCAAGAGTGTGATCGCATGGTCCGTGTACCTCAGAAGTGGGTGCTCCCACCAGTGCCACCTGATCCACCTCCCACCAACCAGTGAGACGCCCCCGCTTCATCCCTCGCTCACCATCTAGTAAGTTTCCATATTTTCTTCTATTTACTTTTGCCTTGTGTAGATTCAAGCATTGAGGACAATGCTTCATTCAAGCTTGGGGGGTGGAATAGAAGAAAATTGTATCTGCATTTAGACATGTTTCTTTTTCAAAAAATTTGCATTTAGGTGATAAATTTGTGTGATTGCTAGGATTAGGGACTTGTTTGAAAACTTTTGTTTGTGAGTTGGATGACCTTGGGAAATTAGAACTAACCTCATAATTGACCAAACAAAACTGATTACGAACAAATGGTTTGAGATTTGTAAAATTGGAAACATGAATGTCGAGATAGCATTTAGAAACCGAATTGTGCCTTTCAAATGTGGAAATAGGGATTTCAAATAAAGAAAAGTTGGGATATCCGTTGGTGTGAATGAACACTAGTGGATGTGTGTATTCAGGGTATGTGCGAAAAAAAAAAAAAAAAAAGAAAGAAAGAAAAAAAAAAAGAAAGATGAAAAGATGGAGAACATAAGAGTACTGGCAATAAGCCTTGAATGGGCGCCTTTGAGCTCGTCTCCCAATTAGAAATGAAAAAAATAATTTTTTTGCACATATCAACACACGAAGTCCGCAACTTTCTGACCTAAGCTTGATTCAAGCTTGGGGGTGCCAAAAAGGGAAAATCTCTACAAGCGAAGGCATAGTTTAGTGAAAGAATGATAAATCGATAAATTCGAGTAATCAACTTTGCAAGACGTGAAACATTTAGAGTTT
Organism: Carex myosuroides; assembly: GCA_028015225.1. Lineage (NCBI taxonomy): Eukaryota > Viridiplantae > Streptophyta > Magnoliopsida > Poales > Cyperaceae > Carex > Carex myosuroides. The sequence continues at coordinate 11,337,100 of CM051475.1, read as the reverse complement.
GAGGTTTTATTAATCCATTTGTGAGGTGAATCACAATTGACCAAGGGAAGTCCGAATCATAGCAAAAAGATTCTTGCGTTCTTTTATTGTAGCAATCATGTAAGTTTTCACATTTAGACTTGTATCCGCATTTAGATTTAGTTGTCCAGCACTTTTACCCGAGTTTGAAACTTTTTGCTTGAGGACAAGCAAAGGTTCAGCTTGGGGGAATTTGATACCTCGCATATTTAGTCTATTTTAGGCCTGTTTTAGTACCAGATTCGTGCCCTAATTCACCAGAATCATGTGCATTTCATCGATATATCTTTAGAATTTGGTACTGCTGAGTGTTTGTTTGTTTTCTGCAGGCTTGGAGCAAAACACACGAAGAAACGACGATTTGGGATGATCTGGTACTGCCCTTACCAAGTTTGGTACGGGTCTTACCGGACTTGGCCATTTTTCAGCTCATCACGCCTGGTACGGCCTGGCCGTACCAATTTGGTACGGGCCGTACCTAAAGGCGGCCTGACAGATTCAAATTTTGGCAGAGGCTATTTAAAGCGGGGAACTCTCCAATTTCGACATCCATTCCATTCTAGATCTAATTGAGAGCACAGTAAGAGAGAGAAAGAGAGCTAAGGAGCTAGGAGCAAGAAGGAAGGAAGAGGAAAGAGGCGAAACTCGACGGATCAAGCTTCCTCCTCTCGATCCCTTCGATCCATGGCTTTCTCTATCCCTTTTATTGTATTTTTAGATCAGATCATGTGCTGTGAGTAGTTATTTCAGTTTCTAGGGTTTAGAGATGGATTCTTGATTTGCTTTGACTTTCTTTGACTTGTATCTTGTATGAACTCTTTTGATTGATTGATTGTGATTTTCTTTGCCATCTCTTGCTTTGATTGCTGTGATTGTGTATGATGAACCTCTAGGTCTAGATCAAACCTATCAAGGTCATGTGATCATCTCAATCTTTCAACCAAATCAATTGTTTAGGGTAGACTTGTTCGAATTGAAGCCGAGAGGTTGAATTCTCCTCTAATCGACAGATTAGAGGGTGCCTTAGGTCTCCAATCAACCAGCTAGGGTAGATCTGTACCAACACATGAGAATTGAGGTGTAGAAATCCCTAAAAGGCAATCAATTGCATTCCAACCTAAATCTTGATCCAACACACGACGGTTGAGGCTTAGGAACCTTAGGTATGGTCAATTGAACCTTTCTAAAGAGTTTAGCACAAGGTACCAGCAAGGAATGCATCAACTCGAACTGGTAAGTTCTGTTCTGGCAAACCAGTACGGGTCTTACCAGAGTGGTGCGGCCTTGCCTTACCAAGTGGAGTACGGCCTAGCCGTACCAACTTGGTACGGGCCGTACCACTAGAGGCAGATCACAGATGAAATCTGAAACCCTGGAAACGCCTTTTATCCATAATCAAAACACAATTTACATTTCTTCTAGCATTTTATTACATTGTTTGAATTGCTTGAATTGACCTTTTTAGGAACTTAAATACCAAACCAAAACCTTCTCACTTCTAGTTTTTAATTGAGTTTGGTAGATTCTAACCTAGTAATTGCCCGTCCCTGTGGATCGATACCCGATTATACTACTCGATAGGGGTTGTGCACTTGCAACCCTTACTCGTGAAGTGTAAACGCGGTTTTAAAAGGTACGCCCTCAAGCGTACCGAAACTTGCGTTGCGCTTCTGCGCGAACAGGTCGTCAAGCATTTTTCGCACCGAGATGCTCTCTTCATTGACATCCTAATTGCCCGTCTCTTCTCAAGTCTTCTAAGCTCTCCTTTTCTGGTTTCGGTTTTAGCACAATCAGGTAAGTCTTCTAAGCTCTTCTAAGCTCTCCTCTTCTAAACTCATTTTAACAATAATAAAATTGCAAATAAGGTTGAATTTTGAATTAATAAAGTTGAATTTTGGTTGTGGATTTATTGTTTGCAAATAATGTACATTGAGTCGAATAAGTAACAGTAGAAGTTAATTCCTGCCTTGTGAATTTTGAATTTTGAATTTTAACAACAATGTACATTAAGGTTGAATTTTGAATTCTTTAAGTTATGTACATTGAGTCGAATAAGTAACAGTAGAAGTTAATTCATGATTTTGCATTTTTCTTTCTTGTTAGATCTGTTTCTTTTTCTTTTCAGAAGAAGAATTAGTGCTTTTTGCAAAAAAACTACTTTAAGGGGTTTATTTGCAAATTTTTAGACCATCCTTGTCAGTTTCACTTCTTGCTTTGCTAGTCATGTTTTAATTATAATGCTTTATCAAATCTCAACTAAATGAGTAGCAATGCATCTTATGGGGCTTGGTTTCACAAAGGCCAGGTACATATCATATTTTTTTCTACTTTGCCATATCCTTAATGCCTCTGCATAGCATACATGAAGTTCCTCAATATTCATGTCATTCCACCTTGAGTGAAACTTTCCTAGAATGCCAGTTCTGAAGTGTTTTCCTACGGGCTGTCATATTGTAAAATAGGGTTTCCACCTATTAAAAGAATAACATAATATATAAAGAGTCCACTTGGACCATATGTAAGAAATTAGATTGTTTGTATAGATCTGCCTTGTGAATTAAGTTAAAAAACAAACTTTCAAACAGGATGTGGTATAATAGGTCCCTGCAATATCAATTTGACCAGCAATTCGACCAATCTTTCAGTCCCTTGATCTGTTTTGTTTTACTGGTTCGATTTGTCATTTATTTTTAAAGCATCATTTAAGTCGAATTGAAGGATCATTGGGTTAAAGTTTAGTTGCATACTCAGAAATTCAAGAAATTCAAGAATATTTCTCTACTGCCTTGTCAGACTTTGGCTCATGGAATTATGAAAACTCAGAAACTATTTTTAGTTTCTATGAAATTCAAGAATATTTCTCTACAGCCTTGTCAATCTTTGGCTCATGGAATTATGCAGGGAGGTCTCTGTTATCCTTTTTATTGCCTTTTAGTGACTATGAACATGACAGTGGGCCTTTTTGTGCATAGAACATAATTGAAAATCATAGCAATTGCATGTAGCTTATAAATCCAGGGATTTTATGGCATATTTACAATAGCAATCCCTCATTTCATGCCTTTTTGCACTCTGGTCCATTGATCCTTTATTATGGAATTAGGAGAGCTGCCTTAAGGCCTCAATCTCGAAACAGTGGAAGATAATTCATAATTAAGTAACAGTGGAAGTTAATTCATGATTTTGCATTTTTCTTTCTTGTTAGGAGAGCTGTCAATCAAATACATCGGGTTTAGGAGAGCTGTCAATAAGTAACAGTGGAGTTCCAATTTTGCATCGTCACTTTCAAAAGTTTAACCTTAACAACATGTTTACGAAACAATAGAACAAATATTTTTTACCAGAACTCAATGTCAGTGAAATTGGAGTTAAAGATGGGCCCCTGAATTATTGCAATTGCAATGACACCGAATTTGTCCTTATTATATGATAGCCGTTCGATTAACAATAAAATCAAATTACAACTTTTTCATAATCAATTTTCATATTTGATTTGGTCATTGACTGTACAATTATTTTGATAATAATATCTAATTTTGAATTAGTCGTAATTTTGAAGATGGTTAAGTGTGCAGCATTTTTGTGCATGCCACGTCACCATCATTCTCAGCTGTTGGATTTATTGTTAGCTACTGATCCTATGGCTAGATTTGTTTGTTGTCGTGAATTAGAAAAGGCAGCATGTATAATACACGCTGCACTAAACAGAAATTAATATGGTTATATGATTTACTGTAGGAAACTTTCATGTAGATATAAGTATATATGTCTTCATGTGACCTTTGTGCAACTAGAAGTAAAATTTATGTCCCATAAATTTATCAAATTAAAATTTTGAAAATATTTTATAATGCAAGAATTTAAAAATAGAACAAACTTCAAGTATATATGTAGCTCATATCAACTATAATAGCTGCATGAAAAATGAGTTCAAAATTCTATTGCTGCAAGAAATGGCGTATTTGTAGGAAGGCCTCTCTTGTGGCTAAAAGTGATTTCACAATTAATTCTCCAACTTGGTCAGAAACCATCTCGATCCACTGCATGAAAAAAAAGACAAATTAAACCCACAGGAACTGTATCAATCTGTTGTACCAGAACCAGCATTAGAATTAAATAACTCACCTTGTTGTATGAAAGGCGGCTACAAGCAGTAATGACATGTTTATATGAATCATAGTGGTCAAGTGAATATTTGTTCAAGTTTTTCAGTTGCAGTTCTAGCAGTGAGTTTGAATCTGCCAACACTACTAGAATCTGAGTTTTTTGCATGGTAAGGAAAATGGCTTGTTGCAAGGAAATACGCTTGCAACAAGCCCGAAAATACTTGTTGCATTGAAATACCCTTGCAACTCTGCCCTTGCAACAAGCTTCCTTGCAACTACTAAGTATTTGCATGAGCAACCATGCAACAAGTTTTTTCTGACTTGTTGCAAGGAATTACGCTTGCAACAACTAACCATGCAAATACTTTTACATCTGACCCTGTTTGGATTATTTGCAAGGGGAGACAGCATGGGCCCCATCTGGTTATTTGCAAGAGGAGCGAACGTGGGTCCCACCTGACTATTTGCAAGGATAGGGAACGTGGGTCCCACCTGACTATTTGCAAGGCTAACACACGTGGGTCCTACCTGACTATATGCAAGGCTAACACACGTGGGTCCCACCTGACTATTAGCATGGGAAGATGATTAGCTTATTACATGGGTGACATTTGACTATTAGCATGCACTGCAGTTCATACTATTTGCGTGGATGTACCAATAGATATAATAACAAGAAATGACTGCAAATCAGCATGCTCCAATTCTACAATCCTGCCTCCCTATACCAATCTGGTACCAGTCCAGTGCTGTTTTACAATTCTCAGTTTCCCATTTATCAAGATTTACATAAAACACATTGAAAAATAAGTAAAAAAAAACAACTAATAAGCATTGATGAACAAAGTATAATCATCCTACATTGTATGAAATTTTAACTTCTAAATATACTCAAAATGTACCCACCTGTCAAACATTAATAGCACATATGTAAGAAAAAAAATTATATAAAATTTAACTCTCTTACCCAACATCAACACAAATCAATTTAACTCTCCTACCCAACATCTTTTTAACCTGAATAAGAAAAAAAATATATGAGGTTAGAAAATATGAAAGAGAATTATGTGGACTTCGGTAAATTGATAGGAAAAATTGGTAGTTTATTAAAGTAAACGAAGAAATTGGTAGTTTTTTTTTAAAAGACTTGGTAGCGCAAGTTGAAGCGTAATAGAGGCACATAATCCTCCACATTATTTTTCTTTTTAATTTACTTTCTGTTAGAATATGATGCTCTGACCTGAAGATCTGATCGAATAGTTTCAAGTACATCAGTAGTCATTCTATCAAAGAACAAAATGCCCTGAAAATTGACACCAAAAGTTAATAGAAGTTTAAGAAAAAGAAATAAAAACTCAAAGACTAATATTTGATTTTATCATTGAACTGATAGAAAAGTAAGAAGATAGACCTTTAAATGATCAAATTCATGTTGGAAAACTCAAGCAGATAGACCCGACAAATTAAACTTGAATTTTGCCCCAGTCACATCTTTTGCATCTACTTTTATTGTAGCTGGTCTCTGCAATGTTCTTACTTTGTTTTATCAAAAACTGAAAAGAATCCAAAATAAACTTCAAAAAGGAAAAAAACGTCTCTGGTCAAACAAATACCAGAGATCCTTTTTTGTCCTATTGTTTGAACTTCTTTTTGGAGATTTGATTTGTTATTAATAGTCGGTGAAAAACAAGTTAAAGTCACAACAACAAATACAAATGTCACTTCTTAGAAATCCAACCAGATTGCTTAATTGGTTCAAATAAAGTTGGAACCAACATCCTACTGTACAAAACTTAGTTTCAGTTCAACTGGGGCAGAAAAAAGTGAACTCATTCTAGTCACAAAAGTATTGTCAGTATTTCATTATTATACTTGCTCATCACACTATCCTAACTATATTGAATGTCACATGCAAATAACTGAAAAATAACAGTTATTAACAGGTAATAGTTATAAATAAAGTTGTACTTCGCACCTCTACATCAGCAAAAATGCCGGGAAACGAAAGGCAACCTTCGTTGAACATTGTGGTTCTATCAGAAGCTTTATAAATGACCAGGTTAATGAGCACTATTTCTTCTCCTTCGCCCGGTTCACCAGCTGAATTAAAACCATCAGTTGTACATTAACCCCGACTTAAGGAGCTGCTAAACCTACTGCCATCAGTCCTGAATTTATAATTAACAAATAAACTACAAATAAAAAAGCAATTAATTTCTTTCCTGAATTTACACCTCATATTTTGGCTTAAAGCTCCTCATTCCTTTCCTTAGAGATAAGGCTTGACACTGACATGGAAGTTTTCATATTAAACCCTGCATTTATATTTATTTGAAAATATGTAGATTATGTATCACAGAAGGTCAATAAACAAATTTTAGAAACCTGTGAAGGAGAAAGAGAATCACAGAGGGAAGGATTCTAAATCCCCAAGAATCCTTTGTCCTTTTAGATAATTTTTTGTTGTAATCCTCACAGAGGAGAATTTTTCTTGTATTTGCATGAGCATGGATCAATTTGTGTTATTTAAATGGGGCTCAGATTAAGTTGACAAAAGAATAACTAAATCATTAAACTTGAATTATACCTATCAGTTGCATTCCGTGAAACATGGAATCCAATTTTACATCGAAGGGTATCACTTTTTGCCCATAGGCTGGCAATGATGTATTCCTTGCCTAATACATAATTGTTTATAGGTAACCAGAACTTTTATAACCATAATTGGGAGTTGGCACAATTGGAAAACATGGTTTGTAACCAGAACTTTTATAGGTAGCATACCTATATAAATTGGCAACTCTTCAAATCTTGTTGCACTCAGAATGGAGCAAAACCGGCTTAACGGGTCGATCCCGTCATCGGTGGTCTTCCTTCTATTTCTCAACAGATCTAATTTTATCAACATGAAACATGGAATTCAATGTTTGGTTGCGATGGTGCTCTAACCCACAACAAGGACCTCAGACCCATAATTCTTTTCAAAAAAAGAACAATTAATTAAAAAAAAGAAGGGCACGGAATAAATTAATTTAATTGATAACCATTAATTCCCGTATCAAGACATCAAATAGAAAGAAAATATAGTGGAAGAAACGAACTTTAAACCTCAAACCAAGATGTCAGTTCCACAATTCGTTTTGCTGCCCTTTTGATTTCTCAGCATCGGCAATTTGGGGATTTACGACATCTAATGGATTGGGCAACTGGCTATGCTCAATTCGCTTCTTCTTCGCTGGAGGCTGAGAGTTTGAGGCATCAATGGCTAGAGAGTGAGCAGCGGAGGTGGTGGCTAGGGTTTAGGGTGTGACGAGGTGGTGGCTAGGGTTACTTTAGGGTGCGACGGAGGAGGTAGCGGAGTAGCGGCGAATGAGGACTGGTGAGGGAGACAGGCGATCTGTGAGGAAGAGGGAGAGTGGCGATGGTGATGGCTAGCAGGCTAGGTTTTAGTGAGGAAGAGAGAGAGCGGCGAAGGAGAGCGGGAGATGAAAAGAATTTTGGGAGAGAATGAAATTTCGGTGGGAACTGAAGGAGGGAAAGTGAAAATTTTGGGGTTTTGGTACAATCGTGCTTGGTTTATTTAGAGAGTACACAGAGGAGAAGAGATATCTCACTGAGTCCAGAGAGGAAAAATAGAAGGGTTCGTATCGTATTTACTGGGGATAATTCATATACTTTGAGGTAATATAATATTTTTGTTTAGATCGAAATCGTTTGATCATTATTATGTGCGAATATTAAAATGACATGTGCATCATCTAGGGCTGGATCTAAACAACAATATTATGTTACCTCAGAGAATTGAGACTCCATTTCCACATCCTTTTAAATGAAGATATCAGGACCATTCATTACCTATCGGACGGCCGGAGCTTGATATTTACAAATTAATTATGTATGTACACCAAATAATATGAAAAAAATTCAATACAAATATTTTTAAATTATTTACATCTTTAATGGCCAAACCATACTTATAATTGTCAATTTTATAGACTTTCATCATTATTTGCTCCTTCGATGTTTCGATATTCCGTCGGCTTGATGGATAGGTAAAAAAAATAAAAAATTCATCAAACTTTGCTGCATGAAAATAAATTCAGTGCTCTTTAATTTGAACGATTTCGATCGACCAACGGACAACAGAGTTATGTGCGCCTTCATCGACTCGTAAAATTAGAGTTTATGACTCATATCTTATATGCATGAACATGATACACAAACTCTTGCTTTGTAAGTTAATGAAGGCGTGCGTAAACACGTCGTCTGTTGGTCGATCGGAACCGTTCAAATTAAAGAGCATTGAATTTATTTTCATGCAGCAAAGTTTGATGATTTTTTTATTTTTTTTACCTACCATCAAGCCGACGGAATATCGAAACATCGAAGGGCTATACACACTTTACGTTGGATCGAAGCTCAGACATAATCAAATTTCAGAAATTTTATGTTGGTTATGTTCAATTCTTTTCCTTGATCATTTCAAAACAAATTTGGAATCATTTCATTGAAGATCGACCGTTGATTGCTCACGTGAAAATGAACGGTCCACAAATATTGGCACATGTTGAAGGGACAAATAATGATAAAATTCTATAAATTTGACAATTGTAAGTATGATTTGGCCATAAAAACTGTAAAAAAAACTAATTTTTTTTTTGAAGTTTTTTCATATTATTTGCGGTGCATACATTAATTAATTTGTACATATATAAATCTGAGCCGTCCGATAAAAAATGTGCTGTCATGATTATCAATGGACATATCCATTTAATGATCATTCATATTATATATTAAAGAGATGTCTCTATGGCAACTGGGTCCCATTTGTCTTCTCCTCTCTATCTCTCTACGTATCCTCCTCTCTAAATTTTTTTGGAAATCCAAACCGCCACCCCACACAAATCACTCAATTTAATTCCCTCCCAAAATTTGACAATTTCCCTCCTAATTTTCATCAATTGAACCCTGATGTTTCATTTCCCTCTTAATTTTCATCTCTCCCTCCCACTATTTCCTTTCACTTTTGTCCTCTCCTAATTTTTCCCTCTTGCCACCAGAAAAGGCATTTCCGCCATCTAAGTGTTTGTTACTTTGCCTCAGAGAAGAAAAACAACCAATGTTTGGTCCTCTGTGCCGCTTTCGATTCCCTTGGCTATGGGCTTCTCTTGTGCCGCATAATTCCTATATATTTCGTAGTTTTGTTTGGTCCTCTGGAGACTACAGCAGAGATTTTTCTTCTTGACAAAATTCGTTTGTGGTTTCCTTTCTTAGGTTACAAAATTATGTGATCTGGGCTCAAGAGATGGTGTATGTGCAGTACAATGGACAAGGGAGGGATCATACCTTGCCATTGGTACAGGTGTGGGGAAGGGCAGGTACAGTAACACATGTATAACCAATTTTAACCAGCGAACACCATCTGTTTGTTGAAGTTCCCAACTGAAATTACCATCCTTAGTGTAACAATGCATACGACTTTTGAATCCAAATTTCTCAATTTATGTTAGTTATCTTCTGTTTAATAATTTTATCTACTGGTTTTTGTCTTTTCTTAATGGTAGTTAATTTATTTTCATTTTTCTTGTATGAGGTCAGAAGATGAATAGAAGATCAGCGGTATATGTTCAAAGGTTTATAGGCTAGCAAATTCTAGTCTCCATTTGGTTCTATGATGAATTTACAAAAAAGAAAAAGAAAAAGAAAGTACTAGTATTGACCACCTCTGGTACCATGTTATGGTATTTGACATTACTAAATGAAAACAAATGAAGTAAAAACAGTTCATCTTTAAAAGCAGTTCAGGGATACTGGTACCAACAATTTGTTAATTACCTGGAGCTTAATTACTTGAACTTTACTTTCTTATTGCATACTGGCACGTTTTTTCTTAAGAAACATACTTTTGTTTAGTTAAAAAAATTGAATACTGACATGTTTATGAGCAACACTCATATTAAAAAATTTGTTGTTCTTATATTTGTGGATACTGGTACGTTTTTTCAAAAAAAAAAGGAACACATTTTCAGGGTACTGGCACGTATTTTTAGGAAAACATTCAGGTAATTAGTGTTCTTATATTTGTGAATTAAGTATATTAAAAAGACAAAACTAATTAAGGAAAAAATTGATTGGTGTTTATTTGAGATGTCTATTTTTTTTTCCCATTTTTCTATTTTTAATTCTCAATTTGCTGTTTTTAATTCTCAATTTCTGAGTAATTTTTCATGAATCAAATTATTGGAGAGGATATTTTTTAGCACAACTGTATAGTAGGATTTTTGTTTTCTGTTGGTTTTCATATGCATTGGGACTTACTCAAATTATTTTAGAGCCTAACTGCACATTTGAGATAAAATAAGTAAGTGACGAAGAGTTGCACCTAGTAGACGATACGATGTCGCAAGGTGAGGATGAGTTTGAGGACAACTCAATTGAGATAAGTGACGAAGAGTTGTACATGAACCTAGATAAGGATGAATTTGGTTTCTAGGCCCTCAAATCCTCAATGCTTCTAATCAAAAGTTTTAATATTGATGATCAATAGTTGTATGTGTGTTGTGTCAGAAAGAACATAACAATTATTTTTGTTTCCCAATTATTTTGGTGAGTCTTGTTCTAAATGAAAAAATTTAATTAGTTATCAAGGTATTGAATTCTTATATACTACTATTATTCATGTTGTTGTGATTTATAAGAAAATTCTTCATTTACAAGGAGATATCAAATAAATAGAAATGCATCTGTCTCCAAGAACTAAACAATTGCAAGGGCAAGCCCATGCAATTAACGAGAACATGCCCATGCAATTGGACTACTCACAGGGACCTTCAATAAAATATACTATAAACAGGGGGTTAAGTAGTTGCATGGGCATGGGGTTAAGTAGTTGCATGGACCTCCAATTAATTATAATATCTCACATTCATAAAGTATTTGCAAGGGGAGATAGATGAGTTGTTGCATGGGCCTCCAATTAATTATAATATCTCACATTCATAAAGTATTTGCAAGGGGAGATAGATGAGTTGTTGCATGGAACTCCAATTAATTATAATATCTGACCTTCATAAAGTATTTGCAAGGGGAGATAGAAAACAGTTGCATGGTTGCACATCACACAGTTGCATGGCAGACATGTTGCATGGGCTTAGCCTTGCAACAACTCTGACGAATTCAGAAAAGCCATTTCTTTTGCATGGGCCGTCATTATCTTGCAACAAACTAGTCTAACCATGCAATAAACTCATATTCTAGTAGTGCAATTTTTGTCAAATTTCCTGAGAAGTAGTAGGGTCTGAGTTTTGCCATTTCCTCACTGACCCCACCATTGATGGAGTAGATGAACCCCCAGTACCAGGTTCACCTAGCAACTGGAAAAATTAATAAATATAGTATTAGTAAATGGTTATGTGCAGATTGCATCCAATATCCTGCAATATTTGCAGACCGAGCATCATATTTCTAATATATTCAACAAAACTTAGTTTTTGGAGATTGCTCACACCTTTTAGTTAATTTTATTGAAAACTTCCATTACATGATCACACCTTTTAGTTAATATTCTTGTTCCGTAATAAAATAACCCTAATTTTATGGAAAGAGTGTTACTACACCTTCAGCTTCTGTGGTGGCAACTGTCTCAGATTCTGACATGCCTGAATTTGTAAGTTTGTTTTTCTCATATACGACCGGCCCCAGAAGAATAAGAAAAAATATCTCATAACCCCCCTCATAAATGAGTCCCTATCCTTTGAGATATCTCAAATTTCCAGTTTATCTAAAACCGGGCCAACTTTTTTTCTGTGTCTATTCAAAATGCAGGGGGCCAGTATTATTTGCTTTGAGATTCGTGCAGAAAGTATTTAAACAGTTCGGATTTTCCACAGATCAACACAAAGTTTGAGATATCTCAGGGGATGTTAATTACTCATAAATAGGGACTGTTTTTGCCCAATTAATTCCTTTAAACATACCAACATTCGGCCTGATTTCTCACATATTATACGGTTAACTTGTGAGGTGTTGCTTAGGTAGTATTAGAATGAGAAAGACAAAGGATTTTTTTCTCTTTATATTTGTATTATGGTTTTTCTGCTATGGTGCATTGAAAAGTGCCTGATAATTTTACTCTCTTTCATGTACACGAGATAAAATATATTTAATTTTTTAATTTTGTTTTTATAGGTTTGGCTGATCAAATCCTGCCCCCATGTGTTGAATAAAGTGGTTGATGCATTGCAACAAAAAATCACAAGCATTTCCAAGACAAAACTGAGAAACTAAGTGTGTGAAACTTCAAGTTTGTTGATAATCACTGGGAGGTAATAAATTGATTAAAAGTATCCAGATTTATATTCATATGCTGACATACATGCAGTCTTTTCACTCATTTGGAGTTACTGACGAAGTTTTTCTTGGGGAAATTGATTTTATAGGTTTAAAAGGAGGTGTCTTAGCTGCCCTCGGATTACCTGCTGCTACTACTCCATGTATCTTGATTATACATCGATACACTTTTATTGACCAGATAAAGATTTACAGGTGTTAACAAAAGTAAAAATACCACTATCAGCAGGGTTCGAAATAGGTATAAAGGAAAGGGTGCTAAGCATCTCCTATAACTGGATTTTTTGCATCTGTAACGGATATTTTTCTTGTTTTGTTTATTCAGGTGATTTGTGATACAAATGTGAACCAATATATGGAGTGGAATGAGAAAAGAAAGAAATCGACTAATTAGCAAAGGCCAAAGGCAATGGCTTGTTGTCCACCGTAAGCTGAGGCAACAGCATTTAGATAGGCTATCTCGAAGGTTGCTTCTACACTGACAACAAATCTTGGGATTATGAGGGGTTTACAAGCTGTTTAAGGATTAGGATAACTTTTAAATGAATTTTAGGGGATCTTTTATATTTACAATCAAACATGTGTATCCAAAATGGATGTAAGCCTACAGTCATTTGAATGCAAAATAAAAATCTTATGAATGTTTACAAGGTCTCTCCTCAGTTATATATAATGGGGGTTTTATTGATTTGTGAGATTATAATTAGTTGAGAAGGAAGAGGGAAAAGACTTGGTGGATGTTTTGCTGGATGTGAAGGAAAGTGAGAGGCTTGAGATGCCTCTGACTATGGATAATGTCAAGGCCGTAATCTTGGTAAGCGCCTTAATTTCTATAATGCAATTACCAGATTACAATAGCATTCAGTTAAGTACTACTTGGTGTTGGTTTGATTCCTACTTAGATTATGTGATAACTAAATTCAGGGTTCAACATAAAGATATATTTTTTTTAAATAGTTAAAAATATTAAAAAAAAAAAGTCAAATACCGTGATTTTGCCAAAATGCATTAAAAATGCTCAAAAGCACCTTCGATTCCGGTCTTCAGATCATATAGAAATGCCAGGATTCAAAAATAAAAAAAAATTAAATCTTTTGTCTAATAATAACCAATATCAATTTCTTGTGATTGTTTTGCAGGACATGTTTGCAGCTGGGACAGACACCACCTTCATAACCCTAGACTGGGGCATGACTGAGCTACTAATGAACCCAAAAGCACTAAAACAAGCCCAAATTGAGGTTCGAAGAGTTGTTGGCGAAAAGAAGTTTGTATCCTAATCTGATCTCTGTTACATGCCTTACCTGAAAGCCACAATTAAAGAGATTTTTCGACTGCACCCCCCTGCGCCAGTTCTACATCAATGCATGGGCTATTGGTCGAGACCTGGAGTTATGGAACGACTCAGAGGAGTTCAAACCAGAGAGGTTCTTGGATAGCCCGATTGATTATAAAGGCCAACATTACAAGTTGATACCATTTTATGCCGGCTGGCGCAGTTGCCCTGCCATAAGTTTTGGCACAGCAAGTATAGAGTTGGCTCTGGCACAGCTGCTGAACAGCTTTGACTGGGAGCTGCCACCCGGAGTTGCGCCACAAGACTTGGATCTGACCGAAGTTTTCGGCATCACTATGCACCCGAGGCAGCATCTATTTGTAGTTGCAAAACCGTACTGAGTTGGTACAATTAAATGGCTGATCAGTCATAAATTGTTGCCATGCGTGACCATTGACCAACTATGAAATGGTTTGGAAAATAAAAACCATTGACCAACTATGAAATGGTTTTGGAAAGATAGCCTCCTCATCATTCTAAAATTTAAATTGGTTTATTACAATCATGCCTTTTGTACAATTGTGATGAATAATTGAATAAATCCCGTTGCTACGCACGGGGACTTGACTAGTGAGTTTTAAAAACCGAATATAGATGTATATAATAGAGTTATTGTCTACCGGTAAAGTAAATTTTGTCTACTGCACGCAGTATGCAATTCGCTAGTTCTACCTGTAAATATTCTTTACCCCCAGTAAAAATCGTGTTGCAAACTTGTAACGTACTGATTTGCCGAATTCACATCCTCCCCGTACCGTAATAGGATCTTTTACAATTATTGGATCTGGACCGTTCTTTTTAACTTTGAACGAATCTCAAAGCCCAATAATACTGCCCCTGCGCTAGTCCAAATCTCAAAGCGGCTGAGAGTTAATCTCAAACCGTAAAGTGAAGGGAATCTCTTACAGTAATGGAGAGGATACTTGTTCCTGCCTCCTTGACTTGTAGCACGCGGGACCCACAAAAATATACTTATTTATTGAAATCATTTACAGATTGTGGCAAACCCAGAGGGAAATTTCTCTGGGCGATTGGCCGATGGGAAATTGGGAATTGGGATTTGGGATTCGGGAAGCCATCTCCATCTCGAATTCCAAAATGCCCCAAAGTCCACCACCGATCAAAATCCTTTTCCCTGATTTGTTTGATGCCTCGCTTCCGTAAGCGTGAGGCCTAAAAAATCTGGTACTAAAGTTAAGCAGAACAAGTATTCCAAAAGAATAACGCTCCGACCGTATATACACCGAACACCTCTAGTGCTCTCGGAGTGAGAAGCGGAGAGCCGAGAGCAAGATGGATTCGGCTCCCCTCCTGCCCGGATCCGACCCATTACCAGGAGTGGTGGATTATCAGGGCCGTCCGGTCTCCCGCTCCACCTCCGGTCGGTGGCGCTCGGCTCTCTTCATCATCGGTAATTTATACAACTATTTATTTATCCTGCCTGAGTCAATGCCATGTGGGTCCCAATTCCGAGATGTACTTTTAAAAGAGATAGAACCTGCGATTGACCTTAGGCGAATAAATCTTTTGACTTTTGAGCCCGATTAACAACCAAGTCTTCAAATTTAGGCTTTAGGTTAGATTCACTTTTGTTCGCACCAGCACAGAAATTACAATACAATATATTACAGTACAGTAATATCGTGCTAGACTTGCTTACTGCACACACCTGTATATTTTGTGTACTAAATCAGTATCATACTAGACTAATACATGTTGATATCTAGTGAATAGTGATTATATCTCTTCACACAACCCACGTTGTAGGGGTGGAGATAACAGAGAGGTTTGCATACTACGGCGTATCATCAAACCTAATAACTTACTTGACGGGCCCACTTCACCAGTCAACAGCCGCTGCAGCTGCCTCAGTAAACGCATGGAACGGAGCTGCCTCCCTGCTGCCTCTTCTCGGTGCATTCATTGCAGATTCCTGGCTGGGCCGGTACCGTACCATTCTCATGGCCTCTTGTCTCTATCTCTTGGTTTGCACCTAAACCTCTTTTCCATGATCTCTTTTTGTTGAATTGTTTGATTATTCAATCATTTTCATTTCAACACTAATGGTATGAAATCATGAGTTCTTTCCAATTGGATGGTTGGTACAAATGTGTATTGCAACCACACAACAAGAATATAACATACAAAGCACATATGGGATCATGAAAAAATATTCCATGCCCTCTGAACTGCATTTGTTGAAAAATAAAGAATAAAAGACATGGATATTTTTCTTTCTACCTCTTCAGTAGAATGATATTAATGAGAATGGAGGCATGTTTTTGACGTCTTTCTAGGAAATGGGTACAGGTAAGGAAATATTTTGTCTATCCTTGTTTTTTAAATGAACGAACAGTATCATCCATTTCAAATGTTTGACAACTCTGTGCTTATTTTTTAAATGCACACGATGGCAAGTAATATCTGGATGCATACATTCACATCTTGCCGCATGTCAAATATCTCGATTTTTGTTTTTTAAGTATTGAATCGTTATGGACTACTTCAAAATATTTACACTGCTGTCTGCTTCTGCATTGAAGCATTCTGTGAAACACACGTGTGCCTTTGTTAAACATTTGAAAACAGGGATATTGTTGTCATTTATTTGAAAAACTAGAATAGACAACAAAAATTCACAAGGAGCATAGCCCTGATTATGAGCAAGGTTTCAGTACACATGGAATTGCACCGAATAAAATAGACTAACTTTTTTCATTTACCAATTTAATCCAGGCCTTGCTTATGCTCACATTCTCTTCAACTTTACCATTTCTTCAACCACCTGATTGCAGTGGCATCACGGACCCCACATCATGTTCAGTCCCAGCTTTCCAATTAATTTTCTTCTACGTCTCTCTGTATCTAATTGCTGTTGCACAAAGCGGCCACAAGCCATGTGTACAAGCCTTTGGGGCTGACCAATTTGACGAAAATGTCCCTGATGAGCAGGCTGAAAGAAGCTCTTTCTTCAACTGGTGGTATTTCGGCTTGTGTGGTGGCAATATTTTTACAGTTTCAATTTTGAATTATGTGCAAGATAATGTAGGTTGGGGTCTTGGTTTCGGAATACCATGTTTGGTCATGTTTGTTGCTCTTATTATTTTCTTAGCCGGTACAAAAACGTACCGGTTCTATCCTATACAGAAAGAAAACCCCTTCGCTAAAGTCGGCAAATCGATTATGGTGTTGGTTAGAGGCCGTCAAATAAATGAAATCAAGTAAGATATATTTGTCTGTTTGATTCTTATTATCTATTTATCTAATTAATTGTTTCTTGAGAAGTATAAGGTTTCTGAAACATCACAAAAAAAAAAAATTGATAGAAATGTTTCGTTAACTTACAACTTATTTTTTGTTCTTCTATTAATTATTGTAGGCAAGTAAATGAGGATGAGATCTTAGATTCAGATTATGCAAAAGAGGCAAAGGAAATACTTAAATTATTCCCAATTTGGGCCACATGCCTAGTATATGCATTAGTTTTTGCACAATGGTCAACTTTTTTCATAAAACAAGCTGCCACATTAGACAGACGGATTGGACCCACATTCCAGGTACCCCCAGCTGCTCTCTCAAGTTTCATAAGTGTATCTGTGGTAGTATTCGTACCCATATATGACAGAATTATCATACCAATGGCAAGAAAAATAACAAAAAAGCCCTCAGGAATTACCATGCTTCAAAGGATCGGCATAGGACTGGTAATTTCTTTCTTATCAATGGTCATAGCGGCCTTGGTAGAAATGAAGAGGCTAAAAGTTGCAACAGACTATGGTTTGGTGGATAAACCTGATGTGCCAATACCAATGAGTCTATGGTGGATCATACTGCAATATATCGTGGTTGGTATGGCTGATGTGTTCACCA
This sequence comes from Carex myosuroides, assembly GCA_028015225.1. Classification (NCBI taxonomy): domain Eukaryota; kingdom Viridiplantae; phylum Streptophyta; class Magnoliopsida; order Poales; family Cyperaceae; genus Carex; species Carex myosuroides. The sequence continues at coordinate 11,319,421 of CM051475.1, read as the reverse complement.
TGGTTGGTTTGCAAGAATTCTTCTATGATCAAGTACCAGACGAGTTGAGAAGTCTAGGTCTTTCACTCTACTTGAGTATTTTTGGAGTAGGGAATTATATTAGTAGCTTTATTGTGTCGCTAATTGACAAAATTACCACTAGAAATGGAGATAGTTGGTTCGCCAATAATCTAAATCGGGGACATCTTGATTATTTTTATTGGCTTCTGGCTGGTGCGAGTGCTGTGGCATTTATTGTATATTATTTCATTGCTCGAGCATATGTGTACAAAAGCAAGGATGCTCGTATAGTTGGTTGATGGATTGAATCTAGTTTGATTCAAAGTTATTTATTTGTTAAATATAATGCTATGAGTGTTGGAAATTGTATTTCACGACTTTTATTGAATTATGAACAATTTATAATTTGATATGCCAAAAGATTAAAATATTGGCATTTTTCTGAATACATGTGCATTTAGGCCTTAAACTATATTCGAAGTTTCTTCTTTTTGGAACTATCAGATGCTATGACTGAGCATTTTTTTCTTTTTATTTTAGGATTAGTGGTCAGTGGTCACACACTATACAACCATGGAGAAATATCTCTGGACACATGCCAAAATCTTATTACTTTTTTACTTTTCAGTCGACAAAGTTAAAACACATTTAATTATATCCAACGAATATAGGATTCCAGAAAATAAAAACAATCTTACATTTCTATTCGATACGAGGTTCTTAGAATAGCTTTCCATTTAGTGGTCAGGTCTTACCTAATTACAAAATTTCTTTCCTTAAATGGGAATTGCCAGTTGAATTTCAGTGCATGATACGCAAGAAATTTTCAGTGAATTTCAGTTTCAGTTAAGGTTCCTTAAAGGCTAAAATGTGACAAGAAATTAAACAAAACTTTAGTTGAAAAAAAAACAAAAACAAAGCTGCTGCCGCAATGAAAGATGCAACTCCATTTTCAATACTCTCTCTCTCTCTCTCTCACACACTCTCTCTACTTCCAGTCTAGTGAAATAAAGCATTTCACGCATTGGAAAAATCAACGAACAGTTAATGAAAAAACCTATGCACCAAAAACCAAATTTAGTTAAGAAATTGCCTTGGTTTATATCAATTAGTAAGCGAGCTTCTCCATGACCTTATGCTGTGTAAATCTCTCTGAAGTTGATTGATTTTATTTGAGTTGAAATTAATTGAATCGGCGATTCTGAAGTGCTTCAATTGCCATTTTCCATTGTGCTGCTCTCTCCTTAGAATCTTCAAATGAAATCACTTTCTTGGGCTGCAATGAAATTACAATTACTTATTTCTTTCTTTCTTTTTCAAAATAAAAAGAATTTTTTTTTATAGCATTGATGCAAAGGCACAAATTGCAGTGTGGGATTGCAACTGGACATAATTGGGTCGGGTATAAATCCAGATTCTCTATCCAACACAACCTAATAAGGTTGATGTGACTATGTAATAATAGTAAGTTAGAAAAACCTAAGAAACTGATAACGAGAAATGAAATATTCACAAATGGTACTCAAATTTTCATATTTCCTATTTTGGTCCTCTATACAGTTTGGACTCTACTATTAAAATGGACAGCAAACTGCAACACAGAATGGGCATTCTTATAATTAAAGAATCAATCCCAACGAAATAATTTATTCCATGCCAACTTCAATTAGGAGCTATTGTAAAGCCCAAAAGTTTACAAATTTCAGAATGCATAGGGGACATTAACAGACCATTTGTGTACTTCACAGTAAAAAGACAGCATGATTTACCGTGCATATCTTAAAATGGGAAGGACTGGTGCACTGCACGCTGAGACAGTTTGGATTATCAGACCAGATGATGTTGCACTTCGCTTGCATCTTTGACGGATCAACACATATCAATTTGGGCTTGTCGGTTAATAAAAGCTGTACTTTTTTATTTGTTATTTTCTGAATTTTCTTCAATTTTGATATCATCACTATTGCCTCCCCCGGTTCCAGAAACTCTTGCCTGATAAATTATACCATGAACAGTTATGTATCACGGATACTAGAATCTCATATGCCCCTCTAGAACATCAAATTTTTCATATTTAGCCCTCAATAACTATTCTTTTAACAACCATCCAAATTGCCCTCTTTTCTTTCTCAACAATGTAGAGTTGTAAAATGTAAGAGACTAAGAAACCATCCTTGAACAAAAATGGAGGATACAAAAGACACCTTTTAATATAACGTAGGATGATTAATGATAGTCCCAGTGTTTGAAGAGTATTCTTATTTTGCTGGGTTATTAAGTGATGAATGACATTTAATTGTGGTAGAGTTGTACTGATGAAACCAACCCCCCTCAAATTAACATTAAATTTGGAGAGAGGCATACCATCTAGAATCAAAAGAGTCAATAGAGGCAAGATGGGAGAGGTGGGGGTAAGCGTCAGAGGATGACGGCACGGCCCCACCACTGCTGTTATGACCTCCATTAGGAGTAGATGCTGCTTGTTGGTTAGATGTTGTCCCAGCACTTGAACCCGCTCCGTTACCACTATCGCTGCCGCCACTTCCCACATGAGTCAGATTCCACACTGGATCTTGTTCCTCCTCTTCCTCATTTTTCTATTCAAAGGCACAAGGAAAAAAAAATTGAATTTTCCTTTTAAATTAAATATGAATTTCTTTTTTTTTAAATAAATTTGCTATACACCCTCCTCTGCAGAAAGCACCCAAGATTTTTTGGTATTTGCAACTATGTGCCCATTTAAAAATGGTCAAGTGATAATCCTAGAAAAGATTCTTTTTATCCTTTTGTCCTATTATCTTGGATGCATTTTCACATGATCACGGTTTATTTCAATCCTTTTCTAATGAATAAATGATTGTAACAGCGACAATTTTGGAGAATGAGACAAACAAAGATAGAAATGAAAACCAGGAGAAGAATGCAATGCAAAGGAGAAAATCATCTATTTCGTCTCAATACGGGCATAAAAAAAAATATATATATATATATATATATTTGCAATAAAAAGTCATTACTCTTTCATTCTTTTTCTATACCTGATTATGGGTCAATTTAGTTAAGGAGTACTTTTTGAAATACCAAAATTATGAGTTCATTTTGTTAATGGTGTCAATAAATGCATCAAGATACACAAACATACATTAGATTCAGAGACAAGTTTTGGGGAAGGAGTGTGTCGCAAGTTTTTCCAATCGATGCCTCTAAAGAAAGGATGTCCTTTTAGGGACGCATAACTGCTCCAACCTGGCCTTTTTGTGGGATCCACGTCCTGCAGTGTACCAGAAGGATATTATATCAAATGCAGTGAGAACAGTAATAATTTCAATAATTCTCCAACAACCAGTAAAAACTTTGATATGGTCTTCAAAACATGAAAACAGTTACATAAATACCTGCTATCTAGATTTCTCAAATAATCCAACTAACACTTCTTCATCCTTTTCACCTAGCAAATTCTGTCCTATTATTACAAGTATTTAAATTAACCCTTCATGGCCATATATAATTCCATTAATTTTCTAAGAAATACCCAAATAAGCCATTTTTTCTCATTTAAATATCGGTTCTCCTACTTGTTTCTCACAAGTATCTTAATGCGCGCTGCTCATTTACGCAGGGACTCAAACCCTAGTTCTTTGTAAACCCTCAGACTGCTGATTTCTCTCTTATTTGTAGCGACAACAGTAAGGAAGGAAATCTTATGAGAGGGTAGAGGATGTATTATGTGATATATCTTATATTGTGATAGGGTTATGCATGATACTTCTGGCATTCCATCATAGTAATAAGTGAAATCAACCCCAAAATAAAAAAACAGATAGAGAGAGAGAGAGAGAGAGAGAGAGAGAGGGTGAGGATGAAGTGGGAGAGAGATCTACCAATAATTGGTCAATTAGGTCGCGAGCCTTGTCAGAGAAATAATCAGGAAAATGTAGGTCCCGTGCCATAATTCTCTGAAATATAAGCCACTCGCTCGCATCTTTAAAAGGAGAAGAGCCAGAAAGCATTTGGTACAATGTACACCCTAGTGCCCATAAATCATTACTGTCATAAGAACAAAACAAATTATCAATTTGAGAGACGTAACAAAATGTCAGACGGTTTTCACCTATGCCCCTTTATGTCAAGACATCATGTACATGACTGCAATACGGGAAATTTCACATATGCCCCTGAAAACACAAAGGAAGTATCATTTAAATTAACCAACATACCCTCCCTGGTTTACATGAAGACATGTCCACCATGTTTCTCCGTTGATGCAAATGAGAAAGGAAAGAGAGGTAATTAATTTTTTATAAAATGATGGACGAGAGCCATTTGGAATATTTTTCATGATTTGGAGTCCTTGAGATACTTCCTGTTTTAAAGGCATACTCAATTTTTGAAGTTATGTAGGTGCCCATGTGAGATTACTTAATAAATTCAATTAATTTATTATCCATTAAGATATTTTTCTGTTGCAAATATAATAGTACCTAAAAGCTTAGCAGTTAGTGTGATGATAACAGTATATTTTGTGCTTGCTTTGCCTCTGGCTCAAAGGAAGTCCCTTATTGTTGAGCCAAAACGGAAATAAATAAAGCCGATATATTTTAGATGTTCATTTCCAAGTTAATATTATATTTGAGATAATTTAGTCATTTTGTAATTCATTGAGACCTTTCAATTTTAACAGCTCAATGTAAAGTAACAGATTATTGGGTTTCGTTTCAATTAAGATTTTTTTCTTATATATTACATGGTTTGTTTAAAAGGGAAAAAAAAAAGCAGCAACAAACAACAAAGATAAGAAAAAACAACAGATGATTTATATACAGTAAATTTTTATATTGCACCTGTAAGTAGCAGGACAAGAATTAAGAACTTCAGGGGGGATATATGCTGCTGTGCCAACAAATGTACATGCTTTCTCAGCTGTTAGTTTCATTAAAAACAAAACAACAAATAATCAATCAATCAATCAACTCAGCTACCATGTTTCAGATCTTTCACTCAAAATGAAGAAATTGAAAAGATCTTAAATTAAAGCAGCATGAACAGGTGTATCGGGCATCATGTACCAGTAAAGTACATAAAAGTACTAAGCCTGACTGTACATAATAATAAAAAAATACCTGTTGAATTAGGAAGAACAGTGAGCGGGGTATCCTTTGTCGGCTTAACACTCCCAAAATCAGCTAGCTTTATGTGGCCATCAGATGTTAGCAATAAATTCTCCGGCTGGTATAAACCGACATTTAACACAAAGAAGACGTTAGATTATTACAGATGAAAATAGAAAATATTGTATCACCTTTTATATACCTTAATATCACGATGTATTAGGCCCAAGCCATGCAGATATTCCAAAGCATCAACTACTTCTGCTGCATAAAATCGGGCTTCATCTTCTGATAGCCGACCTTTCTGCACCATGTAATTTTTATTTTTAGTCCATCAAAATACTATAAGTACACTTTGTCATCTAACCGGCACCTGGTGGTTCAATTCTCTTTGTTTTCTTTTATTCTCCTTATCTTATTTTCTTGCGTGTGTTTGTGTGCGTGTTGCTAGTCGAGTTAATCTTTACCTATGTTTCACAGAGAGTGTTGCCTGGTATTACAGTACAAAAGATCGAGTTAAAAAAATTTGCAACTTACTCTTATGATTTGATCAAACAGCTCTCCACCTTCGCAAGATTCAAGTGCCATGTCTATACATGCAAAACAATTTAGAGCAATGAATAAAAGGGTAATCTAAATACAATCTAAAATAAAGACTGAAAAAGGATGCATACAGAGGGAATAAGTATCCTGGAAAGTGAAGAATAGTCTAATAATGCCAGGATGGTCCAGTTGATCTAGTACAATCCTCTCCAATTTCACATATGAAATCTTATTCTCCTTTGTGATAAATTTTTTATCCATAATTTTCAAAGCATAAACGTTTCCTGTATCTTTCTTCTTCGCTCGCACTACCTGATTGTATCAAAACAAGACCAAAGTTAGCTTCAATTACAAAACCTAAATATGCATTTCCACTGCATCAATAATAATTACATTGACAGGTACTAGATTTAGACTTCCTTTCATGGATTTGTGTTATCTCAAATATACCTAATTTCACAAGTTCCTATGCTATTGTCTTTGGTTTTCACAGGTCAATATCCAGAAAATTAAAGTATAAAAACCAATCAAATACAGAAAAAGAATGCACCTTTGAGTAAGATCCAGTGCCATACATTTTCCCCAGCTCAAAATCATCAATCGCGAACTGCTCTTGAGGGGCTCTAAATGCGATGCTATTGGCTCTCTGCATCGCCTGTTGTTTCGTCCCTTGTTGTTGCTGTTGTAACCTCAGCTTCGATTCGAATTCCTTCTCCATCTCTGCGCCTACCGCCATTAAACGGCCCAATTCACTTATCTAGCAATTGCCATTGCTCCAATTAATACAAATGGGTCTATTCCAAATCTTTAATTTATTTTGTCTCTAAAGGCGCGCTAGGAATGATGAAAGAGTGTTTCTTTGGCGCGGCCTCCAATGCAGGAAGGAGCGGTCAACGCCGAATCATAGGATTCTCTCTCAATCTCTCTGCTATGGCCTGATAAAAGCTAGAGAGAGAACAAAAGGAGAGAAACACAGCTTTAAAAATGGAATCTTACGGCGGAACAGAAACTGGACTTGGAATTCGTCCTTGTTTGAACTGAATTATTTGGATTTTTGTCTTCTTGACAAGGAAATGGGTTTGGATTAAGATCACGATTGGTGGATATAATTTGGATTGCTGTTCGGATTTAGATTAAGAATTTGGAGAAGGTGATTTGTGGGGATGGTGGAGAGTGCACATGGCGTTCATCACATTAATGGCCTTAGATGATCCTTCCATGAAAATCTTTCACACACCTGGTGTTGCTTTAAATATTTGCACTTAACCTTATCTTGTGGGAGGGCAGGAGGCTGATGCTTAACACCTTAACTGTTTCACTCTTTAAAAGGTTTTTAATGGATCACAAATTTAACAATAGACCATCTCTAGCGCATAAAGCATGATCTCCCATCTAGCTTTACCGTTTTGCAATAAATGTTATTTTGAGGCCTAAACGACGAACAAGGATGCAGACATGATTTGTAGCCCATTTCTTTGTGCCCCCATTGGTGACAGTTTGCTATAGTACAGCTCTGATATAATTCAGACTATTGATAGGTTCAAATTCTTCAAAAGTTTTTGCCCAACTTTTTATTTAGATAATACGTCTTATATAACATGTTAACAAATAACAACAGTGGGAACCAACTCCGCTGCTCGCCAAATAGGCGAGCAGGACCTGCTTTTCTAAATCGAACCGTTCATCTATGTTGAGATCCGTGCTTGAAAAAAACTCAACGGTCTGATTTTAAATAGTAGGGTCCTGCTCGCCTATTGGCGAGCAGCGGAGTCAGATCCACAACAGTGAGGCTATCGTACTTTTCAGTATGTTCAGTTTTAAAATTCAAATAAATGATCCTCTAAACCGTTCGGCCTGATCGAATGCATTAGGAAATCAAATTTTATAACTTAAAAAAAAATTATTATTTTTTAAGATAGATAGAAAATCATTATTTTTGAATGTCCAAAATTTTTAAATTAGATGATTTTCTACTTATCTAAATAAATGATAAAAGATTCTAAAAAATTCTATAAAGGATAAATTTGACCTCATCATACATTTTTATATATAAATCATGTTAAGTTGCGAAGTAAGAGACTTGTTTTACTTTACGCTTATATTTTCGTTTGCAAAGCCCTAATAGCCGATCCAAACCGCTCAACATGATCTCCATATTGAAATGTGCTTGGAGACCAAATTTTACGTTTTTTGGGAATTTTTTACTATTTTTTTGGATGGGTAGAAAATCTCTGTTTTTGGATGGAATCTTGACCATAGAAAAATAGTGATTTTAAATAATTCTTAAAAATACTTAAAAAAAATTCAAAAAAATGTAAAATTTGATCTCCTAGCATATTTCAATATGTAGATTATATTGAGCAGTTCGAGTCGGCTGTTTAAACTTTCAAATATAAAAAATATAAGTTTGAAGTAAAACAAATTTCTTACAGCACAACTCATCATATTAAATAGTTTGAATTCATTGTAGACTTAAAAATAAAGATATAAATTCATATTATGGATCGATTTGCGCTTCGTAAAGTTACATCCATAGCTTCACTGTGTTAGCAATTGTAGGATATAAATAAAGGTTCTCTTATGCTATGCGAAATTAGATACGATAACATGATACATGTGATAGAATAACTTTTTTGTAAAGTACGATGCCGTCGATGCACGCATGATAGAGAAACTTAGGGCCTGTTCGGCCGGTCTAAAGGAACGAGAATGAGAATTTTTGAATGGTCGAAATATTGTGCGTAGAGTCGAAAAAATGATACGGCGGAGCTGGTTTCGTTACGGAACGGTACGGTTACGGCACAGAACGGTACGACACGCATGTCAGTTACGTGCCGTGACTTGTGTGTCTCGTGTCGTGATCATTTGCGTGCCGTGCTCATCTTTTGAAACTTTGGCACGACACGGGATATTTTTTCCACTCTAATTGTGCGCGTGAGTTAAAATTCAAGAAATCTAAGTGAATTTTCTTTTCCCACACGCACAGTGTTTGGCCGAACAAGCTCATAGCTAACAAGTGCGTGCAAAATTGAAGCTTACTTATCCTCTGATCTAGAATTAATTCAAGCAGTGAGAATTTCATTTGGACAGTATTTGACAAAGGAGAAAATTCACAGAGATCCATAGTATATTGCATCTGTGATTAGAGAGGCCATTCAACAATCTACAGTATTCTTTTCTTGCTAAGGGCAAATTAATTTAGTCTTCGCCGAAACTATGAAAATTAAAATAGAAAATTCAAGGGAAGGTTTAGGTCATACATTATACATATTGTGTATTAATTTAGTCACTACATTTATTGGGATTTATTCATTCAAAACTGTACTACTAGAAGTGCTCAATAGACGTTTCGTTATGTATATGTTTTTTTTTTTAAATTAAACAAGAATTATTATTTCTTCAATTTTAGAACGTGCAATTGATTTTTTTATAATAATTATTCCCGTTCACAATGACTAAAAAATAAGTAAAAAATAAAAAGAAGACATTATCTGCACCAAGTCATCGGCTAGGATTTAGAAAATAGGGGGAATTTCAGGTATACCCCTCAAAAACTTCAAAATTACGCATTCCCCCTCTAAACTTTAAAATTACGTATTTTCCCCTTTAAACTTCAAATACTCACAAATTTACCCATTTTATTGTCTTTTATATCAAAACTCATTCTAAATTTATAAAATACCCATTTTACCCTTTATTAAAAACATATAAAGTCCATCAGACTCAAATTTGAATTTGAACGGTTCATCTACCGTCCGAACTGCTTTTAGATCTATGCAAGCAAGATCAGCACAAATCCTGATCCGAACACACGCATATTGAAGCGACATGCACAGATCTTAATACGATGCACGCAGATCAGATGGTAGAGGAACCCCTCAGATTCAAAATTGATTCAGATGAATTTTTATATGCTTTTAATAAAGAGTAAAATGGATATTTTAAAATTTTAGAATAAGTGTTAATATAAAAGATAATAAAATGAGTAAATTTGTGAGTTTTTAAAGTTTAGAGGGGGAAATACGTAATTTTAAAGTTTTTAAGGGGTATACGTGAAATTCCCCCTAGAAAATAAGACAGTCAAAACATACAAGTCAGAATCTCAGATCATCACGCCTAAATCTAATATTCTACACTAGATCAAAACTTCCAAGGCAAAAAAATAGATTTTCTTTCGTATCAGAAATGTCAAATACCACCTACAAGCATTTTTAAATTATCATCATCATCATCACCTTATCAGTAACCCTTAATTAATAAAACAGCTCTGGGAAGAGCGAAAAAATTACAAAATTCCAAAGTTACAAACAATACTGTACTCCAATTCGATCCCCCATGGGATCGATCCATCATCCCCTGTAAAACCTTTCGTGCACGACAAAAATCAGGCCTCCATGTAACTTAGCTCCACTTCCTCGTACTTCCTTGGTGGGATCGGGTACTCTTTTGAGAAACACGCATCGCAAAATGTCGGTGCCTCGTCCCCCAACAAATCATGCAACTTACTTAAACTCAAGAACGCAAGAGAATCACTACCGATCTGCCTACACACCCCCGCAGCATCCATCCTATTAGAAATCAACTCTGACTCACTAGGAGTATCTACCCCATAGTAGCATGACCCCACCACAGGCGGGCTAGCAATGCGCATATGCACCTCACGGGCACCTGCATCACGCAGGAGCCGCACAATCTTCGATGAGGTTGTGCCACGAACAATCGAGTCGTCAACCACCACCACTGATTTGCCTTCTAGAACGCCTTTTACTGGAGAGAGTTTTAGTCTAACACTAAGGTCGCGGATGTGCTGCTCGGGCTGAATAAAGGTGCGGCCCACATAATGTGACCTGAGTAGACCCTGTAGTGACAACATGTTTACCCAATTTAGTGCCAAATTGAAACTTCAGTGTACACAAAAAAAAAAAAGGTTAATGGTAATGGTTTAACCCAATCTCCTACCTATATGGTTTTGTAAAAAAAATGTTAGGTCGCTTGAAGGTTTTTTCCTTGCTTCCCAACTAATGAAGGACATAACAAGTTTTATAAAATGCCAAAAAAATTGATAATAATAATTTAACCGAGAACAACTAAATCGGAGACAAAGTAGGTTTTATTTGAGTTATTATTAAAATTGCCCCCATAAAATAGATGATCTACTTTATCAAATGTGGATAGTTCTACAATCATCATTTTGACCACAAGCTTTCAAATTGCCAAAAAGTCCTCAAAATAACTTCAAAATTCCAAGATGATAATGTAAGTTAAGAGACTGCTAAACACTTTACCCGTCATTCCAAAATATTCAATTTTGAAGATGAATTAAAAATTAGCAATATGACCCGGGGCCCGCAACTGTTTTAATAGGATGCTCAATTATGTTTTGTCAGAATAATTACTGAAATATTCATTGTTCCCTTTCAGACCTCCAAATAATATTTGAAGCCAGAGACCCCAAAGTAAAATGCAATATATAACTGCAAAACTACCAACAATGCCCTTACCTGCTGGAAGGGGACGCCAGAAACCAGCGAGAACCCAAGCGCTGCATAGAAACCTGAATCTGGCACTGGTATCACCACATCAGCTGGCACTGGCGACTCCTCGGCAAGAGCTTTACCGAAGGCCAACCGGGATTCGTGCACAGCCTGGCCAAAGACAATTGAATTAGGGAGAGCAAAGTACATGTGCTCAAAAATGCATGCTTTGCGCGGTTTTGGAGGCATGAGGCATGCAGAGGAGATCGACATGTCAGCCAACTCAACTGCTACGACTTCACCAGGGTTTATTTCACGAATATACTTGGCATCAACCAGATCAAGTGCACATGTCTCTGATGCAAAGACTAACGCACCTATGTTTTGTTGGAATCAGAAAGGAGTTAGATTTGGGCTTCAAAACAGAATCAACTTCAAAAGTAAATCACATGGACAGATAGTGACCCCCGTCAAAATCATCATAAAAATCATCGAAGTAATATTACTTCTAGAATAAGTCATACGAGGGTGCCACATCATTCTCAGTACAGGGTTCTCAGGTCACTACTGATGGACTATATCCAAAGATTCCAAAGTGGTATAACACAAATTCTTCTAACCATCAATTCCTAGAATATGTAAAAGAGTTAGGATAATACCATTGGGTCGGCAGCCTAGTACAAGAGGTCGAAAACCATACGAGTCCCGCACTGCATATAGTTTATTTGCCGTGAGAAAAAGAAGTGAATAAGCACCCTCAAGAGATTCACATGTTTCGATTATCCTTGACAAAAGAGGCCGAGATGTTGAAGACGCGATAAGGTGCAAAATCACCTGCTTACACAAAAATATAAGATAAAGCAACGGTTGAAAGATGCTCTTGTAGGTGTAATGCATCAAAACCGATATGATAAAAGCCAGTTTCCATGTCTTATGTGATTGGTGTGATACGTTTGATCTATTCACAGCAACAATTTAGCATAGTAGTAAGCGCAGAACAACACCAACCGTAGAATTGAAAAGGAATCATTCCCTGTTTAGCATAGTTTTTCTTTCCCACAAAAATTAACTATTGATCAAGTATAGAATAATGAGAACATGTATACCTCTGTATCAGATGAAGTATTGAAAATTGAACCACGGGACTCGAGCTCCATCTTGAGCTTATCATGGTTTAACAAATTTCCATTATGTGCTACAGCCAACTGCCCAAACCGGTATGACGCAAGAAAAGGCTGAACATTTTTTAGCGAAGCGGTCGCACCAGATGTGGAGTACCTCACGTGCCCGATAGCCATGGTGCCCGGCAAGGACTTTAGCGATTCGGGCGAGGCAAAGACATCCGTTACCAATCCCATCCCAGTAACGGATCGGAGCTTACTGGATTCTGTGTCAGCCGCAACAATACCCGCACCTTCTTCACCCCTATGTTGTAGTTTTTGTAAACCAAGGTAGCAGAGAGAAGCAGCGTCTGGGTCGCCTATTACACCAAACACACCGCACTCTTCGCGAGGTTTATCAAAGTTATCATCGAAGAAAGGGTTTGTGTCGGGTTGAGAAGCGAGAAGAGGAGAGAACCGGGGCTGGGAGCGGAGAGCAAGGGAAGGGGAGGGAAGAGAGAAGAGTTTACGTGAGAGCGCCAAGTGGTGGAGGGAGAAAGACGAGGTCTTCGAAGGGAGATGGTGAGGTTCTATGGTGAAAGAGGTGAAAGAGGTGGTAGCCGCCATGGAAAAAGGTGAGAGCTTTTTCCTCTCTTTTTTAGGAGGGAAAGGAAAGGGGCTCTCTTTGGATGAGAGAGCCCTTCGATCTCACGTGAGAGAGAGGATTATATTGGGCTTTGCGGGATGATAATACGATGTACGGCATACACTGTTTCTGTCAAATAGTATGAATCTACGGTCTACGCTTAAAAGGGAGTACAGCTACTATTGGTCAAGTGCAAGAATGCAAATCCGCCAGTATTTGGATCTCGTAAAGTAACTCAAATTTTGAGTTTAGATTCCGATCGTCCGATCTGCTTTGGCACGAATATTAAAGTAACCCTGTGTATTCCACCTCTGACCGGATTTATCCCGATTCTGATCGGACGGTCCATATCTAAACTCAAATTTAGAGTTAAGTTCGGAATCCGGACCCAGTCGACACCAGTCCAGCAGTGAGTCGGTTCAGCGGAGACTGGAGAGTTCCAGGAATAAGTCCAGACCGTTCGTTTAAAGGGATGAGCGCCGCAGTTAAAGTTGAAAAAGGCAAAAAATAAAGGAAAGTTCTGAAACCCTAGCGATTGCCTTAATGGGGAATCTTGGTCCTCTAGAATCTCCAAGCGTACAATGTATCTTGATTATTTTGAGCTTTTAGTTTATTTTCTTCCATTTTTCTCTTTTTTATAATTAGAAGCTCAATAATAACTTGGAGAGATTGGCTCAAAATGGAATAAGTGCTAAAATTAAGTGTAAATTAGGTAAGAGTGCCCGAAACGAATATTTTTAGATTTTAAAATTTAATAATTGCAAAATAGAATTTAAAAAATACAATGGTAGGGGTGTAAACGGATCCGGATTATCCGACGGATATCCGCTCTGAATTCGCTTATAATCCGAATCTAGATTAAACGGATCCTGATATTTAATGCACATAGAGAAGTAACCCGGATACGGATTCGGATAATTCCGTGTGGATATAAATGGAGCGGATTTCCGCATATATCCGGATCCAAAATGTATCTGTCTATGACTCTATATCCGCGTTTCTGAAGAACCAATCCATAACAATAGCGCATTCTCTCTCCTCTGTGCCCTCCGCAAATTCTATGTACTCTGCATCAAACCTAAGCAGTTATATACTCACCCAATGTGCTCTTTCCATTTCTTGTGGGACTAACCCACCCATCTGACCGGACAAATTAAACTCTTGTAGTAGGCCTGGATACCTGGATATAACTATTGACTTTTGTTTCTTCGTCAGCTCATCACCCATCAATTGATAAATGAACGTTCTGCTATGGACCAAAAATTGTAGCAAAATTGTTGTCGGCATCCATTACAACCGTTAACTTTTTAAAAGCCAAAATTGATACAATTTTTTTGTGTTAATTCTCTATCCATAGCAGAATTTCTTTTGATAAATTTAATTAATTAGTTAACGAAATACAAATTCCTTACCAAGCTATTTTCTTTTGCAAATTACATATTTTATATTTAATTATTCATTCATTTTTATATTTGAATTTTGTTAATTAGTATTTGTATCTTAAAGTCAATTATCCGATAATTATTCGTTTTATATCCGTATTCGTATTTGTATTCGTATTCGTGGATTATCCGCTCCGTATCCGTATCCGTTTAAGGTGGATTTGATTTTACATTTTGACATCCGTTTACTATCCGTATCCGTATTCGTATCTGCTAATTGAAATGTGAATATGGATATGGTATTAGCATTATCCGCTCCGAATTCGCTCCATTTACACCCCTGTACAATGGACATCGATAATCACTTTTATTCCACCGAATATACATATATTAGAAAATTTATGAGTATATTTAATCCATCTAAAAAATATATAAATAATAAGGCGTGAATGTTGCTCATGTCTTTTCTATTTTTCTGAATTCTAATTTTGACAATTTCAAAACATTTAATTTCAAAAGTATTATTATTAGGTAAAAAAGGATTAAAGTCAATGTAATCGATCTACCACTAAAAGAGAATAACGTGACTTTTCTCTTACTAATTTTTTCTGAACCTTACCGTGAATCGGTAATTACCTCTCGGTTATCTTTCTTAAAATTATGTTGTGTCTCGAGTATAAGAATTCTTGTAAGAACAAATTCTTTGAACCCCATCATAACAAATTATATGCAGATAAAAACATTTAATTGTTGTCAAAACTTGAATCTTGTTTTCCTTGTCAATTAGACTAATAATGAATGCTAATAATAAAATAAATAAAGTAAGTGGGTGAGTGAGTGATACGGTACATCCAAAAATATAGCAAAAATATAGCAAAAATGCATAAAAAAATATCTCAATAGATTTTGACGAAAATTTCTGTTTGTATTTGTATGAGACGTTGCTAGTTAAAATTTAGAGATTTAGGATTCCGTACTCGTTTTAATAAGATTAAACGAAATTGTGTGATTAAATAAAACATTTTTAATATTGCGATTAAATTTGGTCTTTTGAAGGATGCACTATAAAATTGAGCGAGCACAACCTAAAATAATTTGAGATTATTTCTATAATTCTCTATCTTTGCATTCAACAACCTAAAATAATCATCGCTCGATTCTTGATGTTGTGTTCACAAGTCAATTTACAAGGATGAAAATACATTTTTTTTTGTTGTTGGTGATATTCACGCAAGAAAATGGTAACACATTAAATAATCTTAGTAGAATCTCTAATAAAAAATATAAAAACGGTTTGCAATTAATTGCACCGTGAAATACTCCAGAGATGGTAGGCCTGAGGCCCTGAGCGCAGAGCCGTGCTTCCAAGTTGAGAAAGTTTTGACCAGCTCGAGAAATGGGCCCCATGGGCCGCCTTGAGCTTGGACCACCGCCGACTCACTATCGGCGCGTGGGGTGAACGAATCTGGTCAGGACTCAGGATAACATTTAACTCATGGCCCACATGTAACTGTCTCTTAGCAATTAAACAAATAGACCAACATTCACTGGCCACAGGATTCCAT
This sequence comes from Carex myosuroides, assembly GCA_028015225.1. NCBI lineage: Eukaryota > Viridiplantae > Streptophyta > Magnoliopsida > Poales > Cyperaceae > Carex > Carex myosuroides. Next base: position 11,303,603 of record CM051475.1, on the reverse strand, counting down.
GGGAAATTGTCAAATTGCGGATCTCCTTTCATTTTCAGACGCCTTTGGATATTTATCAGATACAAATGAACGAAAAAAAACATCAACTTGACGTAAATTACATTTTGAGTCAGCGAAGTAGACTCTTAAGTAAAAAAGAATCTATTTGCGGATTTTGTTAAAGTCCGAAATGAATTTAGAACAGATAAAACGCAATTGGATCCGAATAGATTTATCATACACCGTCATTATCAAGGTTTTACATATTAAAAATTGATACTCCATAAATGTGGCTGCTCTTCAAAACTTCCGAAACATGCCAAGTCATCAAGTACTTTTAATTATTGACTTAATTATTAATTACTGTTGAATTTGATCGTATAGCTGAAAAATATTTATATATTTAATAAATAATCAACAAGTCTGATTTAATGTTAAAAATTGATTACTTTATTATATGATTGTCTATAAAAGAAATTTATATACGTTTTGTTATTGTATTAGATTTGGTACTATTTGTTTCAACTCAATCATTTTTACGGAGTATCAATTTAAAATTAAATTCTTTTTTCAATAGATTATTTTTATTTCCGAAACGAAATCCAAAAGATAATCATAGTATTCTACAAAATGGCTGTCCTTGAAGACCGAAACAACATGTCAAATCATCAAATAATTTAACCATTTAGCTGAAAGTTATACAAATTTATACAATAAACAAGCTGTGATTACATTCTTCGGCCATGCAATGGACGTTTAACATAGATGTTACAGTTCTGGAAAAACACCTTTGAGTCTCCAAAATGAAGTTCACGTTCACCGTGCCAGCAATTGTGCAATCTCGAAAAAATTGGCTGTCTTGTTGTACCCAGAGGGCAGGGGCGTGTCCCCACACAACCCCCCCTCCCCCGAATTCAGATCCAGTGCAGTAACCCAATTTTTGAGTTTTGATCCAAACCGTCCAAGGTGCTCTAACCGAATAGGCACCGTACACATCTAAACTCAAAAATTGGGTTACTTTAGGGGATCCGGACTCCCCCCCCCCCCCCCCCCCGCCCTCCTGAAATGGATTTGCCATTTTTGTCCAAATTCTGCGTCCGTTCCTGCCAGAGGGGTTAGGTTTTTGTCCGAAGACATTTCGACAGGAGTCGAGATCATATCTCATCAGACTAATTAAATTAATACTAACCGATATTAGCCTCTCTCCGTTAAGTCAAAAAAATGGAAATGACCCTCCTTTCTTTTTTCTCTTTGTTAGTCAAGAAAGGAAACAATTTTTCTTTTCTTTTTTGAAAAAGCATGGCAGAGACAACAATTTTTCTTTTTACGGTTGAAATCGAAGAATCAATATAAGGTCTTAAAATTTACACTACATCAAAATCCCAAATCAAACTTTGAAGTAATAGCCAATACTATATCGTTTAATCTAGGAGACCGTTTCTAGAAGTGTTATATGGCTAGCGAATAATATGTTTGCTCTTCCTTAGACAAACCAGGTACCATTATCTGGCTCAACATTGCTGAATTTCTGCAGCATTAAAGCATCATTCACAGGATTGAACTTCTTAGGAGTAATATGATAATCTTCTACCAAGAGCTAAGTTGGTTTATTTTTCTTTTGTCATGGTCCCAATTGTTTCAGAATTGGCGCTGATCGATTACCGAGGTAGAGAATCTCAAGTGCTCGAAATCAAAGAAAAACTGAATATCTTTCCATCTTCATTGTGCCTTCAAGAGGAATACATCAACAGAAGACAAATTCTAAGATTCATTACTAAAGTTCTATTCAGGAATATGACGCCGAGCAATTGCTGATTTCCTTCACACTCTCAATTAATTTTCCTAGTTCCCAATTAATTTTTCTCTCTTCATACATAATTGTGTTGGAGTAGTCTTATAAAGCTTCTTTAGAGAAAAATATATAGTTTACTTCTTTTAGAGAAAGAAGAAAGAAGAATCGTTTCTTTCTTGCGTAACGGAGAGAGGTTAACTCTGTTAGTATTAATTTAATAATCACTTTTGATCAAATATAATCTTGCGGTCTAGAGACGCTTTGGAGAAATATTCTGTCCAAATACCTTCGGACAGAAACCCAACCCCTGCCGGAAGGTGTCTTGAAATTTCTTGAAACGGAGCCGCCTCCTACTCCCTAGTCCGCCTCTCTCATCTCTTCTAGGGTTCTACCTTCTCGAGTAGAGAGGAGAATGAGAGAGGGGAGGGACCGGAGTCGAGCGGAGCTGATCGGAGCCGAGAACGCGGTATCGTCGGAGCTCGAAGTGTAGAGTCTCTATTCCCATCTTGATTGGAGCACGACGGTGAGCAGATCCGGTCGTCGGAGTGTGGCGGCGGACGAATAAGAGCGGATCTGGTCGTGAAAAAGAGATGTGGATTAAGATAATAGAATAATTAAGAGTGTATACAAGTAGATTAGAGTAGATGAATGTTTTTTAGATGATTTCGTGAGAATAAAAGAGTGGATCTAGGTATTATGATCATTTGACTCGTTATAATACTTTTTTAATCAATGAAATTGTTAGTAGGCATTTAAAGCCACTAACTTTGAAAAAAAAAAAATTCTTGAAACGGCACTTGAAGAATGCACCATACATACCATTAATTTAGAAGGCCACAACCTGCTCTTTACGCAATCTGGCAATGTTTCTAAATGTAATATCTTTGGCAATGAAATTGTTTGCGTCAACCGCTGCAGAATGAGTCCCACATAGATATGTCACATGTTTTTGTAGTTACAGAAGGATATATTATGGGAAAAAATGTTATAATTAAAAAACATATTGTAATTATTTTTTGTAATAGGAGGAAAAACTATTGGTGAAATTTTGGTACACATTTATAATAAAAACATTAATATATACTTGTGATTTGAACTAACAAATGTGCAAAAATAGTATTGTGGCCAACTTCAGCGTTATTCTAACCACAGGTATATATAGACTTGACAAAGAGTAGGCAACTTGGCTGTTTCGTTCGTTTTATAGCCATCCTTCTGGAATTTAGAGTCAGTAATTATATATTGTTTTACGATCCCCATCTCCATACATGCACACATTATACTGGCCCCGTCGGACTGATATTTCTTTCAGAGTAAACTCCTGCTTTAATGTATTACATACTTGGCATTCTATAAGGGCCTATTTTTAATTGCATCACGTACGGATTTATGGTGACCACTTTCATCCTTGGCCAATTTATGGTGACCACATCCATTTTTACACACGCGCGGAAGCAGACTTTCGAATTATGAGAGTCAAAACACATTGGGAGTCAATCATATAAAATTTTCATACTGAGAATGGAGACAAATTTACAAAAGCATGACATTTTACTCTAAATTATATAAAAAATCATACATAAATACAAAAAAAAAAAATGGAGATCAATTGACCCCCATTCACTACACTTGCCTCCGCCCCTGGTCATACATACATACGTAACCAGTTTCCCAAGCCTTTAATTATATTATTATTTTTTACAGTTAAATATGCCAGCTAAACCACATTCGTTTATTTGATTTGGCAGATTGAAAAATATATATAGATGACTTAATTTTATGAGCTCTTAAACCAATTAAATTAATTAATTGTTCTTTTTTGTTTTTAGATTATATGGGCGTTATCCTTGTCGAAAACAAATAAATAATATTTGGTACAATTAACATTTCTTATAAATATAACTTACAGGCTTTATATATAGTCACTGTACGTAGAAATGAAACTGAAAATAAAAAAACATCTCTTACAAACTATATATCCACAATTTAATTTAATTTGCTTCACAATTTCAGAAAATGAAAAGATATATAAAATTCCTTTTACAATATTAATTGGTTATGAGTATCGTTCTAACATGCAAGAAAACACTAACTAGAGTCCGGTGGCATATGCAGATATTTTGTAGCGGTTTGACACTACTGCAGCTTTGTTTGCATTTATGTATAGGATCATCAAATGTAGTAAAAATCATATTTTGTCAGTGATGATCAATGATCATTTATTAATGTAGTAAAAATTCAATAAATTTATATGAAATGGTTGCTACACGTACCTAGAGCAGCCAGTGGTGGTGTTGATAGCAAAGGTAACAATGACTCCGCACTTGCAGGGGAGGTCAATAGCAGCATTGGCATTGACACCAGTTCCCTTGGCAAGGTTCTTAAGGCAGTTGCACACTGTCTGGTGTTCAACATCCGTAGTTGCTATCAAATTGAGGTTCTTGATGTTGCTGCAGCACTGTACACTGGGGTTGCCGTTACCGGTGAAGGCATACGGCATGCATTGGGCAAGGACTGACACCACCTGGATACATGTGACTGTTGCATGTGCAACATGGGTTGTCGTTAGGAGAAGGATGGGGACGGTTATGGCAACGATGGCACATATGTCAAAGCTAGCTATGATTTAATTTATAGATGTTGTTGTGAGATAAGAATAAGTTTGTACTCTCTCATCAAAGTGTGAAGTATATGAGCGAGTTTAGTTTGGGATTGGTGTGGTTTGAGAAATGCGTTTGGAGGGTTTATATAAATAAAAAGTACAACCTTAAAAAATGTTTGTACAAATTGATGTATACAAATTTCTAAAATAATTAGAGTACCAAAAAATTTATGAAAGAATCTGATCAGAAAAATACCAAAAATAAATATCTTTGAGGTGGGGTCAAATTCAAATTTGAAGGTACCTTCAAAATAATAAATTAACGGGGCTTCATTAGGTTTTATATTCATCAATGTGTATATCTAATTCAGTATGCAAAATTTATTAATTATTATGTAATCCATTAAAATTTCCATTACTGTATATCTCTATTACCGCATTAATAATGTTTGTTTCAATTAAAAAATCAAATTCTTTGTTCAATATATATTTTTATCCTAGAGCAAAATTCAGAGGATAATCCTAATAACTAATAAAAAGGTTCATGAAAAGAGAACAATCCACTCCTCACAATCTTTATCGTGGCCTTTTTATCTTCACTAATAAATGGAGAGGCTCAGATGGTCCATCCCACAACTGTCTATCTCTTGTTCTTCATTTTGGTGGAGCTGTTTATTTGATATTAAGTCGTATTTATTTCAGTTAAGATGGAGACGTACCATATATCTAATCTTCTCATATCTTTCAGCCAATTTCTGGAAATATACTATTTAGTGAATTCTTATATCGCAGGGTTCCTACACTAAATTCAGCTAAAAATTGGAAGTGTCATGTTCAGTTGTCGTCGTTCCGGTGACGAAAGTAACAAAGATCGGTATATTATCTATCTATTATATATGAATTATTCTTGATAAAAAAGATACATCGTCAAATAATTTCTAACCTTAAAGTGAACAACAGGATATTCATCTCATATATTTCATACAATTTATAATTTTTTTATTTATGTTGTAAAATTATCAAATTTATTATTATATTGTAAAATAACAAACTATTTTCGAATTATATAAATCGTAGTTAAATCACGAAATTTAAAACTGTCAAAACATTTCCTAATTACCAACTTACTATATTGGTGATACTGATTTATGCATCTATAGCAGGAAGATCTGATATCCCCAACTCACTCCATCTTGGAAAGGTGGCCTATCCCTAAAGGAGTCCAGCATAAAGAAAGGGCCCAAATAAATGACAGGAAGAAAATAACATCTTCAAATTTGTTCTTTTCTGATCTGATTTAAAGCCCTGCATCAAAATAGGATTCAAGATTGCAACGCTGAATACGCCAGAAGCGACCATTACGTACAGTTGCAAGAGGATCAGTTTGTCCAAAATTTTGACCAGCAGGACAGTGTCCTTTTTTTTTTGCTTGAACAATTGTCTTTTTTTCACACAGCTCAGTTACTCACAACAGCTCCAAATGTGCCCCCTGTGTTTTTAAGTAGGATGAAAACTAATTATAGTCCGTGCCCCATAAAGCACCAGCTGCACCATGTTTAATTGAGGCCTAAATTATAGAACAAGGAGTTTCGATCTCAGTTGTTTCACAATGACAAACAAATAGGACTAGGCGTAAATCTAAATTTATGCTAGCATAAACTGACCTAAACTAAACTCTCTCCAGGTGCCTTAATTTTGTATTGCGTCATAGACCTGTCAGTGACTATTTGCAAAATTTACAGTCTCCTTTTTATACCTCAACCAAACAATGAATAATTTAGACCGATCTAAATAAAAATAATCAACTTAGACCTTAATTTTAATCCTCAACCAAACATCACCAGTAACAACCAAACACAACCTATCAGGTCACTAAGAAAAGCAATAAAAATCTTAGATCTGATATTATAAAACTTGAAACGTTCATCCACTTGACCTGAATCCATCAACTGATGTTTCTACACATCAAAAATTATTACCAAACCACTTCATCCAAAGGGTATTATAATCCAACCTACCACGTAGAATCTCTCTACACTTTTTTCTACAATTCACCAACAAGAAAGGAGCCCGAGAAACCAACGAAACAAAACAAAACAAGACAAAACCCGTTAAGGTAGCATAATCAACCAGAGGCGGTTTTTCCCTGCTGGAAAACAACAGCATAAACTGGCACAGCAACGCCTATGCTGAAGCAACTGAAAACAAAGAGACTCATCTTCAGCTGCTGGTTTTTCATCCTCCCCAGGTTGTACATGTGCTTTGAATGCTCATAGTTGTAGCCGCCATCATGTCCGTGGCCTCCTCCCATTCTCTTTGCTCCAGTAGCATGAAATTCACGCACCACTGTTTAAAAAGGACAAAAGCAATGATTAAATATTGTTAATAACAGTGTAAAAGGTCTGCTACGGAATAGGTACATGGAGGTGCCAGACTTGATCAGCCTAATAGCAAAAAAGGAAATGAGGTTGCACCATTGATTGGAACTCATATAACTAGCCATGAAAAATTGGTAATGATATTGGCAGCTGCTGCCAATTTTTCAAAAAAAGAAAAAGAAAAATTGGTAATGATTTTGCTTCAGAGAAATACTTAGATCCAAAAATTAATCGGTCTGACATGTTTAATTAAGATGTAATTTCACCACCATGCTTGCAAACTTTGATCTGTGCAGTAGTAATAAGCGCAAATCCTAAGAAATTTGAGAACCCTAAAAATCTCATAAAACTAGTAACTATTCGAATAAACAGAATGGCACTCTCAGTGTGCTCTCATTGTCTCACTTTATTCAACATAACTAAAATGGTTGTTGGTTCATAACCTAAAACCCGATTTCCTTCCTATCCAGATTCACGTGTAGTTGACTAACCAAAAGTACCAGTTAAATGCCACTCAAGTACAACCAGCTGCCTTCTCCATGGCATTGGCTCTAACCCAACTTCTTAATACAATTCTAGGTCTGATAACAAATCCTTGGATTTTATTTTTTCTACAGCGTTCAAGTTGGATTAAGACAGATGGGAGTACAGGAAAAAAAATGTGCTTTTCATTTCATAGGTTGAAACCCCCTCACACCCAGCCCCCTCCACCCGCCAAAATAGTAAATAAAAAAATGAAAACCCATAGGTCTAGATGCGGTACAAATTTTAGCGATTCACGTACCATAACCATGACTCAGGAAATATTGTTGAGGGGTTGTTTATGGGTAGTATTATAGGCTTTAGGTCATAGAACTAGGGATTTGGGGTCAAGGACGTAGAGTTTAGGACTTTGGCCCCTACGATCTATAGTTAGTATTATTATTAGTATTATTACTATTATTATAGGTACCATTAGTGCTATTAGTATTACCACTACTATTATTATTTCATTACTATCTACCTTACCTTGTGACTACAATTGGGTTTCATTTCTAACCTACCCCAACTTGTTTCGGACTAAAGGCTTGGTTGTTGTTGTTGTTGTTGTCAAGGTGTAACATCCATTCAAATTGGGGTATATCAATGAGTTATGACTTGCACCTAAGGGTTTGGTCAACTATTCAGAAGACCAAAAGGAAGCATTTCAGTACCAGTGCTAAAAAGTATTACTAAAGGTTATACAGGTAATAACATGGGAAGAGTTGAATTTTTCAACAGGAAATTTATTCAATTTCAGCAAAGTTCCATAATATTAAGCATTCCCCTGCAAACATGAGAAGTATCATGCATATGACTTCAGTAAATTTAGGAAAAGGGATTGATTTCGGTAATTGACTAAGATATTGAGGGCTAAGGGCCATATTTTAAAATGTTTTGGTGAAGATGTAAGATGTTATTCATTCTAGATGCGTGTATATGATATTGTTATGCTATGAAAGCACACATGAGAAGGTTACAGTGTTAAGTAGGATTGACTTGATGGTTGTGAAACGTCTATGGATTACTGATGAAAACCAAGCAGATTTTTATTCAAAATACTAATTGTACTTGGAGTTGGGCTACGGTACATTGCAATGTATATACCATCTTGTGCATTGAATGGTAAATCGTTGGATTCATTCCAAACAGTTGATCCAAACCGTTCAACGTGATATCTATATTGAAATGTGCTTGGAGACCAAATTTTTCATTTTTCGGAAACTTTTCACTATTTGTTTAGAATTTTTGAAAATCGCTGTTTTTTATGGTCCAGATTTTTTTGAAAAACAACGATTTTGTACCCATCTTAATAAATAGTAATAAATTTCCAAAAATGTAATATTTGGTCTTCAGGCACATTTTAATATGGAGAACACGTTGAGCGCTTCAGATTGAATTTTTGGACTTTGAATCCAGTGATTTAGAGTCCAATGCACAAGAGAGTCTATATATTGCATTGTACCGTAGCCCAACTCTTGTACCTGTACAGTACAGTGTATAATCGCTAACAAACAGATTTAGTTCTATTGGAAATGTCAACAGTGAGCTAAATACACATAATTATATTTATTTGAAAATAAATACAGATAGAAACATTCTCAAAATGTTTACTGTATATTTCTGAAAAGGTACTTAGAAGGCATAATAAAAGAACCAATAAAAATAACATGGTAATGATAAACTTCCTAGAGACCACCTGTATAACTGTTTTCCCATAATAATTAATACATGTTCAAGAGCTAGTTTGTTATAAATTATTTTCAACTTCAATTATTTAGTCTGAGAGACTCATTTGAAGAGAGGCTTATTTAGTCTGAGAGAGAGACTCATTTCAATTTGATTTCAAGAATAAAATGGATCTAGCCTGAATACATAGAATAAAGATAAACCGTCATACAAGGAGCACTGATTCTATCATTGACACAATCAAATTCGGAAATCCAATCTAAATTTCACAGAACCAATATATCTCATACCAAAGAATAATTAGTTTCTGTTCCCTAATGCTTCTTCACAATACAAACTTTCAACGTTCTCTTTAGGCAATTGCAGGTAGAAATAAATAATTAAATTGGTAAACAAAAACTAACATATATTAATAAAGATCTGTGAAAGTACGCCATTATAAATTAGTAGAGGAGACGACCATTTTACTAATTGCACACTCAGAAAACTAGATCAAGAAGAGAGACTTGTGTATATAAACCAGTTTATTATCAGAATCAATTCTATTTTGTCAACCAGGAGTACTTAAGAACAGAAAGGAGAGAAACAATATGCATAAAACGCCAACAGATCTCCTTAATCGGAGGGAAATCTAGCGAGAAAAGAGGAGCACCTGAGCGGGAGAGAGCCACGTCAGATGAGGAGATCGCCGATTTGATGGCGGAGCGTACGGCGGAGTTGAAAGCCATGAGACCTAATTCTTTTTCTCTAGTTTTTCTTCTTTCTTTTGTATTTTTTTCTCCAGAGAATTAGCAGGGAGGACACCTCTTCGGCCTAATTTGGGGAACGATTCTGCCGAGTATCTGGTAGCAAGATCCAATTAAAATTTGACACGTGGAATTAATATTGGTTGCTGGGCCTTAATTTATTCTGACCGTTCCAGCTCTTCTGGAGAGGAAGGCAAAATAATTTTGTGCGCCAGTAGATCTAATCTGGGCCGTATGGGCCATTTCTGGTTGGCTTGAATTTTATTGGACCTTTGCATTTGTTTGTTTATCCTACAAGTGATTTCCTGCTTTCGGTTTTTAAAGCTTTCTTTAGGTGTATATATCTCAAAACGAAACGTGCTGTATTAGATAAAGAGAGGTTAAAAAAATAAATTAATAGGTGCGTTCATTGCTTAATCTTCTATAAAAGTAACTTACAAAATAATAAGATTGGAATGTAAATACTTAGCTCGTGATGGAGATCGAGATCAACTGTTCAAATGTCTAATTTATTATTGAATGTTGATATAGTGGTTTTATAAAGTCAAGCTCACACATATTTTGAAGAATTTAAGGTATCATTTTGTTTAACTAGCATGCGAAAAGTCTACAATATTTTATTAAGGAAAAGAAAAGCTTACACGGAACACGGAATTATTTACAGCGTGGCCGAAAAGCAAAAAACAAAAGGAAAAAAACAAAAATTATCACACCCATAAACAGAGAACGACGCAAAAAAGAATGAGCTAGCGTCAGATGCAAGGTAGGCAGTTCTCCCATTAGTTACTCTTAGAGGTGTTACTTTTACCCGATTACTCGGATCCAATTCAGAACTGATCCGGATCCGATTAATTTGGACAAGATATGGTTAAAAAATATAAACCGGTTAAATTATGAGTATGATTACAAAATTAATAATTTAATATCCGATCTGGATCCGAACTGGAACTGATATTGTAATGGATAGGATATGGGTTTGATTTAGTTATCCGACCCATAACTGAACCCGACCCGATATCCATATAAATACCTGATAAAATGATAATACCATTTATTTATAATTATTTAATATAAACACATATATTAATAACTATGAAAAGACAATCATTTGTAGTATTTTTTAATTTTTTAAATGAAATTTATTGCTCTTTTCGCACAGATTATTGAAATCAAATGTCATGTTCATCTTTTGCCTATAAATTTTCAAAGCTAATTAATTACTTTTTTATCTCTTTATCTACCATGTATCTACCTTTCTGCACGGATTATTGAAACTTTTTACTCTTTTCGCTGATTGAAACAAATTGATATTAATATTCTATTCCTGAATTTTTTGAACCATATAATGAAATCACCATCTCCAATATTTTACTTTCTAAAATTATTTCACATTCAATATTTTGGAGCAGATTTTAATTTATATTATAATGATATATTATGTGAGATGTTTAAGAAATTATAATTATATTTAAACGTAAAGTGTTTCTCAAATGCTTGTGAGTTGCGACATGTACCCACACCGGATCCGGACCCGCCCCGGATCCGAACCGGACCCAATAATCCATAAACAAGTTATGGGTATATATCTACCCGGAACTGAAAAACTGGACCCGAAACATCTACAGGTAGATAGGTATCCGGATCCAAATCCGATCCGATTTGAAACAAATAAGTATATGGATTGAAATTCGGACCCAAACACTTTTAGAGTACGTGTCCAAATATAATAGTATCCGGACCCTACCCAACCCGATAACACCTCTAGTTACTCTTTCTTTTGAAACAACATTTTGCACATAATACAAATTTATATCCTTAATATTCACCCAGCAATAAAATAACGATGAATTTAAATATGTGCTTAACCTTAAGCTAATTAATTTATTCAATCATGCAATTGAGATATAATGCATCTCCGCTGAAGTTGATCGGTTGATCCAAATAATAAAAAGGGCGCTGATGGATGATGGTCTACTTCAAATTTGGAAAAGGAAAAAGGTAATGCTTAAAACTTAAAAGTGATCCTACAAGAATGAGTGAATAAACTTCATGAAATCCATGCTATTTTCTTATATGTAGCATTTAAAAAAAATAATGAACCTATGGCTTTAAATGTAAAATAATTCGAAACATGTCAATGATAACATTTTTTATGTTGATGTAAAATTCTGACATTGATGAATTTACAGAATATAAGGACACATTTCACTATACTGATTTATTTATAAAAATATTGTTTGTTTGGGGTAAAATGTTTTTTTAGAGGTAAACGCTGACAAATATTTTCACGCTGTTGCAAAAATTTGATGATTTATCGCTATGTTTAAATTTATTTTAATTAGAATGCTACAAATCCATCCAATAACAAGGGCTTATAATAGACCGTGCATAAAACAAACAAAACATATTTTCAAGTACACAAGGACAAACATGCACATCACACCGCAGATAACTCACAAGCACCAGTCCACAGATCACAATAAAAAGACAACACAAAAAACAAACATGTCTGTTCAATTGTACCCTTTCCTACTGTTAAGGTACAAGGGCGGGTTAACATAAGCTAATAATCACAAACATAATATTAAACCAGATATTAAGTTAACATATCAGAAAATTTAATTACTTTTATTACTATTTTATTTAATAAATATTTAAGCTAATAGCCAGAAGTTCTTTTGCCACCTAGTACTGACGAGGTAACCACCTACTCCTTTGCTCTGTTTTTTCACGGCGAGAGTAAGGCACTCTGCTCTGTTTATGCATTCCTCCACAAACTCTTCTTTGCTGCTGTTTATCCAACTGCACAACCATATACAACATGAAATATAAAAAAATATATATACCAAAGAATTTGATAGTAAGTCTTCAGTGATGAAAATTAGTAATTTTTTTTTTAAGCTCAAGATGTTTTATTGACGTAGACATGTAGTTACTCTAATACATCCTCTTTTGAATACAATATAAACATTTTATTTTAGACCCTTGTATATGTATGATTTTGTGTGCTCGTACAAAATTATGTTATATTTGTCATATTGGATTTTTTGTAGTAAACTCTTTTGTCCTTTATGGTAAATGCTTTCAATAGAAATTAAGGCAGGGACAACTGTCACAACTAATCGGTCAATTATGGCAAAATAGTAAGCTTCAGTGAAATAAATGGGTAACAGAGCTTATTAAATTAGATTCTGACCAAACAATGGTTTTTCTGATCTGCTCTACTAACCTCTCTGTTTGTGTTAGCAAATAACTTATTGTATGTCAAAATATTTAAAGGTGCAAATATACAGATCTTACTGTAGAAACATGACCTGAGATTCATTTTTTCTTCATTGTTTGCATAACGAAAATGTCAAAGATAATGCACTTGATCTTGATGCAATTGAACGGTTCAGCTTAGGAAACCGAACAAAACTACTTACTGCTGTGTTTAATCTTTCAAATTGATTTAAAAACACCCATAATTACTTGAAGAATAGATCTAAGAGAGAATCATACCAACAGAAAGGAGAGGGTTTGTACTGACTCAAGACGAGAACAGACACCTCCAGTTTCTTTACTTGACTAAAAATAGTTGCTAGCTTTGGTCCCTGGATCACTAATGCTTCCACCTCCACCTGAAAATTACCAAATCAAATTAAAACTTCAAGATCATCCCAGCAAATTATTTTGCTTCTTTTATTTATTTATTTATTTTTGTCTTCACTTTTTCTTTTTCTTGTAGGGAATTAGATTCCCCCTGGATAATCACACTGCTGAGCTGACAACACAGAAAAGTTCATTTCTGCGTCTCTTTTTTCTTTCAGAGGTTCACAAAAGAACCTTGGCGAAAAGGACTTCAAAATAAATTTTAATTGCAAATACGAGTAACATATTTGCTATCATTTTATATCAACTTAAAACACAGAAGCTGAGTTTTCTTATACTCTGATCATGCAATAATTTCCCCATTTACCCGTAAAAAATGCCAAAAAAAAGACATTAAGGCGTTAAGAAACTTTATAATCTACTTAAAAAAGTGCACTTTAGTACCTCAGGTTTGCAGGCCTTGCAAAGAGACCCAAGAGAGTTGACTAAAGAATGGGCTTCATCCCCTACTCTCTCTTTCCCCATAACATGAATTAGTGTTAACAAATCTCCCTTGTTAGTTACATGCGTAAGAGCCCACATCATGGCATGCTTTGCACCGCTGCTCTGATCTATTACCACCATAACCCTCTTCTTTCCCACCTCTTCCACTTTGCTCCACCCCACTTTTGCATTCTCTCCTCCTCTTCTCTTCTTGCCCCATCTCTTTGAGCCCCTCGTTGACTTGTACTGTGAAGAGATGGAACAATTGTCCCACATTTCACCTCCATTGACACTTAGCTGTCTCAAAAAGGAATCGCCATTGCTCAGACCATCCATCTCTCTACCTCTCTGCGGTTGTGCGTGCGAGTCCGTGTGAGTGTGTGTGGGTGTGTGTGTAAATCAGTAAAGGATAGCTGAGATGAGAGTGGTGTTTATAGGAGGTGGGAAAAGGACAAAGGTTTTAAAGACAGGCTAATTATGGGATAAAAAGGAGGGTTCACGAGGAGGGACTAAAGTGCAAAAGTGACAAGAGAGGCCAGTAGTGATGGTGAAAGGTGAGAAATGAGAGGGAATCTTCTCAGGCCTTTTTTAAACCTTTCTTTAAATCCAAATGGCACCCAGTGGTCAAATCAAAATGGCTAAGGTTTTAGCGGAATCTTAGATAAATCTTTGTTTTAGATAAGTAAATCTAAATCTATCCTACCCACCGATGAATCTGGATTGTAATTTTTTTTTTTCAAGGAAAGATGCAGCATGGAAAAATAATTAAATCTACGAAGAATGGAAGCACGTGGTGACTCAAATAATTCGTTTTTGCAATTCTTTGAGAGGTACTTGATACCGGAAATACATTGTTAATCTCGTCTTCACTAGTAATTTCACGTAGCAAAAATTATAACCGCCATTAATGACAAACAAACCAATATTTTCTTAAAATACTATGTTCGTTTAGTTAATGCGCATTTTAAATTACGATCCTGTATTTTCATTATTATTTTTATTAAAGAGACTACTAGACCAGTTTCATTGATAAAAATATTGTTAAATTACAAATTAGATGTTTTTCTTAAGCCAGTATATGTTGCTTGACTAAGATCGTTCTCCAAATGCATCTGACAGCTTCTGCTACGATTTCTCAAAAAAAAAAAAAAAAAAAGAGCAAGATCGTTCTTCTAGTATCCTTGTTACCTGATGTAAGCATATAAACTATCCAGTAACTATTACATCCAAAATACTGAACCATGTTTAACATAGCATAACAAAAGAACTTAAACTACTGCTTAACCTAGCTGATCCTTAAGTCATAACCCTCCTCTCCATCAGGAATTGAAATATGTTGAAATCCATCGTTCGTGAACAGTGTTTCTCAAATCTCTAAAATTCCGAATTCAGCCGTCCAAATTTTTCTATGCACGTATTTCGAAACAGTTGATTTTTCTGTGCACGCATCTAAAAATAACTTGACGGCTGAATTCAGAAAAGCTGAGATTTCAGAAACACTTTTCACTAGTGAGAATTTCAGCAGATTCGTTTCCCTCCATCAGAGATGCATCGGCTGACCATCAATGGAGGGGTCCCAAGGTTGAAGTGGGATCAACATTGTATCCTCTGCTTGTTCGGCTATCCATATTTCCATGGTTTTTTTGGCAAAAATATTAAATAGGTCATTTTTAATACAGTGTTCGGTGCAATAGTTAAATTGTCCATTTGCATTCCCATTATTCATTTCTATTCCCAACTCCTCTTATAATTTGTGACAAAAATAAAATTAACTTTGAGCTAAATTTTTTTTCCCAATCACTGGAGGTCCCAACTCCTCTTTTCAAATTGACTTTGTTTAATATTTATTTTTGTTTAAACAACTTTGAACTTCCAATTTTTTTTGTTTAATATTTTTTAATTATTTCTTCTCCATCAGCAACATAAGCCTATAATTTTCTAAACAATATTCAATTAATTGGTCAAATATAAGACCAATATCGTGAAGTTTATTCATTTATATACTAACCATAATTTTAAAAATCAAATTTACTCTTGAAGCTATTTTGTTTTTTCATTAACAACAAACACAATTTAATAATAAAATATAACAAACACTAAGACAGAAATTAATTAAAAAAACACAACGTAATAATACAAGAAATTAATTAAACAAGTATAATTAAACTAGCAACACTTAATTTTAATAGATTAAGCTAATTTGATCATAAACAGTGATTAGTGATGTCTTTATATTTGATCTATTATTTCGACCTATTTTCAGACTATACCTCATGTTTTTTACCACTAAATTGCGTAGTTTACATTGAAAATCAATAGAATATGGTACTGCTGCAGTTTGTGGTTGATTTGCAGGAAATAGGCGAAAACAGGCAGAGTTCTAACTTCCCCCACGCGAGTCGCGTCCCACCTGACGCGGGTCGCATCGCAGCCCAGACGCGACTTCGGACGCGACCCTCATTGCGCACAGCATTTCCACCTGACGCGGGTCGCGTCGACTTAACTGCGCCAGGCCCAATTGAGGCCCGTTAAGAAAGCTATATATACAGAAGGCCTGGCACAGGAAAGGGGATTGACGATTTTATCCAGAAAACAGATCTGATCGAGTTTGAAGAGAGGGTTTGGCGCCAGGGAAGAGGAGAGGCGATCTGGAGCCGATCTGGAGCCACGACTTGGAGAAGAAGATTCCAGAAGCCTTGATCCTCTTCACTCTTCCATCTCTCACTATGATTTGCATTATCTTTCTCTCTTCTATTTTGATTTTGCTCATGTCTGAGTAGATTTGTAGTTTCAGGGGTTTGGATTGTAGTCCGATACTTTGTTTGATTATGCACATGGATTGATTCTGATTGTTATTTCGTGTTTCTTTGATTCTTGTATTATTTGTGATTGCTTGATCTAAATTGCTTGATTGATTCTTGATTGTCTACTGTTGAATGCCTTTGGTATTTCTTCTTGTAATAAGGCCTTCACATTCTTGCAAATTAGGTTAAGTACTTGAGGTAGGTCTGAGATCCGAAAGGTTAGGTCAATAGTAGCCGAGAGGTGAAATTTCCACTTGTTCCACTTGTGGATACCTTTAGTAGACAGAACTGAGAACTTAGGTTTAGATCAAACAGCTTGATTAAACCTAGGAAGGTGAAATTGCATTTCCAAACCAGGTATGCTAAGCCAACACACGAGAGTTGAGGTTTAGTGACATTAGGTACGGTCAATCTAGCCTTACACGACTTAAACAGCCAGTTTCTGACATGTGCAGACTCAGCTCAAGGGGCCATGCGGGTCGCGTGATACAGCACGCGAGTCGCATCACTAGGGTCGCAAGCGAGAGCTTGCGAGTCGCGTGACAGGTCCAGAGTGCTTGAGGACCACGCGGGCCGCATGTGAGAGCATGCGGGTCGCGTCACAAGGGTCGCATACGAGAGTATGCGGGTCGCGTGGCAGGTCCTGAGCAGCAAAGTTGAAGATGAAATCTGAAACCCTTGAAACGCCCTTTTATACAGTAGTACAAAACACAAACATTTAATTGATTTCATTTCTGTTCATACAATTGTTCATTACACTTGTTCATAAAATTGTTCATTTCATATGTTCATACATTCATTACAAAACTTAGGAATAGTCAAACACACACAACCTTTACACTTCTAGTACCTAACTAGGAAGAGTAGAAAAATTTAGAAAGTGAGTCGTCCCTGTGGATCGATACCCGACTAAACTTCACGACAGGATTGTGCACTTGCAATCTGAGTCGAAGGTTTACAAGGTTTAAACTCTACAGATCCGTCTGTAGTGAAACTTTGTTCACCACTTTTGGCACGAACAATTAGTATCAAACTATCAATACACTTAATATACTTTAATATACACTCATTTTAAAAAATCCAAATTCCCATAAAAATTTATGTTGCCGAACAGATTCTAAAATCAAGTTTAGAATAGAAAGGATGATAATTTTACCGGTTTCATAATTTTTGCGATCGAAGAACATAGAGTTTCTTAAATTCCAAATGGTCCCAGTTAAACCATCAGAGACTAAAATGAAATTCTTTTTGTGCTTTTTAGCTAGTGAATAAGCAAAATTCATTATATCCTGTACAGACCCTCAAACTGTTAAAATATTGTTGACATTCACCTAACCAGAACCGCACACTTGTCGCACATATTACATTGTACAAACAAGTAGTCTGTGATTTCTAACAGGATCATGTATTTTCACAGCACACAATATGCAGTATGATATAATAGTGATGAAGAAATATGTATGATGCTTGGAATATAAATTAGTTCGCTCTTTTTTTTGAGATAAATATAAAACCGACTCTTATAATTTTAAATATTTACAATAAATGTGTCCACTTTTAGTCTCGAACATGCTATCATCAACACGAAAACGATTAACTTAGTCACAGAATCAGAATCTCTAGGACCTAATTATTTTTAATATCCATAAGAGATTCCTCCATTCATATTTCAAATATGCGACTTTCCATACAAAAACATTGTTTTACCACTATCAAAATCTTTTTATTCTTTACCTGTGTAGATAACACAAAACCTATTAAAAAAAATAAGAGTGAGGCCAGGGGCGGATTCAGAATTTTCGTCAGGGGGTAAACAAATATTGAATCGGATTTAAATTCATTAACCAATTAGGTACTCCATAAAAAACAATGCTTTAACTTATACTTTCCAATGATTTGACTTGTAATTTCTGATGCTCTGACTTATAATTCTAATTACCAATCAAAATTCAACAGATTTATTTCAATTTTAACTCAAATTACAAATTAAACGTCCAGAGGGGGGCAAAAAAAATTCAGGAGGGGCAAAGTTGGTCGGAACCGATAAACCTTCACTAAAACTCAAAATCCTTGGAAGGGGCAGCTGCCCACCCCCCCCCCCCCCCCCCCCGGAACACTCTGGGTCCGCCCCTGAGCGAGGCTATAGTAATATGAGTAGCGCACTCTTGTCTGTACAACAGAAGCATGTCTTCATTTTCAAAGTTTAAACAGTCACCTACGGATTTTCATTAAAATAAAAAAGTCTAAATAATCAATCCAAACCGTTGATCATGTTCTTCATATGAAAATAAATTTTACATTTTTTAAATGTTTTTACTAGTTTTTTAAATAGGTATAAATCACTCGATCTAAATATTTTAGACCATTCGAAGGGTAGTGTTCTTGTACATATTAAAAAATAGTAAAAAGATTTAAAAAAAAATATAAAATGTACAATTTAGTATAAATAAATCCAAATATCATAAAAATGTACGGTGAAGAATCTCTCACGAAATTGAATAAGATTAAACGGTTGAATCCAACATTTGAGTTTCAAAATTTAAAATAAGTACAAAAAAGAGGATAGGGTACTTTGTGGTGTGGCATTGGAATCATCGCCACTGTTTATTTATTTATGTTTACTCTAAAAATTTTTATGGTATTGAGTTATCTGTTTAGTTTAAGGAGTTAAGATTGTAATTGCTGTACTTTGTGCCAAATTTACAAAATTAAAATTCAAGGCGGAATTTTCTGTTGCTTTTTGGTTGTTATTGCTGAGATTTGTGGATGATATCTTTGATAAATTGACTAAAAATGAACATCAGTCGCTAATTTTGTTTTGCACGTTTGAAGAACCTGCGCTCGTAGATACTATAAATGGTGTTCTGAGAAATTGTACAATATTTTGCAGGGCCTTTGCAGAGACTTTGCTAGGTTTTGATGAAAAGACTGAAACTTTTTTTACCCGGGGTTGAAAAGTAAAGTTTTGATTCTTTGCTGTAAACAGGAGAATATTTTCGCCAGAGCCCTCGATATTTTCAGACCCAACGATGTAGAATAAGTAAATAACACAGCAAGATGAACCCCACACGGCACACCTTGCAATCGAATTTTAAGCGAAATACGCAAGAATAGAAAGAGTAGGGGGAAGTGTTTTGTTATTTTTGTGTCTCAATTATGACTGTATTTTTATCTTGGTTTTCAAAGTTATTGTTGATCTGAACCCGCTCAATATAATCTCCATTGAATTGTGTTTGAATTTTTTCATACTGTTTAAGTATCTTTTATTATTTTTTAGATGTATAAAAAATTATTGTTTTTGAACGGTCAGAATTTTCTAAACAACAATGATTTTATACCTATATAAAAAATAATATTTTTTTCAAAAAATATAAAGTTTGATCTCAAATAACAATTTAATATAGAGATTGCGTTAAGCAGTTCAAATTAACTGTTTAAACTTTGAAAACATAAACGAGGATGTGCGGTTTGATTGGGACACAAACATAGTGGAACATTTTAATCCTCCTCATAAGTAATTATGATTAAACACTAAGATGTAGTTTTTAATTGGTTTTAATTTATATTGGGAAAGAAGATAATGTCTGATCAAAATTTTCTTGTCAGTTCAACAAGGAATGGTCTCTTCTTTTATTTTATATTGAATGATTCAATCTGCTCAGACCATACATGTGCTTTTTCACTTTTTCATTCTGACCAGTTATATTAATATAACAAAGATTAATCTGCCCCATTTTCTAGATCTGCTATTCTGCTGAGACCTTTCAATAAAATCTGTATAATAATCTGAGAAGATAAGGAGAACCTAATCCATTTATCTAGCCGAGTTACTGTGGTGCATGATATTGCTTATATTTTTTCTGTTTTTTTAATTACTGTGGTGCATGAGATTGTCTTCTTATTTATATTTTAAATAGTAAATTAAATTTAGTATATTGATTATTTTTTAATGACTGCAGTTTATACAAATTACAAGCACAGCAGTCATAGGTTATGACAATTTTCATAATTAGAGGATTTTCATAATTGTAGAAATTCTGCAATTATTCGGAATAAAACAAATAGACCAAATATCACTGTACTCTTCACAAGCAAATTGAAACCATTACAAACATCACCGGATAAAAGTACTTAGAATATTAGTCTTCTTTTCTTTTAAAATGAAAATGAATGTCTCGCTGTATTATTCCTTTTTATGTTAATTTCGCATCCTTAACAGTGGAAAGTAATATTACATCTATATATTTTGTTGGTATATTTTGTATATAATAATATTACAGATGTTAATTAATGGAAATATAAGATAATTTTGAATTTCACTTTGCCTCTTCAAAATTAATACGAATATTACAACGAGCTTAATATCCTTTTCGTCGTTCTGAAAAAGCTTAATATTGAATTAATGACCGTTCTTTCCGCAGTCAATACGCTCCCACAAAAACGAATCATTACCATTAAAGTTACATCATCATAGTTGTTCTTCTATAAACATCATAATTATTGCTTTTTGGTAAACATATTCAAAGCCTCAACAGATATTGCAACAACTTTACGTGGCATCCCAAAAGATATATTTAATACAGATGTTGGATCTAGATAGAATTATGGAAATGCCAATGCCTCCTTCCTTTCTTTCACTAGAAAAATATAACTGGTTTCCTCAAAAAAAATATATATATATAACGGGAGAATAAAATGGAATTTTTTTATCGGTAGTAATTAATAAAAAAGAAAAGAGAGAAACAGAAAGAGTACAGTAGTATTTATATTGGTAGTAAGATCAGTAGCAATTCTACCGATTTTAATTTTTTTTAATCTGATGTATAGATGGAGAAAATTCTTATATTTGATTTCTAGTAAAATATGAAAAGTTTTTCAAAAAATAGATGGAATATTTTTGATATATCTAAAGTTTAAGATACTTAATCTATTTTTGTAAAAAAAATATTTTACTAGAAAAAATTAAAAGGAAGAAAAAAACAAACTGGTTTGGATCGGTAAAATTCCTAACGATTCAAACTTTTTTATTTTTAAAATCAATAGAAATACTACCGATCTTACTACCAACATAAATACTACTGTACTATTTCTGTTTCTCTCTCTTATTTTCTATTACTTACTGCCGATAAAAAATTTCCGAATAAAATATCACATGCACTGAGGTCTAAGGACTAAGGTTCAAATCAAATCACGAGGGTAGTGTAGGGTTAAAATTTTACTTTACTTTTACCTTGTTTTAATTTTTAAAATTCAGAAGCAATCAAAAGTCTGTCAGAAGATTTCGTCATCACAGCATATCAGAGACCCAATATTAAAGTAGCTCTTGATTATTTCATTGAAGAAACTGTACTATTATGTCCTGTGACCATAACTGTATATTAGCAAAGCTGCAAAGGTGTAAGGGTCTAATACGAGTCACAGGTACCTAGCTGCTGTATATAGAAAAATGATATACAGGCTTTTGTAAGATCCCTTCTTAACTTCCTATCTTGAAAAAATGACTATTTGATCTTTAGAGTTGCATGCTACCTCATGAGGCCATGTGTAGTAATAATTAATTCGATGACACAGGCGTCCGCGTCGGTATGATAATAAATTGGAAAAAATAAATGTGTACCTATCAAAGCTTTTGTCTTTTAAATAAATATTCCCCGTCTAAAGTATATTTGTAAAAATCCCATGATTATTTGATTTCTATTAAATTGATTTCAAAAAGTCACTAAAACATTTCACGGACAAAAAAATTAATTCTTCAAATCTTTTCTCTAATTAATTTGATATGCATCAGGAAATTATTTTTTTATCCAAATGCTTGTCCGAAAGTATAATACTCCGAATAAATCGATTTTACTGACCAAACAAAAATAATTGTATGATTTGCTTCATATCCGAATAATTTTCAATCTCATACAAAATATAAAAATAGTTCTTTTATTTTCCCCAAGTGTATCCTATTAAGAGAAAATAATACTAATTCCTCCGTTGAATTAACAAGTTATGCTTGAGAAATAACAATTCTTACTCATAGAAAAATAAATTATACAAGAGGAGGAATTACTTGACAATAATCATTTTTACAAATCATCCACTACAGTGATTACACAGACCGTTAATTGTTCAATCCAAATCATCCATTAAATCGAAATATCGAATCGTTCGGAACTTCGGACCAGTAATCTTTCATGACAAAAGAATAAATAATCAAGCAGCTTCTTTGCTTGGTAGTACAAATTAAACTAAATTGTGGGGACTCTAGGGGTCAAACGAGTGAAAAATAAATAAATAATATACCATTACATTTCCTGTTATGTATCCGTAATCCCCTTTTACTCTTTTAGGCCTGGAGCTTTTAGAAAGATTTGAACTTTTGGCACACAAATTAATTGGGAGGGAGGGGGTAATTTAATGCGAGAGAATCTGCACTTTTCCTCGTAAGTTGTAGTCTTGTAGTTGTAAATAAGCAAAATAAGGCAAAAAAGTCGTACTTGCTCTTAAATTACTTCGTCAGATTTGCTCGAGCACCGTATTTTGCTAATATTATCGGTACAGGCTGTATGAAATGCGAATGAATGCTGGTTTAAGCTAAGCATCGATGAAAGATAATTTTTTTTAGTTACGGAGAAGAATCATAAAGCTCCTTTTTATATTATATATGGGACCAAGGCTCCAACCTCCTCAAAATCATTCTAATAAGTTATATTTTACCACTTGAACTATTAGATTTCAAATGCAAATATCTTATTTATCCAAGATTTTGAAAAAATAATATTTGTAATATATTCTTAACTATTTGACAACTTTATAACGATATACAAACACACGCATTTAAATCACCATTATAATAACATCGCAAGTCAAGAATGAAGGTGGTTTTCAAAAAGAGAGAGTCAAGAATGAAGGAAGCTAAGGTAAAGTAAATGCATACTTTCATGTATTTCAATATAAATTTAGAAAGAATGCATTCATTATAAATTATAAACCCATGCACTTTGATGTTCATTCGAAATGAATTATGATTCTAATAAAGTTCATAATATTCTTTAACTGCATCATTTTAATAATATTTTCTGAGATCATATATAATAGTTTATACACGGTTCCAAATATCAATATTTCTAAAATTAATTTATTTTATAATTGATGAGCATGTACATTAGATAAGTATTTTTATAGTCTGGAAACGAATTTATAGAAATGACAACAATTACAACTTCATCCACTGCATTGCCGGGGCAATTGGTTAGTATCAAATGAATTCATCCTAGTTATGTAATTATTCCTTTCAATTTAAATTAAATCCTAAATTTGTATTCTAATTTTAGCATTTTCAAATTCTTGCTTGAACCATAATCCCCAAATAATGGATTATTTGGCGTACAACTACACCCATAGAAGCACGACCAGGGCCGCAGAATAACAATCTGTAGAATTAAACAGTGGATATGAATGAATATTTACCGGGAATTCAGTTGCTGACCTCCCTACATTACGGGTGCATATTTGGGTCCACTTGTCAATCCTGACGCTCCGATCCAGGGGCCGTAATTGTACGTTTGTCCTGATCAATGGTCATGATTGACCCGCAGCATGGGCCCATTTCCTCGTTCTGAATTAATGGTCAGATTGAACCTCAGCATGGACCCATTCCCTTGAATTCGCTGCCTGAGGACCTGGGGACAAGTATCCTCTCCATTACTGTAAAAGATTCCCTTCATTTTACGGTTTGAGATTAACTCTATGCCGCTTTGAGATTCGGACTGACAGAGGGGCAGTATTATTGGGCTTTAAGATTCGTGCCAAGTTAAAAAGAACAGTCGATATCAA
Organism: Carex myosuroides; assembly: GCA_028015225.1. NCBI lineage: Eukaryota > Viridiplantae > Streptophyta > Magnoliopsida > Poales > Cyperaceae > Carex > Carex myosuroides. Next base: position 11,279,196 of record CM051475.1, on the reverse strand, counting down.
GTAATTGTAAAAGATTCCCTATTACGGTACCGGGGAAGATCTGAATTCGAGGACTTGGGGGGTCCGGATCCCCTAAAGTAACTCAATCTTTGGATTTTGGATCGAGACCGTCCAATTCGAATTTGTTGCTCGAGATCGTCTCGGAATTTGAATTCATCGTCGGAATGTGTGTGCTCACTTCGGAAATAGATTTCCACGAATTCAAATCGGATGGTCTTAATCCAAAACTCAAAAATTGAGTTACTTCACTGGATCCGAATTCGACGTGGGGTGGGTCAAGTAGTCAACTTGCTCATTATTTCCATACTAACAAAAAAGAAAGAACAATATGAAACTTACAGAAGGCACCAATCTTTTCATGCTGTTTAATATATCAGGTCTATGCAGGTTTTCACATAAATTCGTGTTTGGTCGTATAATTGAAATCAAGTTTTACTAAAAGCGCAAATATGTTAAATGCTGCACATGAAAAATGTACATTGCAATACTGTAGTCACTTAATTGGTACTTAAAAAGTTGGTACTCCAATACTCTCTAGTAACTTAAAATTTGAGTTTGAACCTGGACAATATGCTATAAAGTGTCACTCATTTTAAAGCAATCCGCAAATATTAAATTGATCCGAATTTTCTCATATTCTGATCGAACAATCCGTCAAACTCAAATTTTACATTCCTGATTCCTTTTAATTGGAACACTTAGCACTTATCTTAATTTAAGAAAGCTCGGGGGGCATTGTGCAAAGAATATTCTTAAGTTAGGTAACTAAGTAAGCAATTATCACTGTTAAGTGCTTTCTTGCCAATTAATCCTTAAACTGATCCGGATTGGTTCGGATTATGATCGAACAGTTCGGATTCCGAAGTCAAATTTTACATCACTTTAAATTTTTTGTGGAGATCTGAAAATATAGATTGACAATAGTGAAGGCACTTAGCATTTATCTTAATTAAATAAAGTCCGGGGGGCTTTCTGCAAAGAAGTTTCTTAAATTAGGTAAAAGCAATGATCACCCACTGTTGTTGTGCTTTCTTGCGCCAATTTTTCAGGGTCTGGTCCAAAGTGACTTTTCAAAAAAAGGCACCAGATCCCGAACAGTGAATACTGTCACTGTGCCTCCACGAGCACAGCCATTCAAAACAGAGGCCGAAAGTTTCCAACAGTCTTTCTCGATTTTGATATTTCCTTTCAAATGTTCCTCAGCTCCTATACTTCTGTGTTCTGTGGACCAAACATATAATTATTCCTGTTAAAACTATACTCCTGTGTTGTATGGAGTAAACTGTAAACAGATAATTATTCCTGTTAAAACGTGCTCCGGAAAAGGGTAGAGGGGAGGGGAATTCGTATCCTCTGAGTTAACTCAAATTTTGAATTAAGATCTGGACCGTCTGATTTAGATCCACACTGATATTAAAGAGCCCCGTGCGGTATAGGCATGGATCGGATTGGTCTAAATTATGATCGCACGGTCTAAAATGCAGAGGATATGGATTCAATAGGAGAGGAGAATTCGCATCCTCTTAAGATATCTCAAACTTTCAGTTGATACGTGGAGAATTCGGACTGTTCAGAATTTTTTTGCACGAACTTAAGCACAATCATACTGCCTTTCCGTGTTTCAAATAGGCATCGAAAACTTTTTGGTCCGACTTTAGATAAACTGAAAGTTTGAAATACCTCATGGTATACGAACTCGAAGAGAGAATAGTGATCGGAAGTGATTGAAGATGAACTATATTTACAAATTATTTAAATTTGTAATTCATAAATAAATTGGGTGTAGAGAAAGTAACTCTTTAGGTTGTATTTCTTTCCTCTCCTCTCCTTGTTTTACATATTCTGTCTTGAGCACAATCTTACTGAAAGCACACAGTAGAATTGTTAATGTTGAGTTATTTTCAGATGTTCAATTATATTGATTCTGTAGAGTTAAGATATTACTTATTATATTTTAGTACGGACTCGTGAGCTGAAGTTTGGAAGAATGTATTTTCGAAATTAATGTATCCACATCTTATTAAAAAGTTTTATGTGAAAAAACACATTTTTTAGCTCACCAACCACACTGTCGCAAGCGTGAATTATATCACATTAAACATAAATAACGTATGAATTAAAAATTTATATAATTCATACTTATGAATAGGGTTGCAAACGAATCAAACCGAATTGAACTTAACCCAGTTCGAGTTCGAGTTCGAACCAATTTCAAACCGAACTGGTTCGAAAATGAAGTAGGGTTTCAAACTGAAAAGAAGAGTTCGATTTTGATTCAGTGCAATTTGAATCAATTTCGAATCGAACTGGTTCGAAATTGAAGCAAATTTTAGAACTCAAAAGAAGAGTTTCGAACCGAGTTAGACTCAATTTGAGTTAGATTCGTATCAATTTCGAACCGAGTTGGGTTTGATTCGTTTCAGAACCGAGCGGTTTGATTTGTTTTGAACCGAATTTTTTTTTCGAATTGAACTCAATCGAATCACAGGTTACGAGTTTTTTGTGCACCCCTACTTATGAATGAACATACAAAATGATGACGTGCTCCCGAAATTTTTATTTATACCATAATAAAAAAATAAAAAAATTAAAACACCCTGATTTTGAGAGATTTTGAAAAACACACAGGCCGCCAAGCCAATTTGCGGCTCCAAAAATGGAGAGCCGCCAAATGTCCCGTGAAAACAAAATAAAATCTTTGATCTCCTTTGATTTATAATAATTGTTTAATAATTTTCAGAAATATAAATAATACAATAATTTCTATATTTACTAAAAGTTACTTTGAACCGGGATCAATAATTCAGATATAAAGTATTTTTATTTTTTTCCAGTAACACACCAAGAAATAGTTTAATTTTTTTTAACCGAGAAAAATTCTGTCTGAAAAATATTTCGGAGTCCTTCTAGTACATCTAAATTATAAGATGTTTTATCTATTTTATTTAATTTTCTTTCTAACATATTTAGATTATTAATTATTCTTTCTGTTTCTAAGAATGATTAAACAATTCTTATAAATCAAAAGAATCTGAGATCAAAGTTTGAAGTTTATTTTTGTTTTAACGGGTCTGCTAGGGCATTTGGCGGCCCCCCATTTTTGGGGCCGCAGATTGGCTTGGCGGCTTGGGTATTTTTAGAAATCTCCCAAAATTATGTTTTTTTAGTTTATTTTTTTTATAATATGGTACAAATAAAAATTTCGGGACGCGCTCTGAATGAATCTGTAAAGAAAATAATTCTAAAGATTGTTAAACGCCTCAAAACTATAAGTTTGAGTCGGAGGCACAACAAATAAGAACTGAATCTCCAGCTCATCTGCTGACAGGAAAATTCTGCCCACAGAGTCCATCCGTTCATCTATTTGATGCATATTTCAATCTGGATGGTCAATAAAATTTTGGCCGTGACTCTTTCAATGTATTGTTATGTATAATACAATCATATACGCAGGGAATAGAAGCTGTACCGTATTTCGACATGTTTAGACATGTTCGGGACAAGTATCGTACCGATTTAGTAAAAACACACGATGCTGAGAAGACAGCAAATAAAAACAAGAAGGACAAAAATCCAGAACACCTCGTGATTCTTCAAGTTTCTAAGAAAAGCCGACATTTTTATTAATATCCAAAGTTTAATACAAATTATTAATTATGTCTAGATTTCCGAACTCTTGCGAAAAATGTCCAAGCGGGCTAGAAAATGGCCGGCTTAGGTACCCCAGTAAACCGGCCATTTCTGACCGGTTTGCTACATTTTTTTTTTTTTAGACACTATGAAAATCAAAATATTGAAATCTAACACTGAAAATTTGAAATTTTTGTTTAAATTATTTGTTATATTACTTCTTTTGATATATAATTAACATATTTATACTAAAATACGCTAGATTAATTGAAATTATGTTGAATAACACTAAATTATGTTAAATTACGCTAAATTACATTACATTACGCTAAAATACGGTAAACTACGGTAAATTACATATGAATAGAGACGATATCTTCACTGAAAATGTGAAAAACAACGACGAAACTTCAAACGGTCATAAAACGGCGCTCGAGTGTCCGATTTCAGCAAATGACCACTTTTTGGAAAGTTTGCAAAAATACGCATGCGTCTATGCTTGCAATGCCAGATTCCAGAATTTAGAATCGCCAAAAAACAAAGGGAAGAGCCTCAAAACTTGAGTTGAAGTTTCCGATTAAGATTTTCATTTCTATTATTCAATCCAAGTAGTTCAGTAAATTAGTTACATAATGAACTTGTAGAATACCAGTTTTTACTATTTTTGGAATTTTTTTACTATTTTTTATGATTCATGAAAGATGAACAAAATCAGTCTACTATAACGTAATTTTGTGTAGTTTAGCGTAATTAACGAAGTTATTATAATTGAGCGTAATTTAGCGTAATTTAATGTAATTCAACATAATTTATTGTAATATAGTGTAATTCAACATAATTTCAATTAATCTAACGTATTTTAGTATAAATATGCTAATTATATATCAAAAGAAGTAATATAACAAATAATTTAAACAAATATTTCAATATTTTGATTTTCATAGTGTCTCTAAAAAAGAAAAAAAACAAAAGTAAGCCGGCCAGAAAATGGCCGGCTTAGGGGGGGTCAGGCAGAAAACGAGTAAGCCGGTCATTTTCTGGCCGGCTTGGGCATTTTTCGCAAGAGTTCGGAAATCTGGGCATAATTAATAATTTGTATTAAACTTTGGATATCAATAAAAATGTCGGTAAGAAAAGTGTGCTTTTGACCAAATTCATCCGTTTTAACTTTGATGGATTGGCTATAGATTTTTGGGTTGACAGTGTTCAGAATTGAATAAATCTTATAATTTGACAAGTCCGAAATTTCTCGTATGCCTAATTCAGGTGAATAATATGATTAAATATCTCGATATTTTTTAGAAGACTAGTTAGTAATTAGATTTCTGACGAATGATCTAAATGCTGTCTAGCTGAGTTTATGAATTGATTAAAGAAATTCTCGAACTTCTAAACGAGAACTATGTCAAGTGGTTCCTTTCATTTTCTAAAATCCCAAACAATTTTTTTTAGTTCGACCTTTCGATGACTTAGTAGTATTTTTTTTATGCATGGCGATCCACTAATTCAGTTTCTGCACAGGCGTACACGTTATTATAAATATTTCAGAGGTCTTTACATGAAATTGCGCCCCATGAATGACGAGTCTATGCTTGCGATGCTAATTTCAAACCTGTACAGTTCATGGTCAAAGTAAATTCCGAAATTATTTTTAGTTACCAATCAATAAAATTTAAATTAATTAAACACCACCCCAATCAAGTTTTTTCAATAGTTACCTACCCACGCCGGACTGGGGGAGGGCACCAAATTGGAATGGTGCACTTCCCCAGTCCGCGTGGGTGATAACTATTAAAAAAACTTGATTGGAGTGGTGTTTAATTAATTTGAATTTTATAGAGCGGTAACTAAAAAAAAAAATTCGGAATTTACGAGGTGGTGTTTAATTAACTTGATTGGAGTAGTGTTTAATTAATTTGGATTTTACGAGGTGGTAACTAAAAAATTTCGGAAGTAAATCTGGAACCGCCTGATCAAATCACATAGTAAAAATAATATAATAGGCAACAGTGGTAGGAATAGGATTTTATTCTACCTGACGCAACGCAATTCACTGTTTAGGAGAGAGAAGGTGATTTAAAAAAAAATGCAGGCCGGGCCCACAAGCTGCATGGTTACAAATCCACCAATTAAATACAAAACAGTTATTCATTTTGGGCCTGTTTTGACCGACTGGCAGGCTAAAAGCCATAACTGGCCAACCAAAATTTGTCTCCTCTGAACACAGTCATTCATTTTGGGCCTATTTTGACCGGTTGGCAGGCTAAAAGCTGAAACTGGCCCACCACAAAATTGTCTCCTTTCAAACTTTTTATTCACACCTTCCGGTCTCTCTGCTTTTGCTTACAGGAAAGGCAAGTGAGAGTGTGACAGTGGCTTTTTCTTTTTTGTTTGGCTGCATGCCTGCATTCATGGTCTCTTAGATTTTTATCTTGTAAGGTCATGGGATGTTGGTCCCGGATTAGATTCTTAGGATATAATTTGGATTATTATGTTATTTTCACCTACTGTACATTTTTGTAAATCATTGTATAACGCATGCTTCAAGCTTAACTTTTCCAACCTGATGATTTTGAATTTTCACTATACAGTCAGTAACTTACTGTAAGTCAGAGATTCAGCATCTAGACACCTAGAAAATATTTCATATTCCGATAATTTTTTTGGATATATTTCACATTTGAACGATTAGAATGTGTAAGAGAACACCATTGAAATAATTAAAAAAGGTTTCACTCAGAGGGGTACAATATATTTTTACTTTAAATCTCAATCATGCTCTTCAAAGAATCAAAGAGCAACATTCTTCTTCTACAAACAAAAAACAGGAATACTATGTTTAAGATCTAAATCCTATGTATATACAAATTTCCTTTCTGAAAATAATCTTGTTTTCCAGAAATTCAAACTAATATTTATTCTTTCTTGAAAGGTAATTGAAGCCGACTTATTATAAATTATAAAATGTTGCCGCCAGCTCCATTGATCTCACCATCTTCTTTTGTGACTATAAACAGTTTATCGTTGTCTCTTATTACTTCAATTGAATCAATTTCCGCCCCTTCTTGATTCATTAAAACTGTATCAGTTGCATCGATCCTCAGTTTTTCACCTAACAATTTATAAATGACGAAAAATGTGATTAATTGAGATATCAGAGTGCAAGGTTTAAACTTAGTTATCCATCAGGAAGAAGAAAGTGTCTCAATTTTTGTTACGTACAGATTATAACTTTGAGCTCTTCCATTGTTCTTGGCAAACTAATGAGCTTACCAGCCTCTGGTTTTCTCAGAAAAGGATGTCCCTTATAAATGCTAACTCTTGCACGAACTCCATCCTTTGTTTTCTTATCCTTCAAATTCTGAATTTCTTGTGGAGTTTCAACTATTGAAATTGAATGACCAACTTCCCTCTTTTGTACCATCTTCTCCATTTCTTCCCAAGTTATATTTTGTGATTTCCATTTTCTTAAATTTGCTTTTTCTATGTTAGCACCATTCATAACCAAAAACTTAACCATTTCTACATTGTCTTCGGTCAATGCCACACGTAATGCGGTTAATCCCTTGTGGTTTACTGAATCGATTTCTAATCCATGCTTTAAGAGGTCTTTCAATGTCTCGAGATCATTTCTTTTTGTTGCCAGGCAGAGGAGATCGCCAGTTACACATGGATTTGATACACGTTCAAAATGATGCAATATGTTGAAAATCTTGTGATGCTTTGAGGTTATGGCTAACCATAGAGGAGTATTTCCGTTATTATCTGTAATTTTCAGAGATAACATCATTAAAAAATTTGCTCAAAGTTGATGAACATAATTACATATAACCTTGCATAAGAAATTGCGAGCTTAATTTATTTATACCATATTACTGTTTTCAGGTAAAGAGATGCCACATTGTGGAATTGTATTTTGTACCAACATTATACAGATTAAGGGCAAAAAACTTTCTGTTTGGAGACACTAATTTGCTAAATTAACACAATGGAAATTGAATCAAAAAAGAATACGAAACCTGTTTTCTAAAAAGGCATCACTGGTTTTAAATCTGGGCCATTTTTCCAAAATGCAACCCAAAATTGTACATAATCCTTTAGAATCCTGGGCTACCTTTCAAAGCAATGGCCTTGGTTTTTAAGTTTTGAATTTGTCCCATTTGTTTTTCCCAAAAAATGCAATCTTCAGTATTCAGTTTTCTAATGTGCTAATTTTGGAATTTATTGTTTTGAACACAATATTTTTGCCAAATTATAGGCGTCACTGGTTTGTTTGGCACTTGATACTTGGCAGTGTATTTGCATCAATTAAAGTAGTGTTGTAACTTTGGAATATTCACGTACCATTGGTACATCCAATTATGAAAAAAACATACCTTGAATGTTCACGTTGCATGAATGCTTAAGAAGCACCATAACACAGTTTTCATATCCCTTTAATGCTGCTATGTGCTGTTTTATGAAAAGAAATTAACAAAAATGAGATATAATATGCTGCAAGCATGCATGTTGGTTAAGTTTTATAACTTGAAATTGGGTCATGTACCAGTGGAGTTCTTCCTTTTGAATCGCTTATATCCGGATCCATACCGACTCTTAGAAGATCCTCCAAAAATGCACTATTTCCAGTTGCAGTAACAGTCAAGAGATTGCAAGGAATGTTGGTCTCATCACACACTTCATTTTCTCCAACCAAATCCTCTATGCTTACATCTTTAAAATCGATTTGCCGCTAAAACTCAATTAAAAGAAAAAGATCAGAAAATTCAAACTGAAAGTGTACTTAATAAGCTAATAACAACTAATCATTGTCCTTTATTCCGAAAAATGGGAAACTTTTTTATCTAATTAACTGATGTAATTTCATCAATCAACATACTCTTTTGAACGAGAAATTTACAATGTAATTTAAGAACAATGTATTAGTAAAAATTTAGAAAAGGAAGAACTGGAGAAGTACCTTGAGAAAGTTTTTCATAATTATTATACTGTCCTCTTGTTTGCTTCTCATGGCCTCTTTAAGTGTGCTCTGTTTCAGCCTCAGGAGTTGGCATATTGTTTTCGAACGAAATGTAAAGCTCTGAGGCTGGTCAGAGAGAGCACTTGCTTCTCCAAACATATCAGTCGTTGTCAAAGTTGCCATCATCTTTTCCCCCTCTTCATCACTGCAATGTATTACTTCGACATCTCCTGATACTACTACGTATATGTCCTCCGGTGCCTCATTCTGCATTATCACCTCTTCGTTTGGTGGTATATATTCTGGTTTCATTTTAGCTACCTACAGCATCGAAACCAAAAAATATAAAAAAATGGAATTCTTAATATTATGACTGCAAATTTAAGATAATGCAAATTTCTACATTTGTTAACCATGTAGGCATAACATTTTAATTCAACTATTACAAATTAGGATCATCAAACTGATTTTTCTTGGTGCCGTTAACTTAAAAATAGATGGAAATATACTTACAAGGTTAAGAAGGAATTCCTTAGATACACCTTTGAAGAGGTAGACATCCTTTACAACAGGTATAAATAGTTGCTCAGAAATGCTCTTGCATATTGATTTAGGTAATTGATCCATTAATTGTTGCTGATTGAGGCTATCTGCTCTAAACTTAAGGCACATGTAAGCCAAAATCTGCTGCTGCAACCGAGCTGGTAACCGATTCCGGTTCACAAAATTTGAAGCTGCTTGTATGCTATTTCGCTGTAAATTATACGAAAAAATATCAAATAGTGCAACATGTTGTCCTAATTATTATAATCATATCTTCTAATTCCAATATTAACATCTAATGTATGAGTGAATGAACAAAAATTAATGATATAATTAGCTTTTATCTGCATTCTGAAGTATTATAATTGGATTTGTGCTGATATTTAATTCCTGCTACTTTGGTTCTTTGTTTGGCCTAGTTCTCCATAGACAACTGTTGTAGCATACCTGCTTGCCCTTTGCTTGCCAACCCTTGTTTAATACATAAAATACTCAATTTTAAGAATCAATTACTTAATATAGTAATATTAAATAATATAGAGTGATTCTGTAACAGAAAAATTGAGAAATTCAGCATTCTTAATTTCTTTCACTTACAAATTCCATGGTGCGCCGGGTCCCCTCAACAACTAAATTGGTCATGTTACCAATCAAATATGCGGTAAGACTCAAATTGAAGAGCATATAAAATATATTAAATATCATTTCTCGTGTATTCTCTGCATGCATATCTCCATATCCAACGGTCGTCATTGTAGTGATAGACCAATAGATGGATGAGATGTAGCGGATCCATAGGCTAGCCTGTTGAAAGTTTGGTATGACAGCACCGATCCAAGTTTTATCCTGGTGTGGATAGCTCTCAGCAAGTAAATAGTAAGAGCACCCCGCACAATGCACTAGAAAAAGAGTTACCTACAAATGCAAAGAAAAAGGCAATAATTTTAATAAATTTACAACCAAAAACAACATGAAGGAATTAAGAATACCAATAATTTCGATGTCTCGGTCGGTATTTCAGTTTAAGAAAGATTGAAAGCTCCCAATAACTACTGCTCCATGCAACTAAGAAATGCACAAAAAGTTGGAGGAAAAAATGACGAGTTTTCTAATGTCTCAAGTTTTTATGCCGTACAAAATATAACAATATTTCAGAATTTGAAACTCAAATGTCGAATCTGAAATGATCTTTTAAATTCATTTTTATTAGAGATGTTCACTTAAAATGTTATGATATTGAGAGTTCATATAATATTAGATCAAATGTTCATAAATGAACAAATCTAGTTTATTATATATAATAGATTAATTTTAATTTGTTCATTTGTTGACATCTTGATCTAGTATGAAATAAGCTAAAAAAATAATAACATTTTACGTGGCATTGGAATCTTTGTAATGCCACTAGAGTGCCTAAACTCTTTGCAGTGGTTATAAATTCTATTATGCTATTATTTGAGAAGAGAAAATATAAAAGTTCAGATAACACTGTGAAAACAAACTTTTAGTGATTATAAACCCTCCAAAGAACTTACAAAGAGGAGTCTAGCACATCTTATCCAGAAATAGCTGAACCTGATATCTTTCTCCAGCCTATATTCCAAAAAGAAAAAAAAAATTTAAAAATAGACTTACATGTAAGTTCAGTTATCACTTACAGCAACTATAGTTTATTACCTTGTGAAAAAGACCTTGACTTTTCTTAAACGCCAGAGCCTTAATACCCCCAAAACACTGTAGGAGATACTTTCTCTTACTTGTCTTGTAATAAGGTACTCTAAACCTTGCAATGGTATTGTTGATGCCACATCCATTATGAACCATGTTGACAGGTATCTGTGATTAAGAAGAAGAAAAATGCGCACTTCAGAAATCAAAATTCAATTTGATATTGTTCATATTAATTATCATACATCACATAACATTATCTGCATCATGTCGTATATGTGTCCAGCTCTGTACAAGTACCAGCATTTGTTAAGATATTGATTTATTGTCTCACAACATTATCCACATACTTGTCATTTTCAAGCATAGCACTGCATATCATCCCTAATTCCCTACTTACTAAACCAAATCCAATCTTACATCAACCACAAATTCATGTAATTAATGTGGGACCAAATATCGCTTGGCTCACAGAATCAGACAATAAACATGTAGGTCCCAGTAGAATTGTTACATTTATATCAGTAGTCTCCAGGCATATATTAATCATGCTTGTAAATGAGAAACACGTGTATCAAGCACAGCAATCCAATTTAAGTTTATTTAATAAGAAATCATTAGTAGCTTCCAATGAATTTTCTAGCTAGTCATATTAGCTTGATAAGATACTTTAACAATTTAAAGCAGACAAGCTACCTTTGTGAATTATTATACAACATAGTCTCACCTATAATTCGCTTTGAAAATAACAGATCTAATAATGTTAGAACTGATTAAGATGTTTGACGTTCATAATTGCTTATAAATCAGCACTGTGGATCAGGTGCGAAGGGGAGCGGGGAAAGTGGGCCAGGGTCATGCACCTCCTAAAGGTTGGAAAGTTGCATTTTTGTCCTTTATAGTTTGTTATTTCTGCAAGCACAAATTCTCTTTGGCCTAATACATATAATAGGGGATCAAATGATCAATCCGTGTACACAGAGAGAAAAAATAAATATATTACCTAATAGCAATCTTCCTTTGATCTCGAACAAGTAATTGGGTCCTTGAGTCGATATATGCCACAAAAAATGTTAAAAAAATATCAATGCCGAAAAATAAATCGACTATATTGTCAGTTATGAAGAGGCCTCCTTTTGGGGCAGAATTCAGGAAAGCCACCTCAAAAGGATATACCCATGCTGAGTAGAAAACTAGTATCACCATAAATGTCTCCCAACACCTAAAATTCATGAACAAATAGACAAAAGAACGGTTTAATAATGTAGCAAGATCTGTATATTTTTCTCGCTTGTTATTTCCAAGAAAAATGAAAAAAATATAGCCAAAGTACGTAAATAAAAGACAAAAAAGTAAATTATAAAAAGATTAAGCAATATGTGTTGAAATTTAAAATTAAGCAATCATTAATTGATTGTTGTCATTTTCAAAAGTTTAATTAACCAAAAGAGTTCTAATATGAGTATAATAGTTCTACTTGCTTCTTCTATTACCCTACCCCAGTTGTACCCAGAAAAGGATTTAACCTTTAATCAATCAGTGAACTTATTTATTTATTTACGAAAAAAAGTGCAGCCCAACTCTTACTAGTTCCACAAATAGATTCACATGTAAATATAAATGTTCATTACTTGGAATAAATTTGAGCAAAATTGTAACCTGTATCTGGAGTTCATTGGTGAAATGACCAGCTTTGAGCAGGTCAAATCAGACTGTGCCAAGCCATAGCTTGAGACTCCGAGAGGAGGAAGCATCAGTTTTGAGAGATTTCTTAGATTGAAAGAATTTGAGTTCTCCTTTTCATATGACCTTTTACTTGTTGTGCTCGTTTCTTTGCTATAGGTACCACTACTATTACTACCTGCACTGTGTGCCGCATAACTACTGCTATTGCTGCTGCTCTTGAAGCTGAGGCCTCTCATTTTCAAGATTATTTCTTTTGCTCTATTATTAGATTCTTTTTTCTGTGTGTGTGGGTGAGTGGGTGGGGTGGGGCGAAAGAGATAGAGAAGAGGAGAAGGAGAATTGGTTTGTAAGAGAACGAGAGAGCATGAGAAATAATGGAGCAAGGACTAGGGAGTAAGGAGAGCATCAGCAATCATAAATCGAGTTGGCCCCAGTTTGATTTTGAAGTGACCCGAGTCGAACTTTTCTATGGAACTACATTCTCTCCTCCATTGTTACTGGAAATGGAGATATCCAGCTGATTTTGATACTTCTAGTCAGGACTCGGTAAAAAGAAAGGAATTGGATTCTGTCCAAAGGGCTTTGGACAGAATCTCATTCAAAGTTGAGCTTTACCGTTCAATTTGCTTTAAGATTCGTACCAACATATTTAAACCTTAATAACTCTGAATGGCTCCGTAAATCTAAACCATCCGTGTAAATTTTAACACAGATCGGACGGTTTACAACGGATTTTGGATGAGATTTCGTCCAAAGCCGTTTGGACAAAAACTCCACCCAAAAAAACATTCCTAAAAAGGAAAAAAAGGAATTTGAAAGAAAGAAGGTAGGAGTCCAACTCATCAAACCTATGTTATGATGGCTAGTACCAATTTCACATACAAGATTAGAGTGTTCATGTGGTTGATGTGTAATAATAAAAGAGTGAGGCTATGGTGCTATGCATAGCACGGATGGCTAGTGTACTACGGCTCCATATTGTACTTTTTAAAATTCTAACGGTCGATCCGAACCATTCAATGTGATATCCATATGAATATGTACTTGCAAACTAAAATTTATATTTTTTTGAATTTTTTTACTATTTTTGTAGATAGGTAGAAAAATCAATGTTTTCTGAAAATTCTGGACCATCAAAATTCTACTTATCTAAAAAAATAGTAAAAAAATTCAAAAAAATATAAAATTTAGTTTGTAAGTACATATTCATATGATTATCACATTGAACGGTTCGGATCGACCGTTAGGATTTTAAAAAGTACCATATTAAGCCGTAGTACATTAGCCATCTGTGCTATGCATAGCACCATAGCCTCACTCATAATAAAATTCTTACAAAAATAAATCTAAACAATAAGGGTTGGTCTGGTAGTACCAAATGTCAATTCCGTAATGGTGAGGAAAGTACCAACCACTTGTTCTTGCAAGGCCCTTTAACACAACCATAGTGACATAACTCGCGAATTATTCGCGAATAATTCGTTTTTTCAACATAACCGCACCGAACACCGTATTATACGCGGAAAAACGTATAATACGTTTTATTCGCGAATAAAACGCGAGATACGAATTATTCGCGATAAAAATGCCAAAAAACGCCAAAAAAATGTTTTTTTTTGAATTTTTTCAAATTTTTTTGTTTTCTTTTACGTTTTTTTTGAAGTATTTTTTTTTTTTGCTTCCTTGTTGTACCGAATCATTCCCGAATTAGACCCGAATTATATCCGAATCACGAATTTTCGACCTCGCCGAACCGAACCCGAACTTTTGATTTGTTACTATGAACACAACAAGTATGATTTTGAATGGGTACGAGTCAACAACACTTTAAGCAATGTGCAACAGTTATTGACATTGTGGATTTCTCCTGCTCTTTAGGGAAAGATTCACAAAATGCATTTTTAATTGTGTTAGTGCATTGAGTTTGATCATTTGGAAAGTTAAGAATGAACTATGCTTTCACAAAAAAAAAATCTTTTAGAACAATCATTTTGCTAATTATTGCTTTAGTTAATTATTAGACACGGGGCAGGTCTGGAACCCAACAGACCTACAGCCGGTGGTGTACCAACCTCCTGAAGAAAAAGAAGACACATCCAACAGTTCTACTTAGTGCTGGATGTTTTATTATTTAGCATTTAGTAGTAATGTTTTGTAATAAAACACATCTATAGCTTGTTAAAGTAGTGCTCATGAACTACTCTAGGATTTATTTGCAGTAAGCATGTTGTATCAGTTGCGAGACTATAAACCCAACTTCTTTTGATTTGTAATTCTGAACTAGTTTCTTTAATGAAACGGGCGCAAAGCCTTTTATCAAAAAAGAAAAGAAAGAAGGTATATGAACTTTGATCGCGTGTTGCTAAGTGTGTGCTCCACAAGAAGGGAAAGAAGGGGTGACCTGCGACTGGATCTTGTTTACTTGTTGTACAACGTTAAATTTTGAGAAGAGAAGGAGAGAGACAGAGAGAGGAAATGAACTCTATAGTATTCAAATTTTGTAACTTCCAAATTGAAGTATAGAGAGGTAAATCCTTTATGCCGTCTTTCTTCCTTTTCTTGTTTCCTCTTTTTTCTCTCTCTTCCTTTGTAGAGCACAATCTGAATTTCAATCACTATATTGTAGTTATTTACTGATAAATATTTGTAAAAGAAAATAAGAAATAAGAAACTAGAGTGAGGTTATGGTAATATGCATATTATATGGCAGCTTAATTACTCTATTTATAGTTCAAACAGTTGATATGAATCGTTCAATATGATTTTTATATGAAACTGTACTTATAGACTAAATTTTGAATTTTGTTAAATTTATTTTTACTATTTTTTAATAAAAAGAAAATCACTTGATTTGAAAATTCTAAACCATTGAAAATCAATTGTTTTCTATCTATCTAAAATAATAATAAAAGTTAAAAAAATGTATATAATTTGATTTGAAAGTACATTAATTATCATATGAAAATTTTGTCAAACAATTAAGAACAACTATTTGAACTTTAAAAATATATAGAAATATAGATCCAAAAATATGCATATAAGCATATTACCAATATTCCGAATTTTTTATTAATAATATTAAAATAAATTAGATTAAAAAATAACAACAGTTTTGGGAAAAATTTCAAATATAATATTTCTGAATAATCTAACGAAATTATAATTTAATTCAATTTCATCTGGAATTGGCAATTGGATTCAATTCGTTTGTAGTTTTTTGATATTTTAATGAATAAAAACAAAAAGTCATGATGACTTTTATATTAAGATATATTTTTCTATTAAAATATTGACTCAATTCGTTCAAATCGTAACATTTGATAATATTTTAATATATAAAAACAAATTAAAGAAGTAATATTCTAATGTTTTTCTAAAAGATGAATTGTTGGTTTTACTGGATAATTCAATAAAATTGGTTATTGGTTTTACTGGATAATTTAATAAAATTGGTTATTGGTTTTACTGGATAATTTAATAAAATTGGTTATGTATTTCGCTGGATTATCTAGCTGACATGTTGTTTTTAATTTTTTTTTTTAAAAACTCAGTGTCATTTCTTTTAATTTAATTTATTTTAATGTTATTAATAAATTTTCGGACCAATAGCCTCACTCAAGAAATTGTTCAATTACAAAATATTGAGGCGTCACTTTTCGTACATCCTATTCCTATATCATTGTAGACTTGTTAGGCAATATCAGTTGAGACCTTCCTCCACTCGTGCCAAACATTTTTTTGTCTTACAAATGTGCCAGAAACTATATTTAAGACAAATGTGCCAGAAACTATATTTGTTAAGTACATCTATGAACAAACAGTGTAACTTATCATTCCGTATAAAACTAACCAACCCAGGCCAATTAGGTATATATTACTTCTTGAAGCTTTTTTTTGGTCATTTATCATACATCATGAAAACTCATTTTATGGTGGTTATAATTAAACTGCGTATATAAATATGTAGTTTAGTTCTGACATAAGTATCGGTGAAGAGATCGACCGAGGTGGGAAGGGTACGTACACACCTCAAAACTTCTTTTCTTTCACTATATATATGTCACAATTATGTATTTATGTTAATGCTCTTTAATTTGTACATGTGTTAAACTTAAGACATATACTTTCTCAGCTAAAGCACCGATTAAGGCCCTACTATGTATTTATACTTGTGTATATTTCATTTATGCAATAAAAAACTTAAGATTCTAAACAATATATATGCTTAGGTAAATTAAGTAATCAAAGTATATATTCTAAGACGGAATAGGCGCGAGAGGGATAGGTGTTATATTTTCTCCAATCAAAAGCGAGGAGTTCAATTATTAGTTAATGATACGGTACGAGATGTTCAACAGTGGATTGCAAATTGTTAGTGCATACCAGAATGGGTCCTCAGATAGAAGTGATTTTGCTAGGTGGTTTACCATGAGAATTAGTGTACTGTTTACCATTTAGCAGCTTTTTTTTTTCTTTTCTGATGGGTAACCCAGGTACCCCTGGTGCTTTGTAAATAGTTTTTCTTTTATATATATATATATATAGGGTAGAACTAGGGTGCTCTTGAATTCACCTAAGTTCTTGGTGAACTCAAAGTCTAAAACCCATCGGATCGGCTTCAAACGACGAATCCAAACTGTTGAAACCCGTCTATCTTACGAGTGATGCGTCTACATGCAAAAATTTTAAAATTTGAAATTAATTTTGCATAGAGTACTCAAGTGGTCAAAAAACGTCAAAAAATTAATTTATTAACCTTCTAATTTTGACCGCTTGACTTTATCCTAAATTAATTCGAAAGTATAAATTTTTTACATGTATATGCATCACTCATAAGATAGGCGGGTTTCAACGGTTTGAATTCGTCGTTTGAAGCTAATCCGATGGATTTTAGACTTGAGTTCACCAAGGAGCTTGGTGAACTTAAGAACACCCTAGTTCTACCCTATATATATATATACACAAAGTTAGCTGGCTTAATTAGACCACTAACTTAAAAAAAAAAAAGTATTCTAAGACTGCACAACCACGCTAGCTATATCATTATCATTAAAATCCGTGCTATATCTTAAAATAAATCATCAGTTATGCAATATAACTAATAGGCGGAAACAGATATTTTTACAATGAGGGTCAAATATTTAGTAAATGAGAATTATATAATTATTAATGAGTGAGGCTATGGTTGGTACTATACATAGCACACATTGGTCCGCAAAAATTTATACACAGCCTCATTCATTATGTGCACTATGTGCATAGTGGTGGCAACGAGCTGGCTCGATCCAAGTTAGACTCTAGCTCAGCTTGTTAATTCCGAATCGAGCTACTGTTGAGTGAGCTGTACTTAGGGCAGCCGAGCTAAAACCTCAGCTTGAAATCGTGACAAGTTAGCCCGAGCTAGCTCACAAGCTAAGCAAGCACCTCTAATGTTTTCTCAACCAAAATAAGATTCCCGTTACTAGTGAATTGGTACATTCGAAATTTATTGATACAATTATACTCCATATATTCATACTTGCAATCAACATATCTCGATAAGTGAGCAAATAAAATGGAGAGACGAGCGTGGAATACAAAAATTAGGAGTCATGAGAGCTTTAGAGCAACAAAAGCTAGAACACTAGAGTGAGATTGGAGAGAAGAGACGAAGCACGTGGTTTTGGCTAATACCCTAAAACCTACACGGTGATATATTAATTCTTGAAGAAGGGTCCTCTAGCTCGTTAATGGGCCGAGCTGGCTCCGAGACTTTCGAAACTTCCAAAAAAAATTCATGTACATATATTACCCATGAAGTAGATAAATTTCAACAGTTTGGATTCATCGTTTAAAAAAAATTCTATATAATTTTGAATTGTGCTCACCAACCTCTCTTGATGAGCACATCACACTCTAGTTATCACACCTTAGCTTTGCTTTTAATTCACCAATAGTTCCATAATTCATAAAGTTTAAAACTTTAATATTAGAATAAGTATTTATTTACATATATTTTGTGTTTTCTAAAATAAATTTCTAATAACTTTAACGGATTATATAATAATAAATATATGTAATTTTTAGTCTTAAACATATCATTTAGGTGGCATTATTTAATGATTTAGATATTTATGGAGACTTGCTCTTCAATATATTTTCTGTCATAAATTTTGTCAATTTCACACATTCTTCAAATTATTTCCGTTTATATGTCAATCCTAAAGAAGCCCTCAAAATTTATTTTGAGACTAATACATAATATTATCTTAAAATCCTCGAATTAAAATTCGTTTAACAACAATATACATGACTCCCTACATTTTCCTCGAGATCATAAGCAGTTCGATAAATATTAGATCAAATTTAGTCTTATACTCAGCTATAATCATTTTATCTGCACTAAGATCCGTACACGCTTAATATACACTAATATGGAAACTATCAATATATATCTCTCTACAAGTTGACTTGATCCGATGTCCAACAAATCGCTCTCAATTCCATTCTCCTCAAGTGCAATCAACGATCATCGTTCTACAATAATCGTGCAACTGCTTTGCCACTTTGGTCCAGCAATGCATGTGATCTTTATATCTTGTTGTTTCTGTCCGTATATAATTATCTATCCCTATTTTTCACTCCGATTGATTGGACAACGGAGTAGGTCCGATACCCATCAAACCTACTTTTAGGTTCAACGAGCATGATGACCATCTGATCTAATTTAAAATTTATGCGCATGAAAATTGAAACAGACACACACGAAGTTTAAAGCATTCCGCACGAATCTTAAAGATAATCAACAGTGTTAAACAATCAAACCAAAGTAGATCCGATGTCCATCAGACCTACTCTCAAGTGGATTGATTGGGCTCCGCCAATTGAATCATTTTGAAGCTTCGACTCTCATAATTCTTATTAAATTATACCAAACACTTAAATAGATATTAGAGACACGTGCACACAACATAAGCCCCAAGATTTTGGAGAAATCTGATTTATAAAAATTGTCTACCAACTACACTTTTATTATTTTAGAAATTAAACATAATATGTGTGGCACATTACACCATGAAATGAAGTCTCTTCCTATAAAAAAGACGTATGATTAATTGTGGGGTAGCAATTAAGAGCAAAATATGAATTCCCAACAACTGTGCTACTATAATTAATCCCTCCCTAATTTAGATTGTCGTCTAAATTAGTATCCGCCACATAAGCACACTAAAATGTTAGCATCAAACTCCACCTCTATTAATAAATTATTTAAAGTGAAACTAGTATGTTCTTAAGCTCATCAAATTATTTGGTGAGCCTAATTTCAAAACCTATCGAATTGGTTCTCAATAACGAATTCAAATCGTTAAAACTAATTACTTCACGGATAATGCACATATATACACAATTTTATAATTTTTCAAATTAATTTAGCATCAAGTCAAGTGGTAATTTTTTTCATAAATTAATTTAATGCTTTTATTTTTCATCGTTGTTCGACAGTTTGACTTTATATTGAATTAATTCAAAAAATATAAATTTTTCATGTAAACGCTTCACTCGTAAAATAGATATGTTTCAATGATTTGAATTTATCATTTGAAGTCATTTTGATATGTTTTGGAGTTAAGCTCACCTAAAAACTTAGTGAGTTTAAAAACACCTTAATGCTGCTCAATTATACCATTAAATGTTATTTATGTATAACTCTTGACTATTAATTAATAATTATGATTCCCTAATACTCCTATGTAATATTTGGTGGCTTAAAAATAATATTTCATGTTTTACTTTAATTACTCTCCACTTATAATGCAAATTCAACTTTTTTCAAAAAAAAATAATTTCCTACATTAATTCAAATACACTTGTTCGCCAATGCAATTAACTCCCCCACCTTTATTGAATGGAGAGGTGGAATTCTAAATTAATTTGATGGATTTTTCAAAGTGTGAACGGAAAATGGATAATGTTTTTAATAAATTAATAATATTTAAGCACCCATGTGGTGGCTTCTGGTGGGTCGGTTGTGTGTGGTCAAATATCATTCCTTCCTCCC
This sequence comes from Carex myosuroides, assembly GCA_028015225.1. NCBI lineage: Eukaryota > Viridiplantae > Streptophyta > Magnoliopsida > Poales > Cyperaceae > Carex > Carex myosuroides. The sequence goes on along the minus strand of CM051475.1, from coordinate 11,258,671 downwards.
ACATCTTGCTCATTTTGTGAACTTTTGACCTATAAAGATGCTAATTACGATAATAAGCCAAGAAATGTTAGTGTTATGGAGCACTACATATAAACAGTTTCTATGATCAGCGTCTTGCACAACTTTAATGCTATAAATGTTATTTTATTTCCTTAAGAATATAAATACCAGTGCAATAACTCTCTAATCTGTGCAAAAAATGGAGAGGGGGAGAGAGATCTGACTGAGACCTGTCAAGATTTTTTTCTTTTCTCGAGAGAGAGAGGTCCGAAATTTTTGTAGTTAGCACAGTAAAAAAATCGAAATTAAATAATTACCATCCTCCCCATGGCGTTTTCAATACTACTACTCATGCGGACTCAGTACGCGTACCAAAATGGGTTGGTGCGCGGACCGAGCTGGCGCAACAAATTAATTATTTTATTATTATTTTTTGTTTTTTGGTGCGCAGACTGAGCTGGCGCACCAATATTTTTTTTTAGTTATGTTCTGAATTGTTTGAAATTTTTGAACTAAATTTTTTTTCTGTTATATTCTATTTTATTCTGTGGTATTTATAATTATATGTACACATAACATTTGACGGTGAAATTGTAGAACATGAAACGCACTTGTTTAACAAATAAAATTTTGAACTAAAAATTACTACAACAAATTATACGTACAATCTGAGCAGCATTTTGTACTAAGTAAGTTGGTGCGCAAATTGCTACAAATTACACGCACAATTAAATCAACGTTTTATACTACAAATTATAAAAAAATTTAGTCCAAAAATTTCAAACAATTCAGAACATAACTAATATATATATAGAGAGTGGCTAAGGTCAAAGTGGTATGACCAAGGCCTTGGTGCTACCAATTAGTTTTTTGCAATTTTAAAGTTCAAATAGTCGATCCAAACCGTTAGATGTTCAATCTATATTAAAATCTGCTTGGAGACCAAATTTTACATTTTTTGGAATTTTTTTACTATTTTTTAAGCCACTTTAAAAATTGCAGATCCGGATGAACAGTAAAAACAGTGCAACCAAATTCTGGACCATGTGATCAGCAATTTTCAAAGTGGCTTAAAAAATAATAAAAAAATTCCAAAAAATGAAAAATTTGGTCTCCAAGCAGATTTTAATATAGATTGAACATCTAACGGTTTGGATCGACTATTTGAACTTTAAAATCGCAAAAACTAATTGGTAGCACCAAAGGCCTTGGTCATACCACTTTGATCTTAGCCACTCTCTCTCTCTCTCTCTCTCTCTCTCTATATATATATATTGGTGCGCCAACTTAGTCCGCGCACCAAAAAATAAAAAACCAAAAAAAATAATAAAATAATCAATTTGATGCGCCAGCTCAGTCCGTGCACCAACTTGGTGCGCCTCCCCAGTCCGCGCACCAACCCATTTTGGTGCGCGAACTGGGTCCGCGTGGGTGGTAGTATTGAAAAAATCATGGAAATGATGGTAATTATTTAATTTTAATTTTTTAGGCCTTGAAATGAATCGATATTCCATTTGATGCTTTTAATTATTAGAAATATATTTTTTAAGATATCTTTATTTTCAAAGTGCAAACAATCGATATGTATTGTTGAACATAATATTCATATAGAAATATACTTATAAACTAAATTTTACATATTTCTAAAATCTTTTTACTATTTTTTTATTGGTAGAAATCACTCGTGAATGGTCTAGAATCACTAGATCCTATCTATAAAAATAGTAAATAAAATCTAAAAAAAAGAAAATGAGAAATTCGATTTATAAGTACATCTTCACTCGGAGATTATGTTGTACAGACTAATATACGCTTTCTAAGATCATATTTGTGCCAAAGTTAGCATCATAATTGATTTCATGTCAAGATCATGAATACAATTATTTACTCCCGTCTACCGAGTCGTATTAGCACCAACCCTCCAAAGATAAAAGCGATTTTGAGGTCATTCATAGATTTTTGGAAACTAAATTTATATATATTTTGTGAAGAATGGAATTGAACGCTGAACGAATATGCAATTTCTTTTTTTTTCGCACGGTTCATGAATTCTATGTATATATAATTCGAGATAGAACTTTGTGTGAGGCAATTGATGACAATAATGTCAAATACTAACAACAACAACAAAAATGTAAAATACGGATTTGCACGCTGTAACTCGATTTTAATTTTTTTTAGACATTCTGCATAAAGAGTTATGGTTTAACGAAATTTATAAACTTGAATTATTAAATTTTACAATAATAAAAAAAATGAAAATAGAAAACTATGACAAAGAAGAAATGTAAAAAGGAAAAAAAAAGTTGTATAGTTGTGATCAAAAGTTTAAATAGCATTTATCGCGTTATAGCGGAATGGCTGAAAAAACGGCGCTATGGTCATATAGCGCCGCTATAGCGCGCTATATGACCATAGCGTCATAGCTTTTTTGATCCGAAAACGCTATAGCGGCGCTATAGTACCGCTATAGCGCACTATTTAGAACATTAGTTGTGACAATGTGTTGCCCACAAACATGAATTTCATACAGGATCGATGATTTCTGAAAATTTGACTTTTTAGCAGGTGCTAAAAGACTTTTAGTTGCCCATGTATCTCGGGCATGCTAAAAGTGAGTATGAATTCACAATTTCTCTCCTCTGCTTGATAAACATTGATTTAATTCCACGTGGCATTGTTTCAGGGGTTATGAGGTTTTCATTCCTGCCATTTATTGCATATTATACATTCTAGAATAAAAATGAAAGATGTTCTATGTTGGGTTGTAGGTCAAATTATACGATTTTTTTCTCCTCTTCAGCTTTTCTAAATATCCAATTTATATCTAAATGGCTACTCTCTGATATCATTATCATGGCACTGAAAATTGGTACAGTGTCGTAATACCGAGTTCTGGTATTTAGTGTCAGATTTGAATTGTACTTTTTGCACTTCGTCTGCAATTCTCAACAATACATTACTGGAATCCAAATAAGAAAATTGATTTTTGAAATTCAAAGAATCTTTGAGGGAAAAAAAGGTCTTATGCAGCAGAACACCCGAATATTCCCTGGAAAAGTATACCATCAAGTACATTTTAGAACAAAAAAGCTACTTACAATTTTGCATAAATCTATGAGTTAATTATTACCTTTCAAATTTAAGTATTCATTTAATGCATCCCTCCTGTGTACCATGAAGAAAGCTCATCAACAACATAATATAAAATATAAGTTCTTATACTTGAAGTTTGAATTAGCACCTTACGAAGATTAGGGTTAATTTGAACCTATCTTGAATTTTTTTCCTCGAGATTGGATAGCCAATCTTTTGCGGTGATTGCATATCACTGATTACCAGCATATGTCGATTCTTGAGGCAATATCGTACACTTATATAGAGATTAGCAGCTAATTTTTATCACTTCTGAACTTCCAGGGAAGGCATCATGTGACAGTATATTTAAAATTAACACAAGGACAAATTAGAAGAAGAAAAAGAATATAGTAGTGAGCTAGATGTTGGTGTTAGCAAAGAGCTTTATCTATTATAGCATTGTCAGGGCCAGAGTTAGCATTAACAACAAAATACAACAGTAATAAAGCAACCAGTACATTCAATCCATCACTATATATGCTTATAGCCCTCAAAAGAGTATATACAAAAGGAAAAGAAATACACGTTATAATGAAAATCAAATATTATATGATATCTAATCATAGATGCTGATAAATGTGGGAAGTCCACATAACAAACATTGGAGTAGAACTAGGGTGCTCTCGAGTTCACCAAGTTCTTGGTGAACTCAAGTCCAAAACTCATCGGATCGGCTTCAAATGACGAATCCGACAGTTGAATCCGTCTACCTTACGAGTGATGCGTCTACATGCAAAAATTTTAAATTTTGAAATTAATTTTGCATAGAGTCAAGTGGTCAAAATTAGAAGGTTAATAAATTAATTTTAATGCATTCATTTTTTGACGTTTTTTGACCAATTGATTCTATGCAAAATTAATTTCAAAATTTAAAATTTTTGCATGTAGACGCATCACTCGTAAGGTAGACGGGTTTCAACGGTCGGATTCGTCGTTTGAAGCCGATCCGATGAGTTTTGGACTTGAGTTCACCAAGGATTTGGTGAACTCGAGAGCACCCTAGTTCTACTCACAAACATTGCTTATCCACAATTTATTTTATGTAACAGGCCAACGACCTCGCAAATGCTTCTATGCTGATGTATATCTTTATGTACATAAAACGCAATAGGTTAGTTTAGTAACTTGAAGAATAACAGCCTACAAGTTTATGTGACACTTTCAAACAAATTACTAATTTGCCAATATACAAAATTAACAAGTTCTCCAACATCCTGCAATTGAAATTGTGAATGTCACATTCATAGTTGTAATTTCTTTACAAGTAGAATGAAATTCTCTGAGTTCAATCTTGTAAGTCATATTTTAGAGTAGCATAAAGAAAATGATAAAAAATAATTATTAAATAAAACTTACCTTTTTATTATTTATTCTCTTATTTTATTAAACTCTTTTTTTGAATGAAATTATTTTATTAAACTCAAGGCATAATGTTGATGGTTTCGGGCTGAGGATCGCTTTTTAAACACCCGGTCCTTTTTTTTTGCTTTTGAGGCTTCGTTTGGGTTGGATCAACAATCCAGTTAAGGCCCAAAAATGGCCCAGCCCAAATATGAGATCGACATGGAAAGTAAATGATAAAAAAAGATGAGATTCTGGTCAATGTTCTTAATGAGGTGTCTTGAGGAAATATAATAGCAACAATTGCCAACATATCACTCGAGGGACACATATTATATCCAGGTAATTGCCATCAACATTAAAGAATCGTTGTACATCTGTCACAGATAAATCAATTTGGAGGAATTTTATCTTTTTTATGAAATATAATTATCTAGGATAGTAGTTGTCATCAGCAATAAAGAATCATTGCACATCTGTCACAGGTAAAATCAATTTGGTTTTGATCCAACGTGTGCTTTGTTAGCGGGGTCAACTATTTTTTTTTTTCAGATAATATTTTTGCAGATAATATAATATATTTGTTTCCCTCCTTTTTTCTTAAAAAAAACCCCTACCTTCTTTTATGAAAATTTACTGTCTTTTGTTCAGTTCTTATATTGTTGAGACTTCTTAAAGAATCTCATGTATATCCTTATAAAATATCGAAATTACGTATTTTTTCAACTAAAATTCATAACACCATACTCATAGTTACCCATATATAAACATAAAGTCTCATTTTTATCCTTCTAAAAAATTAAGTACATATTTTCCCTTACAAAATTGAAAATATTATATTTGTACCAGTGTTGTAAAAAACGTCCGTAATTGGCCGATTGGTCGTTGGCGGTGATCAAACTGTCACAGATTTTCTCAACTAATCGATCAATTATTTCCAATTATAACCGATTATTTCCGATTAATTGTTTGGCGGCACTCTATCCGTCCGATGAACACATACCATTATATACAACACTGATTTGTACTTACTGTTTTTAGTTAAAATATTATATTTGACTCTAGGTCATTTTGGTTTAGGTGGTTTGATTTTGGTCATCCTATTTTCAATCTCCCCAGGTTTCATGTTGTTCAAATTTGGAGCGGATTGGGTCAGATTTTCAGTCATTTGGTTTTCAAACGACGAGTCCGCATCTGCTGAAATTCTGAGAGGATTTCAAGGTCGCTGAAATCCTGAGCGATGTGAATTCTCAAAAGACACCTATTGAATTTTCAAAATTACTAGGTCCGGTCGAATTTGGATTCCAATCAGGTCGGAGAATCCATTAGGTTAGGTCAATAATTGTTATCTATGTTCCGAGATGCACCTAGGACTATTAGATGAGAGCAGAGAGCCAGAGGGACAAGTATCCTCTCCATTACTGTAAAAGATTCCCTTCACTTTACAGTTTGAGATTAACTCCCAACCGCTTTGGTATTCGGGCTGACGGAGGGGCAGTATTATTGGGCTTTGAGATTCGTGTCAAGTTAAAAAGAACAGTCCAGATCAAGTAATTGTAAAAGATTCTCTATTATGGTACCAGGGAAGATCTGAATTCGAGCCAGAGAGAGGGGAAAGAGATTTTTTTTATTTAATATGAGGATAAAAGGTTAATAAAATTGGAGAGTTTCTATATATTTAAAGGATGGATATATATTTTGCAGATTTGGTGGGGAATATGTAATTTTTAAATATAAAGGGTAAATTTAAAAGTTTTTTGTATTTTGGAAGGATAAATATATAATTTGTAATATTGGATGGCATAAAGTATGTAATTTTAAAACTTACAAAGTTAAATATGAGAGTTTTGTGTTTTCCGAGAATAAATATGTTATTACATTGAAGTTTTTATTTATAAATTTTATAAGTATACATAAAATTTCGTTTCTTGTCAAAATATCGGTGGCACGTCGTTGTTGTATTTTTCCAAACAGAATTTCTATTTTTTAATCTTTCGATTTTAATGCACAAGAACTCAAGAAGACATCACGTTCAACATAGTATCTAACCTTCCGATTGTAATATGTATTGATCTGTTCATTTTGTTGATCGGCAGTTTGTTTAATATGAACAATTCAATAATATTTTAATTACATAATAATGTGTATTTGTGCTATTTTTTTTTAAATATGCATATTATGGATTGACTCATGCTATGAATTTATATTTTTTTAATGAAAAATATGAAAGTCTAAGTTCTCAGATTCCATTAATATGACATCAGATGTGCCGATTTTTACAAAAGTTTATGAACATAAAATATATAACGAAAACAGAAAAAGGAAAGTAGAAAAATATTTACAGAGGCGGTTACAACCAGGTCAAACATGATCTCCAAATGATTAGAATAATTTTGAGCTATTTAGAAGATTTCTTGAGAATAAAAAAGTAAATCTAGTAATTAGAGTCAATTGACTCGTTGTAAAATTCAATTTGTAAGTATATTTTCATTAAAAAATCATATTAAATGGTTCAGATCAACTGTTTGCACTTTATAAACAAAAATATGAATCTACAACGTGAGCTGTTGTATAATATACATATTACTATAACCTCACACATTTAGGAATGATGACAGGGACTAAATATACTATTTAATCTCATTTTCATAAATAAAATATTTCAATTTTCTAATTATCTTTTATTTTTCCGGGTAGTACCGTGGCGTATTGAGAGAAACTTTCGGATCAAAATTAAGCCTGTAAACCCGTGTGAAAGTTTCGTGACCGAGCCAGCTCATAAAATTTAAAACTCTTAAACAAGCTGCATAATTTATTTATTTTTCAAAATTCTTCCCGCTCAAACCTCAAATTTTAGCGGCTGTAGAGTCGGTTGTAGAAAAGGAAAACTTTTAATTTTTTAGGTGAATTTCATGTATATTCCTCAAAAGTTTCAATATTACGTATTTATTTCTCCAAAATCAATAATTACATATTTATTATTGAAAATTGTACAAACTCACATATTTGTCCAATCTTACTCTATAACATATCAAATATCTTCAAAAATAATTAAATAATATTTTTTTAAACTTTAAAATTTATTTTATAATATTAATTAAGAATATATTGACCATTATGCCTTTCGTTTCTATTTCTTTAGTCTGCCTGAGTTCTCTTCTCTTTAAGGCGCCAAACCTCCTGTCTCTCTCCAAACGTGTCAAATCACAGATTTCTCCCGTCTTCTCTCGTCGGCTCCCCTCTCATAAATTTCTAATGCCCCTCGTTGCTTTAATTTTTCCATCTTCGTTTGGAGAGAGAGGTGGGAGGTTTGATGTCTTAGAAAGAAGAGAACTCAAGCGGACTAAAAAGACAAAAACGAAGGGGCATAATTGTCAAAATATTATTAATTAATATTATAAAATTAATTTTAAATTTTGAAAAAAAATTATTTAATTATTTTTGGAGGTATTTGATATGCTATAGAGTTAGATTGGACATATATGTGAGTTCTTACAATTTTCAAGAATAAATATGTAATTATTGATTTTAGAGGGATAAATATGTAATATTGAAACTTTTGAGGATATACATGAAATTCCCCCAATTTTTAAATCCATTTAGAGTCCGACTCCTTCAATTAGGTTTCGAGTCCGTTTGAATCTGGCCTATCATGTGTCGGTTCCAACCCGACCCGACCCGTAAGAAATTGACTAGGTACGACAAAAATATGAAGCTATCATATCACCTCTGAAAAGCTTCTATTTGGCCAAGGGTCTGTACCTGTAAAAACCTCCTTTTAACAAAAATCCAAATGCCTTTTGCATGAAAACCCGGCATTTGAATCCGAATTTTCAAAATACTACGGAAGGAACACACATTTTACAGGGTGATTAATAGCATGGAACTGTAAAGGTAACAAGCTTTGGCAGGTGCTTCATCCTTTCCAGCTTAGCCATGCAAAAGTCGCCTTATTTATTTTTCTCACCTGAATTTTGTCGGAAATGTTGGATGATACTGGCTTACCATGTCATAAAATCTCAATTTAAGTATTTTGAAAGTTAAAATAATAGAAGAAAAGAGGAGGAAAAAAACAAGTTTCATGAGAGGAATTCCTTCATGGTTGTCATTAAAAAATAATAATAATAAAGTTGCATGGTTGACATTAATTTTTTTTTTTAAATGTCTTGTTTTTAAAAAATAAAATAAAAGATGATTTGAAGGTACATCCAGTCTTTATTTAACATCCACCTGATATTTTAAGAAATTTTGTTCAAACTAAAAAGTTAAATTTGAGAACACTTAAAAATTTAGTTGGTCCTTCATCATTCAGTCTTTTAAATTCAACATTTAGAAACTTTAAATTGTTTGATGCAAGGCTAAACAACTTTTAAAACTGATTCAAGTTTGATACACCATATTTTAATGACGTAAAATATATTAACAATTTAAATTAGTAGATCAAACAATAAATTCGAAGATATTAAATAAATATATAAAAATGAGATAATTCTTTTGAAGAAAGCTCCATCAATTCTCTTTGTTTAACCAAAAAAGAAACAAAAACTCTCTGCTTTCATGGTTTGGCCTATAACTAATTCTAAGAACCTTGATAACAAAATTTCAAACATAATAAAACAAGCTCAATTTAAAAAAGAAATATTGTTACCCAAACCTCCATCTAGAGAGAGAGAGAGACATATATTGATGAGGTGGTAGTCATGGAACAAGTTACATTTGGCGCCTGATTATTTTTGTCATATAAACACAGAACATGAGACATGATGGTCTGTCCAAAAAAATTAAAACAAATCAAACCATTTCCTCAGCCCACATTAATTGCAGCCTTTTCTTTCTTTTCTCAGTCTATTTTCTCTCAATTTTTTCTCTTTAATTGATTTGTTCTCTGAATAAGACACCAGCATCTTTGGAACCCTCGTGCCATGATCGATGTATAACGACACAAACTTGCTTTTGTTTGATTAACACCAGCTGCATGCTTTACAACGACACAACAAAACATAGCCAGGCAACGATGGTACATGCATGGGATGAGACCTCCAATGGTACCGTTTTCATTTTTGAGGCATGCTAATTAACAATCATTCGTACTATATATTTTCGTTTTGAACTCGACAAAAAATTTGAGAGCGCTTTACATTTGTAAATTTAGCACAAATTCAAATTCGTAACTAGTTCACACTCGATAAATATTAAGGAGGGTCCTTGTTTTCATACCCAATCATATTCCACATGCTTATTTCCGTTTTGAAAATTCAAACAGACGATCCGAACCGTTCAACATGATCTCCAAACAAAAATGTGCTTGAAGACCAAATTTTATATTTTTTGAATTTTTTTTGCTATTTTTTCAAATAGATAAAAATTATTGTTTTTCAAAAGATTCTAGACCATTGTTTTCTTCGGAAGATTCTAGACAATCTAAAAACAATGATTTAGTATCTATTTTAAAAAATAGTAAAAGATTCCAAAAAATATCAAATTTGGTATCCAAGCACATTTAATTATAGAGATCATGTTGAGTGGTTCGATTTGACTATTTGAAGTTTCAAACGACGATTATCTGAATGTCATCCTCTCTCGCCTTATTAAAATAGCAGATAACAAAAAAAAAAGTAGAATATGATTTCCTCCACAAGTTTTCATAAAATGATAAATCACATATTAAATCGCTTGAATCATTTATTCGGTTGTTGAAAATTGCAATATGAACGTATAACAAGGAGTATCTTGTGCTTAATAGCATGTAGCCTAGTATATATTATTTACATATTTCTAAGCATTACAATATTATTTTAGTATCAAATTAATATTCTTGTGTTGTATCTGCAACATGCAAGGACAAAGTTCCATTTTAAACCGACATTTTTATTAATATTCAAAATTAATTATACCTAGATTAGCTGGGTCTTTTTAAAAGTGCCTAAATTAGCCAAAAAATGGTCGGCCGGAATTAAAATAAGAACGGCCAAAAAATGGCCAGTTGGGTAATTTTTTTTTTTCTGTTTTAGACCCTATAAATATTCCTCTTTCTCTCTCCTCCCTCTCACAACTCACTCAAAATCACATAAGAGAAAGAGAGAAAGAGAAGGCAAAAATAGCGATTTCGGAGGTGATTTCTGAGTGACAAAAGGATGAATAGTAGCAACAGAGGTGCATCGTCCCATCGTGGCGTATCGAGAAGAGGGTCAATTACTGGTCGAGGTCAAAATGAGGGGAAAAAAAATTTGTCAAGTATGCCGTGATAAAAAGAAATGTCAAGTATGTCTAATGAAGGAATTTCTTAGATGACTTCTTCGGTATGAAATTTCAGACGATGACTTTGTGAAAAACCCTTATAGCTATGGTTTGAAAAAAAAAAGGTTGATCCAGAGCCTCCAACATCAGACGATGAGTTTGTTCCGTGTACTTATACTGGTAAGGCTAGCAATTCGTCTGTTGTCACTGATCCAGATACGGCAACATCGTACGAGGAGTTTGTTCCATGTACTTTCAACACTCGTTCTAAAAGTAATATTATTAGAGTTTAGAATTTAGATGCATTTGAGTTGGATGCATTTTATTTGAATGTAGATTTGATATTTCTCTACATTTTCATTAAAAGAACTAAATTTTTGGTTTAGTAGAAATTGCAGAATTAATTTTTTAATATGGTACAAAATAATACAGTTATAAAAACTAATATTCAACTAACTCATAACTTAGTATAAATAAAATCTACACAAATTGCAAATAAAATAGTTCTCAAGTTCACAACCTGCATACAAACATCAATTTAAATCACTTATTATTACGCCTAAACGGTATTACGAGAAACCAACCAGTTTCAGAAGAAGACCTACCAGATGGCTCTGTTTGGCTTCCAGATGCCCTTGTTGCTTACCAGTTGACATCCTTGGTTGGCTACCAGATGACTCTCCTTTGCACCCCAACCGTCTCTCCTTCCATGGCAACTGCATCTCCCATTGCTTCTGCAAACATAGCAGATGGTTCTAAACGACTTGTAGTTGTGCTACGCTGTGACCCTTGTAACCCAGTTGCCTCTGCGATAACTCGCTCATTTTCTGCTGCATTTGTTGTGTTTATGCCGAACTTTTAAGTTTTAACAAAAAGATTAACTAGAAAAAATATTAAAAGGAAACTATCAACTATTCAAAAACAAGTGGCTAAAAAGAAAATTCTTATCGCCACGGAACGTCAGCATTTTGTCATGTTTACATTATTCAATGCCTTAATTTTCTACATATATTCTCTTTCACAAAAAAAAAAAAAATCTACATATATAGTTTTTGACTGGTGAGTTATACTACCTGGCCCAACGCCCAATGTAGCATTTAATTTCAAATTATTATTTTTTGCTAATTTTAGAACTTAGATGCTCAATTAGTTAGGATATTTTTGGAACAACTAATGAGTGCATTTTTCATAAGTGTGCTATTGGCAGAAAAAAAAGAAAAAAGAAAGAAAGAAATAATGAGTACAATAAATGGCCATTATGAAATCAAAGGCAGTCCTTGTCTCTCTGACTCTCTCCATGGTAGTACAATACTACAATGGTATCTTTTCTTTTCCTGAATTTTTGCATCTCAATCCTTTAAATATAACAGTATCAGTAGCATGCGCCTCAGGAAACTGTTATCTTTTTTCATAGCACAGAAAACTTATGTTGACATAATATGGAAGCTAATTAAAGTTCTTTTGTTCAAAGAGTTAATAAAATGAAAGTAGAGAGGTTATGGTACTTTGCAAAACGAAGATCGGTCCATACAATGAATTCGTATCTTTTCTTTTTTGAAGTCTGAACAGTTGATCTGAACTGCTCAACTTGATTTCCACATAATAATGTACTTTGAGATCAAATTTTATAATTTTTATAATGTTTTTACTATCTTTTAGATACATAGAAAATGACTATTTTTGAATAGTTTCGAATATTTAGATCATGTGATTTTATATCTATCTAAAAAAGTAATAAAAATATTCCAAAAAATGTAAAATTTTGTCTCAAAGTATATTTTTATGTGGAAATCATATTGAGCGTTCAAATTATCTGTTTAAAACTTAACTTAAAAAACAAAAACATAAATACATAGTACGTATACTGAACTGCGATTTGCAAAATACCATAGTCGCACTAAAAAAAGATGGGAAGACCTATCACAAAAATGGGTTGATTAGATACCTAATTTCTGAAAGTTTACATAGCCATTGGAGAAAGGAGCTCCTTTTCAACCATAATTGCTCCTCCCTGTTCAACCACATTTGTAGAGACGCTAAAAATGATTGTTCAAATGATGATTAAAAGTTAAATGATCGATACCGAACTAATATGATTATCCTAGCCTGCCAAGCATTAATTAGTTGTTACGTATGTGTGTGTGTATTAGTCCTATATTTTTCTTCAATATTTGACTTTGACCAACTTTAATATCTGTTATTATTTTGGATTTGAATTACAAGTATGTTTTTCATCTGAATTATTTGAGTACAAATGTTTTCATTTCTATGTTTTCATTGTGATTCTATTTAAAATTTAAATAAATTAATATGTAAAATTTAAATGTCAAAATAAAATAGTTAGACTTAATTTATATCATTTTTTGTAGATGTAAAATATTATGACATTTCAATTGGTATCCAGAGCTTGTAAAAATATACTGAGGTGGATTATTTTTGGAAGTTGACATATTTAACTATTGTATTGATTTATATAAAAAATAAACCGCAAATTAATATTTGTTTAGTACATGTAAAGAAAATAATACATATCACATATAACGGTCTTATTTTGACCTATGAGTTTTATAATTTTTGTCATTTAGCGACTTAAAATGTGTAATATGATGACAACACAAAAATAAAGGCATCTGAACCTTGCCCGTTAACTATATAATTTTAAAGAAGTATATCAGATCGCAGAGATTTGGATTAAGTTTAATTGAATAGCAATCTAGTGTGCCCATGTCATCATATAATCTATTGGTGTAATTTCATGTATACCTCTCAAAAACTTGGAAATTACGTATGTCTCTGTCTAAAATTCATAATATCATATTTATCCTTTTAAACTTCAAAAACTCGCAAAATTATCCATTTTATTGTATCTTTTTTTTATTAAAATTCATTTTAAATTTTAAAAGTACCCATTTTACTCTATATTAGAAATAAAAAACATATGTAGCATGCTTTCGAAAAATATCAGTCTTCTAATTGGACGGTTTCCAAGGACAAATGTGTCGTTTCTCTACTTTTAACGCTTACACGAGCATATATCTACATGTCATTGTGCAAGTGTCAGAAGTAGAGAAATGACTCATTTACCCTTGAAAACCGTCCAATTAGAAGACTGACATTTTTCTAAAACATGTTACATATTTTTATTTTTCTAATAAAGAGTAAAACGGGTATTTCATATATTTAAAATGAGTTTTAGTAGAAAAGACTCAAAATGGATAATTTTGTGAGTTTTAAAGTTTAGAAGGGTAAATATGATATTATGAATTTCAGAGGGGAATACGTAATTTCAAAGTTTTTGAAGGGTATATATGAAATCCCTCCTAATATATTTCTCAAAATTAAAATTGAATCTAATTTGGACCACTTAAGCGGAAATGAACGTGTCTTATCTGCCTCAATAATCAAGATAGGAACGTAATCTCTTTTCCTGTATTTAGAGTTCAGAAGGATTTTATTCCTCAAAAGGAACAAAAAAGGGAATATGAAAATTAAGAACATTTTTATGGCGTGATGCATCACTATCAACATGCCGATCGCCCCCACCCCCCCCCCCCCCCCCCCCCCCCCCCCACACACACACACAAAGAAAGGGATCCGTATCCTCTTAGTTACCTGACTCAACACAATTGAAACGGACGGCCCAGATTTACTCTCAGCCGGTGCCTACTCGGGATGGTGCAGAGGGCCAGTATTATTTATACTTTGAGATTCATGCTATGTTAAAAAGAACAATTTTAGACCGTCCGATTCAATTGTACTCGGTCAATTAACGGGATGTGAATTCTAAAAAAAGTTAGTAAATTTGTACGAGAGCCGAGCAACAATTAATATAATATTTTTAATTTTTTAATTAATTTTTGGCATAATTGCTAGAGTGTTGATTGTATAGAAGACGAAATGGATTTAGAGAGAATGTCACAGTGCAAGGCTGATTTTAGCACCAATTACAATCATCATTCTCCCCTTGTTTTATTTAACAAAAAACGACAGTAATAATAATAACATTCGATCTAATTTTTTAGCCTTCTATACGTATCAAAACTAAAAAAAAAAATTACTGGTCAGGAGATAGAAATATCTATTTCTTGCCAAAAAAAAAATTGTTTCAGTTTGATTTTTTTTTCAAGAACTAACATTTGGTCTAGTGGCAAGTATAATGCCCTCCGTGTAGAAAATTACATGTTCGAAATCCGGATGAAAGAATCTTTTGTAGATTTTAAATAGTTGTGTGGCTTCACCTCCAACCTTTACTAAAAAAAAAAAAAATTATTTTTTTCATCATATATCATAAGAATCAATAGTTACAAAATTTAAAATATTTGATGAATGATATAATATATATATATACAAATGAAATCAATATGACATATATCATGCTTGTATTTATATAACAAGGCAACACTATCAGAAGTCATATCAAAATTGATTTATTTTGTTATAAAAGTAACAAGGATTCTAGTGCCACAAATTGTCACCTCTTATTTCTATTAATATATTTCAAATTTCAGATGATGAGTTTGAGACTTTGAGTCCTTGATCTTGATTTTCTTCACGAGGGATGATGTGATCCAAAAATTAATAATTATTAAAAACATTTCATACAAACTCAATCATTTATAAAATAATGATGTAAGTTAACTTCAATAGACAAATTTAGTGTGTTAAATGTTGAGGCTCTTGATCTTTTACAATACGAACTAAAATAATATATTAAATTTTGCGTTGTTACATTAAGTTTGGATTCGTCATTTCAGTTTTAACTAAAAATTAAATAAATGACAAAATAAGGTTGTAATAATTTGTGACATCAGAAATTCAAATTCAAGTGTGTTTTATGTATGAATTTTTTTAGGATTTTAGCAAATTGATCAGGAGCATTCATTATAGATCAAACAATTACTATTCGATTCAAAAAAAAAAAAAATGACGATTTGAAATCCTCCTCACTAACTATCAAGTTAATTAATTATATTGAAAGGATCACACCCCATAAAAACCATATCGAACCCTTTATAAACCCTATAAAAAGAACTCCGTATCAAATCCTCATTACAAACCTAGGGAGTACGGATTGATAGTAATGGCATAATTTATGCGAAGGATCCGGATTAAACGTGTTAAATTAGGTTTTAAAATTACAAATTAAGTAACAATAATAATAGCTCCCGTAGTGGAGAGTTCAAGGTCAAATGAGTGCTTGGGAGTTTGGGTTTGAGGCAAACTAAAAAACTCGGTCTCCAACCAAAATCTAAAGCTTAGACCAACATCCTCTCTTCAAATCCTCCCAATCTCCAATTAAATTAAGCCTTCCAATTTCCAAAACCCCACGAGCACTCGCCTTGTTTCACAACTACGGATTCCCTGTGGCATGTGAATATATAACATACCGTATAATTTTACTGACCGCAAAGGCCGAACTAGAAAATTTAGATTGAGTACGCTGAAACATAATGCAAAAAATGTTTAATGCGTGACATGTGAGATTTGAACTAAAATCTCCACAATCACAATGCGGCAAATTTGATATTTCACGAGAGATATTGAACTATATAAAAATTGAATTAAATTTTAAAATTATAGAAGTGGCTAGGCATCCTTTGAATTGATTTAAGATCTGTCCTTGCTACAAACTTTCTTCTCTCGTTTTGTGAAAGTCATTGAATGATTCGCTTCACGGTCTAGTGATGTATACTAATCACAAAGGATCCTCAAATATTATTTGTCACGCAGACCATCCTACGGCATTTGGGTTTGTGAACTGAAATTAAATATTTGCTGTTTAGCCTCTCTTGGTAACCAAATTTTGAATAAATGCCTCCATCCTTGAATTGCATGGGATGGGAACTTGTGAGGTGATTGTCTTTTTTTGTTTTGTTACTTTTTTTGAAATGGTTGACAAAAGTTGATGATAAAAAGTTAAAACTATGTTATTCATGAAATTTGTTGGTACCAGCTGACTTTGTAAGGTTTTCATGGTAATAGAAATCGGTGGCTAAGACTTCTTTCAAAAAAAAAAAAAATTGTATTCATGAAATTACCTGTCAAGATGTATAAATGTAGGATTCGGTATCAGAGTCTATTGCAAACATATAATTACATTTTATGTTTTAATGGATTCGCTTATTTTATAGAAGTTATGATTTTAATAAGTTCAAATTTGATTTTTTTATTTTTATTTTTGGTGATGATTGTATGGAAGTTTTACTTGTTCTCTTCCATATAAATTATGTGTAATCTCTCTTCTTATTGATTTAATGAAATTTAGTAGGCAAGAGCCTACGAGAACTAACCTTAATATAATAGTAATTGATGTTTAAAAATATTTGAAATTAGATGCTTAACCTTCATCTTTATCTAATAAAACCAACTACTTTAAAAAAAATACATCTTTGATAAAAAATTTCCAATTTTTTTTTTGAGTTGTACCTAAATAACAAACACTAGAACTTACAAATTTTAAGTTGTAAAAGATGCATTTAATTCAACACTCACCCAAATTGCCACGTGTCCCACTATATTAAACAAACAAATGATAATCCTGTTTGGAATAAATATAAATCACATACAAAGTTATTCTGCATATATTTCTCTCAAAAAAGTGATTCTGCATTTAGAGAAGATATGGTGTTTCCTTTTAACAGAAGAGTCAAGACTGACTTCTTTGGATAAGGCAAAGCCTTTTTCTTTGAAAAAAGATATAATAAACAAACTTCTTCTATAAAACTAAGAAACAATACAACTTGTTTACTTAATATACATGAGTATAATTAGGGTTTTCTTAAGTTCATCATGGCATTTGACGAGCTTAATTTCAAAATTTATTGGATTGATTTCAAACAACGAATTCAAACTATTGATTATCAAATTTTTAATTCACTAGTGATATATTTACATATCAAATTTTTAATTTTTCGAATTAATTATGTATAAAGTCAAGCAGTAAAAAAAGATGGTTTATGAGTTAATTTTAATAAATTTATTTTTCATTATTTTTTAACCCCTTGATTTTATACTTAATAATTCAAAATTTTATTAATTTATATGTGAACGCATCATTCGTTGAAGAAGACCAATTTGAACGGTTTGAATTCATCATCTAAAGTCAATCCGATAAGTTTTAAAATTAAGTTTACCAAGAGACTTGATGAGCTTCATAACCCTCTTGTTCTACTCAAGCTAAGAATATATAAAAGAGGAGAGGATTTAAATAATGTAGGAAAATAAGGATTGATTTGCCAATTTGCAAAGATGTGGAATAAAGAAGGGGAGGCAGATAGGTAGCATAAAAAGACTAGTAGGATACATGTAAAAAAGAAGAGATTTGAGGGGATAGATAGATATGTAGGGGTACAAGGAAATCCATCATACCGTTGCTAGGAAGGAATGAAACCCTAGTTTCGGGAATCGTACGGATTGTTGCTTTTGAGTCAGTTCGTGTTAGCCCTCCCAAATCTCTCCACCTAGCACCTCCTTTAATTAATCCTTTCTTCTTTTTCTCTGTCCCTCTATTATTGGCTGAAATCTGCTTTACTTTTCAGTTTTCATGATATAATCTCAACTTGATAGATTGTTAAACGAGTGAGTCTACGGTACTATACATAGCACCGATTGGTCCGTACTACATATTCATATTTTCGTTTTCAAAATTCTACGGCCGATCCGAACCGTGCAACATGATTTTGATATGATAATATACTTGTGAGCTAAATTTTCTATTTTTTTTAAAAAAAATTACTATTTTTTTAAATAGATAGAAAATCACTGTTTTTGGATGGTCCAGATTTTTCAAATTAAGTGATTTTCTATCTATCTTAAAATATAGTAACAAGTTCGAAAAATATAAAATTTAGTGTGTAAGTACATATTCATGTGAGGATCACGTGGTTCGGATCGACCATTAAAATTTTCAAAATAAAAATATGACTCCGTAGTACGGACCATAGACTCACTCTTGTTAAACACTCACTAGAAAGCCCGTGTTGTAATTTGTTTATTCTGAAAGAAAGGCCCATATAAATATGGTTTTTTATTAATATAAAATAATATAGAATATTAGAATGAATGAATGAACTTCAAGATTTTGATACATAGATGGAATGGAACCTAAAAAAAGTACGAATTCAAACAATAGATCAGAATTTTCTTTTCAGCTGTAATATTTGAATTGTTAGGATTCTATGAGGCCAACCAAAATCAAGCAATGTGTGATGAATTTAATGAATTCAAATTAAAAATCCGACTCCAGAAAATGGAGCCGATATGGCATATGAAAACTTCGATGCTCATTTTTATCCTATATATTATTTTATATTAATTCTATAAATAAAAAAATTATGTATGTAAATGGGAGATTATTCTATGCTACTGATAGAGAGCTACAAAACAGAGTATCTCTTCCGTTTATCATGAAATCAACAGTCTATACCCATAGAGATGTACGAGTTTGGTTGCATGCGAACTGTGGAATAGTTGAATAGCCAAAAGTAGGGGTAAAAATGGATCAGATACAGAACGGATAGTAGAAAAATTATATCCGTATTTTCTTATTTTTTGAATACGGATATAAATTAAATATTAGACGGATGCGAATCATTAATATTTATTAAAAAAATATATAAATGTTATTAACAAATTCAAAGTTCATAATATTAATCTAATTCAATTTAGCCATTAAAGGGTGGGTTGGCGACCCCAAATGTCAGTTCTGTTTACACCATGAATCGATTGACCATCTCTTTATCACTTGTACATTAGCTCAACAAATTTGGTTTTGGTTAGGCAAAAGTCAATTTGTAATGCAATCATGGACAACTTGGGATAGTATACTTGCATTTGCTTATTCTCTCGATTTCCTAGATAGAACAGGATTCTTAATTCTACTTAGTGCAGTTAGTTGGAGTTTGTGGAAACATAGGAATGAGGTTTGTTTCAATGCTTGTGCTGTTAAAAGTGCTAGAAATCTGATTTTACTAATTAAATCTCTTTGTTCTTATTGGGCAGGAAACATGAGCAAGAAAGTTAAGAATGTTGTTGGCGAGTGGTTGCCGATTATAGAAGATGCAATTCCTTTGAACCAGTACATGCCGATGGAGCTAGTACCTTTCTACTCGGGTGTAGAGGTCCCTGGACAGCAAGGAGCTGCTGCTGCTGAGGTGCTACCATAGTGGAAAATGAAGATGCTCCACCAATTTTGCCGTATAGTTATACTTAGCCTTAGCCCAATTCTTTGTGGCTTAGTTTTAGCAAATTTAGCGTACTTTTGGTGCCTTGCTAATAGCAAGCTTTGGCGGTTATATTGCCTTTTACTAATTTTTGGTTTGAAAAGAGAGAACATGAATTCTAGCCTAATGGATAGATAAAAACTGGTCTTTGTAATTATTATATTTCAGAAATGAAATGGGCTTTTTTGCCTTTTTAAAAAAAAATTAATATTAATCTAATTATAATAATGAATAACATAATATATATTAAACTATATGGTATATATCTACTATTTTGATATAGATAATAAAAATTCAAAACGATATTCATGTATATTCGTATCCACAAAAATATTCCGATATCATATTTGTATCTAATTTTCAAATACGGATCACATATTATCCGCTTCGTTTTCATCCCTAGCCAGAGATTTGCAAATTTCTGAGATGGAAAAAAAAAAGCACTGTTTGAAAAAAAATAGACAATACTTGTATATATGCGACAGTTGAATCTTGAATGTATTCATGTAAATCTGGCATGAACATGACAATACATATATCGAATTCATGCACCGGATTATTTTTCAGAAGCTCTATGTGTGTGGTAGCAAAAATATATAGAAGATAAATAAGAAATTACTTTATAATTTAGATAATGCCTCACTAGACAAATTAGATTAGTCTTATAATATTTTTACTATTTATTAAGATGGTTTGAAAATCGCTGTTTTCCAATGGTGCAGAATTTTAATAAAAACAGCGATTTTCAAACCATCTTAATAAATAGTAAAAAAATTCCAAAAAATGTAAAATTTGGTCTCCAAGCACATTTTAATATAAATTGAACATCTAACGGTTTGGAAATATCGTTTGAAGTCAATTTGATAGGTTTTAGAGTCGCGCTCACGGAAGGGCTTGGTGAGCTTAGGAGCACCCTAGTTCTACTCCTGATATGTATGCATGAAGTTAATGCCAATCATTTTCAAAGAATGATTTTTCATCATCATGGAATATAGTTCCTTCAAAAGAGAACACACTGGAATTAAGCAGAAGAGTCTTGTTGTTATGGTTTTTTTTTTTCTTTTTTTTTTTTTTTGTAAATTTTCTTATGGTATGTTTCAACATGATATATCAATATAAAATTTATTCAATCCCCGCCCCCCAATTTTAGCACAAGGATTTAGGATACAATATACGATAAATTAAAGGACCATTAAACAATCAGATACTAAAGTGAGAATATCTGCGTCCAACTTTTTTTGGAAAGATGACGACGGCTGACATCAGATTATGGCCAATTAGCTCCATATTGGTTTTGAGTAGGGTTAAAATGTACTGTTAGTTTTGTACTTCAATTATAATTTATATTTTTATCTTTATATTTAAAGTTCAAACAATTGATCCGAATCAGTCAACATGATCTACAAATTAAAATGTGTATAGGGACCAAATTTTATATTTTTTAGAAAATTTTAACTATTCTTTTAGATAGGTACAAAATCACTGCTTCTGGACCATCTAAAAACAATGATTTTGTACCAATCTAAACAAATAGTAATTGTTTTTCAAAAAATATAAAATTTGATTTTCAAAGCACATTTTTAATATGAATACAATGTTAAGCGGTTCAAATCGACTGTTTGAACTTCAAAAATAAAGATAAAAATATGAGATATAGTTAAAGCACAAAACTAATGATATATTTTAACCCTACTCTATTAGTTTATATCACGTTAACTATTTATTGTTCATGGTTTATTTTAGCTATATATAAACTAACAATTTTCAATCCGATGTTATATAATTTTGAGTGATGTACACTTAAAAGAAATGACATATTTTCATAAAAAAAGTTTCATATAAAATAACATATTTTTATAAAAAATAAATTAATAAAAATAATAATTATTTAATAATAAAAAATAGACCAACATATTATCATACAAATGTAAAATATATTCTTCAATGACATGCCTGTGAACTTTCTTTTTCTGGTACATAACATTTTTTTTAAAAAAAAATCATCAAAATAAGTTGTATTATTTGTTGTTGTCATATTATGCCGAAATTTTTATTTATACCATAATATAAAAAAAATTAAACCAAAACACTCCAGTTTTGGAGGAATTCGATTTCTACCCAGGCCGCACTGGCATTCTGCGGCCCCAAACATTAGAGTCCGCACAATGCCAATACAGCCCCAGTCAGGAGGGCCGCACAATACCCCTCGGCCCTATTCAATTTTTTTTTAAATCCTTTGATTTTAAAGCTATTCATTTGAAGGGTTTGGACTTTGTGTTAGAACCCTCTAAGCCCTCGGCTTTGGAATGTGTGTAGTTACATAAAAACCAAAAAAAAAAAAAATATGGGGCTGCAAGGGCATTGTGCGGACTCCAATATTTGAGGCCACAGCATGCCACTGCGCCTAGGTAGATATCGAATTCCCCAGAAATATGGGTGTTTTGGTTTATTTTTTTTTGAGAAAATGTTATAAATAAAAATTTCGGCACATTATGACACCTTCTGTTATAATATAATGAATTTTGTTATTATTATAAGGGTTATAATCTTTTCCATGTAATTTATATGTATCTGTTTATCTAAAATAGAGATAAAATCATGTTTACTTAAATGAGATTGACAAATAACTTCCTTATATGATATAAAAAAAATGGAAAGAAATAAAAACATAACTAATCAATTATCAATCAATCCAAAAATTTCATAAAAAAATTTAAAAAATGAAAAAAAAAATCAAGACAGAGAAAAGACAGACTACATAAATTTGTGGCATGTATCTAAATAAATTTAGATTTCTACACATAAAAAAGAATTAAGATATATAAAATCAAAAGAAAACAAATTATTTGATTGGATAGTTGATATTCTATCCGAAATTTCATCTTTTAATCACAATTATTGACGGATCAGAACATCTATCTGCTTAATATAAGATTAGAGTTATATGTGTTCGGTTTCTAATTAAATTAAATTTTCTTTGTTTACTATAAAGAGGAGGTTCAAATGCTTCCATTTTTTGTGCCTCCACCATGCCTCCATTTTTAAAAACTTTAATAACTTAAAATTTAAAACTTAAAAGTCAAAATAAATCCGTTGGATATGATCTACATCATTTTATCTATGTGCTCATAAAAAATTATCACATTTTAATTTTGTTTTTATGTGAATCAATAAGTTGAAAAATCAACGTCTAGAAATTATCCACATTAGTACTTTTTTATGAGCTCTTGATGACAACCAAAACAAAATTGAAATGTCATAATTTTTTACACGTGCATAGATAAAATGATGTAGATCATATCCAACGGTTTTATTTTGACTTTTTAGTTTTAAATTTTGAGTTATTAAAGTTTTTAAAAATGAAGGCATGGTGGAGGCATGAAAAATGGAGGCATTTGAACCCGCCTCTACTATAAATTAGTAAAAGAAACACACCGATCATTTCGCATTAATTTCTGCCTTACTCATACTAGTGCCTCGCTTTTAAACGAATATTTCTTGTTACGTTATTGTCCTTTTAAAGAAGTTGCTTGTACCATGCTTAAGAAAACACATGGTTTTCTTTCTTTTTCTTCTTTTAAGAAAATAGCAAACTATGGATCCAGTACTATTAGACCAATAAAAAGAGTTGCAAGTTTAATATGTACAGGAAATTATATAAGAGACGAAGAAATAAAGGACGAAAGAAGAAAATACAAATTTTAAGAAAAAACTTCTAATTTCCAGAGGACTAAAATGATTTCTCATTGTTATCCTTTTCTTAACTATTAATTTTCCATTTTCCGAAAAGAAACAGGCTACTCATTTCATTGGGGAAACATGAAAATGGACGCCTCCATTAAAGAAAAATGGAGAGCAACTCAATCCTAGCATAACAAACGAAAAACAAAAGAAGAAAAATCCCAAATGACAAATCTTTACTCTTCTGAGCAATAATTAGACGCCTCCTTAATTCCTCATTAATTCCCTAATTCGATTTCCCTCCCCCCATTATCTCTCTTTGTATATAATCAGAGCGAGAATTTGAAAGGAGAGGCGATGAACAGAGGTATACACTCATGAGGTTGGGTTTCCTAGCTTCTTCATGACCTCCTCTCTCTTTCTCTTTCTCTTTCTCTTTCTCTCTGTAACAAAAAATAAAATGCAAAACATTGCAGAATTCCCAATCATCCTTCTCCCTTCAAAGGAAACACCCATCATTTCCTCTCATTAATGCCCCAATTCTAACTTACAAATTGTATACTTCCCTTTCTCAGAAAACAGAGGCCCCCTCTCCCCTATAAATTTCCCCTCAATTTTCAATCTTTCAATCCACACATCAAACCCAAATCCAAAACCAAATAAAATGAAACCCTCTTCTACCTCCACGAGCTCCTTCTACGCCTTTGTATCTGAGGGGCTTGATGAACTCGAACGCAGCCTTTCGTCGAATACCTTCATGTCAATTGATTTCCTCTGCCACGTCATCTCCTTTCTGAGGTCCCTCCATTCTCAAATCGTAGTCCTGGTGCAAAAGCTCCATCTACCAGTTGGAGATAAGTGGCTGGATGAATACATGGATGAGACCTCGCGAATTTGGAAAGCTTGTGATGCAATCAAATTGGGGATTACGAGTTTTGAAACATACTGTGTGCATGGTTCTACTTTTCTTTCTCGGCTAGACGACTGTCTCCGCCACCCCAACCCCAATTCTGTTCGACAGGTAATTATATATCGAATCAGGGGTTTGCTGCTATATATGGAAAGTTGCAAAAAGATTTTGTTTTATCCTCAGTAACTTAACCTGCACCTAGAATGCTTGTTTGTTCTATCTATAAGATAATATATTATTTATTTCCATTTCAGGTGATATCGGCTGCCTCTGCTACAACGAGAGAGGCAATAGCCTTAGAACAAGATAACCGATCAGTTGCTAGAACACGAATCGAGCCACTTTCTCTGCAATTCAACGAGTGCCAACCGATGGAATACTCAAAGCTCAATGGATTCAACGGGTTCAGAGGGGTTCTCTATGCATTGTCTAATGCAAGCTCTCTCCTTCTGACGATCACAAGTTGGGTATCTGTTTATTTCTCCCCTGATTTATCGTATTGCCGCACGACTATCGATGCAGACAAAAGTTTCGGATTGGGTTATATCAGTTCAATGGAAAGGTTGAAACAGAGAATTGTTAGTGAGGTAGAGGCAAGTGGAAGCATAAGAGGGGTGATGATGTGTGAATTTAGGATGGTGAAGGAACTGGTAGAGGAGGTAAAGGGAGAACTGGATAGGTGCGGTTGTGTCAGGACGGGAGATGGGGTGGATAAGCTGAAAGGGTGGGTTGGTGTGTTGAGGTCTGGCACAGAGAGTTTGGTGTGTCAGCTAGATGATTTCTTTGATGAGATTGTTGAAGGGAGAAAGAAGCTATCTGATCTGTGCAGCCATAGGTGAAATGATGAGTTTTAAGATAATTAGGGTTTTGTCGGGAAAAAAAGCAGAGGGAACTGAGGTTTTTAATTAATTTGAATATTTTAAGTTTTGTTTTGTTTTTTAGTGGAGGTTTAGTGCGGAAGAGATGTTGCCTGTTGCCATAGTAAGTTTGACATGACAGATTTTTCATTTTTGAGGTGATCATTAAACTTCTCATGCAATTTCTAAGAGATTTTCAACTTGATAACACACTAAATCTTGGTCTTGAAGCTACTAGTTGTGTAGCTAATTATATCATGCTAATTAAGTTTAATTTGTCTTTGTCATAGCTATCTTAAGTCGGATAATTGTGATAAATACATAAAGCAATGATATTATATTTTAATTTCTCAAATAGTACTATTAATAAAATGCAACCCAAATAACAAATAAAGAGATGGAATGTTGTTTCTATCTTGAAAGGAGAAAGGTTAAGAATCAGTCTAGTCATGCGAAGAACAAGGCCTAAATAGAAAGATTGGAAACTTTGTTTTATTTTGCCCAACAAAACAAATCTCTAAAAGAGATGGAGCATCTTTTACACTCTTTAAGGGAAAGAAACGAACCTTTTGTTCTCTTCTCATCGCTTTCTCCTCTCTCTATTTTTCTTTTCTCTCTCTTACTTTTGAAGGTTGGTTTGTTAAAATACTATTAGTGGTGTTTCATTCCCTTCTCTGTCATCATTAGTCCTTCCACTATAGCAAGAAAGGGGGAGTAATGCAAAATGAGGGTTGAGTTGGAGATTCCTTGTTTCATCAAAACACAAGGACAAAAAAGATACATATATTAATTTGATTTTGTATATATGTATTAGTACAAACCTGTGTATGTTTTCTATATCATTGTTTTGCAAGGATACATTGCATGTGTATAATTAAGATAACTTTTCGTCATTGCTTAAATTGGAAAGAACATAGCTAGCAGATACACAGACCAATAACAGCATACATGTGCAAAAATATTGCTTTTGAACGAAGATAAAGGAGTCCTTAACGCAAAAGGTCACGTTCCTCGTTTATAAAGCGTGTTCATAACTCCATCCTGCACTAACTATCAAAGTTTCTGGTTTTAAGAGAATATGAGCAATAAATATGGAGTAGAACTAGGGTGCTCCTAAGCTCACCAAGCCCTTCCGTGAGCGCGACTCTAAAACCTATCAAATTGACTTCAAACGACATTTTCAAACCGTTAGATGTTCAATCTATATTAAAATGTGCTTGGAGACCAAATTTTACATTTTTTGGAATTTTTTTACTATTTATTAAGATGGTTTGAAAATCGCTGTTTTCCAATGGTGCAGAATTTTAATAAAAACAGCGATTTTCAAACCATCTTAATAAATAGTAAAAAAATTCCAAAAAATGTAAAATTTGGTCTCCAAGCACATTTTAATATAGATTGAACATCTAACGGTTTGAAAATGTCGTTTGAAGTCAATTTGATAGGTTTTAGAGTCGCGCTCACGAAGGGCTTGGTGAGCTTAGGAGCACCCTAGTTCTACTCATAAATATGTATTATGTAAAGTGAGGTTATATATGGTAATATGTATAGAATATATTGGTCCATACTTTAGATTAATATTTTCATTTTCTTAGATGGTCGATCTCAACCTTTTAGTATGATATTCATATAAAAATGTATTTGCAGAATAGATTTTACATTTGTTATAATGTTTTTACTATATTTTCAGATAGGTAGAAAACCACTACTTTCCATCAAAAGATTTTATACATATCTGAAAAAATAGTAAAAAGATTCTAAAAAATATAAAATTTGATCTACATGTACATTTTCATATGATGAATTGGTGATAATATTGAACGGTTCAAATTGACTATTTGGACTTTGTAAACGGTGATATTAATTCAAAGTACATACCAATGTACGCTATGTATAATACCATAGCCTCACTCTATACATACATTATGTATATGTAAGCTCTCCCAAAAACCAAAAAAAAAAGAGGAAAAAAGAAAAAGAAAAAGAAAACAAAAACAGATGGGCCCCTTCAGTTATAGTTGTTGGTTAGCAAATGCAAAGCATTTTAGAGGGAAATAAATCTGCTGCGATCCTCTCGGATCGCAGGGTTTTTGCAATTCCAATTCCAACCATTCACATGTTTCGAGATTCATGCACAAAAACTAAATTCTCAAAAGAATTCTGAGTTTTATCGTTTAAATGGTTGAGATTAGAATCGCAGCAGATTCGCTTCCATTTTAGAGGCATAAACCAATGGAGTATAGACAAAAACAACTTTTTGATATTTGAAAAAGACGCAGAAGCAGAGAAGCTGAGCATGTCTGAAGGTTAGATGTACTGAGTAGTAACTAGCAGATGCAAACAATGATTAAAGGTTTCTGGAATGGCAGCTGTAAACTTTGTAGGAGTTTGGAAGGACAATCGCTCTTTAGCGCTTTTTGCCAGTGCCTTTGTCTTTCCGCACTGAGACAAAAATTAGAAACAAAAGTTATTTTTTATGTAAAACAACAAGTTATTTCAATTACGAAACTTATTGAATTAATAAAAAACAAAAAATATAAAGAAACACATCTATTCAGAGGCTAAATCATTATCTTTTATTTGAAAAATTTTAGGTTTAAAATCTTAATTTCTATACTGAAGATAATTTGAAAATTTTAACATTCATCACATTCTAAAAAATAAACAACAAAAATGTGAAACAAACTATCACATTTCCTAAGATTTACTAAGAATAGCGAAGCATCCGATATAAAATGACGAGATAACTATTAAAGGCTACAAATCAAGGGCTAGTTCTCCGACTTTTGAGTCATGCAAATGTTTTCTCATGCTTTATTTATTTTTCGTTTTCAATCTCTTATATATATTCTCTGGCTTTATGTTGAAATATATATAGCCAAAAAACGGGGTTAGAATCCACCACATCTGAAGCTCTTCAACAGAAAAACTGACAAAAACGCATACTGCAACATTTGCATTCTACAACAGGTCATAATCTAAAGATAAAAAAAAGGTGAAAATATTAGCATAGACAATTCAGCATTAATCCTTCACAGAATCGCTATACAACGGAATTTCATTACCACAAAAATGAATTCTAAGTATTGCTAAACACCGAAGGATGAAATGAAATTCAGGACAATTCATTGCCCGTTAACCCCATGTGCCATATATAACCAACTCCATATCGGGCATCTAGGCATTTTACATCCCTAAAATTAAATATAAATATATTCCAAGGAAGATGTTGTTGCCAATTACTCTGTTATCTGCAAAATGATTTTTTGGAAGCAGTTGTAAAAATTAAAGGCTAACAGCAAAATTTCATTGATTATTTCTCGTTCTAAAGTTCGACTAAAACTGAAAACTACTCATACATCAAACACTGGCAGGGCAAATTGTGATGCGAAAGCCTCAACTTGGTTACGCAACTCAATAATATCATTATTGTTTTGTAGGCCCTTTGAAAAATCCTTTTGAATTTTACCATGCTCCTTTACCACATTGCTTGCTATCTTTGCAGCTCTTAAGAGAAATTCTGCCATTATCTCAAAGTCATTTTCGACACAACCTCTTGTTGTCATGGCCGAGGTACCTGTCATAATATTTTTATTTTTAATAAAAAGAAAAAGAAGAGCAAGACAGCATTTTCCATGATTTTTCAGTGCTATAATACATAATGCAACGGTTGTGCCATAGTGAATGAAAAATCTTACCAATCCTGACACCACCAGGGGATATAGAGCCGTTGTCACCATAAATTGGGGTTTTGTTGATTGATACATGACATGCCTCGCACACTTTCTCATAAATTTTTCCTGATTTAAGTTAACAACATTGTTAATAAATGACTAACAAATACGTGCAGATTATCATAATCCATGACAAAGCTTTATGAAAATTACACCAGGTCTCTGTTGTGCTAATCTGAAAAACAAATATTCTTTAAATGGATACATCAATCAACATCTGAAGCATTTTAACTAATATCTGCTATTATTTCTGTTTTCTTCTTTCAGTTTTTCCTTCCCTTAACTGTTCAAATAGATACAAAAAAATTTATGGCTTTCATTTCCTTCTTGCAGATCTAAGGCTCTCCAATCGATGCTATACCTCTACTTTGTTTTTCAAGAAAAAAAAATGAAGATATTCATAAAATAATTGTATTATACAATCACTCAACTTCTTGTTTTGTAAAATAAAGAAGTAGCTGAATCATAAAAAAAGTTAAATTAGGAACAATTATTGTTCTCAGTCTAAATAAAATAAAGTCATTTAATTTCATTAAAAGAAATCTTTAATTTTTGGCACAAAAATGACACTTCAAATCATTTTTTTTATGCAACTTGCAACAGAATGTACTTCAGTTCTGTGTGAAAAGTGAATATTCTAATGAAAAACTCTAAAGTGATTAATAAATATCACACAATACCAAACAATGTGTGACACTTAAAAGTCCAAACATGCCTCATTGTTTTTGTGCTCCAATCATGCCTCACATCATTATCTCCATATTCAAAGTCCAAACAGTCAATCCGAACGGCTCAACATGATCTCCTTATTAAAATGTGCTTGGAGACCAATTTTTTTTTTTTTAAACTTTTTTTACTATATTTTTAGATAGGTAAAAAAACCACTGTTTTTGGATGGTCTAGAAACAATGATTTTATACCTATCTAAAAAAATTAGTAAAAAATTCTAAAAAATATAAATTTGGTCTCAATACACATTTTAATATGGAGATCATGTTGAATGGTTCGGATTGACTGTTTGGACATTGAAAACGGAGATAAGGATGCGAGGCATGATTGGGGCATTTTAACCCTACTCTTCTTAATATACTTATATCCTAGAATTATTATACATTTAACTTTATTACCTTGTTAGCAGACAACAGCCTAATAGGCAGTGTTGAGAAAATACAAGTTTGTGGATAGGCTTATAAACAAACTATCTTTCATTTGATTCCTCAATTGTAATTTTTATTGGAATAAATTATTTTCATTGAGAAAAACATTGATTGCTTCAACTCCAAATAAAGCACTTCAGAGCTATAGTACTAATGACTGGGCAAAAATATCACCAAAAGGGTCAACAAGGTCAAAACAGGTGGATTATAATTACCTGTCAAGCCAAATGTTCTGAGGTCCCACAGAATCAAGTGGTTGTCAGTTCCACCAGTGACCAGCCGGCACTTTCTCCTAAGCAATGCACAAGCCAGTGCCTGCGCATTTTTCTTGACTTGAACAATATATGCCTTGTACTCTGGCGTGGCAACCTGCTTGAGAGCAATCGCCAATGCAGCAATATGGTTGTTGTGGGGTCCTCCTTGCATAGAGGGGAAAACTGCGAAGTTTATACGGTCCTCATAGTCATACTGCTCAGCTGGTGCTTCTTCGGCAGGTCGCTTGGGGTGTCTTGGGGTACCTGGTGTAGGGGTGCCAGCATGCCTGCGCCTGATTCTTCCCCTGCGGAAGAAGATTATGCCGCCACGCGGGCCCCGCAGGCTTTTGTGGGTGGTTGAGGTCACAACGTCGCAGTATTCAAAAGGGCTTCGGCACTCCTACGTTAGAGAACAAATGAATCAATTAAAAGGTTAAACAACATTTTAGATGCATGCAGGTGACGATTGTCTCCCAGTGATTACTAGCAAGGAGTAGATTTTATAGATTAGGTAGGAGCACTTATTTCCTTTGTTTTTTGTTTGTTTATCTTGGGTTTATTAATGTTTAGTTGAAGGTCTCAGTGCATGCATCGAAAAAATTAAAGACTTCAGGATCTAGTTTAGTCCAAAATACCATTAAGATAAAAAAAAAATTATTGGAGTTGAAACCTATCCAGTTGACACATACCAGAATATACCTCCTCACATGTACAAACAACATGGTTAACCTTGATAAAAAGATGTTTTAAATACCAAATCTCAACAGAAATAATTCTGATATCTTTAACAGAAATACCCTATCAGAATTAAAAAAAATGCCACAAACCAACAGATAGTAAAAGGTTTAGTTTTCAAACCTTTGCAGCTACAAGACCGCTTATGTGGGCCATATCACACATGAGCACGGCCCCACACCTCTCGGCTATCTGCCTTAGCCTAGCAAAGTCCCACTCCCTGGGGTATGAGCTGCCTCCACATATCAAAATTCTTGGGTGAAATTCGACCGCCCTCTCCTCCAACTTCTCATAGTCAATGTACCCGGTAATATGATTAACCTTGTATGACAAACTCTCAAAGAATATGGATGCACCTGATACCTTCTTCCCACTTGGTGTATAGTACCTGTATGAACCATGCTTAGCACAATTTAAAACATTGAATTTTACAAATAACTTTCAACAAATCTGAATTTTTCTATAAGCACCTCATATTATAGTTAAAATGATGTCCAATGCAAATAAGCAAATTTTCCTAACTATTCCAAGCAAACTTGGAGCACAACCTCTTGAAAATCTGATTTGGTATTACATCTAATAGTCAAGTATATCATTTCAAATATCTAAAAACAAATTTAGAGAAAATGTTGGGTTCTACATGCCTTCTTTGTAAAAGAAGGTCGAATTCCAACATACCCATGGCTAACGTGGCCGCCAGATGGTGAATCCAGACCCATAATTCTATCCTTGGGCATTAACAAACCGGTAAAAACGGCAAAATTAGCTGAGGTGCATGAATAGGGTTGCACATTGACACCCCAAGATGAAGGGTCAAGATCGAATGCAGCCAGAGCTCGGGAGTGGCACAGCTGTTCGATCTGATCAATGAAGTGATTGCCGCCATAGTAGCGGGCCCCAGGTAGACCCTCTGAGTACTTGTTTGTCAGGTGGCTTCCGAGTGCATCAAGAACCGCACGGCACACAAAGTTTTCAGATGCAATCAGTTCAATTCCTCTTATCTATTATGAAATAAGCCGAGAATTAACAGATATTAATTTAAGAGTTTCATATCAAGCCCAGTTATTACAGCATATTTGCAATCAACCAGTTATGCATCTGACCTGTTATGAAATAAATCAAGAATTAAAAAAATTCACTTGGGACTTTTCTTCAAATGAAACCCTGTCTTTACTGTAGAAGTTACTATTAACACTTCCAAATATGATCCTGCTATACAAACTCTTGGGTTCTTTTGCAAGTACAAGAAAGAATAATTAAAGCAGAAAGTTGCCCCTAGAATTACAATTTTTAATTTGATTAAACATTTCAAAAACAAAAAGGATTTAATTGAAAATTGAATTAAACTCAGTACTCAAGCATTAGATTTCAGTCCCTGATTCCCCTTTTACAGGACAAGAATAAAGTGAGTTCCTCACTTTATTCCACCTCCCTATTAAAAAATCAAACACTACTGCCAGATATGATTTAGACTTTTTAATTTTCTGAGGCAATGACCTTCTAAATTTCATTAAAAAATAAAATTGAAAATACAAGGTGGCATATACAAAGAAGGAAACAGATGGCAAAAAACTTAGAACCTACAAAGTGAAAAAATAATGATGATGAAAAAATACATGTGTGGGCTATATTACCTTAATCTAGCTAGTCGTTAATCATTGGTCTCTTTATGATTTAGACTATATTTGTTATGTAGGTTTATAACAGCAATAATAAAATTTATTGTGCATGCATTCATTAGCTGATAATCCCATCATAAAATGGAATTGAAAATCTCAGGGAGAACCTAGTTAAGCAAGCACTACATAAATGTAAAACACCCAATGAGCACTCCTACAGGAGAATAAGCCCAATTCTGGTCTAAACCTACTAATTCCCAAATCAGAAATTACAGAACTTAGACATCAAATTCATTCACTGATAATCCCATAATAAAAATGGAACTGCAGATTACTGCGAGAATCTAGCTAAGCAAGCACTTGATAAATGTAAAACACCCAACGAGCACTCAGGCATAAATCCAATTCTGGTCTAAACCTACTATATTTCAAATCAGAAATAACAGAATCGAGGCCATTATATATCAAATTAAATGATTAAATCAAGTCTGATACCAAGTTTTAGTAACTATTATTTGGCAAAGGACCTCTCTTAAAGTACAGTTGTTTTAACAGGAACGAAATAAACTCTGGGCAAACCCCCACTGAACAAAACCCTGCCGAAATGAGTAATTTCCAAATTCTCCTCATCAAATAGCATAACTACATGGCTAGGTCTTATAAAACGTTTACAAATTACTAAAAAAATTAATAGAACCTTTATTACCTGGCGATGCTTCTCCTTCTCCATAATTTGAAACACATCAGGATCAGCTAAGGAGAGAGGCAAATTACCCCACTCACGAACAGCTGCACGGCGCGATTCCATACCGGGATCAGGTTCCCGTTCGGATCTCTTGGAGGGAGAAGAACATGAAGAAGAAGATGAGGAACGCGGCCGCTTGAAGCATAACGGGTAACCTAACAAGTTAACCGGGGCGGGTTCGAATTCGGGCTGAGAGATGGAGGGCATGGAAGACATTGCGCCTGGAGCACGGAGCGCGAGAGAGAGATCGGAGTCGGGTTCTACTCGGGAGATCTCCATTACAGAGCAAAAAAGGGTACGAAGGATAAATTGTGAAGCTTCAATTTGTATTATTAGACGCACAGGAGTTGGGGTAGATAGAGAGAGACCGGTGGGAGAGGTAGATAGATTGAAAATGGAGAATCGAATCGACAGAGGTGGGAGGCAAAGGAGAGAGCGAGAGAGTTCAAAATATATATACACGTGGTGGACTTCTTCTACAATTTGAACAACGTCACTTTTGTTGCTTAGATATCATTGCGCCGTGTTTAGGCACCGAATTGACTTGCAAAAGATTTGGAGAAGGAAACGAATATATTTGTTGGTTGAACTTGGGACAGTACGTACTGGTACACCAAGGAGGCTATATTTCACGATGAATCCGTCACGTTTGTTTGTTTTAAAATTCATACATACATATATATCTTAAAAACTTCCTTATAAAACTAAAGAGATATATCTGCACGACTAATTCCAAATGAATCCGTCACATTTTTTTATATCTTATCTTTTAGATTTAAATATGAGGGTATATTCTGATCTAAATGTAAAATTTTACGACTAATTCCAAATGTATAAAAATGAAAAATCAATGCTACTCTATGAACTCGACTAGATCTGTACGCAAAATGCACTGTAATTGTTCATTCTACTTGTATTACTAACCGTTTATTCTTTCTGACGGTATATTGCCTCTCGTAGGTCCAGGTTCACTCGACAACATTGTTGTTCCAGAATCTGAGAACCTGGATTAAGATTCGGGTAAAAAACGTGATAGACCGACGAGAGCAAGCAAAATTTACACGTGGCTGATAATAAGTGGTACTGTATGCTCTATTCGTGGAACAGTCGCTTGGATTCATGTATGGCTGTGCGCCGTAGTTTGCAACGTAGACAATGATGTCAGCATCTATTGCGGATTGTCTGCTTCTAGAGAACAAAAATACGCATATTGAATCCAGACAGAATACGACACGTGTCCATGATGTCTATTATGTCTTCATACAAAGAATGTTTCATTGTACAGGATAGCACCGCTATGCAAGCTGTAATTTCTTTGTTTGGATATATTGTTCGCTGACCTCTTGTTCCAATTATTGCAATGAATCTCTGGTGGGACTACCCCATACTTGTTCAGTACCCGGGGAATGCCGGGATAGATAAAGGGGTTGGGTTTACGGATTATGTTAGATTGTTAGGCGTCCGGTCCTCCATAACGGGCTGGAACGGGCCAAATGAGGCTGATTGCGGGCTGGGCTCAGAATTGCAACGCAAGTACTAGTGAAACCTACCAATTTTTTGAGATATTTTTCAACATGTTTTGGTCGAATATATAAATGATTGAAAAATTATTTCCGTACCGAAGAAAAAAAAAATGAGCTTGAGAGAGTTAGAAATTTTTGATTTTTTGGAAAAAATTTACTATTTTTTAGAATTTTGAAAATCACTGTTTTTTCTGAATTTTTTATTATTTTTTTATTTAATGAAAAGCTATGATTTTTAAAAATTCTAAATAAAGTAAAAAAATTTCAAAAAATGTAAAATTTGGTCTCCAAGCACATATCAATATGAAGATCATATTGAG
Source organism: Carex myosuroides (assembly GCA_028015225.1). NCBI lineage: Eukaryota > Viridiplantae > Streptophyta > Magnoliopsida > Poales > Cyperaceae > Carex > Carex myosuroides. The sequence continues at coordinate 11,223,199 of CM051475.1, read as the reverse complement.
AAGTTCGAATTGACTGTTTGAACTTTGAAAATGAAAATATGAGCGAGAAGTTAAACACCATGTTTACTTTCCAGAGCATGATAGTCCAACATCTCTATGTATATATTCAAAATTTAATATCAGTAGACACAGAACAAATCTTATTTTAATAGTAACATAAAGACAAGTTTGACATGTGCGATTAGAGAGAGAATTTTCAAAAAGAGAGATAAAGAGAGAGAGAGTGAAGAGAAGAGTTTTGCATGATTTGTCATGCATGTGTTACTTGACTTTTATTTAAAATATCTATTAATTATGTGAATACATTATCACTAGCTATATATTGGAAAAGAGTTGACAAGAATGCAATTAATTGGCCTGATACTCAGTGGCGGAACCAGGAATGATCGGTAGGGCGGCCTAACTAGTTTCTCTCAGGATTTCAGTAGGGAGTGCCAAGGACCTAACTAGTTTAGATTGAAAGGAAACAGAGCTGCTTATATCATATAAAACAGAGGGGTGCCAAGGGCCTAATCTGCTTATATTCTCTGTATATTTTTCTGGGCCAAGGGGGGCTAGGGCCCAGGCCTTGGTTCCGTCCCTGCTGATACTAATTTTGGTTAAGTTTGAAAGCCAATTTAGTCATGAACAAGAATGTGTTAGCTTTGTTTGAATTGTTGATACCAGTTAATTAGATTACCCACCAGCACATTTCCATCTTTGATAAATGTGTGCTGGTTGTTTCTTAATTGTTAGCACGTACTTGTACTATTTGTATTTTGGAGTGCTTTCACCCAAACACGTGCTCAATAGGTGGGAAACCAACATTTCTTATATCAACAAAACTTATTGAATTCGATTAGAGCTATCCTGTTAAGTTTCTAAAAGAAGATTGCAATAATATTTTGGCTGTTAGTATCAGAGAAGAATTGAAGGTCCTTAAATTCACTATGAAGAATGAGTTAACTTCTTTGAAGAAAAAGATGTTGCGTCGCATTATTTCCAATGGCAATGTGGATAAGTTCTTAAGTATAGATTTTTCTAATTTTATATCACAATATCATGTTTTTAAGGATGAGTTTCTCAATATGGTCGGATCTACTTCGATCCAAATTCAACTTAAATATACTTTAGATCAGTCAATCTCTTATATTGTGTATCTCTTATTTTGTATCTAATGTTATGAAATACTATAATATGGAGTTACAATGAACTTTAGGAGCTTGAGATATTAGATTTTTTTTTTGTCAATTTTCTTTTTGGTTTAATGGTATGAGATACTGTCATCTCGTAGTTTGTTGGTGAGTCCTGTCACATGCACTTAAAATTCAAGTCTTGTTGATTTTTTTATAAACTTTAATAGAATTTTTTTTTTAGAAGTTTCCATGTTTGGAGTTTGGACACTAATGTTAATTAATTTCCATCTTATTTCTATTAAATGAGTGTATATCATGCACTTAATTAATTTATGCAATAAAAAAATCGGTAGTATAGAATTACAAATGGAATTCGGAAAAGAGATTGCAAAAGTTAGTTGACTAATGACTACCCACTTGGCTTTCATGGAATTCGTTAAATGAGTGTCGAACTTGAACAAACAAGACGTTGAGCGTTGAAGTCATAGATCAGTGGTGTCGAGAATAAAGGCTAATTGAGGAGAGTTCAAATATCACTATTTTGTGTCTCTATCATGTCTTCATATTTTAAATATCAATAATTTAAAATTTAAAATTCAAATATCAAACTAAAACCGTTAAATTTGATTTATATCATATTCTCTACGCACATATAAAAGATTACGACATTTTAATTTTATTTTGATTGGTATCAAGAACTTGCAAAAAGATATTGATATGAATAAATTATGAACTTTTTCAACTTATTGACTCATATAAAAATAAAATCGAAAAGTGATACAATTTTTATGTGCATATAGAGAAAATAATGTAGAACACATCTAACGGTTTTATTTTGACAAATAAGTTCTAAAAATTTTGTTATTAGAAAATTAAAAAGTTAAGGTAAAATAAAAATACAAAAAATGTAGACATTTGAACCCTCAACAATTTATATTATAAAATATAAATTCCTTAGCCAATTATCCATGCAGTGGCAGATATGGAGTCATAGATCAGTGGTCTCAAGTGTATACTAAATTACAAACGCATAGCAATTTCTATTAGAAAATACATAAATATCAACGGAATTTTCTAATTTGAGTATAGTCGATAACCCTGCTCACCTCCATCTCCCTTCGCCACTACTAGTATGTTTGACTAAAATATATCTTCTATACACAGGTCGTAAGTACAAAATTTATTCGTAATAAAGATGATTTAATAATTTTGACTCTCATCTGATATTCAAAAAAAATTGTAAGATGCTCAGCGAACCAACATTTTATATCTGACAATTGAATTGCAATGACTAATAACATTACTAACAAATTACAATAGCAACAATAAGCTCGATATATCAAACAAAGCAAATCGATAAAAGAAGGGGAAGAGCAAAATCAATAAGCTCGATAAGCTCGATATATCAAACAAAGAAAATCGATAAAAGAAGGGGAAGAGCAAAACTTGGACTTGCTGGAAATTCGCCAAAAAAATTGCAAATTTCATGGAACCATTTAAAAGAATGCCCACCTATCTACACGACTCTGCCAACTCTAGCCAAAAAAGAATGCAAAATTCTAGGATACAATCCAGGGGCTGTTAACCATCTCCGAGCCCCACCCATCTGGGACAGTGAGGACATATTGTTGCATGAATTTACGAAATCTCTTCTTGTACTCTTTCGGTGAAATTACAGTAGGTAACTCGTTTTTTGGGACCACAAGAGAAGATTTGACCCAGGTCTCAAGCTGTTTGTCCCAGGTATATTGCCTAAGATAATCTATTATCCCAAAAACTATTGCTCGATTTTCTCTATCTACTCCAAGCAGCAACGAATAGTCCATAACATTAATTGACTGAAAAAGGGAAAAAAAAATAATAAGTAAATCAGATAGTTAGTCCTGACCACCAGCAAGGTATCACACATGAAAATCTGGTCAGCATTAAATTGGATGTTTAGGCTGAAAAATAAATTAATAAAAGACATCAAAAAAGAAATTGGATGTTTGATGGTACATTATGCATACCGTCAAAAAAGAAGTGTCATTCCAGATGGCACGCTCAAATAGCTTCTTTGTCCTTTGGGAAAGATAGATTGGGCATTCCCGCATGTCCTCTATGAAATTTTGATCCAAGAAAGTAGAAGAACTAGAACCCACAACATGTCGTGCGAATATGGCTCCCTTGAGATCATATGTACGTGACAAATGGCGCCCATATAGAAGATTTTCCATCACCATTAAATCCATTCGAGTCTCTTTCCCGTTTTTATTTTCCACTATCTGTAAAAAGAATTGGAAATAATTCATTAGCAAATAGGAATTCGATATCTCAGCAGTCAAGGACATGCCAGACTGACATCATTATATTACCAGGTCTAAACTGGTACTAGAAAATATAGCTAGCTTTGTATTGGTTTGTTTCAGCACCTGGAAATAGTAGTATGATAATGGTATCATACAAGAGGGAGGCTATGGTACTATGCATGGCGCGGATTGGTCCGTACTATGGATCAATATCTCCCTTTTCGAAGTCCAAACAGTTGATCAGAACCTTTCAACATGATCTCCATATGAAAATGTACTTGTAAAACAAATTTTACATTTTTTTACAATTTTTTTACTATTTTTTTAGATAGGTAGAAAATCACTTGATCTAAAAATTCTAGACCATTCAAAAGTAGTGATTTTCTACCTATCTAAAAAAATAGTAAAAAAATTCTAAAAATGTAAAATTTAGTCTGCAAGTACAATCTCATATGGTGACCATGTAAAACAATCTCATATGGAGACCATGTAAAACAAAGATATCGATCCATAGTACGAACCAATCTGCGCTATGCATAGTACCATAGCCTCACTCATCATACAATACACATCCGGTGAGTAAAGTTCTGCATACCAGTAGAAAAACAATCACGGTAACAGCCATAATAGGGTATTACACAGCACGCTCACACAAGAAAGACAAACTGACCTCATAAATTCCTAGAATCTTGGCAAGGCACGACTGGTTCCCTTTTTCAACAGATTCAGACATGTAATTGAAATAATGTGGTGCAAATTTCAGAAACGAATGATATTCAATTTTCTTAATCTCCTTTATGATAAATCTATCATCCATTGTTTTTGAGAAAAAGGCCTTGGTTTTCCCCCCTTGTGCATCCCACCTCTTGCAACGGCTCAGTGAACCTATATACATAATTTCTGACGGGCAACACTTCTTTCTAAGATCATAAAACTGCTCTGCATACGCACATTTAACGGTATATTTTCCCTTTAGAGAGAGAGGGTCTCCTTTTCCAATAGAAAATTCTTGGTGCAAAGGCTTACAAGCCACTAAAAACTCTTCTGGCGATAGTGATAACATGGCATTCAACAAAACTGATGAATCGAGCTCTGGTTCCACCTTGTTTATTCTATTTTCCTCAGATTTACATAGAGAATATGCAATTAAGCTTGACATCTCATCCTCTGAAACTGAGAGAACATTTCCACCGGGACCCACAAAAAACTGCCGTTCTGGTTCTGAATCCGATTTTTGGTTCTGGATTTGGGGTAGGTGATGAGGTATGTATCTGTTTATCTGATTAAACCTTTCCAAGAATCCAACTTGAAGTTCTTTTCTATAAGACATTAGCAGATTGGAAAATGGGGCCCAAATCCAGTCAACTCTGTCTTGGGATGTGGAATGAGTGACATCCAGGGATAAAACAGAGCCTGACACGTCAGATTCTGGTATTCGTTCTGAGTCTGATAATGTTGTTTCCAACAAGGATACTTCTGATACTGGTACTATCTCGAGACTATGGATCTCACTGGAGAAGGGTGGTTCATCAGAAACCTTCCCACTGGTATTTGCTGGGTCAAGAATTTCTGAAGTGGCACGATATTCCACCGGTTTTTCTTCTGAATTGTTGGAACAAGTAGGGTGTTTTTCTTGATTTAGAGGCAAGGAGCGAAAGAGGTGACTGAGGCGACAGTCCCACACGTAAGTCTCAAGAAGTAATGTCTGGTGTAACCAATTCAAACTTAGAATATCCTGAACAGCCAGACCTGGTTTCTTATTAATTTTATTGGCAGAATTCCTGGGCTTTGGTAGAGACACCTGCATTTACAACAAGAATATTAAACAACAACAACTATATGCAAGCTCTCCTTATTGGAACACATAGGCCTCATTTGATACAGTGACAATGGATTGACTTGACAATTTGACAATATTTCTCAAAAATAATAAGAAAAGTATTGTTAACCTTATAGATTGGTCATATATATCAAATCTTGTGTAAATTGAATGTTACTTAATATGGACTGTTGTTAATTCCAAATCATTTGAATGGTAAACCTTACATCACATTAATAATTTTTCATTTGTATGATATTCATATAGTACAGAAAACATTCCAAATGTAGGCAAATTTATATGTCAAATGCTGCAATTATCAAGATTGTCAAGTTAACTTATTGCCAATGAATCTTAACCCATAAGAAAAACAAACCTCAATTTGAGCTTCTGTCTCCTGAGCCATCAACAATACTGAATCGTCAGAAATCGCTCCCAAAGCAGTATCAGTTGTATATTTTTGTTTCAATTCTTCTGAAATGCGTTTGACCTCAGAGAAAAGTAGCAACCGCTTCTCATTTACCTTCAAATGGAAAAAGAGGCAAGAAGAATTATACACACACAAATGATAATGAGAAGACTGCAGCGTCAGAGCTGCATTTTAATTTGTAACTAGATATCTTTGGCAACACATGTTGTTGGTTTCATTTGCAAACCAGAGCAAATATCTAACCATAATTGCAAAACATGTCCAACATTTCTCACCTCTAATCATTGCGCTTATTTGAAAATAGCACATGACAGCTGAAATTATGGTCATGTCCCTTAGAAAAAAGACTAGACAGGCATTTCCTTTTAGTTAAAATAAAATGGAATCCCAGTATTTAACTTTGTTTGTTTGGGTTTTACTTCAATTGGGCCTTAGGCAAAAAAATGTACATACTTCCATGGAGTTAAAGAGTGAAATTATCAACAATTAATGTATGCGATACAGTCACAATAATTTAACACATAAGTCATTTGTAATAGAGCAAAAAATGTTGGGCTTACAACAAATATGAGAAAATGTTGGTTTCTATCTAAGAAAAAACTGAGATATTTGGTTTTATCGCAACGTCCTTGTTACATTTCTTGTATAGGACTGAACTCAAACTTTTAGTTAAGCACAAAGAGCAAGGGAGGGAGAGATTCGAGAGAGAGAGCATACGAGTAGGGCTTCTTTCTGAAGCCAATCAAGGCTATTGGGATCATGAAACTCCAACATAGCTGGCGGTTTACATGCTTCATATACTTCAACTGGTGTATATCTCAGCATTGCAACTTTCGAACCCATGCTGGGCAAACAAATTTAAAACAAACAAGAAATTAAGTGTAAAAATGTAAATGGTTCTACAAGTAAATAGCTTACAAATCAAGTAAGGGAAAACTTAACGTCAACGGAAGGGGCATATTGAACCAAACTCAATAGTTCAGGGGACTGATTGAACAAAAGCAAGTTCTGGGGCTTAATTGAACCAAATCAAACAGTTCAGGGACCAAAATCAAACTTTTCTCTTTAGATTTAAGAAGAAAAAAAAGTGAGGCTATGGTACTATGCATAGCACGGATTGGTCCGTACTATGGATCAATATTTTCGTTTTCAAAGTTGAAATAATCAATCTGAACTGTTCAACATGATCTCCATATCAAAATATACTTGTAGACATAATTTTATATTTTTTAGAACTATTTTAGTATATTTTATTATAGGTAGAAAATCACTACTTTTGAATGGTCTATAATTTTTAGATCAAGTGATTTTCTACATATCTTAAGAAATAGTAAACAAATTATAAAAAATGTAAAATTTGATCTGCGAGTACATTTTCATATGGAAATCATGTTGAACAGTTCAGATCGACTGTTTGGACCTTAAAAACAGAGATATTGATCCATAGTACGGACTAATCCACGCTATGCAAGTACCATATCCTCACTCAAAACAAAAATACAACAAAAAAAGAAAAGGCTAGACTTACCCAAAGAAACGCAACCCATCACGGTACATCAGATGGCCACATGGCAACTTTGTCCCAGGCAAGTACCTCGAAAAACTCAATTCAAGAAACTTCACAAAAGAAATACTACATGCTGAGTCTGACACGATAAATCTCGCAGCAGGGCACACTGGCCTATTCTCTTTCTTGCAACTCCAGCACCTGGTCCACATCCATATCTTGTCTTGGTCTTTAGAGGTCTTACTGGAGAGGTCCAGCTTGGGAGGCAAGCTTGTCACTAGAACTGTTATGCGCCCGTTTTGGTGCGTGTACACATACAAATGTGCCTCTGGTGCATCTCCGCATACTGAGCACCTATGCATCTGACAAATTTTTAACTATATTATAAATTTATAACACTAATAATACATGCAATCATATGGGTGTAAATTTGCTATCACATGTCATGATCTAGTGCCAATAAGCAAAATGCAGAATCTTTTCATTATCTTATGTTTTACATATGATATAACTATTGAAACATGTGCCAAGTAGAAAGGTAATGAGTTTGAGAGAAAGTGAAAAGAAAACTACCTCATTGAGGAATACGTCTGTTAGCTGAGTTCCAAGCGTCGTGTCAGAATTACCATAGTAATTTATTCGCGACACATGTCTCTCCTCACATATTGTCTGCTTTACAATATTTCGAGAAGACACTATGATCAAAGCACTATGTGGGTCCTTTGCATCCTCTCTCTCTTTCTCTGGATCAGCAACGATTCTAATTTCACCATTCTTAACCGTCTCTATTTCAGTTTCTTCAATTCTCCCATTTATAGTCTCAGCAGGATCCAAATCCGGTGAGGTAGAATCAGTACGAAGTGGTATATCAGCGAGAGTTAAAGGTAATTCTTCATCAGAAATAGGGATGTCCAGGTCTTGTGACAGGGTACTGCTATCAGTGGAGCTGTCAGAGGTGAAACTTCTAGAAGGAGATATGGGCTCAGGTTCAGGGGAAATTATAAGAGAGTTTTGTTTTGTGAGAGCATTTTTGCAAGTTGCCAACAGTCTTTGATCCGAGAGGAAAGATGTTACGCGAACAAGATGGTGTGCGGCAAAGACTGCATAGTGAAGTACCCGCTTGATTCTCTTGAGTTCTTCAATGTCTGCACCTCTTAGCAGTATCTATTGGGAGAAAACAATTTGGGTCATGAGATTGCAACAGGAGATTACTTTTACATAAAAATCATGTTGTTTCCCTGAAAACAGGTGAAACTGTTAAGCCACGGAGCACTATTCAATCCACTGCATGAACATTCTGGTACGTACCAGTACTTGAACAAACCCTTATTGTTTCAGCAGTTAAGCACCACATCACTCAGAAAACTGAGATAAAAGAGTATTATTGTTGCGTTATTTTTATAGGATAGTACTGTTCAACAACAAGCATTAGACCAATGAGATGACGTGAAAATTAACAATATGAACTAAAATAAGCCACACGAGAGCCAAACCCTCCCATAAACTGCAATAAGTAATAAGTAACAATGAAATTTTAAGATAACTAATGAGATGACATGTACTTACTGTACAGCCCAAAGGTTTAGGTAAACCCTCTAAAAACAACAAATTCTTGATGGATTTCTTCCCTTCGCTGTTAATATCCTCCACAAATTTCTCAATTCGAAAATTATCACATTCTCTTACAACATCAGGCCTTATCAGAGCCTCGCCTAAAGAGACCACTTTGGACCCAGTGCAGCGCACAATCCTCTCCATTCGGTAAGGCTTCATGTCAAGAACTAGGGTAATGCCCTGCTTTCTAAGAAGCTCTTGCGCCTCTCTTGAAGCAGCTTTCTCAACCAGTATTATGTTGGGTTGACAAGTATCAAGCATGTTTTTGATTGATTTCTCCAAAACATCTTGGTCCTGGTTCGTACAAAATAAGAATTAGATAAAAAGGCAGCAGAATGAGCTGATAGTGAAATAACAAAAAATATATATATTTCATATTCTTGTGGCCACTCAGTTTCAAACTTGGTTTTTATTTGGATTTAACGTTTAGTTATATTTAATTGTTATTTCTGACAAATTTCTTTTTCAGAACAAGTACCACATATAACAGCTCGTATTTCATGCACCAGTCAGCAGAACTATGTAAAGACGAGCTAAAGTATGAGGTTTGGAGTAAAGATGTTCAAGTACAATTATCAATAATGCAGAATATCATATGGATTATTTTTAGATTCAATATCTCAAAAGTTACTTCAGATACCAAGAAACAAATGAAATTTCCCAGGAAAAAATAGGAAAATGTTATTGAAAAATGACAAAAAAAATGTAATAGATGTAGGACCCACATGTTCCATAGAACGGATGGATGACAAACCGGAAACGGAATGATCAAGCACTTCGTGAAGAAGAAGCAATCTAGGATTTATAATGCGGGTTGGCATGTGCTTGTGGGCCGCACTCTTTTTAAAAACCAAACCATCTATCACTTCACTGCAACCAAAAACTTCTATTAACAAATAAATTTTCATTTTAAATGAATATCAGGTATCAGGGCCAGACGCCCAATATAATTAACAATTCAGAGTAGCATGGCAATTGTTGTACGGGTAAACTAGAGGTACCGGCTGGTATGCAACTAATTCCCAGGTAACCCATAATTATTATTTTTTGGTGTTTAGTTGTTGGCTCTGTCACACCTTAGTTAACTAATTAAGATAAAATGGGGCGTTTATTATCACATGTTATGGAAGCATAAAATGGCAATTGTTGTATGGATAAACTACAGGTACCGGCTGGTATGCAACTAATTCCCAGGTAACTCATAATTATTATTTTTTGGTGCTTAGTTGTTGGCTCTGTCACACCTTAGTTAACTAATTAAGATAAAGTGGGGCATTTATTATCACATATAATGGAAGCATAAATGCAGATATACCTAAGAAATAATTTGAGCAGTACCAGGTAGAATGATAATCCTTCTGAAAAACATGAAGGAACCTATTTTCCAGGTACAACAGTTACCATGTGAAAGAAATATATACAGAGTAAAGGCCAACCTTTGAATGCGGGTACCAGAAGCAATGCACTTTACTTTAACATACAAACTTGGATCCATTTCCTTGCCAGCCACCAAATCAGGTTTGATCAGCAGAGCAGCTTGCCAAGACAATAAGCGCAAAACCCTAAGCCAGCTGTCAGGTGCACCCTCATCTCCAGCCTCAGCAGGCACAGAAAATCCCTCTGCCACCATAAATCGCTTCAACACCCGTTTGAACTCAGCATTCATGATCTCCACCATTGTCTTCTCGTTCACTTCATCCTCAAATTTGGGTTGCAGCGGATTCATTCCATATTTAATCTCGTCCTCTTTTTCTTCTTCAATAGCTGCACTTTCTAATTGAGTTCCATTCTCAACTAGTTCAGGCGGGGCCCACATGTCAGGATCGGTGCCAAAATTGGATATGAGTGGTTCAGGGAGTATGTACTCCACTGGCTTGGGCGGGAAAGCAGCATCATTTTCAATATTTAACACTGAAATTTCAGTACTTCCTGATGATGAGAGAGAATTTTCTTCATTGTTGGGTTTTTTCTCACAAGCATCATGAGGCAAGAGAGCCATATCAGTATTGGTGCAAATGCTGCCTAAAGATATGTTTTCAATGTGATCCACTAGAATTTCAGTACTTACTGATGAGGAAGAACCATCTTTAGTGTCGCATATACATACATTAGAGGGTTCGGTGCCAACTTGTAAACAAGAAGTTGCACTGCCTTCTTCTAGGAGGATACCTTTAAAATCTTCGATGCCCATATCATCTGGAGGATGAGTACCATCTTCTAAAGGTATATGGATACCAACTTCTGTTGAGATACCTTCAATAGGTTTGATTTTAGTGATCGCATCAGAGGTTTCAGTGCCAACATATTTTAGAGAGAGCGTGGTGCCCTCAGAGTTTTCAATCACAGTAGTACATCCAGGTAAATTTTCATTATCAGATAATTCCTCCCCCTTCTCAATTTCATTGGGCAAAGGTTTAATGATAGCCTCATTTTCTGAAACAATTTTGGGTGGGAGCTCGGTACGATCTTCCAACAACTGAAAAGTGGAAAGTTTCTCCTCTAAATATGCGGTAATATTCTTCTTCAGAAAAGAATTGGTATCAATCTCCCCAGAAGCAGAGAAGGCACCATTTTCGATGCAGGCACCTTCATGCTGCTCAGATTTATCAATTTCCCCACTTTTAGGTATGGTTATATGCAAGGGGTTGGCACCTGTGCCTCTTTCCAAATTACAAATGGCGTCACCCTCTGTTAATACATAGTTACACAGTTTGAATTTTCCAGTGTCTTTGTGCAAATCTTCATTCTTCTCATTACTAGGCATACTAGTGTGTATGAGCTCCATGCCAGTGTCTTTTGTCAAAAGACCTTCAGACGTGTTGTCTATTTCAATAATCTCAGGTGATACCTGAGAAATAGTTTCATCTTTCGAGACCTCCGTACCAGATGGTACCATGTAAGAATCACCTGGTAATTCTTCAATTTTCTCATCAGCGAACAAATCTTGGCCTCCATCACTACAAAATTTGACAGACATTTGTATTAATGCAAAGCAGCTAGAAATTAAAATAAAAAGGCTTTATAAACTTCTTTTTGATAATATAAAATTATAAACAAATAAACAACAGGTGAATCAAAATGATTCAAATTTCTTACCTCATATCAGTATCTCCGTCAAAAAATGGGAGATCATCTGCAAAGGAGGAAAAACGAAAGGAATCTAGTATTAGTTCAGTGAGATAAAACTTTTATGACGAGCTTGGAAGTAGGATAAAGTAAGTGAAAAGGTAATAGCTATTATCCCGTGTAAAAGTAGTGATAAGAGTTATCCTCTTAATTCCACCCGTAAACATAGCTCTATTTCATTATTATTTGGCTTTTAAATTCATAAACAGTAAGCCAATTATCTCAGGCTTCATTTTAAGATGGTACCACTCAAACATAGGTACAGACACTTGATTTTCTTTTCTCACTACATGTCAGAATTTTTCCTTGGTATAAAAAAAACATATCAAGCTGTTTAGTGATAATGAGAATTTCCAAACATTGAGTTGAAACGTACCAAAAAATGAAAGACAACTCTCATAACCAGAAGAGGAGCTTGGGCTTGTAAGAGGAGTGTCATAAGGAGTACTGTCATCTGATTCTGGTGATTCCACGCCAGAATGATCCATCATATCGCACGTGAAGCAAAATGAGTTACCGCAACTGCAGTTGCAGGAAATTTCAATATCTTGAGTTGCCACTTTAGACAGACAAGCATGACACATTTGTAGTTATCTCAGGCTTCTATTTTGATTATCTCTAATTCCTAAAAACAACAATTCTCACAATTACTGCTTATTTCCAAAAAAACTTGTTTCTTTTGTTATTTTAGCAGAATAAATTGTTGGATCATATATCCAACGTTGAGCATATATGTAATATAATTATGAATTGTATACTGTCAATATGATTGTCACAATTAAAGTGATCTAATATGGAATTAAGACATTAGACAATCTATGTATTCAATAGGATGTGGTCCATAAATGTGTAGAACAATTTGGGCAAAGATCAAATCATTGATGGACTGATTTTGAGATTTGCAAATACAGAAAACTGCTTTCAGAACCCTGAGTGCGGACGCACTGAGCCCCAGTGCGGACGCACTCAGTACTTAGCCAATTTTTTGAGAACTGCAGTGCAGAAACTGGAAAAGTCCGAGCCCAGTGCGGACGCACTCAGGACTTAGCCAAATTTTAGGAACTGCAGTGCAGAAACTGGAAAAGTCCGAGCCCAGTGCGGACGCAGTGAGTCCCAGTGCGGCCCAGTGCGGACGCACTCAGGACTTAGCCAATTTTATGAAGTTCAGTGAGAAACCATAAAAGTCCGAGCCCAGTGCGGACGCACTCAGGACTTAGGAAAAATCCGGGGCTAAAAGAAAAGCAGTTATTTGGACGCGTCTCAACCCAGTGCGGACGCACTGAGTCCCAGTGCGACCCAGTGCACCCGCACTCGCGGCGCCAGATGTGTAATACTATATAAGGATGGGTCCCCAAGACACAAAATAACTAACTGAACTCATATTTCTGGAAAGAGGTTATTCTTAGACAGAATTTTGAGTGCCTTCTCCCTTCTTCCTCCATTAAAGAATTGAGAGCAGAGATCCATAAGGAAATTGGAGATGATTTCTCAAGGGCGTATCTTGTTGCTTTGGAAGATCTAATCCACAACCCAACCACTAAGGCGAGAAGGACTTCTTGCCGATTAAAGACTTGTCTCGCGCTCACGGAGACGGCTTGCTCAAGACTTTAGAGTATTCCATGGCAAACGGTATGGAATCAGGTATAATTCCGCACTTAAGATTATGTTTTCGGGTATCTTTGGCATAGGACGGTCCTTAGGTTTAAGGTGGGGATTGTTTCTCCTTCCCCGGGGTGTAAGTGTTTGACCCCTAGATGAGATGTAATTGTTTGATCTCTAGATAAGGCGTAATTGTTTGGCCTTTATGATCCCCCAACATAAATAATATAATCACATCCTTTTAATGTTCTTAATTTCCCACTATTTCTATGTCCCTAATTTAGCTTTCCTCTTTCTTTTGGCTTTCCTTGTCCAAACCACGATTTTAATACGGAATAATTAACGCCACTAATAAATAAAGGATGATGAGAAGACGCGAAGCAGGCATAATCCGTAAATATTATTGCCCACGGAATTGAGTTTCAAACATTCAGCGTTTATAAATTTAGTAGCTGAAAAATTATAGGATAATACATTTGCATTTCTATTCACCTAAAATTTTACCAGAAGTGTTCATAGAAGGCGATGGTATGAGCTAGAAGATCAAATTAAATATGAAATTATATTAGCAATCAAAATGCAAAAAGGTGATCAAAGTTGAACAGACAAGCATGTGCTAGATGATCAAATTAAATATTTTCAACAAGCAATTTTAAGTTAGGAAGATGCATAAAAAATAACGAATTCGTGCAAATGTAGAAAAATCGACGGAAACAAAAAATAAAATAAAATAAAAATAATAATCAGTCTTAGCTCATGTACGATCTGAATTAAACTCAAATTCTCACCACGGATTTGCTGTCTACATCAAATGCGGAGAGTACATCCAAAGCGTCGATGATAATAGATTAAAATCGCAGGGAGAAGGAAAGCATGACTTGAGAAAGAGCCCAAATAATCGACAAAATCACTGTACTTTTCTCTCGATGCCTCGGCAAAGCAAGGAACCAAATGGCGTTTATAGATCCCAAATTTAAACTTTTGTAAGAACTGGATTTTGATTCAGGAGAACCAAAATGAGAGGGAAAGTGGAGAGGAAGGCATGCGATGGAGATGGTTGGGTTAATAAATTACAGGGTATGTTTAATAGTCCCCGACTTAGCAAAATATAACAGACCGACCCTTCCAAAATCATTCTTACAAAATAGTAACGAAACTTTTTGGGATTGACTGAATATAAATCATAGCAGAAGCCAGAACCCAGAAGGTAGTATGAGTGTATGACTACGGAGAAAACTGTCGAATAATTCAATTTTGCGGGACCAGAGGGTAATTTATGACAGGAATTACAGTGTCGTATCCGAATAATGGAGAGGGTCATGTGGAAAGAATGTGTCTGTTTCGGCTCGTGGGCCCGACAGCATATATAATAGTAATACTTAAGGAAGAAAGATATTACGAGGTTGCTCAGGGAATAAAAAGGAATTTTTTTTAAAAACTATAATTAAAATAATTAAATTTAAATAAACAACACGATTGCGCTAAGATTTAGAAAAACCATCAATACCGAAATGCCAATTCGGTCCGATCGTATTTTTTTTCTCAGGACCGAATTGGCAATTCGGTCTGGTTGTTTTTTACCGGGTTGTAGAAAGAACGCCACAGAAAATAAAAAAAAGGCCAGACCGAACTGGCAATTCTGTCCAGGTTTTTTTTGTTTTGTTTTGTAGAGACAAGCAAAATAAAGAAATCAAAATTTAAATTTTTTTTTAAATTATTTGATAGATTACTTATTTTGACATATAATTAGCATATTCATACTAAAAGAGGAGGGATCAAGTTACAACAACCATTTTTTTCATTTTCAAAGTCCAAATCGTCGATTCAAACCTTTCAACATGATCTCCACAATAAAATGTGCTTGCAAATCGAATTTTACATTTTTATGAATTTTTTTACTATTTATTAAGTATTTTACAGAAAATAGTCATATTCAGACCATTCAATTTTGTACCCATCTTAATAAATAGTAAAAAATTCAAAAAAATGTAAAATTTGATCTGCAATCACATTTTATTTAGATAATCATGTTGAACGGTTTGGATCGACGATTTGGACTTTGAAAATGAAAAAAATGGTTGTTGTAACTCAAATTTGTTGTAACTTGATCCCTCCTCATACTAAAATACGCTAAATTACTTGAAATTATGCTGAATTACACTATATTACATTAAATTACACTAAATTATGTCAAATTACGTTAAAATACGGTAAATTACGGTAAATTACATATGAATATGGATGATATCTTTACTGAAAAGGCGAAAAACGATGGCGAAACTTCAAACGGTCATAAAACGACGCTCGAGTGTCCGATTTGAGCAAATGACCACTTTTCGGAAAGCTTGCAAAAATACGCATGCGTCCGTGCTCCCGATGCCAGATTCCAAAATTCAGAATCGCCAAAAAATAAAGAGAAGAGCCTCAAAACTTGAGTTGAAGTTTCCGATTAAGATTTTCATTTCTATTATTCAATCGAAGTAGCTCAGTAAATTAGTTACATAATGAAATTGTAGAATACCAATTTTTACTATTTTTGGAATATTTTTACTATTTTGTATGATTCATGAAAGATGGCACATAATCGGTCTACTCTAGCGTAATTTACCGTATTTCAACATAATTAGCGAAGTTATTGTAATTTAGCATAATTTAGTGTAATTCAACATAATTTATCGTAATATAGTGTAATTCAACATAATTTCAAGTAATTTAGTGTGTTTTAGTATAAATATGCTAATTATAAATCAAAAGAAGCAATCTAATAAATAATTTAAACAAAAAATTTAAATTTTCAGTATTAGATTTCTTTATTTTTGCTCTTCTTAATGTCTCTAAAAAAAAAAAAAAACCTGGACCGAATTGCCAATTCGGTCCAGGCTAAAAAAAACCTCCACACGAAAGGCAACACAATTTTATTGTGAAATTGAGCTGGACCGAATTGCCAATTCGGTCCGGAGAAAAAAAATGCGATCGGACCGAATTGGCATTTCGGTATTGATGGTTTTTCTAAATCTTCGCGCAATCGTGTTGTTTATTTAAATTTAATTATTTTAATTATGGTTTTAAAAAAAATCCAATAAAAAGAGTGTCCCTTTTTTATTTACAACCTACTTAACATTTTATATTGCGGATTTGGTATTTACAAATAAATTATAAATGTAATATTCAATATTATAGATATGATTTATATTATTGTATATCATGTTTATAAAATATGATGAGATTTTTGTGTGTGTTTTGTTATAATAAAATTTTATTTTTTTATTTTTTTAGAAATTATTTTCAAAACTGTCAAAATATTCATTGTCAAAGTGTCTCTCTCAATAAAATTACTTTAATCTCGATTACAAAAGACTTTGCATAAGTGGGAAAAAAAGAAGAAGCAATCTATGCAATATTCAAGAATATAAAATACGGTAATTTTTTCTGTTCTTTCTTACTTAGCAGTATTCAATTTTCACATGTTTCACGGATTGAGATGAAACAAAGAAAAAGTGGTTTGTTAGTATTTTAAAATTTTCCAACATAAATTAAAACAAATAAGCAAAAAATCCAGAATACTTAATAAAATACTGTTTTTAAAAGTCGTACGATTAAATTAAAAATGAGGACTTAAAAAAAAGTGTAATAAAGTACTTTTAAGAGGGGCTCTTATGAATTTCAGCTATCTGGAAAGACTGACAGTTTCTACAGCTAACAGAGCACACTAAGCGACAAATATATAATGAATGTCACATCTTAACTCAGATGCATGCGCCCATTATTAAATGCTGGGAATATGTCAATTCAATTGAATTCAGATCCAATGCAATACCTGACCTTCTAGAATGACATCCGAGTCGTCCGTTTTAATCTGATACGAATCTCAAGAGGATCTTCTAAACTGGAAGTATTTTATCTCCTTCGGCAGGGATACTCGTTTATGGGGGCCTAACAGATATGTAATTGTGGAGATAAAAATAGGGGTCTAACAGATCTGTATTCATGCTGAATTGTTATTTCGATAATGTAAAAAAAAAGTTCGGATTAAAGTGGCATTTCAATTCTCATATTTTTTTTTAATTATAATTTATAAAAAATATTCGAATTATTATGCTCAAAAGAAAAGGTCAAAGAAAATTTCTCTAGATAAAATTTTGTCTGACTAATTAAGTATATAGCGGTTTAATATATTCTATTTTTTATCATTTAGTCAATAAGATCAATTGAATGGCATCGAGGAGAGAGAAAATATCTTGGATTTTAAAAATTATCGATATGCTAAAAAGAAAAGGTCAATAATGTATTAATGTTCTTTTCAAATAAGACTTTATCTGACTGAAAAGTATATCATGTTTTAATATATTTCCTTTTTTGTTATTTAGTCAATTAAATTAATTAAATACCAATCGTTCATTCACAATTTCACAGAATTCGAATCCTCTGAGGTAACTCAAAATTTGAGTTTGGATCCGGATCGTACGATCAGAATCATGACCAATCCAGGTGAAATGTACGTACCTCTTTCATATTTTGTGTCAAAACAGATTGGACGGTCCGGATCTAAACCCAAATTTTGAGTTACCTTAGGTGATATGAATTTCCCCTCAAGGCCTCAAGTGAGTTGGCAAATAAATAAATAAATGGGGATGTAAAAACCACATCAATGAAGGTCAACAGTATAGATGGGTAACTCGTACATTATAAGAAAATATCACGAGTCTATGCTGAGATGGGGTTTGCATTGCGTACCGAACTGTGCTTTTTGTAATGACTGTCCCATGGAGTCGACTTCTCATTTAGGGTACGTTTGGATCGTGCAAGAATTAGTGCAAGAATAGCGATTTTTCAGTTAGTGATTGAGAATAGTGCTAACCCGAGTCGTTTGAGAATAGTGCTAACTTTGGACTATTCGGGTTAGTAAAAATGTCGTTTGGATTGTATAGTTGGAATAGCAATGTAGGGAATGAATAAAATATTGATTAAACTAATCTAATATTTTTACATTTAATATAATTAACATTATATTACATTTAAACTAATATTTTTCAATACTAATCTAATATTTTATTTAATACTAATCGAATCTAATATAATATTATATTTATTTAATACTAATCAAATATTTTATTTAATACTAATATAATATTTAAACTAAAATATTATATTACATTTAACATTTAAACTAATATTATATTACATTTAATTAAAGTAATATTATATTATATTTAATATTTAAATTAATATTATATTATATTATATTTAATCTAATAGTTTATTTAATACTAATCTAATATTAAAGTAATATTATATTGCATTTAATATTTAAACTAATATTATATTATATTTAATATAATATTTTATTTAATACTAATCTAATCAAATATGATATTATATTTGCTAATGTAATATTTAAACTAATATTATATTATATGAAAATTTTAAATTAAATTTATTATATTTAATCTAACATTTTATTTAATATTAATCTAATTTAATATTATATTTATTTAATACTAATCTAATATTTTAATTAATATTATATTAAATTTATTATTTAAACTTATATTTTATTTAACACTAATCTAATTTAATATTATATTTATTTAATACTAATCAAATATTTTATTTAATACTAATTTAATATTTAAACTAACTCTAATTGAGAGGAATGAAAACTATTTTTTTATTAATATCACTAACCCCACTAGCTCTATTCTTGCTAACCCACCATTTCTTTGGGTTAGTAGAATAGAGCTATTCTTGAGCTAACCCAATTTTCTAATTGTTGTTTGGATCACCCAAGATTAAGAATAGTGGAGCTAACCCAAGAATAGAGTTATTCTTGCCCCATCCAAACGCAACCTTATTCTTTCAATGTCGCTATGCACTTCAAGTGTGGAATTACTTTGGAGATCTTGTTACTATCTCGAACTCTGTTAAATCAACCTGGGAGCGCTCTTGGCACAGATACAGGGCTATCAAAAATGAGAACAAAAGAACATGGGCTACACGTTTTGTTGGTGTATTATGGGGTATTTGGAGGCAACGAAATGAGCTGATATTTCGTGGTAAAATGGTGTCTCCATTTATTCTAGCAGACCGAATTAGAGGAGAAATATGGATGTGGCTGCATTGTGGAGAAGGAAGTCAGCACAGAGATGTAGCTGTTGCGAGTACAAATTTTGTTTTTCAAATACACTGAGTAGGTGATTGTATTAGATTTTGGAGTTGTAATCTCATTTACTTATTGTACACTTGGTAGCTGCTACCAAGCCTTTCCAAAAAAAGAAATCAGAATTTGGACTTGCAATTTCAACGAATTGGGACCTGTTAAACAAAAAATTAAACAATGTTAATGGCTAAAGGTTTTGGGTTTTCCAGAGGGGTAAAGACGAACCGTAGTTGTCTCCCTGGATCTTATTGTGTCCGCCGCAATAATTATGACAGAATTTAGACGATAAATTTTTAACTGGAACCAAAAAATCATTTTTATATTATTTCATCGGCGTAAAATACTATATCTACGGAAATATGTTATAATTAGTAAATCACATTCTTACGTCATCTCTTAAAAAAAAAAGCCGCTGGTTTTGATCAAAGATATTTCGCCTCCGGACTTCCAGAAAACGAAAATCGAGAGATTGCTAGAAAAAGTTAAGAGAAAGATAAGAGGACATACTCTTTACGAAGGGGACAGCCAACAATCCTCGTCTACGGCGTAAAAATAAAGCCAGCTTTTTATATACAGTTTTTAATGTTTCAATGGATTATAGAGTGAAAACGAAGCAGATTATGGATTATTCAGTCTAATGAAAAAATCTCGAAGGGGTTTAAAGCGCAGATCGATAAAGTTCCACTAAGAAAATAAATGCGGACCATGCGGTCCTTCTCGGAAACCTGTAGCCGGATCCTCTACAGCGAGGCAAAACTCTACGCGGTGTGGTACCAAATATAGAATCGTGACCTGGTAGAAACTATTAACCAGTAAGCGTGACAGTATATTATTTCCAAGGGGTCACTACACGGTTGCTATATAAATTCTTTATTAGTTGACTTGACTTGGTAGCTAAGCTAAGTTAATCCCGAATTATGTAGCAAGACATTCTTCTCTTTGGTGCCTAAAAATCAGGAAACGCGCTTGAGGCAAAAGTAGCAAGCGTTTTGGAGATTAAATATTATTGAAATAGTACGCGGCACAATTTTTGGTCTCTGCAATGGTTAAAGAGCGAAACTTAAAAAAAAGAATAACTAAAGAACTTTTAGTGTGCATTTTATTAGGATGTATTATTGATACAATTGCAAAGATTATCTTAAATAGATGAATTTAAATTCACGTGTGCTCCGTATCTTTTAGGCTTATTTATCAAATTTGACGTAATTTTGTTTATAGCTTTTCATGAAAGATATACAAAGTTCAACAATTGAGAAAATTGTAAGATAGTTAGAATTGTTTAACGGAGGACTCGTCAACTTTAAAATTTATACTAAATTTGATATATAGATAGATAGATGATGTACACAAGTTTCATTTTTCATTTAAATAATATCTACGAATTTTTTTAATGAATGTATCGTAATTGAAAGCGTAGTAGATTAAAATATAATTTATATCTTACAAACAAGTTAGACATAGATCAGTTAAATCATCTAACAGTCTTTCCTCAAAAAAAAAGAAAAATCACCTAGCTTTTTTTCCCTTGAGATTTTCTAATACATAAGAAGTTAGTGACATAAATTTAAAATAATAACTAAATTGATAGTGACAGATATAAAATAATGACTGAAATGAGAACTAGTTTTTAGTTTAGTGGCAAAGACAATATCGTTCATGTGAAAAATCGCAGATTCGAAATATAAATTATTGAATAGTTTGTAGATATTAAATAATTAAATAACTTGACTTCTAACATTTGCTCACAAAAAAACCTACTAAATTGCAAATGTTATGCAGTCGCAGAAGCATATGAAAGATGCACAACCTGCATGATCTTTATATATATTAGTGATCTAAGTCAAGCAATGAGAGTCCACATCCTATGAGGTGACAAAAATTTTAAGTTTCAATCCGGATCGCCCAATCAAAATTCGAACCAATTCAATCAAAATGTACAATGCCCATGGGTCCGGATCCCTAAAGTAACTCAATTTTTTAGTTTTGGATCGGGACCGTCCGATTCGAATTCGTCACTCGGGATCGTTCCGGGATTTGAATATGTCATCGGGATGTGTGTGCTCCACTTCGGAATGAATTGTCGCAGATTCGAATCGGACAGTCCTGATCTAAAATCCAAAAATTGAGTTACTTCACTGGATTTGAATTCCATGCCCATGTGCATGAAGCCCCTTTTTAAGGTTTGTGTCATTACATAACGAACTGGTCGTATTCAAACTCAAAAATTTTGTTACCTCAGATTATATGAATTCGAGCAATGAGGCACAACACAGTTTTCTGATCTCAACATACTGCTCAACGAAGATCATGAATACATGTACATGTGGCTGAGTTCAGTCATCCACTTTTCCTTTCCTATAAAGTATAATTTCTAAAAAGAGCATATACAAAGAAATAAATATTAAAACAAAAAAAACTCATCTAATTTTATATATAAAAAAAGAGAGATTAAGAGAAAAAAATGCGTGTCTCGCAATGTAGACATGTTTCAGAGTTTTCCTCTTTCTCCACTTTTCCTTTCCAAACGAAAACTACATTTTCCTTTATCTTTCCTAATGAATAAAATTCCCGTTCGGGAACGGTCGGTGCCTTTTATCATCCTTTTTATTCTTTCGGCGGTTCGGACATTTTCCTTTTTTTCATGAGACAGTCTCTTCCAGCCATTGACTTGTTCTTCTGTAAAGCAAGTACCGCTGTTGATTCCTTATTCTCTTCTCTTTTTGTTATTTTTTTTGTGTTCCTTTAACTTTATATAATATAAAGTTATGGGCCCGAATCATGTAATACAAATTACAATCCGATCCAACTCGGCCCAATATCACCCCAATTAGGGCCCATCTTAAGAATCACTATGCTCCAGGTAACGCAATACTGTCCCAATCCTCATCACTCCAAGCTTCATAGGAGAAATGGCGATTGTCGCGCCACCGAAGAGTACCGCGTGCTCCGCGCCTACGCACCACCTCGCCTCCAGGCGATTGCGCGCGTACACATTTCCAGTCACGTGTTCGTGCCTGCCTTCTTCTTCTACTACATCCGTGACGTCATCTCCTACTCAGTCGGTGACTCCAGTGAAGCATTTCGACAAACACCTCAGTGGCAAGCGGACCATCTGTTTCCTAGATATAAATCCTCTCTGTTTTGATGGATCCAGGCCATGTATGAAGTCCTTTGCTTATTGGGTCGAGCACTTTTTCTCGAAAGTCAGCCTCCACGACCCGGTTATAGCGGCAAGTGTTCCATCTGAACAGTTAAATGGACTAAAGAATGCGCTGTTTATTCTATGAGATGTTAATTTGGGATATTAAATTTAGAAGTCTTTGATTTCTATTTGCATTAGGTTCTAGATGGTGAAGAAGGGCATGAGTATAAGAAGCGCATCTTACCTTCATATAAAGCAGACAGGAGATGCGGGAATGGTGCTTCTATTGGTTGGCTAAGCCGAGCTGAGCCACAAATATTAGAAAATTTTCAAAATTGCAATGTCCCGGTACGAAAATAATGAATAGATGTACCTCATATATTGGGAACCATCACTTTTTAATAATTAAATTTAAGACTTGTATACAATTATAGGTGGTAAAAGTTGAGGGGTATGAGGCAGATGATGTAATAGCAACACTAACGGATCAGGCATTGGAAAGTGGGTACAAAGTTTTGATTGGATCCCCTGATAAGGATTTCAAACAGTTAATTTCTAATGATGTTCAAATGGCAATGCCTGTACCGGAGTTAAGGCGATGGTGTTTTTACAACCTGAAGCATTACATCAAGCAGTATGGAACTGACCCAACTATGGATTTGAGCTTCAGTCAGTAACCTTATATATCATGTTTCTTTCTTTATAGAACTTCGCAGTAAAGAGTCTGTATTTTACCCTGCTTGTGAACTACAACTTAGGTATCCAGTTCTAACTAGCACAAATAATTTGTTGAAATTTTCATAGTTATCCCCTACTAGCATATTGCCCGTGATGAAATAAATACGGCTTTTGCCCTTAAAATTACTGTCTTCTTTGAGCCAAAATTTAGCTAACTGGTGAAACGGAATTAGGTGTGGGCACTAAATTTTACTTAGGCCATTTACTAAACAGTTCGAGCGGAATTAAGCAAGCAAGGTAATGGTACCTTTCTTTATATATATTGCTTAAGTATACCTTCATTTTATCATTCAAGAGTTGGGTGTTGTCCGATAATGAACATAACAATATCCAAATTGGGAAGGTTTTAGAAAAAAAAAAATTATGTGAACAATTCATAAAATTTGTAGACTTCGTGAATAATTTGTGAAATTTGGAAATCCATTTAATTTTTATGGTCAAGAAGGTGCTAAAATGAAGCTGTTCACAAATAATCTTTGTTTATCTTTTCATATTCTCTTAACAGGGTGCTTTATGGGTGATGCTGTAGATGGTGTACCCGGAATTCAAAAGCATGTACCGTCATTTGGCCCTAAAACTGCCAAAAAATTACTAAAAAAACATGGCAATTTGGAAAATTTATTAAATGCCGCAGCAATTCAAATTGTTGGGAGGAACTATGCACAAGATGCTCTTACAAAATATGCAGATTATTTGAGGAGAAATTACCAAGTATTAAGTCTAAGGAGGTATAAAAAAAAATCCAGTATTTTGTAGTCATAGTTTATTGTTTTATGCCTTAACTGTGCTTAATTAAAAATAGGGACGCATGTATTCGGCTCGAGGAGAAATGGTTATGTGAGAGAGATTCTAGTAATGATTCATTGGTGCTATCTAAGTTTGTTCACAAATTGTCTCAAGGCAAAGTTTGGAGGTAATATCTGCTTTACTAAACTAATTTATAACTTACCTACTAATATTAAACTACAACTTGACGTGGTTTTACTGACAAATGATATGACATATCATTTCCAGATCAAGACAGAGAGTGAACAGTACAGCTTGATAGTTTCAGCCCCAGCCAGGGTGTGTTAACTTACGGGAATTGTTTTGACTTTGATTCAAAATTACATTGCATGTAAGGACATCGGAGTATTTTACCGTAACTCTTGTTAGCTATTTTCTTCCTCTTTAGCTAATAAAGAGTCACTTATATGATTAGCTGATGATGATGACTTAAGGAAAGTGAATGATTTGTTTACAGCGTACAACTCAATCTTCTCCCAAGATTATTTTAGAGGAATTATAAAGATTGACTTTGTATTTGTTTTAATTTGCTTCAGGTACTAGTAATTGCCTCAATTGATGCCACAGACCCTGCAAGTTGGGAATGCATTTTTGTAGATGTTTTTTTTCCTCTCTTTTTCATCAATTCCTTTTTTTTTATTAACCAAAATGAAGCGCTACTCTTACTAGTTACTAGTTATGAAATCTCCAAGTGGATTACTCAAATGCTTGGCTTCAAGTGGATTTGCTCAAATGCTTGGCTTTTATTTTTACCTTGTTACAATAGTTATAAAAAAAGTTAGAAATTACATCTCAAAAAAATTCAACCTTTCCCACTACGTACTAAAAAGGGAGAAGCATGTCAATCCCATTAAGCTAATAATACATCATATAGTTTTCTACATCCCAAAAATAAAACAATTAGAGTAACACGGCAAGTTCAGCACAGTTTCCTCAACAGGCAAAGGTTGTCTGAAAGGATTTACTTGAATCTACACAGTTATTAGTTATATAAGTTAATTCATAAAACTAACTGTCATAAAACATATCATGGAAAATGATAAATTATCAAGAAAAATTACTGATTCTGTCAGAGGATGTCCAGAAATCGAGCCTATGCAAAGGGAGGCTAGATTAGCAGCTTCTTCACAGTAATCAGTAAAAATTGCTGGCACACCCATCCTTTTTATTTTTTCCTACAATAACACAAGTAATCAGATATTTCTACCATCTTAAAAATATTTGCATTCTGAAGAAACATATAAAAAAAATTAAAACCAGTATGGGCCTAAGCTTGCCTAGGAGGCTTCATGAACCTAACCTCAAACATCATACGACCAACTTCAAATAAATTCAAAATGTTGAACTCGATCTACTTGATAACGCAAGCATTTATGTTTCAAATTTTTATTTTTCTCGAATTCATTTTGTACAAGTTCAAGAAGTTATAATATAAGTTATTTTGCCGCATCCATTTTCAACAAATTTCGGCCTCATATCCAAAACAAACTAAAATTTTAAAAGTTGGGATGTAAATGCTTGGTTCGTCAAGTATATCAAAATCAATGGTTCAAATTTGTGAAATGAAACCGATTCAATGGTTTGCAGATTAAGTACACTAATCCCCGGTGAGCTTAAGCTCGTACCAGCTTTACTCGCAAGAAAAAATGCATACAAGAGTTGGTAGCCAAGTAGAATATGCAGCGATACCAGCATTAGGGGCAACTATAATATTCGGCTTCGATTCCTACACATTAGTAGTAGAACTTTAACATGATACTTAATTAAAAAGCACCACTTCAAGCAATAGTGTAGAATTTTATTTTTAAAAAAAAATCACCCTTATGATGTCAGAGTACCGGTCATGGTAGAGACCCTTGCGAAGCTTGATTGTCAGTGTACCTTTTAATGAACTAGAATTTCTACTAGGGTTGTTGGAAGAAGATTTGCAACAGCAATCATCCTCTGAACAGTGGACATATTTGTTAAAATGTCTGATCTCTCCATCTCTTTTAGTAAAGAAAATCATTAGTTAATTACAACAAAACACAAACAATATAAGGTAAAAAAAAAAGGAAAGAAAAAGAAAGATGGGTCTTAATAGACCTTGAAAGAGGAACTGCAGGCCCGACAAATTCTATATGAATGTTAACTCCTGGAAGTAGTGCTGTCAGCTCACTGAAAACAGGGATTTGTTGTATTTCTCTCTCAGGTCCTTCACATGAGGAACTATCTATTAAAATTTTGTAAATACTTAAGAGAGTAAAACGTGTTAAAAATAATACCTAAATAATGTATGTGCAACTCATCTCCAGCTTCAGAAAGAGGAGTTTGCGCCTGACAAAGTTGGATGCTATGGTATACAGTCAGTGTCTGTAAAATTAACAGAAAAAAAAAATGACAATTCAGGGTGGAAATTGAAATTGTCTGATCTGAAATGGTTAAATTAAGAGGAAAGAAATCACTGCATAAAGCTGCAACAGACCCAATGAAGCAACACTGCAACAGGAGAATGTAAGGGAAGCCGTCTCCACTCGTAATACTCCTTCCAACTTTTTATTGGAGTCTTTAAATCAGTCTCTGGACCTGTTAACAAGCAAAATTTTGATTTTACACCCTACTTGTGTCATTGCCAAATTCACAGGTTAAAAAACAGTTAATTGTTTTAAACCAAGAAAAAAGTAGCTAATTACCTGTGCATGGGCAGAGTTGACTGAGTAGACACCAGCTATCACTAGTCAATTGAAAGAAAAAATATTTCAACAATCAGGTTATACTCAGAAAGAACAGAAACTGACAAAAAACAATCTTTCAGGGGGTAGTATTATAAACCTCGAGAGATCAACTGAAGGTAATTTTGAAAGACATCTGCATTCATACTTCCACATTCCTCTTTGGTGAAGTCCCATTGATTCTAGAAAGGCACAATTTCCCTTTAAAGCACCAAAATTAAGAAAATGTTACCAAAGTAAAATACTGCCCCCACATACTGGTAAAGTACTGTATTAAGGAAGCTTATATGCTCCAGGTTTCAGCTGATATGATATAAAGATCATATACCAAGAGAAAAGATTTGTGATTACTTGGAGCGCAAGTGTGTCAGAGAAGGTGAAAGGAAAATCTGATATGAAAGGTGCTCGCCTCATTTGTTCCTCTAGTCGTTTACATTCCTCCTTGTGATATTCCCAATGCAACGTCTTCACATAAACCAGAAGATAAAATGAATAAGAAAAAGGAAAATCGAGTGCCTAATAGTTTTACTATTGCTATTTCAGCAAATAACAATCCAACTTATGGGACCCGCAGGTCAGAGACCTGATGAGAAGGAGAGCAGTAGGACACAACACCGCACAGGCCACAGCGACGCGTGGGTGGACCAGGCTCACACGGTGTTGCTACGCTGCCTTTGGCCGCGCACTCCATCTCTTCCCGCCGGTTCGCTAATGGAGTCCAAATGGAACAGGTGGGAAACAGCACCGCCTCTCCAGTTTCTCTGGCAGTCTGGCTAGTAGACTAGTAGTCGAGGAATTTAGCTAGCCTGCCGTGGGCTTTTAAGGCCCAATAATTCATTGTGCCTTTAGTTAAAAGGACTTTAAAGTAGGTCCGATGGACAGTCTGGCCAGTAGACTAGTAGGTCCATTTTAAGATTCGTGCACCGCACTCGAACCTAAAAAGTGAATTTGATGTCCATCAGACTTACTCCGCTCTAATAAAGTAATAACGACCGACTCCTTTCAGAATCTGCTTCTCCCTCAGGTCAGCTACAATTAGAAAATTCATATCGTTTTTAACACTGGCATGAATCTCAAAACACTCCTTATATCTACAATAGGTACAAATTTCTTTTGACTTGGCTGGGACTAAATCCAGACCATTTTTTAAGGTATATCCTTAGGTAGGGGCGGATCCAAAGAGGCTCACGGGTAGGCAAGTGTTTATCTCTGAATTTTGATTTTTTTTAAGGTCCAATAATAAATTGTGCATATATCCCTGGATCACAATTAGGTCAATAGAAGAAAAATCACGACCATCTTTGCAGAAGGATAAAAATCACAACCCGACACCTAATAGAAGAAAAAAAAAGATGGTCTGGGAGGCATGAGCGCTGATTCAAGAGACACTAATTCAAAAGAAAAATCACAACCAGTCGCTCTTTCTCATACACAGAAAAAAGGGAGAAACCAAATCAGCATTGTTGTGCCTGCGCCTGCGCCATACGCCAGTTGCCACCCCCCAGCGAGCAGTACGCACGCATCGCACCTCGATTCTTCTCAATGAGCAGTGCATCAGCCGCTAGCAAGTCTTTCGGGCTTCAGATCCAGTAACCAGTGCAGACTGGAACACCTCACACAGCTGTACCTTGAAAATAACATGTTCGAAAGTATGATTCCTTCAAATTTTAGTCAATTAAAGTCTTTGAGGAAATAGTAAGGGAATGGATTTGGTAATTTGTAATTGTCTTGTCATTACATTTCCTAATTCATGGTTATTTCGCTGCCCACAGTTAGTGTGGATTTTTTTATTCCTACTTGACGGGAATCACTTCTTTTGGAAATAATTTTCTTTTTGGAAATAAAAGCTATCATTGATTTTCTTGAATTCTGATATCCATTGTAATCTATATTTAATCAAACATTGTAATCATGTATTTCCTCGAATGTATGGAATGGTCTATGGCGTGAACCAAACGCTCCTGATTATCACTAAATGAAAATAATTTCACTAGAGTTGTCCCTTGAAATTGGATTTAATTTCTAGTCTGATACAAATCAACCTTTAAAGTAATCGGTTGGCCGCTCAGACACTGGCGTGCTCTCCGCTCAACTCTCCTCTCTTCCATCTCTGTTGGCCCGTGGCTATTAGCGGTAAGAACTAACTCTAATTTTGTTTTATCTACAAATTGCTTTGTTAAATTTTAATAATACATTATTTGTAGATTGAAATTGAAAATATGCAAAATTATGAGTTGAATTATTTTGATTATAATACTCGATTAATTAATGAATTTGAATCCGATTAGTTTTCTATTTTGATATGAATCCCGAATCCCGAATACAGATCTCTCTTTTAAAAAGTCCTTGACATAATGCGGATCTGTTTGGGTTGGGATGTTGGAAAGGACTCGGCTGCCTTTTTGGAAGAAAAGCAGAGTTCTGTTTTTTCTATCTCAACCATTCAAAATCGTTGAGATCTGTGCATAAAAAAGTTCTTTTATCGAGATACGTAAATAAAAAATTTTGAATGGTTGAGATCGGAAAAGCAGCAGAGCCTTACCCTGAGATGTTTGGGTTGTGAGATTCAAGATTAGTTTGATACCTATTAGTACGGAGAGTGGGTAACTTTCAGGTACCGTATGTATTTAAGGAAATTTCAGCCGAGCGATTTTAATGCGGATCTGTTTTAAATGAGAAGGCTTTTTGAGATTCGTGTCAGATTAAAATAAACAAATCAGATTTTATTCTACCAGGTCAGGTCTGGATATGAATTCTAGTCCGGGTTGGATTTTATTGCCTATTCTGCATTTGTAGATGAAAACTTTGTTTATTGTACAAAAATTCATTTTTTAGTCAAATATAAATGATTTAAATTATAACTCATATTTAAACGGTCGATTCAAATAACTGTGTGTTTTACATATCAATATCTTATAGGGTGTCAATTTTTTATAAATTTTTGTATCAGTTAAATTGTAATTTTTGGATTTTTAGAAAATGA
This sequence comes from Carex myosuroides, assembly GCA_028015225.1. Classification (NCBI taxonomy): domain Eukaryota; kingdom Viridiplantae; phylum Streptophyta; class Magnoliopsida; order Poales; family Cyperaceae; genus Carex; species Carex myosuroides. The sequence continues at coordinate 11,193,184 of CM051475.1, read as the reverse complement.
ACCTAAATTGGTAAGAAAATAAATTTGTTTAGATATAAGATAATCTTTTTTTTTTTGCAAAGGGAGGCTAGATAGGCAGCTTCTCATTGTAACAAACTTTGTTTACATAATAAATCAGTTAAAATTGTTCTCATTGTAACAAAATTAATTTCGTGATTTTTATTTTTGCATCGATTAGATCGTATCAAAATTATTTATTTATTAGTATCCCACACAACTACAAAAAATAACTTATTTTAGTTTTTCCAAGGATTTTCCATATTTGCTATCAAAATGTATTCTACATATATGGAAAAGCTAAATCGTTCCCCACTAATAGGGGTGTTCATTGGGTCCGGTTTAGTTGGTTTTGAACCAAACGGTTCGGTTTTTTCGGTTTAATGGTTCAGTTCGGTTTGCTTTTTAAAACCGAATTATAATTTCGGTTCAGTTCGGTTTGAAAATTTTGAAAATCGAAATAACCGAACCGACCGAAATTTTATATATTATGAATTTGGTCCGGACCGCCCCGGTTTATTTCTTGCTTTAAATACTTCGGTTTATTTCTTAATATCCCGGTTTATTTCTTAATATCCCGATTTATTTCTTAATACCTCGGTTTATTTCTTAATATACTTCGGTTTATTATAAATCAATTGCTTTAAATAAAAAAATTAATATATTTCAGTTTGAACCGAACTAACTGAAATAAAACTTTGGTTCGGTTCGGTTGCAATGCTAAATCGGTTCGGTTCGGTTTTATTTTTAAAACCGAATTATAACTTTGGTTTGCCTAGTTCGGTGAACCGATGAACACCCCTACCCACTAATCATAATTGTCTATCTATTAACTGGAAATATATAATTATTAATGATAAAGATGTTAGAAAATCTACATAAATCAATGTAAATAAGCAATTTCTTTTAATAGAGGTAACATATTTAGTACACCCTGCAAATTAAAATCCATTTGCAATGCTTGAAAAATATTGGGCTTCTGTCGATATTAACTAATCCAATTGGTACAATGGTGTCAATAGGCGGCCTATTTCAATAAATCAAAAGGGATTTTACACTGTACATGTATAGTCAACAATCTCCATATGCAAGTAGCAGTAAACAATCAAATTTCGTATATATCTTTCTCACCACTCAGCATTTTGCAAGTAAAAATTTGACATTTTGAAAATTTACAACAGTGCCTCAATATCTATCACTATCAGCCATAATGTAAAACATAAAAAATTTACCAGTAAAACCTTCTAAAATATAAAAAACAGCCACATACAAATCACTCATCTCAGTGAGAACATGCAGATAATACATCAACATTCTCAAATACAAAAAAAAATATATCAACAATGTCTGACACAATAGAAAACATATTGAAACATCAGCCAATTATGTGAACTTCGCCAATTATCTTGATATGATCATGCAACTTGTTTGTCAGTCGCCATACCTCCATATCAGGCTGTCGTTTTGGTTTTACAATCCTAACAGTCTTAAGGTACTCCCTCTCGAATAACACATTTCTTCTTTTTCTCAATCCCTCCTGGCTTAGCTCTTCTTTCGGATCACCTTTCTGCAGCTTCCATATTTGTATAAGACATTTATAAAATTTATATTATTGGTGCGGCTATGAGAATATGAGACATTACTTGGTGCGGCTGTAAACTGAGAACCTCCAGAGAAGGAGAGTGGTTGAGAATATCAACTACAAAGTCTATGTCATCTATCAAACCCCTGTAGTTAATATCTAAATCCTTCAAGTTTATCAAGGTTCCACACTCAGAAATGTCTTTCTCCAATTTTATCTGTCATGTCATTTATAACACAGATGATCACCTCAATTAAGAAACCAACATGATTGGCACCCCATAATTTTTTTATTATTATGACAAGAGAAAATATACCTTGAACTGAGTACCCCACAAACCAAACTTCAGATGCTTGACATTTGAAAGACTTTTCAAAAGGTTTGGATCACCATGGATCTTGTCCAAATCTATGTAAATCTTAGCGTACTCTAGGGATTGCAAATTGCAAAGTACAAAGCCTGGGGTTTCTTCATGTGATTCAATGACAAGAGTACAAAGACTGGGACAAGAAATTGTCATTGCTTTTGACTGAGAGCATTTGTCAATAGTTAACTTCTTCAACACTTTAGATGAAATTTCCGAGATATCCAGATCACATAAAGTAAGAACAATAGTTTGAAGGACACTATGTTCTAAGCAGACATTTTGTATAAATCGATCATCTAAAGCTATCCCCGCCAAAATAAGAGTCTTTAGTGCGGGTAAATTACAGGCTTCTGGTTTAATTGTATAGAGAGCCAGCTGATTATCTTCAACATTTACAGTTAACTCGAACTGTTCAATGCTTGTGCACGATAATATTGCATCTGGAATATACAATCGGTACAATGACCGTCTAGCAATATCGATACAAATGATTTTCAGATGTTGAGACACTAATTCGTCAAGAAATTCAAGAGAAATTTCTTCTGATTGAAGGTTTTCAAAAAAGTTCTTGTATTCGAACTTGTCCAACCGTGATTCTGCCTCTCGATTTTCCAACAAGCGGTGCATAAAAAGCTTGAAATTTTCCTCGCCTTCTTGAAGTTGTTGTTCTTCAGAATCAAACCAACCACTTAAATCTACCCACTCAGCAATATCAAATTTTAAAACCGGCAGAAAGGCCCATGCATTTTTCCATTGTCTCGAAAGGATGCATGTTTGAACTGCCTCTTTTACACTCATGAAGGACAGGATATGGGTTAGCAATTCATCAGGAAGGGTAAAAAAACAATCCATGCTGTAGTTCTCTTTCAACGTTCAAAATGAAAATTCACAATTCACATGAACTCCTCTCTGTTAAAACAAGCAAACAAACAAAGACAAAGCAGAGGAGTTGAAAGAAATGAAACTAAGGTATACCAAGAAAGTTTAAAGAAGGTTCAAGAAACTGGTGAGTACCAATTGCTGATGCCTAGAGTTAGATTCGCGAGAGGAAGCTTTGGGTGTTGCCTTCCCTTCCCTGGAGAACAGAGCAGACTGGTGGTGGTCGATGGAGCTTCAAGTCGAACGGGGGGAGGGAAGTATGAAGAGAGGAGACGAGGAAGATTTAATTAGGATTTTGAAGGGTCTGAATGTGGGTCCCGATATCAGAGATAAATTGGTTCTTTCTTTTTTTACGAATTGGGCCTGGTCAAAATGGGCTTTGTTTCTTTTATTTTTAAGAATTGAGTTAGCATCACGAATCCGACGCCCATCGGACCAAATTCGGTTCGATGGGCAGTCAGAGCCGTCCGATTGGAAATAAGATATGTTAATTGATTAACGAAGGGATATGGTTAAATTAAATCGGATTCATCCTGCCAAACCCGTTTTTCCAATGAGGGTTCAAATGCCTCCATTTTTTGTGCCTCCATCATGCCTCTATTTTTCAAAACTTTAATAACTCAAATTTTAAAACCTAAAAGTCAAAATAAAACCGTTGGATATGATCTACATCATTTTATCTATGGGCTCATAAAAAATTATCACATTTTGATTTTGTTTTTATGTGAATCAATAAGTTGAAAAATCAACGTCTAGAAATTATCCACATTAGTACATTTTTTACAAGCTCTTGATGATAACTAAAACAAAATTGAAATGTCATAATTTTTTACACGTGTATAGATAAAATGATGTAGATCATATCCAACGGTTTTATTTTGACTTTTAAGTTTTAAATTTTGAGTTATTAAAGTTTTTAAAAATGGAGGCATGGTGGAGGCATGAAAAATGGAGGCATTTGAACCCTCCTCTTTTCCAATAAATCTGTTTTTTCAGTCACCCCTTCCCCCAAATTAGAATTCGCATCCCCTGAGATATCTCAAACTTTGGGTGTTTCTCTGGTAGATCTCAACCGTTCAAATACGTTATGCACGAAACACAAAGCACAAATAATACTGGCTCCCTGCGTTATCCCCGAATAGGCACCGTACACGTCGGTCACGCAAAAGTTGAGATATCTCAGAGGATACGCACTCCCCAAATTAAATCTCTCCCTCCCCTCCCTCCCTCCCTCCTCCTATCTGTCGCTCGCTGTCATGTCCCGGGTCGCGATCGACCCGGTTTGGATTCGATTTTGACCCAGTCAAAGGGAGACGATGAATCTGGGCTACTCGGTCAGAGAGAAACGGACGGGGCCAGAAATCATTTTAAACATAGTGTCACTGCGAAGGGGTCCCACCAATTAAACAACTGCCTAGAGCCGTTGCCCGTTGGAGTCGTGTGAAGTGTACGAACAGCTCGGCAGGAACAGCTGAGTTGGCATCTGACGTGGCAGGAAAAGTGGCACACCGTAGTTCATTAGGAAAATCCACTCGATCATTTTCTTTAATTCTTTCTCTGATAGTTTCCCCTATATAAATGCTATGTTTGTAACCGGATGGATTAAGCAATCATATGAGAAATTGAGTACTTTACCATTTCGTTTTTCTTAGTGTTCTTCATTTCCGTTAGTTAATATCTTAAAATTCCATCAACTGGGTTGTTCTTTTGTGAAATTGCTGCTTCCCTGAGCTTCGTGAAGTCAAGAACCTCACACTGTCTCGCTCTCAATCGAGCTATTAATCACCATGTATTGGAAGATAACCACGGAGCCACGACCACCATCATAGGCACACATCCAAAGAGGAAGGTCGGTCACTGTTAGGTCAATATTCGAGACTGGAGCGATTGTCCAGCCGAACAAGGAATTTGATATAGGGAGAGTGTTAAATTTGTTGATTTATTTTGCTTAATGCTTAGTGAAGAGTGTTAAATTTTCCCCTTCTGTTAGCCACAAGGCAAAATTAATCCTCATTATTTAAGCTAGACTTTTACCAGATTCAAAGTTATCAAATTATAATACAAATCAGCCTTATTGATTTATATGTCAAGAATAATTGATTGAAAATCAATTTATAAAGAAGAATTCTTTGATCACTATAGTATTGAACATGCTCTGGAAACTGAAAAATAAAAGGCTTGCTATTCGTGTGAAATTTGCAGAGATTGAAGGAGTTGAGTGCAAGACAGGCATCCTTAGAAGGAAATATGCTTAGGCTAAGTGTCGAAGCTGGGGGGTTGTTGGATCACAGGTAATGGCAACTGTTCACATTATCATTTCATTGCATAAGCTCTGCAGTCAAACTAATATATTATTCATTATTTGCATAACTTACAATCTGTATAAACTAAAGGGAAAATGTTTCAAGCTTTTCAGAAGTTTGTAAAATCTAACATATGTTGAACGTCAATGATAAGAATTGGTAAGATGAGTCTACCAGAAAAATACCAACTTGCTGCTTTTTTGGATTTATTTGGGGCTTTGGTACTTTAAAAGTATTATTAGTTTTAGCTGCTATACGGGTACAGTACTTAATTGTTTATATTTGGTTAACAAATTGCATTTTCCTTTCCTGTAATAATTGTTTCGCAGGGTATTTGAGAAAGATGGAGTAAAGTTGGTGGTCTCCATTTTACACCTGCTCATATATTTCTTGCTTAATTTTATGTTAACCTTTGAAACCTCAAACTATTAAAACTTCAGAACTACAAATTTGATGTACAGGCAGGGCAAGAACCAAGCGGGCCTAGAGAATCCCAGTGCAGTTGGAGGTTGTAGTTGCAAAAGCTCAATTCATGGTGAAGTAGTATACTTGGACATTAGTTTGTATTGTCTTAGTAATTATTTTTTACCTTATTTTTGTTATGACATGTATATTTTTGGATATTGTGCTGATTTATATCTGTAATATCGGCCTGAAAATGTAATATGTTGGGCATTGTTTTGTAGTATGTATTTTTAGGTGAGGATAATTTTTAATTTTCATTATGATATGTTGAATAAGAACTTTGTGCACTGCAAGAATTTATTCTTTGAACGACTTTTCTTACTGTAGAAGTTATCGATGCAAGTTGTGCTTCAAGTATAAATGTTGGTACCAGTGCCACCAGGTACCAGTAAATCAAAGAGATTTCTAATGGAATTTCCTTAACAGTTACCAGTATCAGTAAACCATGTCGTCTGTCAAACCCTAACCAACCGTTAACAGGAAAAAAAAAAGATATGATTTTACCCAATTTATTGATATCTTTTTATTAAAAATCATTAAAATTTATAAAGTGCTCATTTTATTCTTTATTAAAAAAATATAAAAATATATATAAGTTTATAATCACCGACTTGCTCATGTAGATATTTGATAATCATGTCAAAATTTTGTATTCCGTTTTCATCCGGCTACTCAATTACACTAATAAACTAAAATAATCTGTCCCTTTATAGATTATAGTGATTAATATCTTTCCCTTTCTTTTGAGTCACATTTTTACACGACAAAACTAAAATAATCATGCCACTTTTAGAATCTTTGCATTTTTGGACTTCTCTCTTCTAATTTTAGTTTTCTATTTTCTATAATAGTCATTAATCGTCTGTATAAATGTTAGTAATTGAAGAGGAGGGATGGTAGTAATTAAATCGGAGAGAAGGGAAACGACCACAATTCCACCAATTGGCAGTGGATCTCAATTCATAAATTAAGCTGGTTAGTACCGATTTTTTTTATTAGTACATATTTTACTTCATTTTCTTGCACGGCTATGCTTGCGTATCCAACGTGATGTATGTAAATCATTTTGATAATTTTTTTACTTGTATGTGTTCAAATCGTTTCGTTTCAAATATTTAATTTCACTTCGAAGAACTTCTAGTCGTAATTTGCTACAAAATCTCGAAAAATTACAAAAATTCATTCCTTTTTTTTTTCTTCACATAGAGCACATATACTTAAATTACATACAAGTTATCAAAGATAATTAGAGATAATTATTACCTTACTATTCCTTTATTCCTTGCATTTTATATGCTTGAATTGCCTCCCGATCTCATTGTAACATTTTTTTTCATTGTTTAGATCGTTTCAAATTTGAACCTATCGAAATTACTTATTTGATATCCTATATTTGCGATAAAAAATAACCTTGTTTTATTTTTTCCAAGGATTTTCTATATATTTTCTTACAAAATGGAAAAGCTTCATCATCACCCACTTTTGTTGTTCATCATATATGGTTGTCTATCTATTAACTAAAAATATATAATTATTAACGATAAAAAATGCTAGAATATATACATAAATCTATATAAATAAGCAATTTTCTCCATTAGAGAATCGTTAACAATTATAAAGTTTCAATTAACAGATAGACGATAAAATTAATATGAGGTGAAATAGATGTGGAGAGATGATGAACTATGAGATCTACTCATTATGGAATTTTTCTTATTGAGATAAAAACTATTGTTGGGCCCACATAAATCATACTTTAACTTGTATTTGGTAACATGTGTAGCATCCATCCATACCTTCTTGTGCATATATACAAGGTGGAAGATTTATGGCGAACAACTACTGCAGTGTGTCAAAAGACTGCAGTGATTTTATCCGCTTCCGTGCTGTGTGCAAGCAGTGGCGGTTGGCCACTAACTTGTCGGATAGCCCCCCTCAGTTTCCTTGGATTATGATGCTCAAATTAGATAGGACCCTTAAAATCAGTTTCCATGCCCTTTCCTCTGGCAAAATCTTCTCTGGTCCTTTCCTTGAATATATTAAAATCTCATGCTTTCATCAAAGATCTAATGAGTTTATGATCTTGGAAAAAGATGAAAAAGACTCATCTCTTCTAGGTAATAAGTTTCCTACTCATGTCTTTCCGCTTACAATTAACCGGTTTGGTTGCAACGTGATTAGTGGTCGTGATCAAGTGATACCTCTTCCAGTACCTGTTGGAAATATATCTAAATTTTTATATAGTGCACTATCTAGCAAAATGACACACCTCATAGTGGTAGTCCCTTTGGGAAAAATCTTTGCACACTATAGGGGGAGGAACTTCAAGTTTGTAACTACTAGACCTGAATTAGTTGTTGATGTTAGTGATGGCTCAACTGGAAAAATATTATCAACAATTTCTTGCCCTGTGGATGTTATGGCTGGCTCTTGCTTGATTTCAACAAGTGATGGTTTGTTGATGGTCTCAAAGAAATATGTTCGATCACATGAAGATGATAAACCATACAATGATTATCAATTTGTGGTGTATCGTCTTGAAAATTATGATAATAACCACCCCAATTGGACCATGTTGAGTGGAATTGGAGATATGATGTTGTTTTTGGATGACCGTAATGCTTTTAGCTTGATGGCCGGTGAATATGATCATGGATATAAGAATAATTGCATATATTTCATCACTCGTTTGAAGAAAACTTGCTCACATTTAAATTCTCTTTCTCGTTATATAGTAGTCGGATATGACATGGGAGAGAGCAAAAGCTTTGAGGTGTGCTCTTTGGGAGAGTATACTAACCGTACAGAGTTGTTTTGGTTTATCCCTTCTCTAGTTTAATGAATTTGCTTTATTTTGCAGCATTACTTGTTATGATTCTCTTAAACCATTCTTTAATGTTGTGCAATGAAATGATTTAATTGAACATTGAATTATTGAATTCTTGAACCAGCTGGTTGATTTCCATTGTTGCAGTGGTAATTAAAAAGGAAAGAAAATTAGCAACTCTCCACTAAATTTTAATTGTACGCTTCCAATTGTAATGAAGAATACTATGATATGATCATATATAATTGGACGGGAAAAAGAAGTGTATATAACAGTGAAGAATACCCTTTAATTGATTGTGTACATAACAATGGATAGATACGCATGCACTTATTGAAGTCTTTCTCTTATTTCATCTCTTATGTATATATTAGAAATTATATTATTATGGAGAAGAGGACAGTAGTATATATTATTTGTACAAATTCTTAATTCTGATTGGGTCCAATATAACAATAACACTTGGTAAATTTTCATCTTTCATTAAAATATACACACATAACATAAGGATACAACTTTAATTAATAGTTAAATGTAACCTCAAAACCTAATCCAATTAAAAAACATCATTTTATATGTATCACCGTTTTTTTAATCTAAAACAAATAGGTTGACAACGGACAAGGAAGTGAATTCATATTTAAATGACATTTTATTTAATTTTACGAGGAAGTTGGCAATTAATTGTGAACATCTATGTTATCAATTTGACGCATCCAATTGTTACTCCCTGTTAAATTTTCATCTATGTTTCCGATTGTCAGCGTTTATTGAATGTATTCCAAGCTCAATCTTTTTTTCCTCTAGATATTCCAATTGATTGGTACTTTAATTAATAATTGTGAATTCTCCAGCATAAATTGGTGGGATCTTGTAAAATTAATAATGTGGACATTGTTTACATGTCCAGATTAATTTGATACCACGGTAGAAGTTGATCGAGTTGACTTTTACAATTCAAAAATAGTATATTTTTTTCTCAGCTAATTCTTATAACAGTGTTATGTCTAAAGACCGCTTAAGGAGTTGTATCGTTTAAAACGCATTTAACCGGCTGGGTTTTTATAAAACCGCTGAATAAAACTGTTGAACAAACTCGGTTGAAAACTTATTTCATAAATCTTGCAGACATCGTGTGTTTCTCTCTGATCCTAAATTTTGTTCCCTTTTTCTCAAATCGTCAAGATGGAAAGCACTGAAAATTTGCATCTCCTTCCTCCTACGAACCTCTCAATTCTCAATTCTTCCTTGTTCTTCACTATTGCTCATCTATTTATGTGTATTTCACGGCGACACAATTAGCTTCAAAGTTGAAACAAAATCGCAAAAGAAGTTGTCAACATCCGATATTGTAAGTAATCTCATTTAATCAATAAATTTGAATCTGAAAAGGCTTGAATATTTTTAGTAAACTTTATTGAATTGATGCATGCATTTTAAGTGTTTGATGAAATGTCCAAATGAAATAGAATTTTAGATGAGAGAAGTGGGGTTGTCCTATATATCATTTTATTACTTTATTCAATTAGTTTGTTATTCATCTCTAATGATCTTTATGGTAAGGTTAGAGTATTCTAAAACTAATTTTTAACTAGTAGGATAAAGATTCTGGTACCGGTCACTGTACCGCTTGAAAAAAACCAGCAACTGGTACCTAGTTGCAGCGTACCAGTAAGGGGCATCAGAGGAAATAGGAACCCAACTGGGGTCAGGGAGGAGGCTAGTTAGTTTCATTCATTTTTGTAATCTGTAATTATGTAGGAACTCTTTGTAAATAACTTTTTTATCAATGAAAATGACAGTGGCAAGTTCACTGTCCTTAAAAAAAAAACTAGTAGGATAGAGGTGAAGCTAATTCTAACCAATCCAAGTATACATGCTTTATGCTGTACCAGCTGACAGCCTCAAGCCCTTGGTATTTAGCATACGAGAACGGAGTAGGTCCGATGCCCATCGGACCTACTTTTAGGTTCAACGAGCATTATGACCGTCCGATCTAATTTAAGATTTGTGCGCACGAAAATTAAAACAGACTCGCACGAATCTTAAAGCAAATTGACGGTGGTTACACCCATCGAACCAGAGTAGGTCCGATGCCCATCGGACCTACTCTCAAATCTTGGCATACATGTTGCTTGTATTTAGCTTGTGAAATTGTGTACACTTGAAGAATGCTAATTCTTGGTTTCTAGTTTCTTGACTGTGTATATTTTGGGAAGAGTGTTCAGAGAGCACATATCAAGTTTTTCAATTTACTATTTTATGTATATTTTTTTTGGGGTTTTAAAGGATTTTTTTTATTTCATGTTTTTAACAATTTCTAGGAAATTTTATGTGATGGGACAGTATAGTGGTACGTTTCTTACTTGATCTTATGTGTGTATGTTATGTGTGTATGTGTACTCTATATAAATTACAATTGTTTTAAAAAAATCAGCGGTTGAACCGGTTGACCCAGTGGTTCGATCAATGAACCATTGATCCGAAGCTTTACCAGGTTGATGTCTGATCCGGTTCTGATAACATTGTTTTATAATCAACCACAGATTTCTTTTATGCTTGAGAATCACCCCTCTGACCTTCCCCTCTCAGACTTTTTTATCAACCCAAACGTTAATCTTACTAGTAGGGTATATTAATTATTGAATTTAAATGAGAAAATGACCAAAGTACCCTTAATGTTTATGGTTTAATTATATAATTAAAAACAAATAGGGTATTGTTGAAATAATTAAAAATTGAATAGTTTATTTCAAAGACGTACAAAATTATTAATTTCTATTATATGTTTTCACTGCATTATTTTGATTTATTTGATGATCGATATATTTATACTTAATTATTTTGTCAATGGATAATATCTGCACAATGTGACTAGAAAATTAAGAGTATTTTAACTTTTCATGACATCTCATTTCGGAGTAGATTAATATTTCGGGTTTCGGGTTCGTTCGGACTACATATATATAGTTCATTTTTTTAATTCGCCTGTTTTTAAACAAGAAGAAAGATGCTACCTGTTGACATGAAATCTGAACTCTGCCAGTACCATTATGAAATAATCAATTTATATATGACATGTCGTGCTGTCCTTACTCAATGACAGAGGCTGCTTCTTATCACAAAATAACAATTATCGGTGGATCAATTCCCGAAATGTCGAGTGATAAACTGTTCAATAGTTGTTGTGTTATCGGCCCAGATGGGAAAATAATAGCCAAGCGCAGAAAGGCAGGATGCTCTCCGATCAAACAGAAGATAATTTGGAAAGACAACTGCATTCATACTTCCACATTCCTCTTCGGTGAAGTCCCATTGATTATAGTAAAGCACAATTGCCCTTTAAAGCGCCAAAATTAGGAACATATTACCAAAGTAAAACACCGCCCCCACATACTGGTAAAGTACTGTATTAAGGAAGCTTATATGCTCCAGGTTCCGGTTGATATGATATAAAGATCATATACCAAAATAAAAGATTTGTGATTACTTGGAGTGCAAGTGTGTCCGAGAAGGTGAAAGGAAAATCTGATATGATAGGTGCTCGCCTCATTTGCTCCTCAAACCGTTCACATTCCTAAAACAAAAAAGATGGATGGAGATGTTTATTAATTTGTGTATCCTGGTGTATTTGGAAGCAGCGTAATGCTGTGGTTTTTGGAGAACAGCGGTTGCCACCTCGAGTTCTACCGGGAAGATGCTTGCAAGATATGAGATTATGGCTCAAGTATTGCTAATCATCAGTTAGATCGTTTTTTTTTTTTTTTTTTGAAGGTTAGTGGCTTTAAGTGTCAATTAACAATTTTATTGATAAAAAAACGAACTTACAACGAGTCAAACGACTCTAAACCTAAATCCACTCTTTTATTCTCACAAAATCTTCCAAACTACTCTAAATAACTCTAATCTCATTTATATACACTCATAATTACCCTATTACTTTTCCCTATCGCTCTCAACGACCAGATCCGATTTTTTGACCGCCGCCGCGCTCCGACAACCGGATCTACTCACCTGCGCTCCGATCGAGATGGCGTAGAGACTCAACGCTCCGAACTCCGATGATACCGCGCTCTCGGCTCCAATCGGCTCCGGTTCCTGTTGGATTTAGAGACGTCTAAATACAATAAATTAAGTTGGACATGCGTGTATTATAATTATATGTCTAATACTGTCACGAATATTAATGCCAAAATAAGTGATTAATTAAGGAATGGCATTATACGTATTTCAATTAGGATTTGGAACCGAAAATGTATAGAAATAAATTTGATTAATTATAATTGTTAATGGACCGATTATAATTAGTCTAACTAATATACATGTGATAATTTCGGCACAGACTTGAAATTAGTGTAAACTAATTTCAGCACTAAGCTGAAATTATTTTTGGCTATGGTTATTTTGGCATGTTCTTTTTAGCTATGGTTATTTTGGCATGTTACGCCAATTTTAGGCTATGGTTATGCTAAATTGAGGACCTGGCACTTGTATTTAAAGGCTGAGTCTCCAAGGCTTGCAATCACGATCACAATTGTCTGCTCCATTAAAGACGAGATACTCTGTCATATTTTTCGGATAGCCACAGAAAAGAAAGAGAGGATTGCAAGTTCTTGGAAGGACTCGAGAGCCAACAACTCAAGTCAAGACCAGGAGCTTATCAACCTAGAGCCTTGGAAGCTGTCTGATTGATAGCATACGGAGGCTTTTGAAGATGGAAAGTAAGTTCCGCTGTGCATTAAGTTTAATTTTCTTGCATAGGATCCTAGGGTTTTAGGTTTTAAAGTAATTAGGAAAACCCGAAAATACAACAAGTGGTATCAGAGCCATCTATGCAGGAATTTATGGTAATTATGATCTAGAGAAAAGGTTATGCCATCTTCAATTGTTTGTAAATTATTTTCTGTTTTTCAAATCGAATTTATTGTTGCAAATAGTTGTTAAAATTCGCTTTAATCGATTTTTTATGCGTATTTTAATCGAATATTTGAATTGTGCCAATCCTTGCGCTTCGTGCGATCTTGGAGAGGTTTGGTTTGATGGTTTTGATTTTGATTCGCATAATTTATCACATTTTGGTGAAATATACGAAGGTGCGTTGATTCCTTCGAAAGGTTTAATTATGCAACAAACTATAATTTTTCGTTTCTGAAATTTGGAAAAATAAGCAATTGGCGCAATAAAGGCTGTTTTTGCAGTTTTTCGGTTTTTTGAAAATTTCCAGATCTGAAAATTAGTTATCTCTAGATCAATACCGGTTACAGACCTTAGGAATAACTGTAAGTAGTTGTAATTTAGGTTATGTTAATTATAATTACTATAGTTATTAAGTTATTAAGTAAAGTATGCTATTATTAGCCTAATTAGTTATAGAATTTAGCCATTATCTATAATTAGTATTTAACGCTAATTAAGGGTGGGATAAAAAAATACATAAATAAAAAAATATATATACTAAATTCTTGTCATGATTATAGCTAATTTGACCATAACGTTATTTAGTAAATTCTAAATAAGATTATTTGGTTATTTCCAAATATAAGCACAAAGTTTTCGTTATTTCTAAATAAAAGCATAAAGCTAAAATTATATTTTGGAGGATACTAAAGTGTTTTTAAAGCCTAGTATTTATTTTTGATGAATATAGTTAACATATGAAAATTAGTTTATTCTAATTAATTAAAGCTCCCATTAGTTACTATATTATATTTAGGACGAGTAGTCATTTTAGGATACGTCCTAGAATAGGCTTTAGGCATAGTTTTAGGATCTATTTAAAGGCAATTAGGATTTACGTGTGTCATTTTGTACAAGTTGAGCACTGATTGTTCGCAAACGAACCTCTCTGTGTGAGACAAGTGCAGGGTGGCACATGACAAGTTTAAAATGACGTGCTAGAAATGGATGTGAGTGTTAGCTTTCCCAAAGGAGGGTTAGCGCTTGCTGAAATTGTTTAGTGCATAAGGGTAGTGTACAAAAATAAGTTGCAACACACATGGACTAGCAATGTCTAGAAAAGCATCGGGGGCTTGGAACTTAAGCGATCCGTCTGTGATCCTCCTCCCCCCGTTGACTGGCCTGGTCGTTAGTTCATGGATATGTTAATTTGACCCAAAGGTTGATTACAAAAAGGTTACATGTTTGTACTTTATTCACTACACCAGAGTGCCTGAAGGTAATGATTGCACCCAAAGGTGTTTCATTAGTGAATGGTGCTTTGGCTAAAGATTTAATGGAGCAAATAGTTTTACACAGGCCTTTAGATAGATTTTAGAATTATGATTAAGGATCAAATCGTGACGCATCGTATCTAAATTATTTCCTTGTTCTTGAATTTTCAGATCTAAACATAATGTCAAATCTAAGTCAGATTAAGCCCCTCATGGGGAACAATTTCAAACAGTGGGAGGAAAAGCTGAAATTAGTCTTAGGGATCATGCAATTGGACACAGCACTGAGATTTGATCGCCCCAAGCCTAATAAAGAGGGTGAGGAAACTCCTCAAGAGAAGGCTGATATTACGAAATGGGAGCATTCAGATCGCATGTGCATAATGGTGATGAAGCAAACGATCCATGAGACTTTTCGAGGCATAATACCTGATACATAGACCGGCGCTATTAAATACCTCAAGGCCCTTGAAGAGAAATTCACAAAGAGTAAAAAGACTGAAGTTAGTACACTCTTTGTGAAATTGGCAACAATAAAATACAAGGGAAAAGAAGGGGTTAGAGAGCATGTTATTGAGATGACAAGACTGCAACGTGCCTTGAAATGGCATAATTATGACATCTCTGATGAGGTTCTCATTGAGTTCATTTTTTTGTCTCTCCCGTCTAACTTTAGTCAATTCAAGTTGACTTATAATTGTCAAAGAGAGACGTAGACACTACCTGAGTTTGAGGCTCAGTTGGTGCAGGAGGAAGAGAGACAGAGAATGACTAAGGGAGAAAGTGCTCATGTAGTAACATCTAATCCTAAGGGTAAAGGCAAGAAGCGCAAGTCTACTGCCAAGGAAAAATGACCCACCAAAGAAGCTGCAAACAATGTCGCAAAGAAAAGCAAGAAGGAAGATACTTCTGCGGAAGCAGAGGAAAGGAAATGCTTTTTCTGCAAAGCGTCAGGACATACGAAGAAATTCTGCACCAACTATCATGCATGGTTGGCAAAGAAAGGTATGTCTCTCGCTTTAGTTTGTTCTGAAGTTAATTTAAGTTTTGTATCTAGATATACTTGGTGGATAGATTCAGGTGCAACGTCTAACATCAGTATATCGATGCAGGGTTGCCTAAGCCATCGCAAGCCAAGTGAGGCGGAGCGCTACGTTTACGTAGGAAATGGCAACAAAGTAGAAGTGAAAAGCATAGGAAAATTTAGATTATTATGTAGGACAGGATTTTATTTAAGTTTTGATACTTTAGTGGTAACCTAATTTCTGTATCTTATTTGGACAAAAATGGTTCTGTATGTTCATTTAGTAATAGAAATTTCAGTTTGTGTCAAAATTCTAAGCTTCTTGCTTCTGGTATCCTGTCTTCTTATGATAATCTTTATTTTCTAGATATAGACACTTCACATTCAGAGGCACTGCATATAGATAATAGAAAACGTAAATTAACTTGTGAGAAATCAGCAACATTATGGCACAAGCGATTAGGACATATCTCTATGAAAAGGATAGAACGTCTTGTGTCTAATGATATTCTCCAACCTTTAGATTTTACAAACTTAAGTGATTGTGTAAATTGTATAAAGGGAAAACAAACTAATAAACGTAAGTATGATGCAAAAAGATGTAATGATGTCTTAGAATTGATTCATACGGATATCTGTGGTCCTTTTCCAAAGGCTACAAGAAATGATCACCGTTACTTTATCACATTCATAGATGATTATTCAAGATATGGTCATATTTACTTAATAAAAGAAAAGGCGGAAGCATTAGACGTGTTCATAAAGTTCAAAACGGAAGTTGAGTTACAACTTAACAAACGTATAAAGTCCATTCGTTCTGATCGTGGTGGTGAATACTACGGTCGTTATGATGGATCAGGAGAACAGCGTCAAGGTCCCTTTGCAAAATACTTAGAGGAATGCGGAATGTGCCTCAGTATACGTTGCCAGGTTCACCTGCAATGAATGGTGTTGCTGAACGGCGAAATCGCACCCTTAAAGACATGGTGAGAAGTATGATTGTTCGTACAACTCTACCTGAGAATTTGTGGGGAGAAGCCTTAAAGACTGCAGCATACATACTTAATAGAGTGCCTACTAAAGCAACTAACAAGACCCCTTACGAGTTATGGGTTGGGCGCAAACCTAGCTTGAATCATTTGAGAGTTTGGGGATGTCCATGTGAAGCTAGGCCTTATAAGCCAAGTGAAAAGAAACTGGACGAAAGGACCGTTAGTTGTTACTTTATAGGCTATTCTGAACGATCTAGGGGGTATAAATTCTATAATCCAACAGAACATATAGTTTTCGAGTCAGGAAGTACAAAATTTTTTGAGGATAATGAGTTTGTGGGGGGAGATATGACAAAAGATAGTATTTTTGAAGAAGAAGAGACGAATGAGAATGAGACTATGGACCAAAGTCCTGGTTTTGTTCAAATTCCGATTGCATTTAGAAATACATCTTTTGACAATGTGCAAACTTCATCATCCCAAACAACTCAGTTAGAAACTCAACATGGAATAGAGAACACAAATGGACCTGAATCCAACCCAAACCCTGACATTGCCATGATCAATGTTGATGGCCTAGGGCCTGTGAGAGATTCAGAAGTTGGTAATGATGTTCCTCCTCCTGTTGAAGATCAAGTTGTAATTGAACCTCAAGAAAATCTAGAGCCTGTGCCAATTAGGAGATCTACTAGAGAGAAAAGATCTACACAATCGAAGGATTATGCATATCTTCAAGAACATGAGTTTGACATTGGCATGTTTGAAAATGATCCTGTTAATATCAAACAAGCTGTGGAAAGCTCTAACTCTCAAATGTGGATTAATGCCATGAATGAAGAGATGAAATCTATGTACGACAATGACGTTTGGGATATCGTTCCGTTGCCTAAAGGCAAGAAACCCGTTGGTTGCAAATGGATATTTAAGACTAAGCGGGATTCTAAAGACAATGTTGAAAAATACAAGGCACGTCTTGTTGCAAAATGTTTCACACAGAAAGAAGGCATTGATTATAAAGAGACTTTCTCTCCAGTTTCATCGAAAGACTCTTTAAGGATTATATTGGCGCTTGTAGCACATTATGATTTAGAACTTCATCAGATGGATGTAAAGACGGCATTTCTCAATGGTGACATTGATGAAACAATCTATATGAAGCAGCCAGAAAACTTTGTATCAGGTGATGCAGGGTCTATGGTTTGCAGACTTAAGAAATCTATCTATGGTCTAAAACAAGCATCTCGACAATGGTATCATAAGTTTCACAAAGTTGTTAGCTCATTTGGTTTTGAGTCTAACATAGTAGATGAATGTATATACCTTAAGTTTTGTGGAAGTAAATTTATTTTCTTGGTTTTATATGTAGATGATATATTGCTTGCCAGTAACGATAAGGACATGTTGCATCAAACTAAGAATTTTTTATTTAGGAACTTTGAAATGAAAGATCTTGGTGATGCATCATTTGTTCTAGGGATTGAAATACTTAGAGATAGATCTCAAGGTATTCTAAGGTTATCCCAGAGGAACTATATCGATAAGATTCTAACAAGATTTGGCATGCAAAACAGTAAACCAGGAGATACCCCTGTATCAAAAGGAGATAAGTTTAGTCTAAAACAATGTCCCCAAACTGACTTAGATAAAAACATCATGAAAGATATTCCCTATGCCTCAGCCGTAGGTAGCATCATGTATGCACAAGTATGCACGCGTCCGGATATTGCGTTCATTACTGGAATGCTAGGGAGATATTTAAGTAACCCAGGTATGGAACACTGGAAGGCAGCCAAGCGAGTGTTGAGATACCTAAAGAGAACTAGGGACTATATGCTCACGTATCGGAGATCGGAACAGCTCGAGGTCATTGGATATACCGATTCTGATTTTGGAGGATGTGTCGACAGCATGAAGTCAACATCAGGATACATCTTTATGATGGCAGGCGGTGCCGTGTCATGGAAGAGCGCTAAGCAGTCATTGACAGCCTCCTCCACTATGGCAGCTGAATTTGTCGCATGCTATGAAGCATCTAATCATGGCGTATGGCTGAAGAACTTCGTCACAAGGCTGAAAATTGTGGATTTTATTCAGAAACCACTCAAATTATTATGTGACAACAATTCAGCAGTGTTATACGCAACCAACAACCGAAGTTCATCAAAGTCGAAGCACATCGACATTAAGTTTTTGGTTGTAAAAGAGAGAGTACAGAATAATGAATTATGTATAGAACACATAGGTACAGACTCCATGATTGCGGATCCTCTTACTAAAGGATTACCACCCAAGCAGTTTCACGAACATGTTGCTCGTATGGGTGTAATATCTGTTTAGGATAGTTAGAAAATGTGGGAGTCTGAATATGTTTTAAGTTTTGATGTTCAATGTAATGTAATTGTAAACAGTTTTGTTGATATATACAAGTTGCATTCAATTTCAGTTTCATTATTTCTTTCTTTAAAGTTTAAAGTATTTGACCTCACTAAAGTTTAAAGTTTAAGGTGACTCAATTAGAAATAGGCACATCTAATCACATTTGCGTGTAATTTCTAAACTATACATCCAAATCATATTCATGTCATTCAATTATGTTGACAATGTGATCTATGTCGGTTTAGTTATGCATAAATATAAAAGTAACTACTGCCGCTTAGGTTCTTTGTTAGGATAGTTGATGGACGGAATTGTTCGAGAAATACGATAAGTAAAGACAGAAAAGTTGCGCAATAAGGATAAGAACATATAATTAAAATGTTACCCTTGTCCAAGTGGGAGATTGTTGGATTTAGAGACGTCTAAATACAATAAATTAAGTTGGACATGCGTGTATTATAATTATATGTCTAATACTGTCACGAATATTAATGCCAAAATAAGTGATTAATTAAGGAATGGCATTATACGTATTTCAATTAGGATTTGGAACCGAAAATGTATAAAAATAAATTTGATTAATTATAATTGTTAATGGACCGATTATAATTAGTCTAACTAATATACATGTGATAATTTCGGCACAGACTTGAAATTAGTGTAAACTAATTTCAGCACTAAGCTGAAATTATTTTTGGCTATGGTTATTTGGCATGTTCTTTTTAGCTATGGTTATTTTGGCATGTTACGCCAATTTTAGGCTATGGTTATGCTAAATTGAGGACCTGGCACTTGTATTTAAAGGCTGAGTCTCCAAGGCTTGCAATCACGATCACAATTGTCTGCTCCATTAAAGACGAGATACTCTGTCATATTTTTCGGATAGCCAGAGAAAAGAAAGAGAGTATTGCAAGTTCTTGGAAGGACTCGAGAGCCAACAACTCAAGTCAAGACCAGGAGCTTATCAACCTAGAGCCTTGGAAGCTGTCTGATTGATAGCATACGGAGGCTTTTGAAGATGGAAAGTAAGTTCCGCTGTGCATTAAGTTTAATTTTCTTGCATAGGATCCTAGGGTTTTAGGTTTTAAAGTAATTAGGAAAACCCGAAAATACAACAGTTCCTCCCCTCTCTCTCATTCTCCTCTCCTCTTAAGGTAGAGACGAGAGAGAGAGGAGGTGCTTTGTCGAACGAGAAACCTAGAAGAGGTGACAGATGAATGGATTGAAGGTAGAGATGTGTTGGAGGAGGAAAAGAGGCAGCCGCCTAGGGTTTGAATCGCCTGCGGACTCTCATTTTTTTTCGCTCTTTCTTTTCGGTCTTTAGCCCTTTTAATTTACAA
This sequence comes from Carex myosuroides, assembly GCA_028015225.1. NCBI lineage: Eukaryota > Viridiplantae > Streptophyta > Magnoliopsida > Poales > Cyperaceae > Carex > Carex myosuroides. The sequence goes on along the minus strand of CM051475.1, from coordinate 11,172,862 downwards.
ATGGGTTAAAGAACCTTAAAGGGAAAATAGGAAGAAGGGCAGAGCTCAAATATTTAAGTGCTCTTGCAGATTGACATGTCATTCCAGTTAGATCGTTCTTGTAGTTGTTGTTGTTTTTACTCTTCTTTTTTATATTTTACTTCCATGTTACAGTACGATTAGTTAGCTAAATGTGGTGATTGCCTGTATAGCAAGATTGTAGTGCACTGTACCAGGGATCATGTTGGTTTTACAGGCCGGGTTGGGGTTGTAAGACCCAAGTTGTAACACCTTTTATTCAATGAATTTCACTTGTCAGCCTCTGACAAGTTTTAAAAAAAAACAATCGTCCAATTGACGGGACCCGCAAGTCAGAGACCTCATGAGACACTAGGAGACGACACCGCACACGCTACAGCAGCGCGTGGGTGGACCAGGCTCACACGGTGTTGCTACGCTGCCTTCAGCCACGCACTCCATCTCTTCCCGCTGGTCCGCTAATGGAGTCGAAATGGAACGGGCGTGAAACAACGCCTCCACTCTCCACTATCTTTGGAACTGGGAGTAGGTCCGATGGGCATCGGACCTACCTCGGTTCGACGGGTTTAATCACCATCGATTTTCTTTTAGATTCGTGGGAAATGCTTTAAAACCCGTGCATTTATGTTTCAATTTTCGTGCGCACAAATCATTACATTATCCTACGGTAGATCTGCCCATCGGAACCAAACAAGGTCCGATGGGCATCGGACCTACACCCAGTTCCTTTGACTAGTACTAGTAGACCAGTAGTTAAGAAATTAGCTAGCATACAGTGGGCTTTCTAGGCCCAAAAGTTCATAGTGCTTATAAAGAGCAACCGAGTAGCCTACAGTGGGCTTTTTAGGCCCAAAAATTCATCGTTCTTATAAATAGCAACTCCTTTCAAAAAAACCTTTACATAACCGATACAGGCACTGATTGTATTATTTCTCTCTATTTTGGTTGGGATGTTTGGGTTGTGAGATTCTCAGAATTAGTTCGACATCTGGTAGTCCTGGTAGGGTTTTATTTCCTATTCTTCATTTGCTGATGAACACTTAACTAAACGTTGAATATTGTACAATCATTCGTTTTTTGGTCAAATATAAATGATTTAAATTATTCCTCATATTTGAATGGTCAATCCAAATAACTCTGTGTATTACATATCAATATCTTGTAAGGTGCAAATTTATAATTATTTAAATCAGTTAAACCATTCTTATGGATTTTTAGAAAATAATTTACATATTAAAACACTTATAAAGATCTGGTTTAGAAGATGGATTTTTAGCAGCTCATACTTATAAACGTCTGGTTAGGTACTTCTCTTATTTTATATTTTGTTCGGCAGATTAAGTCATGACTCAAATTAATATGTCTTGATGAGTAAGAAATTAGAAAATAAATCTATGTTAGGTCCTACAAGCAGAGCAAGTGGTAAGTGTATAATAAGTTAATTTGTTTTAAATTATTAACTTACTCTAAATTAATTTAGTTCTTATTTCATCTTGTTATTTTATCTTACTTTTTATTTTACAACTAAAATGTATGTTTAGTTGCAAAATAATAATAGTGTGAATAGCCAAATTGAAAATAGCTATTGTTTGTAGTCAAATCTCAAAACTCTTAGGAATAATTTATTCTAATAAGACAAAAAATTTGAATTCATTATTCTAACTATTCTAATTCAACCAAACATCACCTACTATGAATAGCCTAATTCTAAAAAAAGCTTATTCTCAATCTAACTTTTTTTTTTGATTGAAAACCCGTAGACAAATACATTGATAGAAAAAATTACAAAGTAGCTTATACATAAGATTAGACAACGAGGGCCTGTGAAAACATACAGCTAAATAAAACTAAAAATGCACAGGAATTTATGCATCCTGTGGACGCAAATTTGATTATCCTTGCTTGATGAGAGTGATAGGAGTCTAGTGATGGTTTCCTCTGTACGCATATCACAGCCGAGAAGACACTGAATCCAAACCAAACCGGAAACTGAATCGACCAGACCAGGACAGTCACTCATTAGTTGAAAAGGCACTGAATCAAAGCAGACTAAGAACTAAATCAACCAGTTCATGACAGTCACCTCTAAACAGAAAAAGAAGAAAAAAAGACAAAAAGTAACACAAAACAACACACAAATATCAAACTAAAAAGGAAGGTATACATACTGTATCCAGACGGGAGACCACTCACTCTTCCGTACCTGAAGAGGAGAAGGCACCCACGACTGAGCTATTACTTCAGCTCGATACCCATCACGATGAAACTAGTGCGGCACAAGATTGACTATTTCACAGACTGCATAGGCGATCAATAATCAAACTTCATGATTTTTCTTTTTTCTTTCGCCCTTTTCGCACCGCTGAAAGGCACCGTTTTTTATTCACAGAGGGGAGGTGAGCTGAGTTGTTCTCTCAATCCATCTAAACAAATCCAACTAAAGTACTTGTTACTTTACACGTTCACTTAGGATATGTTCAACTGAACATATCCTTGAACATATCCTAAGTGAACGTGTAAAGTAAGAAGTACTTCACCTCTTACTCTGCGATATATTTGAGATTTTTGAATCGGATAGACTTGTGTCCCATTTGAATCGGATCAAAATTATCATATGAAGCCCGTAATGTCTGTTTGAACAAATTCCGGCCCAGTTTAGAGATATGTCGCTAAAAATTGATCGGATTTTGATTCGAGTAAACTGTATGCTTCACTTCGAATCTGGCTTTGAGAAAATTCTTTTATCTTAAACAAGGTATAATCTTTTGACCTTCAGGTAAATTCTGCCTAAGGTTTTTTCATCTGGGAGAGATGCTTTCATCTTTTCGGTAATTTAATATACAAGAAAGAAGCATGTCTGATGTCTCTACAGGCACCAGTGATGCTCTCGAGATTCTCTCTCTAGACCCCCCTCTCTCTCTCTGGGCACAAAACCCGAGACCGGAGGCTTAAATCAGGGACCGATGTCTTGTCCTATCATCACGCTTTGTGATTTATATTTGCCAAAAAGAAAAGGAAAAAAGATCAATGGAAAAGAATAGAAGAGGTCCACCAGATGAACCAATATTTTATTGTAGTCTGGCTTCTTAACAAATAAATAAGTCAAATTCTTCTATGCACCTAAGGACCTATTTGTAAAATAAACATATTTTTATTTTTAAAGTTCAAAAAATCGATCCGACCGTTCAACATTATCTCCATATTAAAATGTACTTGGAGGTAAAATTTTACATTTTTTTGAATTTTTTTACTATTTATTAAGATGGGTACAGAATTCAATGGTCTGAATTTAACTAGTTTTGTAAAATACTTAATAAATAGTAAAAAAATTCAAAAAAAATGTAAAATTTGACCTCCAAGTACATTTTAATATGAAGATAATGTTGAACGGTCGGATCGACTGTTTGAACTTTGAAAATGAAAATATGTTTATTTTACAAATAGGTCCTTAGGTGAATAGAAGCACCCCTAAATAAATAAACTGATGCATTTAGAATTTGCATGTAACCGAAATTGCATGTGCTTTTGCTGCCAGCAATGTAACAGTCTAGCATGAGCTCACCACATTAATACATCATGATGAAGCCGTTGGTTGCTCTTTTAAATTGTCTTTTTTATTCCTTGAGTGGAGCATGTTGTTATTCTTTAATAAATTTAAGTTGCAACTGCTGAGAATCAAAGAGAGGGTTGGTTCTTTTATTGAGAGAAAAGGAATTGAGGGGGAAAAAGAGAAAGGAGAAAGGGGAAATAAAGCATGATCTAATGATTAAGATTGTGCTTTTGATTTAATTTATTCTCTTAAGCCAGCTTGACATCCTAAAATTCTGGTTTACTTTTAAGTAATTTTCTTCTCTTTTAGTACGAAACCCCAAAAGAACAGAATTATAAGCTTGTTTTTTTGTAGCGCTTGTGGTGTGGAAATTCAAGTAACCGCTTCTTTTTGTACAGCTTGTGTTATCTTTGCATTTACCACTCCAGTCTATGATTATGCTACGACTATGATATAACATTTTGTTACAAAAAAAATGTAATTTTCTTAGTTTATGGTATGTGAATTGAATGAATAAAGGTTGTGTACTGTGTGAGAAACTAATAGTGTTAGTTTTTGTAAAATTAAAGAAAATAAGGGCAAAAATAATAAGTTCTAATTTATAGGAATCTCATTTCCCAATGCATATTTCAGTGATGTGTGAATTGATCACACAATAGTTAACGAATCAGAGGCGATCTGATGAACATCGGACCAAGTTCGGTTTAATGTCATATCAGAATCTTCTAATTTGTATCAAGATTCACACGGACAATTTTAAAATACATGATGAATCAAATGTACATAAATATTGATGCAGATTAAATAACTGTGACTAAATATCATATTAAATTTAATCTGATGTCCATAAAACAACCCCTCACTCCTTGTTGAATCAAAGTGCCTTTTCTATTTATCTATGGTACTTGAAAGGGCCTTTCATCGTCATCTAATACACTAGTTTTATAATTAATCAAAACGATTGTATTATATTTCTATGTGGTACTTGTTAGAACCTTTCACAGTCATTTGTAACACTAGTGTGGTATAATTAATTAATTAATTAATTATCATAAGTATACAATATCATTTTATGGCATCTGGCAGGGCCTTTGACTGATTATATAATGAGCATAACCAACCACTATAGACTAAGAATAATATTTAATTATCAATAAGATATGACATCATATATTCATATATGAGGAGGGTTCAAATGCCTCCATTTTTCATGCCTCCACCATGCCTCCACTTTTAAAAACTTTAATAACTCAAAATTTAAAACTTAAAAGTCAAAATAAAACCGTTGGATATGATCTACATCATTTTATCAATGTGCTCATAAAAAATTATCACATTTTGATTTTGTTTTTATGTGAATCAATAAGTTGAAAAATCAACGTCTAGAAATTATCCACATTAGTGCGTTTTTTACAAGCTCTTGATGACAACCAAAACAAAATTGAAATGTCATAATTTTTTACACGTGCATAGATAAAATGATTTAGATCATATCCAACGGTTTTATTTTGATTTTTAAGTTTTAAATTTTGAGTTATTAAAGTTTTCAAAAATGGAGGCATAGTGGAGGCATGAAAAATGGAGGCATTTGAACCCTCCTCTTCATATATACTTGTTTTAATTGTATTCAACTTTCAACCGCAAGAATATATGTTGAGTGATGAGTTGGATTCCAGTGCAAAATTTAGATATTTCCAGCTTGAGACAGACTAGACTACCTTGCTTTTCATTTGTTCGTCGCTTTCAAATTTGGTTTTTGGATTGGCTTAATTTATGGCAAGCATATCAATCCAATCATTGATCTACTTATTCGTAGCTGCAACGTACAGGACTACCTTGATTCTTGTACGTACAATATAATTCAACTAATTCAAGAGTACAGCTGTAATAATACATGGTTTTAGCTTACGTAGAATATTTTTAATATATGAATCGCAAATTTTGTGCGTCTGTGCCCGTCTGCCCGATTAATTTGAATCTTATATTTATCACTGTAGCTACAAATACATTTTTTTTAAGTTTTTATATATTAACTGGAAGAAAAGTAAATCAAACGCATTTCTAACATATATTTACTCCTATAGCCACAGCTACATTATTTATTTCTTTTTAGTTTTTATCAACAGGTGAAAGTAAATCAAACACATTTTCTCGCGTAATCCATCCAGTACTTAATTTATGTATGTACGTTTCTTCTCTTTATGCATCTTATCTATGTAAAATTCGTTTTCTTGCTCTCCTTTTGTTCGATTAATTAACCTACTGGCTATGGATACGATCTTCTCATTTTCAGTGGCGACAACCCTGCAACAATTAACATAACACAATATTCAACAAGACAATGGATTCAGTCCATCTGTTTTGTTTTGGGCCGGCAGAATCCACCACAAAGATCATGGAGAGACTATACTGCCAGATCAGCTTCTCCCAGGATTTCGAAAAAAAAAAAAAAAGGTATACTGCCAGATATTTGACCATTTGAGGGGGGCATGGCTGCCCAAAATTGGATTGGATAAATAATTCGGACATGAGCGAAATTCATGGAACATATTAATAAGAAGTGGAATATTTTAAAATTTGTGTCAATTTGTGACGTCGGATTTAATCCGAGCCCCTCAGGTAATGTGGAGGTGTGAACTCATAGTTGTGGTCTACTCGAACTTTTCTGCGGTATATATCCTCTGTAGACTCGATTACATATTTAGATTGATATCTAAAGCATGACGCCAAAGTTCTTGCCGACATTTTTATTATATCCAAAGTTAATTACAAATTAATAAATATATCTAGAATCAGTAGGTATTTTGAAAAATATCTAAACCGGTCAGATTCTGACTGGTTTTCTCTTCCCCAAATTCTGGCTGGTTTTTTTTTTTTTTTAACACCCTATAAATATGGGTCCTTACAACATAATAACTGTCTCTTTTTTTTCGTTAGAGGTTTCAGGTAATGTTTTATTTATTTATTTTTATTTTTTATAATAATTAAATTAATTATTAAAAATAATTAATTTAATTCCTTTAAAAATAATTATTGTACACTTATTTAATTTTTTAGGGTTTAGTGGACTGACCTTAAAATGTATGACGGCATCACTCATTGCCGATGTCATTCATACAACCATTAAGGACCCCTGTATGACCATAGGAGGAGAGGCCGTTGGGGTGCAAGGAAGCCAGGCATGGCCATCTGGGAGCCAAGCAGGGCCATCTGGAACCCAAGAAGGGTCATCTGGTAGGCCATCTTCTGGAACTGGTTTCTTTCGCGGATGGAGTTTTAGGTGTGGTAGGAATAGGTGATTTATATGCATGTTGTGAACTTGTTTATTTAGATGCTGCTTTCAGAACTTTTTTATTTGCAATTTGTGTGTATTTTATTTGAATTGGCTACAAGACTCTTTTTTATGTTTAGATTTCTGTTATTGTAATATTCTCTATTTAGATTTTCTGTTGTACTATTATTGTTATTGTTGTAGTATTTTTTGTTTAGCATTATCATGATAATCTATTTTATCTGAAAAATATAAAAAATAGTACCATAAAAGCACACATACAAAAGAACCGAAATATAAGATAATCCAAACATAAAGCACCAACATAGTATACCAAATATAAACAGTACAAAACTAGCCACGGTACTGCTGAAACGGAGAGGGGGACCATCGCTCAGCCGGTACTCCGGCGTTCGCTCGGCGTTCGTGCAACCAGGCTCTCTCTCTCAGTGTCTCTATACAAGCATCGGCGTCGCTGCGTATCCGCTCGGCAGTATCCCATCTATACTCACCCCTAGAGACTGTCGAGACTGGCGGGGGTGTACCGAAGATGGATGCAGCGAGCCCAGTCCCAAAGTCAGGCTGAGTATGAGACCCACTGCCACTAGCCTCTCTATCACGTGGCATCTTTGTCCCATATCGGGATACTGGCGGTGGCGACATAAAACCCTCCTCGTATACCCCGATCTCATCGAGACTGCACGAGAGGGACTCGACATCCGTATTAAAGGACTCCTGAGGCGGTAGCTGTGGCGGCATCTCGATCGGACCCTGCCATCATACACATAATTTAGTAAATTTGATCTGAGTGAAGAAATTTGTACAAACCTGACAGCTATTGAAGTATGACATACCTGAGTCTGAACCGAATGTCCATGCTCGTCGTAAAATGCCTTCCACCCAGCATTGGACAATTTCCAACGATGGTAGTGTTAGTTTGTAATAATCTAGAAGTCAATAATACGATAATTTAATTATATAAAGCTTTGTTCATGAATTGAATGATTATCATTTTGTTCTTTGAGTTTTATCGAATTATGGATCATTTCGGCATTCGGATTCGAAATGAGTAGAACTTCATAATATAGATGATAAATACTCTTAATAGTCACTGACCGAGGTAATTAGCAGGAACACTAATTACCGCTACAAGGTTAGTATGTGGATTAAAAGATGGTCAAGTTTTACAGACCATAGACACAGAGTTGTCATTATAATCACATAGATACATGTTCTAGGAACATGGTATTTGACAGACCCCGAATGAAACATTATACGGAATTGTGTTCGTGTCATTAATGCTTTCATTCAGTGTTAAGTTCTACAGTATGATGTATTCATCTTTCCTAGGGATGGCAAAAAAGCCCGATTGGCCCGGAGGCCCGTTAATATCCGCCCGGCCCGCCCTTTACCCGGTCGGCCCAACGCTGTAACAGGCCAGGTAAGGCCGGGCCTAAGAACGGGCCAGGCCAGGCCTGGGCTTAAGTCGAAGCCCACAGGCAGCCCGTTGGGCCTATATTTTAATACAAACATATATTATATTGAGTTTAGGGTTGCTGTAAGTTTGGTTGTGAGAGCCGCCTCCCCACCCAAGTCAGATCTCTCTTTCTTTGTTTTTGAAAATTTGGCAGCAGCAGCTAACTTAGATCTCTCTTTCGCTCCTCTCTCTTTCGCTCTCTTCAGTTCAGCACCCAGCGGCCAGCGCCTGCGCCGCACCTCTTACTCTTCAGCACTCAGCGCCGCCGCACCTCTCACCTAGCACCGCACCTCTCACCCGCACCTCTCACCGCTCTTCAGCACCCAGCGCCGCATCTCTCACCTCTCACCCAGCGCCGCACCTCTCACTCTCTCTTTCGCTCCTCTCTCTTTTTGGTAAGCTCCCCCTTCCTCTCAATTTCTGGAATTTCTGTACTTAAAATTTGCTTGACCAGAATTGCTAGATTTATAATTCGAATTTGTATATGATACAGATCAGATTCCAACATATATACTATTTGACAAATCGGCTGAAGTTGCGAGATTCCCTCATGTAACTTTTAAACCAAAACCATTCTCATCTCCTAATATTTCCAAGGTATGCAATCTATCAATCTCTTTTTCTTGCTGCTGCACTGCCCCAATTAGTTAAGTCTTAATCTAGATAATTCTGTATACCTCAGTAAAGATCCATTTTAGCCTCATCTGGGCAATACAAATAAATTGCATTAACTAAAATTATGATTTGACAATTTCTTAGCCAAACCAGTACTTGTATTACTGATTCTTCTGTTACAACAAAATGCATATTGCGTGCCTTGGTAATAGTGTCAAAGTTAGTACCTATGGTTCAATGACAACCAATAGCATTGGACCAAGTTGGTATAACACTAATGTTTACCTTAACTATCTTTTGGGATTCTTTTTGGGAAAATTTCCTGTAATCTGATTGTCAGATTTTTTAGTGCTGCATTTTTTAAATACAAAACTAAGTTGCATAATAAATGAATAGTATATATAACACATTGTTTTCCTTACCTATTGTAGAGGCTACTTTGTGAACATTTCGAGCTCGACAGACACCTTGTTGAATATATATCTAAATAGTATGTCAACTTCTTGACCTTATTTTTTCTGATCAGTTTTGTACAATACCATGTAACCCTGTATAATGAAAAATTTTTGTGTTGTCTTTCCCATTGAAATTTGCGCAAGTTTTAAAAAACCATAAAGTATAGCTTTCTGTTACGCGATTGACCACTGAGAGAGAAGGGCAGGAATTGGGAATACTCTAGGAAATTTTCGAAGAAAAAATAAGGGTTGAAGTTGGTATTACTTGTATAGTTGGGCGTACATGATATTTTGGTATTTACAGGGGAATATTAGAAAATTTTCTATAGTTCTAGTTTGGTTAAATAGTAACTTGGTTAACTTGTCCTTCTTAACTTGGTTAACTTGTCCTTCTGATCCATATATACCTATACACATATGCTTCTTTTCTTTATTAATGTTGCAACTATATATGCTCAACTCAACATAAATTTTCCATATTGTTTGCAATTGGGATTAACACATTTTTTTTTAAAGTAAAATAAGCACCCTTATATATATATGACATTTTGTATATGTTTTGTAGGGTTCAAGAACCTTTGCCTTTGAGGTTAAGTCAAGTGGAGCTAAACCTAAGCCTAAGGTATTGCAAATTAAGAATCACTCAACCATATTGATTGCATTTAGAAAATTATATTTTAGTTATTTTACATACTCTTGTCACTGTAATTTGTAATGCTAGTGTTGTATACAAAGGGGAAGTTAGTATATAGCCAATGTTATGTAGATTTTAGGAACCAGATTTTATTTATGTCATTCTGAAATTTAGGGACCAGATTTTATTCTGAAATTTAGGGACCATATTTTATTTATGTTTATTAAGCTATACCTTGAGACCAGATTTCATTTAGCTATACCTTGAGACCAGATTTTTCCCTTCACTATTTTGATCTTTATTTTCAATTTTTCTAACATATAAGGGTATGGTTCAAGCATGCTAATATTTTGTTCATGAATGCAATTTGGTCTAATACTATACTCTTCTTATTGTAGGCAAAATGGCAACCCCTATAGATATTATCATGGCAACCCCGCAAGAACCGACTAATCAAGAGGAAGCAACCTCTACTCCTGGAGAGGGCTCTGCTCCAACACCACCAGCAAGTGATGCTGCAAATGCAACTCCGGCAACAAGTGAGGCAGCGGCATCAGGTGCTGCTACCGCAACACCGTCATCAAGTACCCCTAATCAGCCGGATGTTATTGATACATCCAAATTGAAATCTGAAGTGTGGGAGCATATGACAAAAAAGATGATTGGTAACAAGATGAGGGCGGTATGCAAGTACTGTAATAACAATTATGCGCAAGCGCCAGCAGTGGTACACGACATCTCAGATCCCATATAGAGTCTTGTTTAAAGAAAAAACAACAAAAATTCCCTCAAGCTTTCCAAAAATTGTTAGTCACTAAAAAATCAGAAGGGAAAACTACCATATCAAATTATGAATTTGATCAAGGGGTTTGTAGGAAAGATCTTGTGTAGATGGTAGTGTTGCACGAGCATCCTCTCTCGCTTGTTGACCAAATGGGATTCAAGATTTTTTGCAATAGCATGCAACCATTGTTCAAAATCCCAACCCGTAACATGGTTAGAAGTGATGTTCTTAAACTTTATAAGGATCGAACAAAGAGAGTCATGTGGCAATTAGAGCACAATGAAGGAAGAGTGGCAATTACAACCGACATGTGGACAGCGGACAACCAAAAGAAGTCCTATATGGCGGTTACTGCACATTTTGTGGATGATTCATGGCATCTACAGCAGCGACTATTAAGGTATTGAAACTTGTTATTTACTTATGTGCTGAAATTAAGTGTTAATTGTGCTGAAATTAAGTATTAATTGTAGGTTCCAATACGTACCTTCTCCCCACACTATAGATGTACTCGTGGAGCACTTAATAAATGTTCTTTTAGATTGGAATTTAGATAGTAGGTTGTCAACTATAACGGTTGACAATTGTAGTACTAATGATGGAGTAGTTGAGGCTTTGGTTAATAAATTAGAAAGTGAACAACTCTTACTAGGTGGGTCTTTTTTGCACATGCGTTGTTGCGCACATATTTTGAACCTAATCGTAAAGGATGGGTTAGATGTAATTGGTCCAAGTTTAGAAAAAATTCGTGCTAGTTGTGTATATTGGTCCTCTACTCCTAAAAAAATAGAAAAATTTGAAGAGACGGCACGGCAATGTAAAATCAGCTGTACCAAAAAGTTATGCTATGATGTTAAAACACGATGGAATTCAACCTATAATATGTTAGAAATAGCCCTAACATATAAGGATGTTTTCCATCGTTTGAAAATACGTGATAAGCAATACAAAACCGTGCCGTCGGACGAAGATTGGGAGAATGCTAGAATTGTAAGTGAAAAATTAAAGATTTTTTACACTACAACAGAATTGTTTTCCAGGACAAAATACACAACATCCAACCTTTATTTTTCAAACATTTGTGAAATAAGATTGGCTTTGCGAAATTGGATGTTAGATTCTAACCTAACCATTGCGATTATGGCATCAAAAATGAATGACAAATATGAGAAATATTGGGGTAACATACATAGTATCATGGGGGTTGCCACACTTTTGGATCCAAGGTCTAAGACGGTTCTCATAACTTATTACTATAAAAAGATTTATGGTAATAATTATGCGAGCGAAGTTGAAAAAGTTCTTGATTCGTGCCGTCGATTGTTTCGGGAGTATCAAAGAAGAGATTCGAATCAACAAGTTGCGGAACCAATCATAAGGGTAAAGAAACCAAAAATTGGTTTTCCAAAGGATTACAACATGTTTGCCGAAACTATGAAGAAGGATTACAACATGACTACGGAGTTGGAACTTTACTTAGAAGAAGGCTTGGTTCCAACTGACGACGACTTTGAAGTGCTCGAATGGTGGAAGTCTAATGGATCCAAATTTCGAACTTTGCGAAACATTGCTCGAGACATATATGCAATACCCGTTTCAACAGTTGCATCCGAATCAGCTTTTAGCATGGGCGGGCGAATAATTAGCCCACAAAGAAATAGACTTCATCCTCAACTTGTTGAAGCTCTAGCATGCGCACAAAATTGGTTAAGGGCTGATTTCGAAGGTATAATATCGTATAGTCTCAATTTTGTAGTGTTTTAATTAAATATGCTCATATTTTCATTTAATTATGAGTTGTCTTTTTTTTTCAGATTTGGGAGAGGGTAATCCATTTAAGACATATTGTGATGATTTAGATGGAGATGGAGATGGAGATGTAGATGCTGAGGTAACTCTTCTTCTTATTTTTTATTAATTGAATGTTATTAAAAAATTGGGTAAGTATAGATATATAACTCTTAGGGTAGCTGCTGATTGTAATTTTGTATATATATAGGGCAGCTGCTGACTATTTTTTGCATATATATAGTTGCTGCCTTTTTTGCATATATATAGCTGCTGCCTATTTTTTGTATATATATAGCTGCTGCCTATTTTTGTATATATATAGCTGCTGTCTATTTTGTATATATATAGCTGCTGCCTATTTCTTCTATTTTGTATATATATAGTTGTATTTTGTAAGAGGACACACTCTCCTTGTTTCATTGGTTCCACAATCATAACAGATGCAATTGCCTTCTAGATAGCATAATACTTGACAAGGAATATGGCAGGGTTTGGATGGGTTGATATGTAAGGCTAAGGTATAATTAATCGATTCTGTAATTAGGTATTAGGTGCTTGTAGTCCCTTTTGCTTAGTTATATTTAATTTGGTAGTAGCTGCAAACTCGTTATAATTATATATCTTGCTCAAAACATTGATACTGTTACGGTTATTGTTAAACAAGAATCAGTTCTGTTTTTGTTGTACTGAACATTGTTAGAATCAGTACTGAACATTGTAGTATGATCCATATTGTTGCATTGGTACCTGCAAACTTGTTATAATTTTGTATATATATAGCTGCTGCCTATTTCTCCTATTTTGTATATATATAGCTGCTGCCTATTTTTTGCTGCCTAATACAAAGGTTTACTTTATACAAAATAGAAGAAATTAATTTATATAACTTCCTGTATGAATTAATTATTGCAGATGAGAGCAATAGAAGAAGAAGAGGAGTAGTGGGTTCAATGCTTTGTTATTACCAATATTTGTGTAATTGTGTTAAATTTTTATTTTATCTTATTGTTAAATTATACTTTGTTGAATTATGGAAAACTATGTTGTTTGTTATGTTAAATTACATCTCGTTGTTATTTTGCTATTAAATTAAACTTATTTGTGTGATTGTGTAATTGTGTAATTGCTTATTTGTGTAATTTGTGTAATTGTTGCTTATTTGTGTAATTGTGTAATTGCTATTAAATTAGACTTGCTGTAATAACAATTATGCATCATTTCTTTGTGTAATTGCTTATTTGTGTAATTGCTTCTGCCTTAATTGTCTCTTATTTTCTCGTCGTAAAAATTATCTTTACAGTTATATTTGTATTTGGAATTAATGCATATCAACAGGCTACAGTTTCTGGAAAAGAAAATAAAAAGTTGGAGAAATTCGGCCTCAAAAAATGAATTGGGCATGGCCGGGCCGGGCCGGGTAAGGCAGCCCATTGGCGCAGGCAGGCAGGCACGGGCAGGCCTGGGCCTGAAGGAAAAGCCTATGGGCAGGCTGGGCCTAGATTTTCAAGCCCGTTAGACTGGGCCAGGCAGGCGGGCCATTAATTTTTTACGGGCAGGCTAGGCCTGGGCTTGGCAAAATACCCGTAGGCTAGGCCCATTGCCATCCCTAATCTTTCCTAACTAAGAGATGTGTATGTGTGATTGTTACCTAACGCTATCTGTAAAAAGTAGCTATAACGGTAGCTCTTCGGTATACATAACTTAGCTGAGGTAGTGATGGTCTACCAAAAGTACTATTGTCCCTCGTATTTATTATACGAGTTATAGTGTCACTGGGCCCCTTGATAGAATAAGATTATCTGCATGCGGTATGATTAACAAGAGTTAATCATATTTGATAATCTGTTCAAGATCAAGAAAAGATTAATTTTCAAGGATGACACAAACCTACCTTGAAATTAATCTGACAGCTATGAGACGAAAGAATTAAACACAAGTAAAATAGTTTACTGGATCGTGATATTGTACAGTACAGCATCATCTGTGTAATTGGATGGTCATGATGCGTTTTGCCAGATGCCTCTCATGATTATAGAAGTTAAAACAGTTTTTATTCTATTTACCAACATAACACAGATCCTATCGGGTCACACCAATAGGAAAGTAATCAGAGAATTAATTTATTTGATTAAATTATAAATGTTATAATTAATAAATAAATATCATAGAGATGACAACCTTAAACACATTAAATTTATAATCGTGTTCGACACGTTGTATAAATTTATCGCAACAAGCACGTCATTGCAAGCACCTCTGCTGCAAGCAGCTTACAAGCACCTCTACTGCAAGCAGCTTACAAGCACGTCCTTGCAAGCACCTCTGCTGCAAGTAGCTTACAAGCACCTCTGCTGCAAGCAGCTTACAAGCACGTCCTTGTAAGCACCTCTACTGCAAGTAGCTTACAAGCACCTCTGCTGCAAGCTGCTTACAAGCAGCTTACAAGCACGTCCTTGCAAGCACCTCTGCTGCAAGTAGCTTACAAGCAGCTTACAAGCACCTCTGCTGCAAGCTGCTTACAAGCACCTCCCTAACCCTATAAATAGAGGGGTAGGGGTAGAGAAAAATATAGAAATCTGATTCGACTCGATTCGATTCGGTTATAATATTTTTCTCTCCCAAATAGTGTTTTCGTAAGAAAAGAAAGAATACGTAATTTGATTACGTATATCTTGCGAGATGTGAATAGTGTTTGCGGTGAATAGTGTTTTCGGGTTTTTGTGAATAGTGTATTTGCGAAAAATGCGGTTATAGTATTTCTGGCAAAAGAAATAATCGCTCTCTGGTTATTTCCTGGTGGACAACCGATAGAGGCATCAGACGTCTGGTGCTACGAGACGCGACTACAATCCAATTGGAATTTGGATACAAGGTATAAATTGTTATATAAATTTATTTACTTGGTAAATATATTTAAGTTTTAGAAATCAATTACGGGAATAGATCCTTAAAGGATTAAAAGAACGATACCATCTTTTAATCCTTGGCTTGCGTTAGACGTAGAAATTTTTGTTCTACGGTCTTTCCGCAGCTTGAGCCTAAAAGTTAATCAACGGGTTTTGAACAGTACAAAACCCAACAGGTAGTCCCACTCTGGATGCTTATCGGGAGAAGGTGGCATCTCAGACATCCTAACCAAGCTCTTGTCGGTCTCAGTCGGATCTATCTCACGCCAGTTGATGTTCTCTCCGGCGTCTCACAATATGGTGATGAGCTTCCCACTGTGCCCGACATCCTCAACATAATTCGCATTCCTCAACATAGGCCAATTGCGGTTAAAATAACCTAAAATATGCTATAACATGCTAAAATAACATAATTTCGGTAAAATATGCTAAAAAGGGCAAAAATAGGCTTAATTCTGCTTAAACATGCTAAAATAGGCCAATTGATGTTAAAATAACCTAAAATATGCTATAATAGGCTACAATAACATAATTCGGTAAAATATGCTAAAAAAAGGCTAAAATAGGCTTAATTCTGCTTAAACATGCTAAAATAGGCCAATTGCGGTTAAAATAACCTAAAATATGTTATAATAGGCTACAATAACCTAATTTTGGTAAAATATGCTAAAAATGGCCAAAATAGGCTTAATTATGCTAAAATTGTGCAATTGTGGTTAAAATAACCTAAATATGCTACAATAGCCTAATTTCGATAAAATATTCTCAAATAGTCTAATTATCCTAATTATGTTAAATTCGTCTAAATTACGCTTAATTAGCCTAATTATGTTTTAAAAAAAGGCCAAAATACGCTAAAATATGGTCAACTATGCTAATTATACTAAATTACAACAAATTACCTTAAACCCTAAACCCTAAATTAAATAAAAAAAATTTACCTTAAAGAAGAGAGAAAAACGGAGTTGAGATGAGTGAGTTGTGGGGGAGAGAGAAAAAAGATGGTATTTATAGGGTGTAAATGGGTAAAAAAAGAAAATCGACCAGATTCTGGCCGGCTTCTGGGGGAAGAGGAACGGTTTGGACATTTTTCGAAATACCCACTAATTCTGGGTATATTTATTAATTTGTAATTAACTTTGGATATTAATAAAAATGTCAGAAGTTCTTGTAGGCAGAGAGGACTGAAAAGAAAAGAGTTGGTTTTTAATATTAATAACTTCTAAATATTTCAGATTGATTTCTTTTCTTTTGTAAAATGTCTATCTGATATTACATGTAAAATGGGTTTAATATTAAATATATCATGCATCTAAATTGAGATTTTATATTATTTTTTCTATATTGACTTAAAAAAATGAAGAAAAAATTCATGTGATCGTAAGATTGGAAAATGTTTCTATATGAACCCAAAAAAAAGTTGATCAATAAATATTTTTACTTGGAGATTAAAAAATAGTCAAAGAAAATTAAAGTAAAATTGAAAAGACCCAGTAGATTTTATGAAATATGGACCTATTAGCCTGCTTTAATTGTAGACAGAGAGGGTTTGGGAGTAGATGGATTACTTGAATCACAAATTGGTTCTATATTCCACAAACCTGCATTATAAATGGTAAATTCACATTAATAAGAGTAGAATAGCTATTCACTTAGTAGGATTAGGTTCCTCTTTTTTAGAACATAGGATAATTACCAATTGCCACTATGCATATGATACTATTTTGTTCTTGCAAGCTTAACCTAAAAATATAGAAACTGCATGGTGGATTTTAACTAGTTTTGAACCTTTATATGGTATCAAAATCAACTTATCTAAAACTGACATGCTTCCTATTAATATTGGCTCATAAGTAGGGATTTTTCTTACCCAATTGTTTGGATGTCAAATGTCTTATTTTTCCATTAAGTACCTAGGTTTACCTTTAGCTCATACAAAACTTAAGAATGCAGATTGGAGATTCTTCATTGATAAGGTTGAAAAGAAGTTATAGGGTTGAGTTGGTCAATTACTTTCAATAGGGGTAGGATGATTTTAGTCAATTCAGTGCTTAGTGCAGTTCCTCTGTATGATTTGTCCCTTTATAAACTTCCTACCAATATTATAAAGCAAATTGATAAAATAAGAACTAGGTTTCTTTGCCAAGGGGTGGGCACTAACAAGAAAACTTTTTTCTTGTCAATTGAAATACAATTTGGTTGGCAAAAGATTAGGGTGGTTTAGTGGTAATAGATATAAGACAAATGAACATTGCCCTGCTAGTTAAATTGTGATGGAGATTTAAAGATCCAACTTATCATGGATTATGGAAAGAAGTAATTATAGCAAATTATTACTCAGTTACATCAATTGCACACTCACAGTTTTGAAAAGATGTTATGAAAAATGATCACCTAGGACAAAATAGTTGTAATTTTATACCAAAATCTGGAGTTCATATTAACTTTTAGAATGATATCTGGATTGATCAATGATAGGGCTGAAATAAGTAGTGATTTTGCCTATCACTTAATCTAAAATATTGCCAAAATTTGAATTATAATTGTCCAATTTAGATCGAATCATATTACTTTTGCTATTTTTACTTGATTATGTAGAATTGCATATTTCTCGTGTTTTAGGGCTGAAATAGGCATAAAACGAAGCATTATGGACACAGAGAATAATACGCAGCGAAGAAATTTCATGCGGATGAATATCCAACCGCATGCAACCTCCATCAACCGCATGCAATAACTGATAAACAATAGTTACACCACTAAACTTGGCAACCAAGTTCCACTAAGCCCACTAACACATGATGGACGAATCACAACTCATCTCTCTATCTGAATAAGAGTAGAAAGCTTAGTAGAGTATAAATAGGTTAGATCTAGGATTTGCTAGATATGCTATGTTATACTAGGATAGCCAATTAGAATAGAAAAATACACAAACTCCATTAAAAGATGAGAAGGTCAAGAGGTAGAGACGGTGTGTAGAAGATCAAGAGAGACTCTTTAAATGTATTCCTTCTATCTCTCTCTCTTTTACTGCTTTTATCACGTCTCTTGTATCTTTTGTTGTTGATATCACCATGAGAACCTAAACAACATCTTGTTGGATTATGCAATGATCTACTTGTCTCTTTGACTAGATTTGCAAAACATATATTTGTTGAATTTTACAGTTTCTTGTCTTGAAATATGATGCAGGTTTATGAAGTTAAAAAACTTCAACAAATATCAAGGATGCATTCGCAAATGCTACATATATCAAGGATGTGCTGCAATGAACCAAAGAATGGACTAAGAAGACTTAGCTCAATATTAGTATTAATTAGAAATCTGTGAAATTGGTAAAATATGCTTGAGATTGAGTTAATTTACATAAACCGTTACAACGGTTATAATAGCGTTCCAACAGAATAATCATATGTCAGTCAAATACACAGTGTAATCGATTTATTTTGTTACAACGGTTAAATTAAATGTTACAACGGAATAAATAAATTTCGGACCCTAAAACTTCTAGAGAGTTTTGTTGTAGCAACCATTGTAACGCTTGACAAGCGTTAGGGTTTCCAGCACAGCCAAACCTATTAACTGGGGCTAACCATTGCAACGCTTTACTAATCGTTGCAACGGTTGACGCCAGTTATCAAGTTTTGCTTCTCTCTCTATAAATAAAAGCAAAATCTAGGTTTGAGGGAAAAACAAATCTAGCCGCCCCCAATTGCAATATTTTGTATTCTTTTCAGATTTAGAATTCTCCGTTATTGCTCGTGCACAAAATTTCAATATCTATACAACAATCTCAAGCCGTGTGACTTGTGTGAGATCTCTTGTTTGTTTCAAACACTTGAGCCTTTAGTGCTCGTGAGCCAATTCCATGCTCAGGCCGTGTGACTTCTCAGAGTTTGTAAGGGCTCACCGGTTCCATCTTGTACTCCTTTCTCATTGGGTAAAGAAAGAAGCGCCATCTCAAAGGTCGTGAAGCCCCAGAGACGTAGGTGTTCACTACTACAAAAATATACATTGTACACTGCACACTGTACACGGATTTGGCAATTTTATATAAGAACCGTGTACCAAATATGATTTTTTAAGATCTGAACGATTTCTACACGGCTAATTAGTTAATAATCAGTGTAGAATTATTACAGAGAGCTACACGGTTTATTAGAAACCACAAATCCGTGTGTAAAGAGGTCCGTGTGCAAGTTATTGAGAGAGCTACACGGATTTTTGTTAAATATCCGTGTAGGAATATATACACGGATTTTTTATAATATATCCGTGTAGAAATGGAAGCTTTGTACACGGATTAATAATTAAATAGCCGTGTATGGTTTAGTGGAGAGCTACACGGATTAATAAGTAAATATCCGTGTATAAAAGTGTAGGGTTTTAATATCTTCTCCTTCCAGCGCCGTTTTAATATATTCTCCTTCCAGCACCTCTGTACATCTCTCTGAACTGAGCTTTTTCCTATCAGATTTCTGCGAATTGAGGCCAGCAGCTGAGATCTGAGATCTTTGAAGTTTGTATTTTCTCCTCTCCATCTTTCTAAGGTTAGTAATATGTATTTAAATCATTTTCTTCCTCTAATTTTCTGTTATTTATGCTTATTTAGGTCATTTCATGCATGCTTGATTTCTTAATTTTAGATGTAATTAATTAGTGTATTGTTGTCCAATAACCGACCTATAGATGCTTTTAGGTCCATGCCCGTTCAAAATTAATCCAATAGGAATTAATTTTGGATAGTCCCCGTTTTGGGACTGCTCTTTGAGACATAATATTCAAAGAGTGGGTTAGGATTGTAAACCGTTCACATATGAGACATAATATTCAAAGAGTGGGTTAGGATTGTAAACCGGCCCTTTGTAAGCCCAAAAATTTGTTACAATGGAGAATGTTGACCATGCATGATTAATTGATCAAATTATTTTTTTAATTTAATTTACAGATGGATCGAAGTTGGATGTATGAAATGCGACGTGACAGTGAAGAATATTTGGTTCGCGTTGATGAGTTTATAAAATTTGCTGAGAGTTATAGAGTGAAGAAAAAAGAAGAAGACATTTTGTGTCCTTGTAAAGATTGTAAAAATTTATTAAGATTTTTGGACATCGAAGAAATTAGAGCTCATTTGATTTGTCGGGGATTTAAGAAGAGATATACATGTTGGTTCATGCATGGTGAGAAATTTGGGGAAAGTAGTGCCAGTAAAGATTGTAATCGTGAATTGAATGATGAGAATGTTGGAATTTCTGATAATTTTGAACTTGATTGGAACGAGGATTATGAGAGTGTCGAAGATTCTGATAACGTCGAACCCGGAAACGACGATGGTGAGATGGAGATGAATTTTGATGAAAATGTAGAACACGAGTTTACTGAAAATTTTGAGGAAATGTTATGTGATGTGGAAGATGAAATTAGTGTTAAAAATTATGATAAATTTCAAAATTTGTCTAATGAATCCAAGAAGCCGTTGTATCCCGGGTGTACCAAATTTACAAAACTGTCAGCTGTGTTGAAATTATTAAATTTAAAAGCAGACAATGGTTGGAGCGATAAGAGTTTCACGTCCTATTACAGCTTTTACGAGAAATGCTCCCAGATAACAACGAGTTACCCGGTACAATATATCAGGCAAAGAAGTTGATATGTCCAATGGGGTTGAAGATCGAAAGAATACATGCATGTCCGAATGACTGTGTATTGTATCGTAACGAGTACGAGGCCATGCATGTATGTCCTAAATGCGGTGTTTCACGGTATAAACGTAAGAACCAGGACACTGATGATTGTAACGAGGACACAAATGGCCGGCCTCCGGCTAAGGTGTTGTGGTATTTGCCGATAATACCGAGATTCAAACGGTTGTTTGCGAATCCCAAAGATGCAAAATTATTGCGCTGGCACGAAGAAGAGCGCAAAAAATGACGGTAAACTAAGGCACCCGGCTGATTCTCCTCAATGGAGAAACATTGACAGACATTTCAAAGAATTTGGTTCTGAAATGAGGAACCTTAGGATTGTGGTGAGCTCAGATGGAATGAGTCTGTTTGGAAGCATGAGCAGTCGGCACAGTACTTGGCCAGTTCTTTTATGCATCTACAATCTTCCTCCTTGGTTGTGCATGAAACGCAAATATATAATGATGTCATTACTAATCCAAGGATCCAGACAACCCGGAAATGACATAGATGTATATCTCGCACCATTAATCGAGGACCTCCAAAAATTGTGGCGTGATGGCGTCCCGGTCTGGGATGCGTACTGCAAAGAGGTCTTTCAATTGCGGGCCATGGTGTTTTGCACCGTAAATGATTTCCCCGCGTATGGGAATTTGTCGGGTTACACTTGCAAAGGAGCAAAAGCGTGCCCGATCTGTGAAGATGACACGCAGGTGCTGAGGTTGAAAAATTGTCAAAAGAATGTATTCATGGGGCATCGTAGGTTTCTTCCTATTAATCACCCATATCGTAAGAAGAAGATGGCATTCAACGGGAAAATTGAGCTTGGAGTGGCTCGTCATCCATTAGACGGGGAGAGTGTCTTCAAACGGGTAGAAAACATTGATGTTGTTTTTGGAAAATACGCCAAAGCACCACCGAAGAATATTTGGAAAAAGAGGTCCATATTTTGGGAGCTACCGTACTGGAAGCATTTAGAAGTGAGGCATTGCCTAGATGTCATGCATGTTGAAAAAAATATCTGCGACAGTTTAATTAGTTTATTATTGAAAATTCCGGGGAAGACTAAAGATGGTATTAAAGTGAGAAAAGACATGGTAGAGATGGGAATACGACCCGAGCTCGCACCGCAGGAGAAAGGGAAGCGCACATACCTACCCCCGCACTGTGCACAATGTCAAAGAAAGAGAAAACAAGCTTCTGTGAATGCATCAATGGTATAAAAGTCCCATCAGGGTATTCTTCGAATATTAAGAAGCTGGTGTCGATGAAGGACCTGAAGTTGCTTGGTATGAAATCCCACGACTGTCATGTTTTAATGACACAGGTAATTCTCGTTGCAATTCGGGGAATTTTACCAAAGCACGTTCGTCAAACCATTACGAAGCTTTGTTCTTTCTTCAATGCAATAAATTCCAAAGTGATAGACCCTCTAAAATTGGACTCTTTGCAAAAGGAGGTCGTCGTTACTCTTTGCCAACTTGAGATGTATTTTCCGCCGTCTTTTTTTGATGTTATGGTTCACCTTGTTGTTCATCTTGTGAGAGAAATTAAGATTTGTGGTCCCGTGTTCCTTCGGTATATGTATCCATTCGAGAGATACATGGGCATCTTGAAAAAATACGTAAGGAACCGACATCGACCTGAAGGTAGCATTATAGAAGGATATTCCACGGAGGAGGTGATTGATTTTTGCACCAACTACTTGACCGGTGTGGATCCTATTGGCGTTCCAAAATCTCGATACGAGGGAAGGCTCCAAGGAGTCGGGACAATTGGGTTGAGAGCCGTAGTTGCTGATCTAAATGAACTACAAAAGGCACATTTTATTGTACTACAGCACATGACAGATGTTGCTCCCTATATAGATGAGCACATGACAATCCTTCAACAACAAAACTACACGAGAAGTCAGAAGTGGCTTACTAACGAGCATAATCGTTCTTTTATAGGATGGCTGAAAGAAAGAGTGAAGTCACACCCCGTACCTGAAATTGTTAAACTGCTTGGCGAAGGACCCCAAATTGTTGTTAGAACATTCCAAGGATACGAGATTAACGGATATACATTTTACACTAAATCCCAGAGTGACAAGAGCATGATGCAAAACAGTGGGGTGACGTTGGTGGCGACCTCTCAAGAATTCAGTAGATCCGGAGATGGCCGGGCTGTAATAGCATCAAAGTCATGTTAATGAGTTATTGAAGAAATTTGGGAGCTCATTTACAGTCCTCACCTGAGCATTCTCGTGTTTCGGTGTCAATGGGTCGAAGACCGAGGTGTTAAAGTTGATAACGACGGGTTCACACTCGTTGATTTTAACAGGGTTGGGCATGTTGATGATCCGTTTATACTCGCCAAGCAAGCCACCCAAGTCTTTTATGCCACTAACCCGAGTGATGATAGGTTGAGCGTCGTCCTATCCGGAAAAAGAAGGATTGTCGGGGTAGAAAATGTCGTCGATGAAGAAGAGTACGACCAGTTCGACGAAATACCTCCTTTTTATACCGACGTGCAAGCTGAGGTAGCAACACTTGAAGGGGTAGACGAAGCTGACTACATGCGGTCCGACCACAATGAAGGATTATGGGCCGAGGGTACTGTTCAAATAGTGGAAAAAAGGAGAAAAAGGAAAAAAAAAGCATAATGTATAATATTTATTTTGTTTAAAACCGTGTAGCTTTTAATATTACAACTTTAGCTTATAATATTATCAAATAAAAAAGGAAAAAAAGATTAAAAAAAAGAGAAAAATCCAAAAAAAGGTTTATGTATAATATTTATTTTGTTTAAAACCGTGTAGCTTATAATATTTTATTTAAATATTTAAGTATTAAAAACCGTGTAGCTTATAATTTTTTTTATAGGTAATAGTATTAGTTTTCAAAATTTTCAAATATTAGTCCAAATATTAGTATTAGTTATCAAAATATTAGTTAAAACATTTATTAATAAAAATAAAATATAAAATATCAGTTTTAGATTTTAATATTTTAGTAATATACAATTTTTAAATATTAGAAATATACAATTTTAGAAATATACAATTATAGGTAATTTATTACCTCTCTAGAAATATATAAAATATCAGTATAAGTTTTTAAATATTACAAATATACAATTTTAGTTAATTTATTACCTCTCTATAAATATAAAAGCCAATTTAATTTTTTTAACTTTCGTACACGGACTATAAGCTAATAAACCGTGTCTAAACAATATTTGCACACGGATTGTTACGTACAACCGTGTAGAAATTGAAGAGAGCTACACGGACATTTAGTTAAAAGTCCGTGTAGAAATAGATTTGCACACGGACTTTTAACAAATGTCCGTGTAGAAAGACATTTGCACACGGTCGTTCAGTTAAAAGTCCGTGTATAATGAGGAAAACATTATTATTTCAAAAGCCTTCTCTGCCAAAATTTTCATAAGTTCGAAAAACCTCCCAGAACCGGTTGAGTTCCAAAAACCTCCAAAACCCTCCGAGCACTTCACCGCCTCGCCCGCCTCACTGCCTCGCCGCCCACCTCTCTGTGGTTAGCGTCTCTCTCTCTCGTTATTTTGCAATAGGGGTTTTCTGTGACTTGCGGCCTTTGTGCCTTATGTGGTTTTCCCGTGTCTCTGTTGCATGCGGGTTACTGGTACTGCCCCCCTGTTGCTGCTTGCTTTGGTTTTGCTTGGATGTTTTCCTTGCCTTTTTGGGCTTGTTTCTGTTGCTGTGGTGCTTTACCAGTACTGGGGGAGGGGCTGCTGTGTTTTTGAGTGCTTTACCGGTACTCTCGGGTTGCTTGTTTAGTGATGTTAGAGGGTGATGTACCAGTTGGCAACACAAATAGATTAAAGGGGGGATTTCACTTGTACTGGCCTTCCAATTTTTCAGAATTACATATTTTTTTCTTTTAAAATTCATAATATCATACTTAAAATTCTAAAATTTTAAAACTCACAATTTTATCTCATTTATTGTCTTTTCTATTAAAACTAATTTAAAATTTATAAAGTTTATACTTTATTCTTTATTAAGAAAATTAAAAATATGTAGTTTATGTAAGAGAAATATTTAAGTTTTTAATAAATCTGTTTGTGAGTACAATATTTCATTTCTTACTATTGATATATGTATATGTATATGTGTATGTTTATGTACAATAACATTTAGATTGTCTAAATACTTACAATTATACGATGAGAATTTGGATTTTGTTTTCTGAATAATGTTATATAATAATATAATAATATTCAAATATGAATTTTGGAGCTATTAGTACGTATTTCTTAAAATTTGTGAAAATTTAAAAGTTTTCTTTATTATTAAGTTCTCTTTAATTATCTTAAAAACCAATCAAATTACAATATCCATATTTGTTTTATTTTGTATTATTATTAAATTTCAAATTTATTATTTTAATTTCTTGCAGAACCATGTCGGTTGAGGATGAGTATGTAGATATGATGGCAGAAGAGGAGCAGCAAGCTACTGCCTCATCAGAAAGAAGGAAAAGAGGGCCGACAATGTGCACGGGGACGTCCGAGCAGAAGCAGTTGGAAATCTGGTTCACGGAAGACGGGCGTGCCCAGGGTGAGAAACGGATCAAATACTCAAATTGGTGTACGAGTTTGGTGAGGCAAAAAGCGAGTATCCTTGTAGAGAGATGGGATCATTTTACGGACGAGGAGAAGAACGAGTGGTGGAACATGGTGAAGGTAAAGTGCCTAACAACTCGTTGCTTTATTTTCACTGATGTATCTATACTTGAATACACTAAATTTTGGTGTCAAACAGGCACAGTGGAACATCCCGAACGACGTTCCAAAGGTTAAGACTCTGAGGATAATGAATGAGGGCTGGAAGCAATTCAAGAGCACGTTGAAGACGGTGTGGATGGAGAAAGGGAGAAATCTGGTAGGCTACTACAAATGGCTAAAACAAGAGGACTGGGAGGCGTTTGTTGCTTTGAAGTCGACCGAAGAGTTTCGGGTATCTAACTTGTGCCAAATTTATGCTTATTATTTCTCGATATGTACTTATCTTTCTAAATTTAACTGATCGTTGCATTGTTTTTGTGAAGGCAAAAAGTGATGAAGGCAGAAGGCTCGTTGCCTTGAACAAGTATCCACACCATCTAGGGTCAGCTGGTTACGAGGGTAAGAAGGCAGAATGGAGGAAAATACTGGACCAAAATAAGGATTCTGACTCACCCGTGGTTAGAATCCAAAATCCTAGGGGCCAAGATTGGTTCATGGGTAGATCCGAGGTAACCGCTGACGGGAGGATAGTACTCCCAAAGGATTTGCAACCCGTGGCTCAAAGAATGGTAAGAGTCCTTTGTTATTACTTTGTGACACTCATGTACAAAATTATAACTCCGAAGGTACATCACTTGATCTTTTGCTATAACCAATTCTTCTACTTGAACAGTTGGAGGTGGAGGAGGAGGTCAGCTCGGGTGCCCGAATGTCGAAAGACAAAATGATTCATTGGCCGCAGCGCTCGAGAATCCAGAACACCCGGGTCGAGTAAGGGGTGTAGGGGCCTATAGGGGCTGGAAGGAGGTGTTCCGAGTGGAGGGACAGAAACCTCGAAGAAAATCTCGTGCCAAGGTAAACAAAGACGAGATAGTTGCGCAGATACGCGCGGAGGTGAGCAAAGAGTACGACGCAAGGTTTGCTGAGATGGAATCAAGGTTATTGAGCCAAATTAGATCAGCAACTACGCAGCCATCCGAGCCACCACCTCCCATTTCGCCGGGAATTCGGCGAAGTAGTCAAGCATCCGGCACGTGGGCCTTAGACGATTTGGATAATCTCAAGGTAATCAATACTTGTTCATAATATAAAGGTAATTAAAACCTGTTTGTAACCTTGTTAGACAATATCGCACCATCAGAATAAACAACTTTTTGATAATTGCAGGACCCCAGAGCATGCGACCTCGTCCTGTGGCCTGATAGTGTTCCTCTGACCGTTGCTAAGGGTGTTGTACATCCAGGAGCAAAAAATGTACACTTTGGTCAGCTAAGGCCCGACCATGCATGCGTGCATATTGAGTTAGTCGTGGATGGATGGCAGCGCGTACCCCTTCCTGTCCCTACCGACGACATGCTTGTGCTTGATGAGGCACGGATGTCATTTGTCCAATGGCCCAAGAGTCAGATTATTTTAGATCAGGTAATCCATAAAAAAATTCATTTATTTTGTTACATTCAAATCATCCTTTTTGAAATACTTGAATAATCCATTTATAATTTGAAACAGACACGAGGAGATGATGTCACCGGTACGGCGATGTCACCGGTACATCAGGAGGTGGCTTGCGACGCCAGGGCTGAGGCGCCCCAATCACCGCCCCGTCCTATGGTCACCGAAGAAGAATACAGCCGTTTGCCCAGTGATTTGCGCGTTCTCCACGACCACTTGATGACGGCGCCCGAAGGCATGCAGGATATCATCATCCCTGTCCCACCTGGGATGTTTCTACACGAAGGCAAGGATCTCCTCCTGTCGTTCAAAGACTTCAAGGACCTCTTCCACCACTCGTCATCCGACAAATGGCTCGATGTGTCATTCATCACCATTTTCCTCATGTTAGTGATCAAAAATTATTTTCATTATTGTATAGAACTCAAATATATATTCTAATTACAATATTATGAGTTTTCAGGAAGCTAGTCCGAAACTGTGATGAGATGGTTGAAAAGAAGAACTTGTGCATATTTCTGGACCCGGAGAAAGTGAGTTCTACGGCAGTGACATGTTATTCGGATATGGCTATCGAGTACATGTGTTCTGCGATGCATCGTGCTAAGGCGGAGGAGAAGAAATTCATTCTCATGCCATACCACCAGAGGTTAGTTCTAATCTTAACTTATGTGTTGTTTATATTTTAATTAAAGAATTGTATAAAGGAAATAAAAGTTAAACATAAAAAAATGAAATCACACCATCAACCATAGCAAACACTTGTGTCACTATTATATGCTAAAGTACTATAATTCTTCTCCTCGATCCCACAACAAACATTGGTGTTCGATTATCATTGTGCCGTACCTAAATGTGGGCATAATTGTTGATTCTTGTAAGCCCAAAGGAATGATCGCGCTTGACAAGTGCAAAGCTATCTTCCTTTTTGTGAATAAGTAAGCAATAATAATTCATAAGTTTTGAATTTCTTTCAATCATATCAAATTATAAAATTGCTAATTACATTCACTCAATTTTGTAAGGGCTTTTACGAAATATATTAAAGAGGGAGGATCAGATAGCACGGGCACGCGCAAGAAATCTAAGTTGAATTGGAAGTGGATGGTGGTGAGCACACTTTATGAGTTAGTAATTTCATATCTTGTTCAAAAAAATATTGTCATTCTAACAAAGGTCGCTAAATGTAAATTTCAGAGCCCGCAACAATTGGAGGGTTAGGAATGCGCTTATTACACGATGATATTCATGTTTGACTTTGTCGAAAGAATACAATTCCAATTCCCAAAAGCGGTATGTACTTCATATTAATTGTTCCTATATAATAAGCAATTGATATCTACCTTTTCTGAAATACTAACTATTATCAAATTATAATTGTAGAATGTGACAAAGCAATCGCATTACACCAAGGATCAGATCGACGATGTGCGGTGCATGTGGGCAAGGTGGTTTAACATGGAATTTTATAATCCTCAATATGGATTTGCATAGAGTTGTATAAAATAATATTGTATAATTTAGTATATGAATTTCTTGCTAATTAATCTATTTCGAATGAATTTATTATTGCTATATGAATTTTGTATAATTCTGTTGCAAAAAACTGGCTAGCAAAGCTGGAGGCTAGCCAAAAAACAAAATATACAAAAAAAAGAGATTACCTATTTATACACGGATATTTAACAATTGTCCGTGTATGATAGAAAAACAAAAAAAAATTAGCTATTTAACACAGATATTTAACAAATGTCCGTGTATGATAGCTAAGAGAGCTACACGGACATTTAATACAAATCCGTGTAGAAAGACTAATCATACATGGATTATTTATAAATTGTCCGTGTATGATAGCAGTGCTGGAGGCGAAATACAAAAAATATTAGCTATTTATACACGGATATTTACCAAACGTCCGTGTATGATAGCTAAAAGAGTTACACGGTCTTTTAATACAAAACCATGTACAAAGAGTAATCGTACACGGTTACTTAGGGGATATCCGTGTAGCTCGGTAACTTGGAGAGCGACACCCCAGGTCTTTGTACACGGCGGTTTACAAAGTAATCCGTGTAGAAATTGTTATAATCTCACACGGTTAAATATCCGTGTGTAATTTCTGACCTATTCATACACCCTGGCTTTAAACACGGCAGGAAATCCGTGTGTAATTTCTGACCTATTCATACACCCTGGCTTTAAACACGGCAGGAAATCCGTGTAGCTCTTCCATTAATGTCCGTGTGCAAACTCTTTTTCTGTAGTAGTGGTTAGTGCCAAACTCCGTAAACAACTCTCGTGTCAAGTATCTCTTAACTCTTTTATTTACTTTACGTACACTTGCTTTATTTAAGTTTTCTTGTTTCCACCAAGAATAACTTACGTACACGTTAGATATATATATTAGTGGTGAATATTAAATTACTTAAGTATTAAAATTTATAAGGCCCCATATTCACCCCCTCTAGATGCCGTTAGGGACCAACACATCTTTCTAGGGTGAAGACATGTAATCTTGAATTCTTATGAGTTTAACTAGAAGTTTCATTTTTTTTATCATTTGCGCTTGATCTGAATTCTACTGTATTTTATTCTTTGTATTTGTATCTTAATTTGGTGCATGCTAACCTCGTCCGTATGGTGTACACATCATAGTATTTAGGCTTATAAGGTTGACATGTTAGGAATAGGGTACAATTATCTAGATCCAATAAGGAAAATAGACATAACTATTGATTCCTTGTGACCCGACCTTAGTTAGAAACCTATTAGTTTATAGATCTGTAGACGAACGTCGCGTTTTCTAGATTAATAGTGGGGTAAACTCGGTTATTTTAACTACGAAAGGTATAAAAGAAAGACGTAACTGTGAACTTAAATCCTTCTAGTCTTGATAATGGAGACTTATCATTGATCTTTATGCGATTGATCAGGGTGAAGTTTGGGTCCCATCCCCTTACCAGTTCTTTTCAATTAGGGTGCTATAGCGTCCCTGTGATTAGCACTAAGTTAGAATTAGCAGCTCTTAGGTTTGCATTTGATACCAGTTTAGGGCGCAAACAATTCTGATCAAACAGCATGCGATTCTGATTGGAGTTAGAAACTATAATTGACAGGTTTAGCACTCGCATGCGGTTGGTGACAGCACCGCATATAATTGTTTTTTCAACTAGAAATTAGATTACACAAGTAAGAATGATATATAGCCTTACCCCTGAAAGTTATCTTCTATACACAAAACATTTACTTTACTATTAATTGTTCCTACAACCAAACAATCCAAACAACCAAACATCCAAAATCTAGACTTAATTATTGTTAGATCTTTAATACACTATCTATGTGGACCGACACCCCGATCTATACTATACGGTAAATTCATGCGTTTGTGAATCGATTGTAAAATAGATAATTAGAATTATAAATATTATTAGCTCTGATTTTGACTAATCAATCAATGTTCTCTAGCAACTAAATTTTCTCAATTATTTTCAATTTGCTGCACTACTAATGTGACATTGTAGGAAATGGTAGATTCTCTTGACAACTTACGGGGTGTTATACAATGAATGGGCAAAGATATTAAACATCATCAATAATACACACTTAGTCGGGGGGAACCAGACTTGATGCAATTTAGATGGGGATCAAAGGGGAATTATACAGTTAGTGACACATATAGATTTCTGAATTTTAGAGGAATTCAACAATTACACCCAAATATATGTCTGGTGGTCTTTGGCAGTATCTAACAAAATTAGAATATTCATGTGATTCATAAACAAGAATAGAGTTTTAACTAAGGATAATCTCATTATGAGAGGGTGAATTGGACCTTCTAGTTGTCAATTATGTGCATTACCTGATACTATGGATCACCTTTTTCTTAAATGCTCTTTAGTTAAAACTATCAACAGTCTCACTTTTTTCTTAAATGCCCTTTAGTTAGAACTATTTGTCTTTGGATGGGAAAATGCCAAAATGAGTTCACAAATTGGGAAACTACATATCATATCTTGGAATTTGCATTTACATTACTAACTCTTAGCCAACAAGCGTTTTTAATTATGATATCTTGGAGTGTTTGTTCTATGAATTAAGCTTTCTTAGAACCACAACTGTTAAATCTAATAGAAATATGATATTACTTATTAATTCAACTGTTATTTATTGGACAGGTACTCTCTCATGACAAATGAAGGAATATGTTAAAGAATGAATGCCTAAAGATATGGACTGCATTCCTTTAGAAGTTTATAAGGAGGTGCCAGTACTGGTAGTCATAGATGCAGATTAGTTGATCTTAGTTGTATCAACACAATATTTTGTAATTACCTTAATTTACTATAACATTTACAAACATACCTGATATTATAGTGAGGAGTTATTTTGCTTTATTTTGACTAGCTCAGTTTAGTAATGAGCTGGTGTGTTTTTCAACTTTTGTAATACCTCAGACTATATGTTTCTACATGAAACGGGCTTTCATGCTTTTCTATTCGAAAAAAAAAAATACATTAAAGTAAAATTAGATTAAAACGAAAGAGAAAGGATGCTTGTCCACAAGATTTAGTATTATTGAAGGTTAGATGTACATATTTTACTGATGTAGTCGTATTTTCTCCAAATCGAACTTAGGTGTTCGATCGGTTCAGGTTTAGACCTGTACTAGTTCAGGTTCAGAAATTAATATTTTATTGAAGATTAGATGTACATATTTTATTGAAGGTTAGATCTACATATTTGGCTTTCTGTGACCTCTATTTATATTCTATGTAATTATTGTACCGTCCGAATTGCACTATTATTCTATTATTATTATTTTTATTTTTACTATTCAAGTAACATTATTTTACCATTTTTCCTTAATTTGTCAAACCGACCCTGAATAAAATGGGGTCAATTGCAGCAGCAGCATCCAAAGGGAATAAAAATGAGAAATAGATCTGCCGTTATTCCAAAGGGATAAAAGGATCCTGTTACTCCGATCTCATTCGTTGATCTTTGTTGAGATTTGGACACAGAAAACTTTTTTTCTTGAGATTCGTGCATGTAAAACTTTAAACGGTTGGAATAGGAATAACAGGGTACTGTGATCACTTTGGAATAACAGCAGATTTATATATCCATAAAATGGGGTTAATTGCAACAGCATCCAAGGGGAATCATCGGACTCTACTATGCTCGGTTAGACCTATTTATCACCTTTGCTCTGCTGACAGAGATTGATTGATATATATAAGTTGGAAGAAATTAGCGATTGTTAATAATTTACGGGAGAAACAAACAAACAAACAAAGCAGCATGCACAGGCGCCTTTGGGTCAGATTGGTCTCCACTCTGCAAAGTTGTGCTGTTCATTTTTTCACTTGCTAGTCCGTACTTGAAAATAAAACAATTCAATACTCTCAATCAAGCATGCAATCACTTGCTGATAGACTTGATCTCGTTTTTTGTCTGTTCATTAGTAAATTTATGTAACCTCGTTCGCAAGTATCAATTTATTTTTTAATAAAGATGAACGATGTATAAATTTAAAAAAGAGTTAAAATGTCTCATGTGTTTTATGTTTTATTGTGTTTTGTATTTTTATTTTAAAGTCCAAACAGTCAATTCCATCCGCTCAACATGATCTCTATATTAAAATGTGCTTGAAGATCAAATTTTATATTATTTGAAAAAAATTTACTATTTTTTAGATAGGTCCAATATCACTGTTGTGGACTGTAAAAAAAATAGTGATTTTGTACATATCTAAACAAATAGTAAGAACTTTTAAAAAAATATATTAAATTTTGTATCCAAAGATATTTTAATACGGAGATCATGTTGAGCGGTTTGGATCGACTGTTTAGAGTATGAAAACGCAGATAAAAAATGTGAGGCACGATGAGACATAAAAGACATTAGACATTGAACCCTCTCAAATTTTAAATTGAATATATGATTTATTGAAATAAATAAAGCTGTTATTTATTTTTGAATAATGCACTAATGCAGTGGAGATGTATTGGCGGACTAATACGAACAAATGAAATGCTTTCAATTTTCTCAAAATTGTCTCAAATCTTCGTATTCCTAGTCCTATATTATAGTTGTGGCAGTTATATACATTGTCGTGATTAATTAATCACATAAAGATTGTTATTGTAAATAATTATAATATAAGATAAGGATTTAAAATTCTCGTGATAGAACTCTAAATTCTTTTGTTCTAGAAATTGTACCTTTCTCTTTATTTCCTCACTGAAATTGTACAAAAACCAAAAACTTAAATCAATATCACGATATCGTTTTCTTCATATAATGCTTGTCCGGAAAAAAAAAAAACGAGAAAAATGAAAGAGACGAAAGAAAATTTATTAATTAATTTTGTTCTGTTGTAATTTTCAGAAGAGCCAATATTAATAGAAGGCCGTATATATCCCTCTAACCACCGAAAACTTATTTTTTATTATTTTTTTTAAGCGCAACAGTAGGAAAAAGAAATTAACAATCAAATAAAGGAGGGTTGGGATTTCTTAATATTTTAATAATATTCTTCAGATTAAGCTAGAAATAGAAAAAAAAAAAAACCTCACAGATATCTTGTTAATTTATGGATGGACTGTGTATTAAATTTATATCATTTATTATAATTTTATATTTCACAGTTGATGTTAAGTATATATTGTAATAAAATTAAAGTCATTTGACGAACAATAAAACTTGCATTAACTTTCATCATTTTTCATGAACATATTAAAAAATAGTATAAATCACATTCCAAAAATTGAATCTCAAAATATTAATTACCTTCTCATATTATCAATATATTCATGTTAATATATCATAAAAATACCAACATTTTTATTAGAGGGATGCTTCTATGGGCATAAGGACCTATTTGTAAAATGAGCATATTTTTATTTTCAAAGTTCAAACAGTCGATCCGACCGTTCAACATTATCTCCATATTAGAATGTACTTGGAGGTCAAATTTTACATTTTTCTGAATTTGTTTACTATTTATTAAGTATTTTACAAAACTAGTCAAATTCAGACCATTGAATTTTGTACCCATCTTAATAAATAATAAAAAAATTCAAAAAAATGTAAAATTTGACCTCCAAGTACATTGTAATATGGAGAAAATGTTGAACGGTCAGATCGACTGTTTGAACTTTGAAAATGAAAATATGCTCATTTTACAAATAGGTCCTTATGCTCATAGAAGAATTTGCCTTTTTATTAATATCCAAAGTTAATTACAAATTAATTAATATATCCATGATTCCCAAGTTTTTCCAAAAATGTCCAAACTAGCTCTTTTTTTTTTTAGAGACACTATGAAGAGCAAGATAATGAAATCTAACACTGAAAATTCGAATTTTTTGTTTAAATTATTTGTTAGATTACTTCTTTTGATTTATAATTAACATATTTATACTAAAATACACTAGATTACTTGAAATTATGTTGAATTACACTAAATTACGTTAAATTATGTTGAATTACACTAAATTACGTTAAATTACGCTAAATTACAATAACTTCGCTAATTGATAAAAATGCGGTAAATTACGCTAAACTACGCAAAATTACGCTAAAGTAGATCGATTTTGTGCCATCTTTCATGAATCATAAAAAAATAGTAAAAAGATTTCAAAAATAGTAAAAATTGGTATTCTACAAGTTCACTATGTAACTAATTTACTGAGCTATTTAGATTGAATAATAGAAATGAAAATCTTAATCGGAAACTTCAACTCAAGTTTTGAGGCTCTTCCCTTTGTTTTTTGGCAATTATGAATTTTGAAATCTGGCATCGTTGGCACGGATGCATGCGTATTTTCGCAAGCTTTCCGAAAATGGTCATTTGCTGAATCGGACACTCGAGCGCCGTTTTATGGCCGTTTGAAGTTTCGTCGTCGTTTTTCGCCTTTTCAATGAAGATATCGTCCCTATTTATATGTAATTTAGCGTATTTTAGCGTAATGTAATGTAATTTAACGTAATATAGTGTAATTCAACATAATTTCAAGTAATTTAGCGTATTTTAGTATAAATATGCTAATTATACATCAAAAGAAGTAATCTAACAAATAATTTAAACAAAAAATTCAATTTTTCAGTGTTAGATTTCATTATCTTGCTCTTCATAGTGTCTCTTAAAAAAAATAGTTTCTAATTATAAATCACTATGAAGATAAAAGAGAAAAAAAAATAGTTTCTAATTATACATCAATATGAAGACATACAGTAATTTACCGTATTTTAGCGTAATTTAATGTAATATAGTGTAATTCAACATAATTTCAAGTAATCTAGTGTATTTTAGTATAAATATGCTAATTATAAATCAAAAGAAGTAATCTAACAAATAATTTAAACAAAAAATTCAAATTTTCAGTGTTAGATTTCATTATCTTGCTCTTCATAGTGTCTCTAACAAATTTAAAAAAAGAAGAAGAGAAAACCGGCCATCAATTTCCGGGGTGAGAGGAATCATGGCTATATTAATTAATTTGTAATTAACATTGAATATTAATAAAAGAGGAGGGTTCAAATGCCTCCATTTTTCATGCCTCCACCATGCCTTCATTTTTAAAAACTTTAATAACTCAAAATTTAAAACTTAAAAGTCAAAATAAAACCGTTGGATATGATCTACACCATTTTATCTATGTGCTCATAAAAAATTATCACATTTTGATTTTGTTTTTATGTGAATCAATAAGTTGAAAAATCAACGTCTAGAAATTATCCACATTAGTACGTTTTTTACAAGCTCTTGATGACAACAAAAACAAAACTGAAATGTCATAATTTTTTACACGTATATAGATAAAATGATGTAGATCATATCCAACGGTTTTATTTTGACTTTTAAGTTTTAAATTTTGAGTTATTAAAGTTTATAAAAATGAAGGCATGGTGGAGGCATGAAAAATGGAGGCATTTGAACCCTCCTCTTAATAAAAATGTCGGTAAAAATATCTCAAGCAAATGACAAATAGGACAAATCTTAACATTCCCTTTCCGTTAACCCGTTTTGTTAACATCCCAATCGTTAATATCTCTGTCTCTTTCTGGTAATTGACATCTGACACCTCACACCTAAAATTTGGATATCTTTTAAGACTTTTACCCCCTCTTTAATTTCAAAATCAGGTTCAGAATATAATAATTCTTCATTAAGTCTACAAGTATATTTAATGATTGGCACCGAACCTATTAAATGCACCTCTAACAAGGACAACTGTATAGCCTAGGAGCGTTATCACAAAAAAAGAAACCACTTCCATAACAACTAAAATTTAAAACCTGATATAAAAATTTCATACAAAAAATATTTTATTTCATCGAAGTATATTAATTTAATATCAATATACAGACATACATACCACCGAATATCAGCAGACATCATAATAAAATTCGTATCTTCAGAAAAAAATATATAATAAAGGGATAAATACGGTTCATAACTAAAATATGAACCATTTCCAGCTAGAAGGGCTAAAAAAGGTCATGATTATGATTTAGCTTAATTACTTTCCTTTTTATCCGGTCTAATTCCTTCTTTAAAAGTGGGCCCCGCATAGGAACTTTTCAAAGCTGGCTATCCCCACTCTGACAGCTTGCCTCTTTCTCTCTCTAGCCGTTTCTCTGCCCTATAACACTCTCTCCTTAATCTCCCTTCCATTCCAACTTCACACAATCGCACCAAACCAAACCCCCTCTCCTCTTCTTTTTTCTAAGAACTCCGTTTTACTTTGCTTAATACGCTGTCTCTCTCACTGCTCATGGCGCAGGAAACAGCACCGCCAACCTCGGCCGACCCGACTCCGCCACCCACTGATGTGGTTATTGTACCGGAATCCGACTCGACACCACAGCCGCCCGACGAGAAGCCCGCTCTAACCCTAACCGAAACACCCGCTTCAGACGAGAAGAAAACCGAACCGGAGAAAGAAACCAAACCCGAACCCGAAACAGAGATGCCGCAATCGGTGTCATTCAAGGAAGAAAGCAACCTCGTCTCTGACTTATCCGACCCAGAAAAGAAGGCTCTTGAAGAATTCAAGCAGCTAATTCAATCTGCCATAAAAAACCGTGAATTTGATTTGCCACCACCAAGTGCTACCACAACTGTCGTAGAACAAGAGAAACCCAAACCTGAAGAGACAAAAGCCGAGGAACCTAAAGCCGAGGAATCAAAAACCGAGGAACCAAAAGCTGAGGAATCAAAAACCGAGGAAGTGAAAATAGAAGAAACAAAAGAGGAGGAACCAAAGAAGGAAGAAATTAAAACTGAAGAGTCGGTAATCGAAGAACCCAAAGCTGAAGAGAAGGAGGTGGTGATAGAAGAAGATGGGGCAAAAACAGTTGAAGCAATAGAGGAGACTGTTGTACCGGTTTCTGGTACTACCACTGGTACCACTCCAGAAGAGACCGAGGTAGTTGCTAAAGAGGAAGCTGCACCGGCCGCACAAGACCAACCTGTGGAAGAGGCTGCTGCTGTTCAGGAGGTATAAATTAATATAAAGTAATTCCAAACTAGCTTATGTTATAGTTAAAAAGAATTATACTAAAGAGTAGTGCGGTTGTCTTTATTATTTCTCCTTGTCCTGTATTTAATTGACCTTTATACATGTTGTCATAGTCAAAAGCCTGAAGAGTGGAAGTTTTAACCAAAGCAGTAGTACAGTAGGGGTCAAAGTTGTTTTAATTTAAATTAATGCTTATATTATCTGATTATGAAATAATATTCCATGACCCGTTACAGGAGGTGCGCATCTGGGGTGTGCCACTAGTAGGCGATGAATGTACCGACACTGTTCTTCTGAAATTCCTTCGCGCAAGAGAATTCAAGGTGAAAGATGCCATGACCATGCTAAAGAATGCTGTGCTCTGGCGCAAGCAATTTGGTATTGAATCCCTTCTAGAAGAGGATCTGGATCTACAGGAAATGAATCGTGTGGTTTTTACTTGTGGTATCGATCGTGAGAACCACCCGGTATGCTACAATGTGTATGGTGAGTTTCAGAACAAGGACTTGTATGAGAAGGCATTTGGAGATGAAGAGAAGAGGCAGAGGTTTTTGAAATGGAGAATCCAGTACTTGGAGAAGGGCATTATGAACCAGTTGGATTTTAAGCCAGGTGGCGTTTGTTCCATGGTGCAAGTGACTGATTTGAAGAATTCACCGAGCCTGGGCAAGCACAGGCAGGTCACAAAACAAGCTCTAACACTCTTTCAGGACAATTATCCTGAATTTATTGCAAAGAAGGTGATTTTTTCTTCTAACTGTTGGATTTTGTTTGAATTTTCTTACGTTCAAATATTACCAAATTATGACTATCTTAGAGATCATAAACATATTGCAAAAGATGGTAATTTTAATCAATTGCTGTTTTTTCAGAATCCACTGACAATGTGAATAATTTGTGAATTTGGTTTCCTGACTTA
This sequence comes from Carex myosuroides, assembly GCA_028015225.1. NCBI lineage: Eukaryota > Viridiplantae > Streptophyta > Magnoliopsida > Poales > Cyperaceae > Carex > Carex myosuroides. The sequence continues at coordinate 11,134,022 of CM051475.1, read as the reverse complement.
TGTTTTGCAAGATTATGGAACTTTGGTTACTTGTTTCACATGTGAATTGTAATATTTGGTAGAATTTTCTGGCACATTTGGTATCATTTGATCATGTGCTACACTTTTTAAAAGTGGATTGGCACTTTCTTTGAGGAATGAAATAGAATTACTACTTGAATTTGAAAATGGAGTTTGTGATAAATGATTACATCTTCATGCATGCAGCATGCTGCACTTTAAATTGAATTGTATGTTTTGACTGAAGTCATCCTTTGAAGAATTGACTGGCACTTTATATATTCATTTTGCAATGCAAACTTTTCACAATCTTTACTTGCAACTTATGATTACTTCTCTTCCCTCATCTCCCTTTTTTAGCCTGATTAGTGCCTTTTTTGTTTTCAATTCTTAGCTAAGGCAGCACTAAACATTGCTACCTTTATAAGTTAATCTTTATTACTCTATATAGAGGCATTGACAACTGGATATGCTTATGATAGGTGTTTATCAATGTGCCATGGTGGTACTTAGCCGTGAATCAAATGATGAGCCCATTTCTCACTCAAAGGACAAAGAGCAAGTTTGTTTTTGCGGGCCCCTCCAAATCTGCTGAGACCCTCTTCAAGTGTGTACCTAAACTTTTACTTGAATTTAGTTTTGAAATTGAAAGGTTTGTTGTGTAATTAATCTTTTTTTTTGGGTTGATTTAGGCATGTAGCACCTGAGCAAGTACCGGTACAATTTGGAGGTTTATATAGAGAGGACGAATCAGATTTTACAGTTTCAGATGCAGTTACTGAGGTTACAATCAAACCTTCTTCCAAGCACACCATTGACCTTCCCCTTTCTGAGGTTTGTTTCCAGATTTTTTTTTATTCTGCTTGTTTAATAAAAGTCAAGTTTGAACAATTGAATTTGAAATTTGATCAAGTAGTTTTTTTTTTATACAAGAAGGAATTAAAATAAGAGCTGTCTTTGTTATATTTTTTGCTGGAATTAAAACAAGGGTATCTTGGTGATGCCTAAAAGAAAATTGTGATTAGAATTTTTAATCCCTACTATGTCATTGTTAGAAGGAAAATAAAAAAAATCCCTGAAAGATTTTCTCATGGGATTTCAAATTCGATGTGTAATAACTCGATTCAGTACCTCAGTTTAAGCATTGGGAAGTCACTGGCATTCCTCTACAAGTTCCAATAATGCCATAGTCCTTGGAATATAAATCACTATTCCTAATTGTATTTCCAATTTTTTTGTTATTCCAGAATTCCATGCTTGTGTGGGAATTACGGGTTCTCGGAGTGGAGGTGAGTTATGGAGCTGAGTTTGTACCAGAAGCTGAAGGTGGTTACACTGTCATAGTGCAAAAAACTCGCAAATTAACCCTAGCTGATGAACCTATCATGAAGGCTTCATACAAAACAGGTGAAACGGGTAAAGTGGTGCTCACAATTGACAACACTGCATCAAAGAAAAAGAAGCTTCTGTATAGAACCAAGACCAAGTGCTCCACTGAGTAGTCGCTTGCTGAAAGGATAAAAGTTTAAAAGAATATTTTGTGTTTTGTTCTTTGATTGGTTGGTTTTAGTTTATGCTTTTTTTTTTTTTGGTCAAATTGATATATGTTTGGATTTGTCAGGTAATTTTGAGAGGTTCTTTTGTTGAGGTAAGGGAGGTGTGATGTGACATTTGGTGGTGTTATTCCTCTGTATATTTGTTGTACAATGGCGTCTGTTATGTGTTTTAAGTGTAGCTTTTTGTCGTTTAAACTCCAAAGATTTTTTACCTTATTTGTTTGATTTTTTTTGTTTTTAGTTTTCATGCAGTAGGAAAATAAATCTACGAGAAAAATTATTTTTAAGACATCTTATTTGCCATGCATATTTAACAGCTACATTGGAAAATGTAGCACTACTAACAGAAATAATGCGCGTAAGAAACTTCAAATAAACATGCCCGTATTTTGGGTAAAGATTTTAACATAGCAGTTTTGGCCTCATGCAGCACACAAATGTGCTTTGATTCTATAGTCTGTACCCCGTATGAGCCGAACTTGCTCTTTTAAAAAAATTAAAATCTTTAACCCGTATTTTCCACACATTAAGAATAGTGTTTTTTTTATGCAGTTGGCTGTGGTTGAATAAAAGAAGGGACCAATAGCTCCTGTCAAAAAACAGGGACAATTTGCCCATGCCTTCTTTGCTTCCAGATTTCCAGTTCATGGTACAATGACAAAAGCATGGGACTAAATTAGAATAAACAAATTTAATGCACCGATGCTCGCTTTTATAACCAATATTCTTCATTTATTACGGTTATTATCTTACGCAGATTCATCCCGAAATTTTTAATGATAAGAAATCATAAAAATTAATATTATAAAATGAGATTAGTAAGAATATTTTTTAAAATAGGTAAACAGCTGTAGGCTATGGCGTCCCTTAGTTCCGACATTTTTATTAATATCCAAAGTTTAATACAAATTATTAATTATACCCGGAACTCAACTCAATATCGATATATACCCAAGCCGGCCATTTTCTGGCCGGCTATGTTCCTTCCCTAAGCCGGCCAGAAAATGGCCGGCCATGTACCTTTTTTTTTTTTTTTTTTTTTTTTTTTTTTTTTTAAGAGAGAGACTATGAATAAGGACGATATGAATAAGGACGATATCTTCACTGAAAAGGAGAAAAACAACGATGAAACTTCAAACGGTCATAAAACGGCGCTCGAGTGTCCGATTTCAGCAAATGAGCACTTTTCGGAAAGCTTGCGAAAATGCGCATGCGTCTGTGCCCGCTACGCCGGATTCCGAAATTCAGAATCGCCAAAAAACAAAGAGAAGAGCCTCAAAACTTGAGTTGAAGTTTCCGATTAAGATTTTCATTTCTATCATTCAATCCAAGTAGCTCAGTAAATTAGTTACATAATGAACTTGCAGATTACCAATTTTTACTATTTTTGGAATTTTTTTACTATTTTTTATGATTCATGAAAGATGAGCAAAATCAGTCTACTATAGCGTAATTTTGTGTAGTTTAGTGTTTTTTTACTGTATTTCAGCATAATTAGCGAAGTTATTGTAATTTAACGTAATTTAGTATAATTGAACATAATTTATTATAATATAGTGTAATTCAACATAATTTCAAGTATTCTAGCGTATTTTAGTATAAATATGCTAATTATACATCAAAAGAAGTAGAGGAGGGATCAAGTTACAACAACTATTTTTTTCATTTTCAAAGTCCAAATCGTCGATCGAAACCGTTCAACATGATTATCTAAATAAAATGTGCTTGCAGATCAAATTTTACATTTTTTTGAATTTTTTTACTATTTATTAAGATGGGTACAAAATTCAATAGTCTGAATATGACTATTTTTTGTAAAATACTTAATAAATAGTAAACAAATTCAAAAAAATGTAAAATTTGATCTGCAAGCACAGTTTATTGTGGAAATCATGTTGAACGGTTTGGATCGACGATTTGGACTTTGAAAATAAAAAAATAATTGTTGTAATTTGATCCTTCCTCAAAGAAGTAATATAACAAATAATTTAAACAAAAAATTATCGTATTTCAGAGTTAGATTTCAATATTTTGATCTTCATAGTCTCTCTCTCTTAAAAAAAAAAAAAAAAAAAAAAAAAAAAAAAAAAAAAAAAAAAGGTACATGGCCGGCCATTTTCTGGCCGGCTTAGGGAAGGAACATAGCCGGCCAGAAAATGGCCGGCTTGGGTATATATCGATATTGAGTTGAGTTCCGGGTATAATTAATAATTTGTATTAAACTTTGGATATTAATAAAAATGTCGGCCCCTTAGGGACGCCATACAAAAATCTGTTCACGGAGAAATGGAAAAAATAAATTAATTGTCTGCTGTTGATTAGAAACTTAGCGAATTAAGTAATGAATGTTTTTAGTAATGATAGGTTGATTTTTAGCAAATGAATATTTAGCTTTTAGTTGATTAAATTAAATTAATAATAGTTTTTAATTTTAATTGCTTGTTAATCTTGAGCGATATGTCAAAATACGACTTACTAAACCGTATTGTATCGTTAAACGTGTTGTGTTTATCTCCAATACTATGCGGCATGGCACATGTAGAAATTTTAATGTGTTGGCACGGCACGTGTTATATGTACGTCGAAACAAGTGTGCCGTGTTTCGGACATGTCGTGTCATGTTCTGAACATGTGGAAACACGACACACGTCCGAAGCACGACATTTGTTCTCAACACACGTGACGTGTACCGTGTTTCGAACGTGTCGTGTCGTGTTCCGGACACACCAAAAATGGCACTTGTTCGAAGCACGACACAACACATGTCTCGTGTTCCGGACATGCCGAAACACATCGTCCGGAGCACATCACGACATAGTATTTGAGATGAACACAACACGTTTAACGACACAACACATTTTAGTAAGTGGTATAACTAAATATTCATTTGCTAAAAATCAACCTATCATTACTAAAATATTTCATTTAAATCACTAAGTTAATCATCACATCATTACTAAAAAATGTTAACAAGACAATTAATTTATTTTTTTTCTTTTTCTCTGTGGACAGGTATTTGCTATGGCGTCTAAGGGACGCCATAGTCTAGGACTTTTTTTCTATTTTTAAAAAAATATTTCGACCGATATCATTTTTAATTATTAATTTTTATAATTTCTTACCAATAAAAAATTCGGCAGATTCGTCCCTACCTCCTAATTGCTCTACCAAAACTTTGCATCTCCACAGGGAGAGCAGCTTGGGTCCGATGCCCATCGGACCCAAAGTGGGTTCGATGGGCTCCATGAACGTCCGATCTGCTTTAAGATTCATGCCAGAACTTTTGAATCCGCTTTAATATTCGTGCGCACGAATATTAAAGCAGATCGGACGGTCATGGAGCCCATTGAACCCACTTTGGGTCCGATGGGCATCGGACCCAAGCTGCTCTCCTCCATAGGAGCCCACATGCGTTGCTCTGCTATTGGAGCCTTTGATTGACAATCGGACCGTTGATACTAGTAGGTAATATAATAAGCGACCAGCCTTTAATTGACAATCCATTAGTTTGGTTATGTTTTGTTGTGATTGGCTTATAGACGAGAGAGTTCAGAGTTCAGATGCATATATTTTTTTAATTTTTTTATTACTTTTAAAATTCAATGACTCAAATTTAAAATTGGAGTATCAAAATAAAGCAATCAGATACTACGTATGTTTTTTTTTTATACACACATAAAAGTTATAATATTTCAATTTTTTGATCGGCAAGATCTTATACGGATCCACCATTGTTCAAAATTGGATGTTGATTTTAGAAGTCTTCGAACAGCCCCAAAACAAAACAAAATTGAGATAACATTTTATGTGTAGAAAAAGTAACATAGATAGCGTTTAGAAGTTATATTTTAGTGTTTGAGTTTTAGAATACTTGTTATCAAATTTTCGAAAAATGAAAGATGAAAGCATATGAACTCTAACCACTTTATTTTATTCGATAATCAATATATGCAGATGTAAAATCAGACTTTCAAATTATGAGTTCAAATATAAATAGAAGTCAATCACAAAAATAATTCATGTTGCGGATGTGGTTGATTTTACATTATCCATAAGCAAATTAATTAACCACATTCAATCTAACTAAATCTGTCCTGAGTATATGCATTGTTGTTTTTAAATTTTTTTGAGAAAAGTTTGTTTACACTTCTTTTTAAGACCGTTGCCATTGTAATACGAGGAGGGATCAAGTTACAACAAATTTGAGTTACAACAAAGTTACAAAACTATTGTTTTCAATTTCAAAGTCCAAATCGTCGATCCAAACCGTTCAACATGATCCCCACAATAAAACGTGCTTGCAGATCAAATTTTACATTTTTTTGAATTTGTTTACTATTTATTAAGTATTTTACAAAAAATAGTCATATTCAGACCATTAAATTTTGTACCCATCTTAATAAATAGTAAAAAAAAAAAATGTAAAATTTGATCTGCAAGCATATTTTATTTAGATAATCATGTTGAACGGTTTGGATCGACGATTTGGACTTTGAAAATGAACAAAATAATTGTTGTAACTCAAATTTGTTGTAACTTGATCCCTCCTCTTGTAATACAGAGGTTCTATTTTCACACTAAATTGCCACGTGTAGTGCGGCAGTTATTTTAATTCCGCACACAGTAAATTTGAGCATTCACTCATTTAATGTGATTTGAAAAAAAAATGATTTGGAGGGGTCCTGACATGATATTAAATAGCCAGCATTTGTCTAAACAAGTCATTGATTAAGGTCTTACATTACACATTTATATTGTATACGACTGTTGCGCAATTAAAGAAGTACATGAGGTCATTTGTTGTACTATTATTGTGTTCTGTTCCTCAGAGTAACTTTAGGTAATTCTTTAGGTAGGCCCCACATGTCAGGCGCGTGGTTGAACAAGTCCAAAATAAGATGCGGTGGTTGCATACTTGCATAACTATTTTGCCTCAGATGCTCACCTACAGGCTACATGGGACATGTCTAGAACTCATCTGCTTTGTCTAGTTGTAGACCCAGTTCATTGAACACTGTTAAGCATAGAGCAGCTTACAGATCTAGGCAAGAAATCATAAAGCTCAATGGTCGCCTGAATTCGGACCAACTCAAAATTTGAATTTAGATCCGGACCGTCTCATCAAAATCTACACGAATATCAAAAACATCTCCTAAATTTTATTTCAGACTGAATTAGTCAGAATTTTGATCAGACGGTCCGGATCCAAACTCAATTTTTGAGTTATTAAGAGATCTGGGTCCGCGGTCACCTTGGCTCCAAGCATTGCATAAAGCCCAAAATGATGGATATTATGCAAGTTCTAAATAGCGATTATAGCGCTATAACTTTTAAGATCCGAAAAAGCTTTAGCGCAACCATAGCTAGCTATTTAGAATCATTATAAAAGAAAAGCGGTTAATAGTGTTATAGCTTTTGAGGCCCGAAAAAGCTATAACGCAGCTATTGCGTAGCTCTAGCTAGCTATTTAGAACCCTGATATTATGTAACTCATAACCGGTTCGGATCCTGTGTGTTCTATACGAATCATACGGTGGGGTTACATTCAAGATACATGTGTTGTCTATTAGATCCGCAAACCTCTACTCTTGTAAACTATCAATGGTCCCTAATTCTGTGCTGCATGTGCATTGCGACCTGCAATCGTTATGTTAATGTAATGAACTGTACATTTCGTTTTAAGACTGTGGGCTCGAACTCTCGACCTTTGGCATTGGATAGCCATAGTCTTGAGACTTTTAAGACCGTTATCACCGTAAATTTTGATGTAGTCAGTTTGTTGTCTCATTAATAGTTTGATGAAGAAATTTTTTTATTTGGAATGGAATAGAATCATAAATAATAAAATTATCTATCCGTATCAGGTCAATTAAAATGAAGCTTCAGAATCTTAAATAAGTTTGCAGTTATACTGTTAGATATAAATTATTATATATAATAATTTGAATATCGTTTGATATTGTTCTAGTGTATTTAACTTTAATGGTCGAATTATAAATGTTCAAAATATTTTACGATGAACAATAAACATCCAATAAGTTCTATTTTGTTTATTTATATGTATGATATGCATACAAATAGACAACCGAAAATATTAAACTCAAATGTAAACTTTGTATATATGATAAATTGTCAGTTAAACGGCTTATTTTTTAATCCGATAATTTCTCAAGTTCTGTCAGAAAGCTTAAGAACTTCCCCCAGCAGAAAATTAAATAAGATGAGACTATTAAGTAATTCACGTCTACAGATTACAGAACTTCATCACCTGCGGCTGCGAGGATCATTAATTAGTTATACAAACAATGCAATAGATAATCCGGTCATGGGGAATCGTAATGCTTCCATGTGTGTTTGCCTAGGGTTCCACTGGGCATCGATTGTCATTAATGATGCATGTCAATGCTTGTATCGTATAATTTTTCATGCATGTCAATGATGGTATCATATGATTTTTCTAAGGAAAAATCAGATATAAAGCCATAAAGGTAACTTTGTCCCAGGGAGAATTTCTTAGTTCTGAATGCCCGGGTAATTCTAGCTACATTTATAGAGTGAGTCTATGGTACTATTTTCGTTTTTAAAATTCTAATGGTCGATTCGAACCGTTCAACATGATTTTATATCAGTGGTGGACGTAGGATTTCTGTCAGAAAGAGGCAGGAATCGGATTAAAATAGTTTATCGGGTTCAAACTCATTAACTAATCGGATACTAGATAAAAATAATCAACATAATAAGAAACAATAAAAACAGTGTAGTCATACATAATAAAAAAACAACAAAATAATATCATTTTACATATTGAAAAAAACAAAGTTGGTTTGGATCCGTAAATTTCTATAAAATTTCTATAAAAACAACAAAATTTCTCATTAACAATGCTGTTAGACTAGTTTGGTGGGCTTTTCAGTTCTAGAGATGGGCAAAACAATTTCCAGGGAGGGGCAAAGTAGTACCGGACCCGTACTTTTCCAATGAATTTTAAGATCCAGGGAGGGGCAATTGCCCCCCTTTGGTTGTGTGTGGGTCCGCCCCTGCCCATATGAATATGTCTTGCATACCAAATTTTATATTTTTTAAATTATTTTTATTATTTTTTAAGATAGGTAGAAATCCTTGTATTTGGATCCGAAATTTTTATTTATACACCATAATCTAAAAAAAAAAAAATCAAAACACTCTGATTTTAAGGGATTTTCAAAACTACCCAGGCCGCCAAGCCAATCTATGGCCCCAAAAATGGAGGGCCGACAAATGAATCTGCGGCCTTGATTAATCAAAAGCAAACCTCAAATTCGTTCGGTTGTATAATTTTTGTTTAAAAAATTTCAGAAATGGAAAGAACACAATACTTTTTAAATTTATTAGAAGTGACTTTTGAACCGGAATCAATAATTCAAATACAAAGTATTTTTATTTTTATCCAGTAACACACCAAGAAATAGTTTAATTTTTTTTACAACCGGGAATAATATCCTGTCTGAAAAATGTTTCAGAGTCCTTCTAGTAATCTAATTATAAGATGTTTTATCTATTTTATTTAATTTTCTTTCTAACATATTTAAATTATTAATTATTCTTTCTATTTTTGAAAATTATTAAACAATTATTATTTCCCTTTGATCCAAAATAATAAAATTCTGAGGTTTGATTTTGTTGTGTCGGGTCCACAGATTCATTTGGCGGCCCTTCGTTTTTGGGACCGCAGATTGGCTTGGCGGCCTGGGTGTTTTTAAAATTCTCCCAAAACCATGGTTGTTTTATTTATTGTTTTTTTCAATATGGTATAAATAAAAATTTCAGTATTTGGATGGTCCAGAATTTTCAGATCAAGTGATTTTCTACATATCTTACAAAATAGTAAAACAATTCTAAAAAACATAAAATTTGTTCTGCAAGTACATATTCATATGGAATCATGTTGAACGGTTCGGATCGATCGTTAGAATTTGAAAAATGAAAATATTGATTTGTATTACGGCCCAATCCGTACTATGCATAATACTATAGACTCACTCACATTTATATATGTATTTCATATCTTAAAACAAATATTATTTAAATTTTAACAAAATTAATTTGTAAATATATTTTCAATTATTTAAATAGAACGTATATCAGTATTTGTGTTTTGAATTTGATTTGTAACTCATTATAAAATCGTTAAAACTTCAGCGCTAAATTTTTGTATTGTTTGATGAAATGTTAAATGTCTTTCAAATAGAATCAAACTTGATACACGTGCTATTAAAAAAACTGAAGAACACATCTACAATTTTTTATTTATAATTTGAACGATATTTTTAATGATATCAAATATTACATAAAAGTTAAATGTATGCTAGAATTATCTTTTTTGACGCCGCCAAAGGATAAAATTTCATCTTTCTGTCTTATGAGTATGCGAACAGTGTTTCCCTTGAGTGGTATATTAATTATGCATATAACAATTTTAGTCTAATATAAAAAAATCCAGTCATTCGTTAAAAAATAATATATTGAGATATAGCATATCATGACAAATTTGTTGTGATGATGCAATGCTTATGAAATAAATAAATAACTATACATATCTGTATGTGATTTCAAGTGTATGGAATTAAGTGCAATTATAGAAATTGATTGGTCATCTGCTGATCACTTCAAAAAGACAATATTTTAGTTCTATTGGTATTTAATTAGTGATCAAATAATTCTCCAGCAAATTTGGTAAGTACATTGTTTACGTTTTACCTGAATATTTGGCGACTATTTGTATTTGATTTTCACAAAATTTGACGTCTATGGTCAAATTGGTCGAGATAATTTAGTTATCAGTGCATCCCCTTCTTTAAAACTAAATTATGACTATATTTGAAACCTCACTGGATCACTGTTTTTTTATCAAACAAATGAAGAACAAGAAAAGAAATCTTGCCTTGTCATCGTTCTTCTTCTTTTCTCAATGCTCATATCAACGATTATAACTCGAAAGTTCATGGAATTTATAAAAAAATGTGAGGTCATTTAGATATTAGCATATTACCCATGCTTCCTATTATTAAAGTAAATAAGATTTTACAAGAGTACTTCAGGGATGCCCCAATCAAGAGAATTTTTTTTAGGGGAGACAGAACTGAGTTTGCTCTGACCATTTTACAGAAAGTATGGTCATGTGAAATGAATCCTATGTAGAGAATTAATGACACTAATGATGAAATAACCTAAGCATGTGGGGAATGTTCTCATGTAAGCACCAAACCTACTTTTCAATTTCCTTGGTGTAAGGCGTGATTGCAGGATTAACAAAAGAAGAATCCATCAATGTTCATATTTATTTAGAGAGTATCTCTGTCTAATAAAGTTGGAAGCATTTGTTTGCTGATGTAGTCATTTGGAAGCTTAAATTAAGCAATTTTGACTCAGCCCAACCAAACAATGGAAAAGATAAAAAGAGTGTGTTTTTTCTGGTTTGTCGATTGACAGATAGGCCATGTGCATTGCATTCCCATGCCTTTAATATGCAACTCTGCACGTATAACCTTTTGCCGACATTTTATTAATATCCAAAGTTAATTACAAACTAATTATTATACCCACGATTCCCGACTTTTGTCTAAAATGTTCAAACCGGTCATAAAATGGCCGGCTTCCGAAAATGGTTTACGGCCGGGGTTTTTTTTTTTTTTTTTTTTTAGAGACACTATGAAGAGCAAGATAATAAAATCTAACACTGAAAATTCGAATTTTTTGTTTAAATTTTTTGTTAGATTACTTCTTTTGATTTATAATTAGCATATTTATGTACTAGATTACTTGAAACTACATTGAATTACACTATATTACAATAAATTATGTTGAATTACACAAAATTACGTTAAATTACACTAAATTACAATAACTTACACAAAATTACGCTAAAGTAGAATGATTTTGTGTCAAGTTCATTATGTAACTAATTTACTAAGCTACTTAGATTGAATAATAGAAATGAAAATCTTAATCGGAAACTTCAACTCAAGTTTTGAGATTCTTCTCTTAGTTTTTTGGCAATTCTGAATTTTGAAATTCGGCGTAGCGGGCACGGACGCATGCGTCTTTTCGCAAGCTTTCCGAAAAATGATCATTTGCTAAAATCGGACACTCGAGCACCGTTTTATGGCCGTTTGAAGTTTCGTCGTCGTTTTTCGCCTTCTCAGTAAAGATATCATCCCTATTCATATGTAATTTAGCGTAATTTATCGTATTTTAGCGTAATGTAATGTAATTTAGTGTAATTTAACTTAATATAGTGTAATTAACATAATTTCAAATAATTTAGCGTATTTTAGTATAAATATGCTAATTATTTTAAACAAAAAATTCAAATTTTCAGTGTTAGATTTCATTATTTTGTTCTTTATAGTGTCTCTCATAAAAAAAAAAGAAAAAAAGAGGAAACCGGTCATAAAATGGCGGGTTTCTGAGAGAGAAAACCGACTATTTTATGACCGGTTTGGACATTTTTAGCAAAAGTCGGAAATTGTGGGTATAATAATTTAATTAACTTTGGATATTAATAAAAATGTCGGCACCTTTTGTCACTAAAAATGGGTTTTATACTTTTATTAGCTGAGTGCGTTTGAACTAGTAGAGGTTAATAAGTGCTAGAGTGAGGCTACGGTACTTTACATAGTCCGGATTGGTCCGTACTACTAATTAATATTTTTATTTTTAAAATCTAAATAGTCGATCTGAATCGGTTAACATTATCTCCTTATGAAAATAAACTTGTAGATTAAATTTTATATTTTTTAAAACTTTATTACTATTTGTCTAGATAGGTAGAAAATCACTACTTTTGAATGGTCTAGAATATTTAAATCAAGTGATTTAAAAAAAATAGAAAATAAATTTTGAAAATTATAAAATTTGATCTACAAGTATATTTTCATATGAAGATCATATTGAATGATTTGGATCGATTGTTTTTAATTTAAAAATATTAATATTGATCCATAATACGGACCAATATGCACTGTACATGTAAATCACTAAAACAGTTCTCTCTTTAATACACGCTATAGTTGGCACACTGTTTTGAGTTCAGAAATTGGCAACAGGTACGTACTGGGCCTGCTCCGGTATGACGAAAACCAAACCTATTCGGACTCGGACTCGGACTTGGACTCAACCTCGGTACAGGTGAATTGCTCTTCAATCTTCTTGAATGGCTAAGCACAAGTATCAAGAAGGGGTCCCACTAGTTCATCATTTCCTATGATGATTAATTATGATTTTTAAATTATGTTGTGTTTTCTATGAGACTTTATTATGTTACTATTTTCTAGGTTTGACTATTTATATTTTCTATGTCATTTTTAATTATGTTAGAGTTTCCAAGAGTTGGTTAGAATTTCTAAGTTCATTATGTGGTGTTAGTTTCTAAATTGGACTTTTAGTTTTTCTAAGTTATTTATTATAATATATGTATTATAAGAAGAGATGGCATGTCATCTTTTTCTTTAGACTTTGATTAATATATGAAATTTTCTTATCTTCTCTCTTGTGATTTTCTCTCTTCTTGTCTAAATTCTCTTCCCAAATTGTTCAATATCTCACTAAACCAAACAAAACCTGTACACGCGGAGTAGAGTTTGGGACGTGCCGTCGTCAAGTGGTATCAAAACAACTTATCCCTCCTCCTACAAAATTGTTTCTAATTCCACTAAACCATTTCAAAACCCGTCACTAGCGGAGTTGAGATTTGGGGACCGAGTTTGGCGTCAAGTGGTATCAGAGCAACTTATCCCTCCTCCTACAAAATTGTTTATAATTCCACTAAACCATTTCAAAACCCGTCACTAGCGGAGTTGAGATTTGGGGACCGATTTTGGCGTCACGGTACCACAATCAGACAGAGTCAAACAGTATCACGTTGGGTTTGTTTGTATTGTCCCGATTCGTACACCGAAGAATATCTAAGCATATATCTCTTATTTTCTCGCATCTGCATCTGGTGGAACGAATAAAAACAAAACAAGAACTTGCAAAGAACAAGATTAGAACTGTAAACTCTGAGAGTTTGGTTTTGTTTTGTATCTCTTTGTTATTTTGTATGGGGAGGTGGGGTCATACCGGGGGAAATTTTTTATTGGTAATAATTAATAGAAAAGAATACGAACAAATAGTAAGAGTACATTAATATTTATATTGGTAGTAAAATTGGTAACAATTTTACCGATTTTAAAAATAAAAAAGTTTGGATCGGTAAGAATTTTACCGATCTAAACCAATTTTTTTCTTTTTTTCTTTTAATTTTTTCTAGTAATTTTTTTTAGAAAAATAGATAAAGTACCTTAAAATTTAGATATATCAAAACATTCAATCTATTTTTTGAAAAACTTTTCATATTTTACTAGAAATTAAATATAAGAATTCTCTCCATCTATACATCAGATTAAAAAAAAAGATTAAGATAGGTAGAATTCCTACCGATACTATCAATATAAATATCACTGTACTCTTACTGCTTGTCTATATTCTTTTCTATTAATTACTACCAATAAAAAATTTCCCATACCGGGTCCGGGTTGGTCTAGAATATAATTTTATCATCAAAATATGCACTACTCGATAATAGGCATTTCAAATTTAACAGGGTAATTTAAAAATAAATTATAATAGAAAAACGGGACCATAGCATGAATCTGATTTTATCTCCGTTTTCAGACAAAATATAAATTTTTCTTCTTTCTTCAAAAAAGGCGGTACAAGGTACCACCTATGTCAATTTTATTGAAACTCTCAGGCGAGTTTTATTACAATGGTACGTTCAAAATCACTTCGAAGACTATTTAGCCGAAATTTTTATTTATAACATTCTTAAAAAAAAATAAACCAAATAATCATCATTTGGTGGAATTTAAATTTTCACCACGGCCGCACCGGCATTCTGCGGACCCATTTCAACGGGGCCGCAGAATGCCGATGCGGACTCTTAAATGGTTCTGCGGACTCATTTTTTTTTCATCCCGTTTTCAAACTTTGAGATATATGTGTGGCACACATTCCTATAAAACCAAAAATATTAAAAAACAAAAAATTTCAGATATCTCGCTGCTGGTGCCTCGGTAAAAAAAAAAATAGGTCCGCAGAATGGTTATGCGGACCCAGCCAGGGGTCCGCAAAACGCCTGTGCGGTCTCCAGCATTTGGGTCCGCAGAATGCGGTGCGGCCGTGGTGAAAATCGAAATTCTCAGAAACGATGGTTATTTGGTTTATTTTTTTTTTTAACTATGTTATAAATAAAAATTTCGGCCTATTTAGGAAGTGGGTGGGGGGAGGGGCGTCCGCTTTGAGATTCGTGCCAGAATAAAACAGATGACTCAGATCTCATTCGACACGGTCAGGTATTGCGCTGGATCTGAATTCCAGTTGAAGATCACCGTAATTCAAGGGCATTTTGTTTCTCTGATATTAAGTAAAATCGTTGAGACTTTCTATTGTACTGTTTTTTTTTTTGGAAGTTTAGTGGAAAAGATCTACTAAAAGATATATTGGTAGAAAAGTATTTACAAAAGTCAGACTGTTACTGGCAGTTCTATTTCTAACAGTCCTATTCTTATTTAAACATTTTGTTAGAAAAGAAACTTCTTTTACATTAAACAATTTGCTATAAAGATTTTCATTATCCGGGTTATGAATATGCAACCTCTCACACGGAGAGTATTTGCTATAGTATCTCAAACGATCTTATTAGCAACTGTAAAATCAAATTGAGATGATTTATGTTTTAAAAGCAAGGACAAGCTCTGAATTTTGAATTTCATTTATTTTAACAAACTGACGCGTCATGATAACCTTATTCTTTTATCAATGCATATTACATTCAATCCTCCTCTATCAAGGAATTAAATTTTGATTTAAAAGAAGAAAAAAAATGTTGAAAAGTACCATATGTTTCGGAGCCAACTGAAGTTAAAAAGGACATTTATTTTCAAACTTTAACGGTACATAAAAGGGAATGAAGCTTATTCCGGGATAATAATTTTTTTTTTTAACCACAATACTTAAGTTCTCCCTGTAATTATTTCTTAGGGATAGGGGTGTGAACTGGTACAGTAAGAGTTCGGTGGAAACATTTTCACACATGTTATAAATTGTTCTTACCCGTATCCTACTCTTATCCGCTACAAATTATCTTACCCGTACTCTACCATTATCCGTTATGGTTGTCGATAACGAAACGGTAGCGATAAATAACGGATAATACTAATATAATAATTATTATTATTATATTTTAAATAAAATATTAAAACATATACATTCATTTCACACATATATAGTATTTTATTGAAAAAAAAAATTATGATCATGCTAAGCGCAAATAAACTAATTAAAGTACTCTTTTCAATGCTTATTAATATATATAATACTTATCTGAGGAGGGATCAAGTTACAACAAATTTGAGTTACAACAACCATTTTTTTCATTTTCAAAGTCCAAATCGTCGATCCAAACCGTTCAACATGGTCTCCACAATAAAATGTGCTTGCAGATGAAATTTTACATTTTTTTTGAATTGTTTTACTATTTATTAAGTATTTTACAAAAAATAGTCATATTCAGACCATTGAATTTTGTACCCATCTTAATAAATAGTAAAAAAATTCTAAAAAATGTAAAATTTGATATGCATGCACATTTTATTTAGATAATCATGTTGAACGGTTTGGATCAACGATTTGGACTTTGAAAATGAAGAAAATGGTTGTTGTAACTTTGTTGTAACTCAAATTTGTTGTAACTTGATCCCTCCTCTACTTATATATATATATATATATATATATATATATATATATATATAGGAAGTGTCTACGGTGCTATGCATAGCATAGAGGTCTCCGTGCTACGGCTCAATTTTTGAGTTTTCAAAATCCTAAGGTCGATCCGAACAGTTCAACATGATCTCCATATGAATATGTACTTGCAAACCAAATTTTACATTTTTTAGAATTTTTTTACTATTTATTAAGTCACTTTGAAAAAACAGTAATTTGTACACAACAGTAAAATCTTCTGGACCATTGGATCAGCAATTTTCAAAGTGGCTTAAAAAATAGTAAAAAAATTCTAAAAAATGTAAAATTTGGTTTGCAAGTACATATTCATATGGAGATCATGTTGAACGGTTCGGATCGACCGTTAGAATTTTGAAAACTCAAAAATTGAGCCTTAGCATGGAGGCCCTCTATGCTACGCGTAGCATATTAGCCAGATTCTATATATATATTCTAATTACTAGATCGAGTAACGGGTACGAAATGAGCTTTATCCGTATCGATAAGTTTACGAAAAAAAATTCTTATATGTATCCGTCTTACGGTACGAATCGGATGCCATTGACACCCCTAATTAGGGATAGGCATGAGCAATATACATGACTCAATAGTCATGACTCATGAGTCAGCAGCTATCCTTTCATTTTATCCCCAATTTAAGACTTTCCCGACATTTGTGCTGCTTGTTGGGTAAAAGAGAATGGATAAGTACCAATTAAAAAGCACAGATTCTCTTTCCATTGGAGACATACAGTAACCCACAAATGCAAGATATACGTATGGTGGGACACGTATTAATGGAAGAAATCAAGGGAACATCAAGTCATGTTTCTTTCTTAGACCTATCATGCTCCAGTACAAGAACTGTATCATTGCAAATTGCAAGATCAATTCAGCTCAAGACGTGCATCCATGTGCCTACACTGCTAGAGAGAGAAAGAGAGTAGTTTGAGTGCTTAGGTACCAATTTGGTACCGGTAACATAACGGCTTCTGACAGCTATTATATACCCAAAATAAATCGGACTGAAACTAGACTTTGTGCAAAATGTGCTTGGTTTAGGTTACCTGAAATGTTAATTGTTGCAGCACTAAGGACAAAAGAAGCAGGAATCAATTTAAATCACCTAAATTAGTTGGTACTATTAATTATTGGCCTTACATTATTAATTGAACAGATGATATTGACATGGACACCAAACAATAATGGCCAAGCTGTTTAAGCAAAATTTAATTGAATTCAGCCATGCATGACATAACTGTTCATATTTTAATTTAATTCAGCAAAATAAACAATATCATGTGTTGAATTAATAATGTAAGGCCGAATAAAATTCTTACAATTGATAACATAAGAGGCGAGGATGGGTTATACCGAAGAAGTGTCACCTATGCAGATCAGACAATGAAACAGTGCAGCACATATTTAGTACCTGCCAATTTTCAGTACAGGGCGGCAACTGCAAATACCACACTGTCAGTTTTTCACGCAAGGAAATTTTGAATTGGCAATACTAGAATCACAACACAAATCAGTCAGACAGATCCAGGTGACACTTTGCTTCGTCATTTGGAGAGAACACTGCCGTCGTATATTTGCTGATGAAAAGAAAACACCACAACTAATAGCGACAGAGACTGGAAAAATTGAGAAACTGGTTTCAGACTTATGGAAAACATTATAGTCGGCAATTTTCTTATTTTTTAATAAAAATGAAACCTGTTAGGTAGTTCTTTTGTTTAAAAAAAATAAAAAAATCTGTAATTTTCTTTCTTCTAATTGATATTTTGTACAATGTAACAACGATACAACTTGTGTCAATATATATGAAATTTGAGGGCTT
This sequence comes from Carex myosuroides, assembly GCA_028015225.1. NCBI lineage: Eukaryota > Viridiplantae > Streptophyta > Magnoliopsida > Poales > Cyperaceae > Carex > Carex myosuroides. The sequence goes on along the minus strand of CM051475.1, from coordinate 11,115,818 downwards.
GACACTCACCTTTCTCCTAAAATATATATATAAAATCTGTGAGAGTCGACTGATATTGACCCAGTGGTAGTATTCCCCTAATCAGCAGCTCAGAGAAGTAATTAAAAAATTGCTAACATAATGTTTTTCTGTTATCTGAACTTTCAAATTTTCTACCAGAACTTTGCACACCAGGTGCTGCTACTTTTTATCATGCTCTGTTTCCATTTTCTTTTTTCCTAAATTAAAGAGAAGCCCGAAAACACCACGTAATGAATCACATGGACCGGAGACTTAGAAGTATGAAATAGTTAATTTCAAGTAATAATGTGGTATATTAAAGTTCAGCAAAATGTAATTCAATTTGCACAAAAGATGAAAGACAAAGGAGGCTCCAATAAGAGTTTGGAGTTTGGCCCATTAATAATATCAGTAGCCCACTTACAAAAAAGGCATAGATGTATAACATGCTATTACAAAAGACCAAATGCTTGTCACACAACACTCTGAACAGCACTTGCAAGCAACTTCTCTTGCAACCAATTGCGTGCAACTCCAAATGCATCCTCTGCATCCTTATCCTCCTCTTGAGACTCAGGCCTATGCGCAAAACCATGCCCCCTCCCGCTATACACCACTAGTTTTGTACCCTTAATGTTCCTCTCCATCTCTTCTAACACATTAACCGGGCATAGCGGATCTTTATCCCCGCTAATGAATAATACCGGTACCTGAATTTGGTTACTCCATGAAGGGTCCATTCTTGTTCCATAGAAACAAATTCCAGTTAGAAAATTGGAATTAGTGTCACGAGCTAGGGTTTCAATCAGGCGGCCTCCACCAAAGCAGAATCCAATTAGTCCAAATTTTTCTGAAATGCCGGCTGATTTAAATTCATCAATTAGCCATTTTGTGCAGAGGTCTATGTCCTTGGATACCCTTAATGGGCTTTGGGCCTGTATCCACTCATCGAAATCAGACTTCGGCCGGTCTTTCTTCCATGGGTTTCCACGAAACAAGTCGGGTACAAGAACACTGCATAGCAATGGCAATTATTTAGATTCTTTTGTGGAGGTGAAAGGATAAATATTTTGACAACTACATCTATTTGACAAGTGCAGCAACCAATAAAATAGTCGTCAAAATAAAAAATGTAAAATTATAGATTAATTCTACAGTTTAGATAGGTTGTGTGTCAAATTTGGTGTAATTATGGTCTCCAATCAAGTGTCAACAAACTAAACTGTTAATTTTTCAAATCGCTAGATGAATGACAAACCGTGTTTAAAATTCCATCAAATTTAATAGATGACCTATCGAAACTATAGAGAATATATCTAATTCTACCTTTTTCGATTTTTGAACTGCTTGGTTGGTTGTGATGATTGTCAAATAAGTTTGGTTTTGTCAACCTAATTTACTTATGACAAGCAATTTGAGGCAATTTTTAAATAAATACTATTGTAATAGAGAACACACTTGAAACCATTACAAGCCACTCGGTAAGCGAAGTCACGTGTAGATGAATCCTCAAACCCGAATATGTCAGAGAGAAGAAGCACCCCTGCTCCATTATTGTTCTTTACTGCCGTGAGTAGGTAGGCATGGATCGTATCCTCGCCTTCACCAATTAAAAGGTCGTGTCCGTTGACCAACTCACATGCCTCATCTTCTTCTTGTTCACTGCTTAATTCATCTGATACCTTGACTTGTGCGCAAAACAATTTTCTGACATCTCTCGGTACATAAAGTAGAGATGCGTAGTTGCGCCGCCTCTGGACCGAAACTGAAAATTGTTACCGTCAGAAAGGAGGTGGTTGGATTCTAATTTCCTAGGCATGTTTCACTATCAGCAATTAGGCATGCCAATAAACTGGCAAGGACCTCGAAACTTAAATTTTGCTTTGTAAAAGGTATTCTATCAGTCCAAACTGTACTTCTATAATATTAAAATTGTGGTAAGTAAACTGATTACCCGAGAAAGAGAAAGGGAGCTTTGAGGGAGAGAGGCAGTGAGGACATTGATTCGCCGTGAGGCGACGAAGGAAACCACGGCGGAGGCGGAGGCTGTCATCGGATTTTAGCACCAGATTAAAATGCTTTATCGAAAGATAAATGTAAGGAAGAGAGCAGCATCTGGCCAGGAAGAAATGTGAGCCTCGCGACAGTGCGAGATATTTTACCCGCCTCCATGGAACAAAATGTCAAAATCCCTCCGATTTTCTTCTATCTGACATGGGTTTACTGCGGTTCTGTTCGAATGACGATTAATGTAGCAACTAACTAAGATATGACATAATTACATAAATAACATTAGATGAAATGAAAATATGAAATATCTATAGTAGCTACACAGATAAGTACAGAGATTGTACACAACGGATCTATGTATGGATAAGTTTGCTGGCCCGCATCCCCTAAAGGAACCTAAATTTTTAGTTTGTATCTGAACCGTTCAATCTGACCTGGCAAGAAATATTAAAGGGGCTCTGTGCATTCCACGGTTCCACCACGGACCGGGTAAGCCCGAATTCTGATCGGACGGTCCGGATATAGACTCAAAATTTGGGTTACTTTTTATGTTATCCGAATTCATTTCTGCAGTCCTCGAAATATAAGCCCAATAGCAGAGCTGGAGAAACTATTTATTGGTTGCAATTGGTCCATTTTATTGAAATGGCCTATCATAAGTTCTTTAAGCGGCCTAAATTTGTTAGATATTCCAAGTGATTATTGTATTGCGCTTTAAGACCATCTTTTATGTAAAAAATGTGTTTCTTCTTTTATTAGAGAAGGGGCCAGAGAAGGCCAGCAAAGAATTTATTTAATTAAGCAATCAAAGACGAATTATCCTGACCCAAAAAATTGGTACCGTACATGCAATGATTGATGAGACACTTTTGTTAAATAGCATTTTTGGAGCAACTTGTGTGGGCAATTAACTAAACATGTGATTATCACAGCAATTTTGACTTGCTCGAATTTCGAATAAAGTTGATTTGCGTAACAATGGATTCTGTCCTATTCTATAGTGCTAATAACAAGTACCGAATCGTTCTCTGCTATATTTTGATGCAAGTTAACTCTGGTTTTAATATATTGAAACGGGCAGTTTCACTGCCTTTTATAAAAAAAATAAAAATAACAAGTACCGAAATTTAGGTAAAAAAAGCTACTTATTAATGTTGGTTTGGTAACTATCATCATCAAGAAAAATGCCTTTTAGGCGCTAACCACTTGCCTAATTCTGGGTTACTCAATCAGAAACCCAAAATACAAGAAAAAATGTTAAGCTTGAAGTACAATAGCCTAGCAATTCTTGCTTGTCATGTCTTATATCTGTAAAGAGGAGAATGAAACATCTTTTTATGTGATTCTCAGTGATCCTCTATAGTACTGTCTCAGAGCAATAGTCGGTAGTTGGTTGGCACGTCAATCTAGTACAGTGCAGAGTGCACATTATCTTTTGGTACACTACTAGAGGAGAGCAAAGCAGTTTTGTCCTTCTCTCTTTTGGTATGGAGCAGAGAAAAAGAGACTAGACCTACTACCCATCCTTCCTCGAATCAAAGATCTAGTGAAGTAACCCAATGTTTGAGTTTTAGATTGGGATCGTCCGATTCGAATCCGAGATCATCCATCCCAAAGTGGAGCACACACATCCTGACGATAGATTCGAATCTCAAGCGACAGATTCGAACCGGACGGTCTCAATCCAAAACCCAAAAATTGGGTTACTTTAGGGGATCCGGACCCTCCTTCCTCTCAATTTTCATCCCTTGTTAGGTTTTTATTTTAAATGTGCTCTTGAGACTTTTTGGTACTTTGGTTGCGCATGAGAAAGAAAAAAAGAAAGAATAAATGAGTATGCCCCAATTTTTAGTACATATTTCCTCTTTGGCCTTTTGTGTTAGGTAGGAGGTCTAAACGACATTTTATTAAATGATTAGAAAAAATATTATGCTAATAAAAATATACTTTATCATTGACATCTTTAATAAAATGGGGTTGGGTCATAGTCCGACTTCTATAAACTGAAAAATTGTAGAGAACACGTATTAATCATATATTAATTTCGAACAAGCGTGACTGTTATTGAAGTTTCACACTTATAAAGACGTGAAGCGCTGAAATTGTTCGATGTGCCTCAGCAAAATTGAATTCGCATCTCGTGAAATATCTCAAATTTTTAAATTTTGAGTTGATATGGGGAAAATTCTGACTGTTCAAGACTTCAAGTCCCTTGTGAACTGATTTAAAAGCAACAATAATAGTGCTACATGCATCGAACTGACTATAGCCCAACTTCAGATAAACTGCAATCTATAGTTATCTCATAGGATAACGACAGCCTAATTGAATGGAATGGGTTCCCCCAGTTGGAAATATGCACATGACCTTTTCGTGGCAGTCACGATTCATATTTTTATTTAGCATGCATAATTCATAGCTGTATTTAGGTGCTCTCAGTTCGGAGTGGAAAGCATATGCAAATTATCATACAGAGCAACCCAAACTTCAGTTCTTTTAGTTTGGTAATTCAAAAACATTTAATACAAAAATGTGAGATTTAGATGAAATGATAGTATTTCCCTAAATCAAGAACTTTTAATTACAAAAATAAATTCAGGTCCCAAGACACCATCACTATTCAACCGCACCAGATTAACTCAGAGATCTAAGTAGTAAGATTTCAAGTTCTACCTTTGATCCTTTTTCAAGGGGAGCAAATAATAGAATCGATTATTTCAATTTCCATTTCCATCATTATATTACGCAGGGAATGTACATAACACAGTACAGATTCTTATTAACCAGCACAGAACAGTTTATTAACAAAAAAGACCAAAATAGCAGATCTATCTCCATCAGGCCGAAAGAAGCCTTAAACATTTCAAATCAACTAGAGGCTTGGATTCCACCTCGCAGTGCACTTTCCAAAAATTACCTCAAAAAGAAATTAAATAATTCGATCAAGACCCACAACTCCACAAGGGCAAAGTGTTACACCCAAAATGAAAGCTACACAGCAATTTCCTATTAAAAAAATGCATATACTTTGAATCCATTGTCTCCTGATAAAACCCATCCACATGTAGCTTAAATTACAGGCATCTGTTTGTTCATGCAATCCATCTTAAAACTCTGGTAATCTACAATTCGATCCTCGAAATTTACACCATACATTTTACCAAGGCCCCTCATTTGCTAATAATATACACTCATGTATCGCAAACTTAATGACAAGCAGGTTCCTTTTGTCTTTCCATATATAAGTACACTATTATTGTTACACCATTATTTGTTTCAGGCAAATGAAACAAGGGGCAAGCAGCATAGTCTCTGGATATTATAAGGCCAAGCATCAGGGACTAAATTAATAAAAATTATATCTAACAGATGTAACAAATAAATCCTCATTTCCTCCCTTTCCGAGAAGGAAACCTAATCCTAACCGTTGATTAGAGGAGGCTGTCGTTCTTGGCTGGAAGTCTCCTGTAGAAATTGAAAGGAACAGATGGCATGCGGCTACGAAATCTTGGATGCCTTAGTAGATAAAGCCCGGCTGCTACTATCAATACTTGAAAGGGGGTCACGTACAGAACTATAGCTACAACTAGAGCAAGAAAAATGAATATGGCTGTTGCACGTGGGTCCCTCCAGCTCAGCAATGCCTGGGCTCGCTCCCCCTGTGTTGCCATGTCACCCACCACTGTCTGCACCCGGCCTGCCACACTCCTCATTCTGTCATACCTGGAAAAATAAAAAACATGTTTATTTTGTTTTAGAGTATTCAGTGCAGGTTATTTGTAAGTGTCAATGTGTCATGGATAGTATAGTAAACAATGAATACTATCTCTTAGTTCATGTTTGTGTTGAATTTATAATTGAAATATTTTTTTCTACAAGTTTTCGAAACAGGTGGAGACAAACTTTATATGGTGGGGCAAGTTCTAAAAAGAAGGTTAAACACTTGATTATTGTTGCTTTATTACTTATAGGCTCAGCCGCTCAGGTGACTTTTCATAGTACAAAATGTATACTGACTTTCAGAGGGTGGTAAATTTTGCAATTATACTTGATACAAATGTCATTTTGTATTTTTTTTCTAAACAATCATAGAGGAAATAAGTGTTCGGTATTTTTGTTATAAGCCAGGGTGGGCTGCATTTATGACCACATTCAAATCCCTCTTTTTTCTAATCCACATAAAACATTAGAAAATGCTAAAACCAGTACCACCAGGCTACATTACCTCATTCTGATGATATCAGCTGCCCGAGAAGTAGGAAATGTGTCGAACTCTTCATCCAGTTCATCAGGATGTGCCAGCTCAGCATGCGATAGTTTAGTATCCATGTGAGGAGGTTTCCTTGGCCGAAAGCGGTAATTCCAAATCCCAATCAGAAAGAGATATAGAAACACAGTAGGAAGGATCAACTCAGGGTAACAGACCAATATCACAAACAACACATGAACCAGTATAGTTGTAACTGGATTCCTCCAGTTCCTGACCATGTCAAACCACCTTCCTGCAGCAGCAAATCCAGAAAAAAGTGCGATGATTCGGTAAAAATTGGCCTTACTACGCCTCAAACTAAACATGTGAGAATCAACATCTAGCATGTACTCCACCACCTCTCTGCGTAGAGGTGGCTCGGCACGACTTAGCCGCATCGCAACTATCTGCGTTGCCTGGTGCCGCAGAAAATCAAGCTGTAAAACTGAAATAGGTTGCACATAGTGCATTTTTGGTAGCAACGGCAGTCCATATGACACCACCATGTTTACCCATGCTGTGCAAGTGAACCTAACTGCAAGGTGGAGTTCACCGGTCTTCTTGAGGCCAGAAGGTTGTAAAACCAATAACGGATAAAAATGAGTGTAGACCCGATCCGTTTCAAGGGTGGATAAACGAATCCGAACCTTACCGATCCTTTGGTCACGGGTCTCCCCGTTTTGTCCAACATGACAATTGTCAAAAACAGCAATGGTAACAACAGTGCACGGATCAAATACCTCCCATGTGTATTGTTCGTTCCATTGAGGACAAAGAGAACCTAGAAGGGTGCGGGTCCGGACCCATTTGGACCCATATTTGGCAACACAATATGCATCTGTTCCCTTATTGGGCTTCATAGGCATGAGGTTTCGAGCACTCAAGATACCCAATTCGAGTATACCAATACTCGGTTTCTTAAGATTTTTTGCCGATGGTTGAAGGTCACTGCTATAGTGAGTTGATTCATCTAACACATGGTACCCAAATTCTAGGGACAGCCTCAAATGTACCTTGCTCGAAAATTTAGCCTCTTTTTTCTCTCCATTCTCTTCTGCTGAAGTAAACGGCTTGGCCAGACTAAACCACCTGGGATCAACCGGTTTGTTATGATCCAACCTTTGTTGAGCAAATTGTATTGGTAAAATAACTCGACCAATGGGCTCATCCCGATTGGGCCCAATCCGGTCCTCTACAGTTATCACAATTGGCTCATCAAAGGGCTCAGATGCAACAAACATAAATTCCTCATGCCACATTGGGTTAAGCGATGGCGCCACAGGCCGGGTACGCCGTATCTGCTGACCCACCTGAATCCGCATGGCAGCATTTGGGAGGCGTGACTTGTCGGCTGGGATTAGATCTTGCGCGCCAATTGCAGTTACGCGTAAGTACACTAACTTCGGAGAGAAGTACACCTTGGAGCGCGTATTGGAAAGACCTTCTAGGGTACTTACGTTGTGTGCGTCAGAGTGCCATGCATCGGAAAACGCCTCGTCAGCCTGAGTCCCAATCCAGACTGACAGCATTACCTCTCCTTTTGGGAGTTTATTCCCATGTTTGTCCTGTAGCCGATACCTGATATCCAGAAGTTCACATCAGAATCTTCAGTGATGTACCTAATTGTACCATACTAAAATCCCAGTTCAAAATTCTACCTTAATATGCACCAAATTAATGGAAAAGATAGGTTCAGCTAATTGGAATTGGTTGTTTTTTCAAAAACAAAAAGACTGGTAAAAACAATAAAATTCTACCTTAAATGCAATTACATGAAGGATTGGGTCTAGAAATGTAAATCAAAACAAGGGAGTAGAAAAATGTACCATTGTGGTGCTAGCGGGCTATCGGGTGGGACTCGGTGGGGCACATCCGTCATATCAAACAACACGCGTCCAACATAGTCATCCTTGATCAAATCCTTATCCTTCAAAACAACTTCCAGCACGTTGGATTGCATATGATCTCTATTAAATGCAAACACCTGATCCCATACTGGGTATTGGTTCTTCTCTATGACCCTAGTTGTTCCTTTGTAATTACCAAGCTTCACCTCTACATATGGGTCGAGTGACCCGGTAATATCCTTGGATGGCAGGTCACGCGCCTTAACCACAGTCACATACAAGTACCGCATTTGTTCAACTAGGTCATATGTTGAGGCTATTTTTTCACCTTGTAAGACACTACCTGGTGTACCAAATATACCACCTGGTGCATTGAACAAATTACCGGGTGCACCAAAAAGCCGGTTACCGGTTGATCGTCCGGCAAGTGGTGGCCGGGTCTCGGTCAAACCGAACTCGGGTCGGACTTGGCCCCCCATAACAGGAAACGGCGGCCTCATATGTGTCATATTCATAGGAGGAGGTGGTTCGGGTCGAGCAAATTTTTCCTCAAATACCACATTTGGCCTGGAGAAGGGTACCTTAACCTCACCTGGTACGCCTGTATCTGCTGCACCGACAGAGTAAAATGTATGTGTTTCTTTTTCCTTCTTCTCTTTGGCTTTGTTATTCACTTTCTTCTCTACTTGCTCGTCATTGGACCCGACACTCTCGGGTATGGTAAAGGAAGGAATGGGTTGCGGGTCAATAACAGGAATTGGATCGGGATCTTCGAAATTACCCGAATCGGGTAAGAGATATACCCGAAGTGCGATATCACCTCGTATGTGAGAGAACATACCGCGCTTTTCGAGGGGGTACCGCTGTACTTGAGCAGTTTCTGGTGAAAGGGCTATAGACTCGCCTGTAATTTTAACACGCCCAAGGAAATGACGGTTTTGTCCCCCTGTACCGGGGGCTGGGTTGATGGTACGGTCGTGATAAATGGACACCTCGATGGATTGGTTGGAGAGGAGAGACGGGTCATGGAGATTGAAGAAGAGGGTTTGGTTGAAAGAAGGGGAAAGGTCTTTGTGTACAGTTTTGGTGCGCTGGATCTGACCGTCGATTTCGACCTGGACGTACGGACTGGCCGATCCCTGGCCGTCTTTTGGCATGAGATCAACGGCATTTTGTACTTCAACCGCCAGCTTCATCTTGGGAAATTGGATTTTGTCTCAGCAGCTCCTCTGTTCTAGGTCTCCTTTGCTTTCTTGGGTTTTGGTTTTGATTCTCTCTTCCGAGAGACTACTCAGAGAGAGAGTGTAAAGATCGTGAAATCGGTAGCCTATGGTCTAGAGAGACTGAGAGAGAAAGGTTACATGAGTGTGGGGGTGTTGTGACTTGTAAGTGAGTGTGAATTTGAGCGCTTGTGGGGAGAAGGGGAAAGGTAAGGTAAAGGCAGGGTGAGGGAAATTGCAAGAGGTGGTGCGTTGGGTTGGTGACGAGGTAGTGTGAGACACTGAAGAGAGAGAGGAGAGAGGTGGGACCGACTAACTTTGGAGGGAGGGAGAGGTGAGCACGTGATTGCATGGAGAATTGGCCGATATTTTTATTAAAACCCCAAAAAAAAAACAAATTATCAAATCTGCTCCCACCCTAACTTTATTTTTATTTCTACCCCAACCGCCCGTGGACTGGGCGGTTCACTTTCCGGACCTGACCGCCCAGCAGGCGGGCGGTCCACTACCCCTATCAGACCGCCCAGCAGCTGGGCGGTCTGCTATAAAACCCTATAAAAGAACCTTTTCTCTCTCCTGAGCAACACAGTGTTCATTCCAATCCCAGAAATTTTCCAGAACCGATCGAATGAGAGATGAGAGAGCCGTCAGAGGCGATTTTGAGGCGATTGTGCACAGTAATCCCAGCACAGTAACAGTGAGCACAGTATTTCCAGCACAGTATTTCCAGAACAGTATTTTCAGCACAGTATTTCCAGAACAGTAATTTCAGCACGGAAATATGTTGGTTGCACTGTATGTGGGCGGGAAGTTTACCCGGGGTGCGGAGGGAGCACAGTACACCAAGGAAGCAGCCTACGGCTTTGAGGTAAATGAAAATACCTCATTTGTTGAACTGAAGGGAATAGTGTATGAAAAAATTGGTGTGAACCCCAACCGGTGTGATATAGATTTAGCTACCCGGATTAACACAGTAAGTGGTGGTAGACCTTACTATACCAGGTATCCAATAACTGATGAGTCGGTATGGAGGAGTGTTTACAACACTTTTCAGACACATGGGGTAATGGTAATGGACTTATATTCTAGGAGAGTTCAGCGTGAACCCGGGGTTGGAATATCTAGAGAAAATAGAGGTTATGATCACTCGGGTTATGACAACCCGCGTCACTCGAGTTATGACAGCTCGAGTTATGATCACTCGGGTTATGACAACTCGGGTCGTGAGCACTCGGGGTATGACAACCCCCGCCACTCTAGTTATGACAACCCCCGCCACTATAGTTATGACAACCCCCACCCCTCGAGGTATGACAACCCCCGCCACTCGAGTTATGAACCGCCCGTATCACCCGTTTATGAGAATTATGTATCTGATTTTACCACCGATCTACCACCACCACCACCACCTCCTCCTGAAACCCCAATCCAACCCAGATTTCCATCTGTACCACCATCAATACCTATAGTGTCACCCGTTGCTACCCGGAGAGACATTGACCTTGATGCTGAGGTCGATGCCGTACCACAAGGAAATTTGGAAACAGGTGACGAATGGGAAGACAGATTTCCGATTAAAGGTCGGACAGATAGGCATCCGTGCCCCACATTCAACGATACCACTGCTTTTGAAGAGGCAGACATCTCATTTTTTGGGCCGCGTGTCAGGTACAGTCAAGAGTTTGCTCCGCAGCAGGTTTACACCAACATAGATGAACTTGTGAAGAAAATACATGAGGTCCATGTTCACGGCAACTGGGAGTGCATAACTGAAAAAAGGGACCGAAGAAGGTTAGTAATTGTTTGTAAAGACGAAGAGCATTGCCACTTCCGTCTCTATGCAACCCCTGTGGGTAAGGGCGATGCATGGATTATTAAGAAGTATGAACCACCTCACACATGCAAGGCTGCGTCATCAAGGAAAGACCATGCAAATCTTACGGCTTCACTTATTGCCGATGTAATTGAGAATGACGTTAAGGATGACCCATCGATGAGCCTTAAGGAGGTCGCTAGACATGTCAGACGCATTTACAAGCATGTCGTCCCAAAATACAACAGGTTGTGGGGAGGGCGTGAACTTCCGATTTGCCGAATGTTCGATAGCTGGCATGGTTCATACAACTTGCTTGCACCATTGCTGCAGGCCATAGTAAGTACAAATCCTGGCACTGTCTTTGAATGTTGGAATATAGGCGTACGGGATGTCGACAACGCAGTACAATTCAAGGCCATAGCATGGGTGTTCGGTCCATGTATTCAAGCTGGGCCATACATTAGACCGGTCATCAGTGTGGATGCATGCTTCTTGTCTGGCCGTTACGACGGGAGACTGCTGATCGCATGTGCATATGATGCTGAAAACCAGTTGTTGCCTTTGGCCTTTGCAATTGTTGAGAAGGAGGACGGGAAAACTAGAGATTTTTCATGAGGTTCGTAAGAAGACAAGTGGTTGGCGACCGGTTCTTTTGTGTCATATCAGACCAGCACAAAGGAATCAAATATGTTTTTGATCGCCCAGATTTCGGGTGGTCGACAGCGAACGACGAATGTGTGCACAGGCTGTGTATGCAACATGTTACAGACAACCTACACAAGAACTGCGGATCTGGAAAATGGGTTGCAGATACATTCAGAATTGGTGCCAAGAAGAAGAAGCCGAGAAGGGTGGAAGAGATGTTCAAAGATTTTGCCAAGGTATGTATATTTTCACAGACTTATATTTTCTGAATTATTTAATCAAACGTTTTCTCATCTGAATTTTTTTTTTTGCAGTACTGTCCAAAGGCAAATTTGTACTTACTCAAGGTGGGAAAAAATAATCCCGCCGATCTGACTGAGCCACCTCGATATGAGAAGATATTGCAAGCCCGTGATGGAGGTTTCCGATGGGGAATTATGACCACAAATGGGTCTGAGTCCTTGAATGCTGTTTTCAAGCAGAGCCGGCAGTTGCCCGTGGCAGCAATTGTGGAGGACACCTTCTACAAGTTAAATGCATGGTTTGTTGCACGGCTTGTTAAAGCCCTCGAATTACTGTCCAGGTATGTATATTTTTATTCAGAGATTTTGCCAAGGTATGCATATTTTTATTTGTTGACTTATATTTTCTGAATTACTGTCCAGGAATCAAACGTTTTCAACAAGGGTGGAGGGGAAACTAAGGAAACATAGGGAGAAAGGTGCAGTTATGAGAGTTGTCCCGTACGGGGATAACCAATTGGAATTCGAAGTGCACTGTCCAGATGAGTTTGCTCCAACCGGCCGTAGACCGGATGGGACTATGGAGTTTGTGAAAAGGATGTTCAAGTATGTTGTTATTTTTGCACCTGACAATACTGTAACATGCACTTGCCAAGGAATCCAGTTGGCCCACCTACCTTGTTCTCATGTTATGGCGGTGTGCCGGGAGAGAAACTTCTCTGAGGATGATTATGTCGCAAACATGTACCGTACCGAGTACCTTGCGAGTACTTGGGGTGCATCTTTCCATCATTATCCCAACCAGTATCAGTGGCCGCCCTATGTTGGTGATAAAGTCTGTCCCACAAGCGTCAAGTAATGAACATGGACGAGATGGAAGGTAGGCGAATGGAACATCAGGCCCGCCGTTCAACAACTGACAGGCAGCGAGCAGGTACGGTTGATTCCTTTTATTTACTTATATTTTTTTTATTTACTTATATTTTATTTGTTTACTTATATTTTGTTTTGATTTTATTTCAACTGGAATGCAATGCATATGCCATTAACGAAGCCAACGAAAGAGAAAATGCTAGAGTTGTTGCTGAGGTTACCGGTAGGAGCCACCGCAGGGGTGAAAGCTCAGGAACCAGTAGTAGCCGCCGCACTCATGAAAGCCTAGGAACCGGTAGCAGCCATGGAGAGACATTCGGTAGTGCCGCAGAACCGGCTGCACCCAGACCCAGGCGTCGTATTTTGAGTTTGTTCGGCCGTCGTCGCTGATTACCAAGTTTTGTTAAATTATGTTATGAACTATTTTAGATGTATATTGTGAACTATTCTAATTGGTAGTTTGTGAACTATGCAATTTTTTATTTGCCTCGATTATTTTATATGCTTCATTTTTGTTATTTCTATTACTTAATTACGTATACAAAAACTAACAACATAAAATATAAACAAACACAAAACTATTGAAATAAAGTCTGCGACATAAATTTCTAAAAATTCTACAACATAAATTCCTAAAAAATCTACTTCTTACAACGAGCCTTGAAAGTGCATGGAACAAAATCATCATCAGAGTTTGTCTGATCTGGATCAGTCACACCAGACGAAGTGGTAGCCTTACTAGTACCCGGAACAAACTTATCGTCCGATGCTGGAGGTTCTGGATCAACTTTCTTCTATTTCAAACCAAAGCCGTAGGGGTTTTCCACAAAGTCATCGTCTGAAATTTCATACCGACCATGTCGTCTATTCCATTCCCCCATCTTACATGTCACACAATTCCGGGGATCACGGCATACGGGCCAGTTGTTCTTTTCTCCCTCGTTTTTACCTCGATCACTAATAGATCCTCCTCTCGCTACGCCACGATCTCGGTTGCTCGCTTTCTTACCTCGTTTGTTACTGTCCATACCTCAAAATCGCCTCAAAATCGCCTGACAGCTCTCTCTTTCGGTTCTGGAAATTTGTGGGATTGGGGAATGAACACTGTGCTCATCAGGAGAGAGAAAAAGCTCTTTTATAGGGTTTTATAGCGGACCGCCCAGCTGCTGGGCGGTCTGATAAGGGTAGTGGACCGCCCGCCTACTGGGCGGTCAGGTCCAGAAAGTGGACCGCCCATCCCACGGGCGGTTGGGGTAGAAATAAAAATAAAGTTGGGGTGGGAGCAGATTTGATAATTTGTTTTTTTTTGGGGGTTTTAATAAAAATATCGGGAGAATTGGTGATCAATTGGATTTGGATAACAACTATTTTATTTTTGTATTATTTTTATTGTTTTTTATATTATATATTCCTTTTCCCAACCGAGGTAAGAATTCAGGATCTTGTACGCTTGCTCGGATAGGGACTGACTGACCGCTCGTCACCAAGACTGTAGTAAAAAAGTACTTATTTTCCGCTCTAAAATACATAATATTATATTTATCATTCTAAATTTTAAAAACTCATTCATTTTTTTTATTAAAACTCAATTTAAATTTATAAAAAACTCATTTATTCTTTATTTAAAAAAATAAATACTATGTTTCAGAAAAATATTAGTTTTCAATTATTAGGTTTTCGAAAGCAAACGAATAATTTCTCTACTTTGTAAGCTTACACAAGTATATATTTAAATGTCAAACGTAAGAAAAAAAAAACCAGATCGAAGACTGTCCTTTTTGTGAAACGTGCTACGTATTTTTTCCCTTTTTAATAAAAATTGGATATATTACGAATTCAAAATGAGTTTAATAAAAAAATACTAAAATAAAAAAAAAATTTAATTTTTAAATTTTAGAAGGATAAATACGATATAATGAACTTTGGAGAAAAAAACTAAGTTAATTTCAATTTTTTTTTAAGAATGTACATGAAATTTCTCCATTTTCTAAAATGAGAACAACTGTTCTGCTAATCTAGAAGACTCCTAGGTTGGTTGACTTTGCTTGTTCAAACATGCAAAATCAGATTTGAATTATCCTACGGGAAAGTAACAAGAAAAAATTGAATCCTGTCGTTCGATTTCTTCGGAGAGTCGCGGCCGCCGGCGGTTTCTCTGAAACCTCTTTTGAAATTAGAAGTTGTCATTTCAATTCTCATTCCAAATAAATATTGTTGTTAAATTTTTTTTAAAATGTTTAATAAAATAAAAAAAATTATAATCACATCCACATGTGACAATAAAGGATTATATCCAAAGAGTTGTTTTTAAAGTAAATTTGTTAATTTAAAAACTGTGGTACATCCCAGCAATTATATTAGCAATTAACACATTAGATTAGCAATTTAAAAAAAATCACCATTGTAGATGCTCTCAGTAATTATAAATCGCGGATTATAATATTGTTGTTATTAATTCTATAAATATGTTGAACAATATATCAAGAGAAATAGTGGGCAATATTTGACAACGAAGCCTTCCACAAACACATCATATCAACTAAAATATTTTTGAATTAATTTACAATTTAAAATATAATCGAAATCAACAAAGCAATTAGACAAAATGTACAAATAAACAAACAAAAGTTACTAGAGAAAGAAAAAACAACACACAAATTTAATTAAAGGAATTGAAGGCAATAACGTCAAGTGACCAATTTAATTAGATCCCTACATCCCTGAAAATTTGCAATAATTGTCTTTTTATTTTTCATAAACTTAAAAGGTTACACTTTAACTTTTAATTTTTTTAGTAAAAGTTAGAGTCAAGCCATCTATGTATTTAATATCCACAAATGATTGTTCATTTCGAGTTTTGAATCTGCGACCTCTCGTATAAAGAGCATTTTAATCTTTAATTTTTTTTTTTACAATTTGATCTTTTTTGTGAAAGCTTTGACAGTGTCTGTCAAGATTTTCCTTACAATTTGATCAATCGGCAGAAATTGACCATATAGAACTTTCTCAATAGATCTATAAAAAATCATAATTCACAAGAGAATAGCAATACATAGGTAATTAACTATTTTGCCGGTAAGGTGGATTTAAACTATAATAAAGGATTACAATATGTAAAGCTCAAAATAAAAAGGGGTCTGATCACCTGTTTAGATATTTAAAAGAGAGTTCTGCAAAGATTTGAGACCATGAAAACTTTCCAGAAAACCTCTTATTTATAGGAAAAATAAGAAATCAATCCAACATGAAAAAAACCAAAATTATTACAAAAGGTTAATTTATTTTGACAATCCATGGTTTATAAATGACTTCAGTAGTTTAATAAAGTGTCCCAGTCATTTATGTAAATCTTATGCACAGAGGATGTAAATTAAAGTAGAGACATGCCCACTTGGGCTATTGTAATTAACTTTCTTATCAATGAAAATGTAGGATGGCAAGTTGCCATCTACCCTAAAAAAAAAGTCTTTTTTTTTTAAAGCGTGGTATTCCTTCAAATAAGTCAAAAACGACAAGTCTGCCGTGGAGCGCGAATGAAGTACCTAATTACTTGTAATAAAGATAAGAGATAAATAAATTAAATTGACAATTTTGATGATCATGAAAATAAATGTTAAAATTAAAAAAAAAAACAATTTGAGTACATTATATGCGGATGCAATTTAAAATTATAATCCTTCGCTATTCAAATGGCAAATAAATTAAATTATTAACATTTCAAAAGGTTGCTCCAACCTTTGCTAAAAAACAAATATATTCATAGGTTGCTTTTGTCTTTATGTTGTTCCAAAATCAATTTCTGAATTGAATTGATTTTCGAACTTATTCCCAAATTAATTCCGAAATTTTATTCTACAATTAAAACTTTCATGTAGTTCGTGCTTAGTTCATGTTTAGTTTCATGTAGTTCATGTTTAGATTCACGTAGTTAGTATTTAGCTTTTCAATTATATTTAAGCACCATTCGTACTTAACTTTTTAATCTGCACGAATGAAATTTATGTAATTTCACTTTTTTTTTTCAATATTTTCTAGTTATTTTACTTTTCTTTAATATTTTCTTACTAAATGTACAAAAAATAGCAAAAGATATTATATTACTCAGAATTTTAGCTACATGGCCAAAATATCAGTTCCCACTTGAGAAATTACTTAATTAGACAACTTTCTAAAACCTAATATCACTCTTTAACGAAATGTTCAACACATCTAAATATTGGTGGAAACTAACATTCATCGATCTAATTAATGATTGATTTGATCAGTTGATTATGTAATTAACGGTTGAGATGTAATTTCGTGACAGATAGATGGTCGGAGTCTACAAGCAAATGTTCTTTATTAAAAATTTAGAAGTAAGAATTATTACACTAACCATTAAATCATTAAACTTATAAGTACAAACTATATACAAACTCTGTTAAGTTACATCACAACTATTTATAAAGAATACAATTTTTATTCATATGATTTTATTAAAATGCAATATAGAATTTGAAATGATTTTGGGTGAATGTTAATATGAAGTTACTTTTTGCATACCATCACAAATATAACAAATGAAAAATAGAGAATTAACATATACCTTGCAATGTTCTTAACCTACAGTCCTTGTAATTTCATTTATGACTACGTGTTTGATATAATATTGAAAACTAATTTTAATACTTAGTCAATTAATTTTTGCTATCAATTTGAAAATTAGATTAAAACAATTAGCTATGTATATTAATATTAGCCTCTCTAAAAAGTAAATTCTAGATCAATCACACATCAAATCGATTAGGATTCGTTAGAAATAACGAATCTTAACCAAAATAGATAATCAATCCTAAGGCGCTAAGGAAAAATTAAGCAATCAACAACAATTAGGGCCTATTCGGCTACCAGGCGGAAACTAGAATGGACTTAAGTTCGGGTCCAATTTGAATGACTGAAACACTGTGCACGTGAGAAAAAAAATTCACTCTGAAATTTTTTTTTTTTCCACGGACACAATAACAGTCAAACAGGCCCTTAGACAATTAGAGGACGAGATTTATCAACTCATCTGTACAAATCTCGAGAAAATGACAATACAAACATCAAGAGAAACAAACAAACAATCAAGAATTTATAATACAGCACATACCAATTCACCGCCTTCGATTTAAAAACAAGAATCCGTAGGGTCATGTCATAGAAGAGAAATGTTTACTCTTATCTGTTAACGGGTACGATACAGATCGGGTGGTGGCATTTTCATATCCGTATTCATTATGATAACAAAAATATTTTTTACTCTTATCCGTTTTTTCGAATACAGTACGGGTTGGGTAAACAGATAATAAAGTGTCATTGACATCTGATTTATGCTTTCTATAAAAAAAAATTCAAAACAAGAAAAAAAGAAAATAATAATAATGAATACAACTAATTTGTATTATGAAAATTTAGTAAAATACAAAACTTTATTGTATCATATATTATCTTCAAACAAATATATCTATATATATATATGAGTAAGGCTACGGTGCTTTGCAAAGTAAACCCACCCCTTTACTTCGGGCCACTTTTTGGATTTTGAAAATCCAAACAACCGATCCGAACCGTTCAACATGTTCTAAATATTGAAATGTGCTTGGAGACCAAATTTTACATTTTTTGGAATTGTTTTACTATTTATTAAGCCACTTTGAAAATCACTGATCCAACGGTGAACAGTAAAAAACAGTAAAATTTTCTGGACCACCGGATCAAAAACTTTCAAAGTGGCTTAATAAATAGTAAACAAATTCCAAAAAATGTAAAATTTGGTCTCCAAGCACATTTCAATATTTAGAACATGTTGAACGGTTCGGATCGGTTGTTTGGATTTTCAAAATCCGAAAAGTGGCCCGAAGTAAAGGGGTGAGTTTTACTTTGCAAAGCACCATAGCCTTACTCATATATATATATATATATATATATATATATATAATTTTATTTTTAATAATTATCTTGTTAGATAACGGGTAAGATAACGAAAAAAATTATTACTCTTATCTGTACCCAATAAGCTAATGAAAAAAAATTCTTACCCTTATCCATCTTTTCGAATACGATACGGGTCGGATAAACGGGAAAAATGGTGTCACTGACACCCCTACAGATGTCACATGGAGGAGAAGAAAAAACTAAAAAGAGTCAAACGGAACCAGACTTTCAAAACTAGAAAAGATCAAACACATATAAGAATCAAGGGTAATTATATCTTCCTCCATCTATCCATCCCCCATTTCATTCCCCAACTAACTAACTACCTTTTCTAACTATAATTCAAAATTCTAACTACCTAATGGCCCTACAAATTAATTAATCAATTTTCTCCATTTATTTCTTTCCTCTTTCTCCCTCCCTCTCCCACCTCTCCCACTTCTCCCTCTCCACCTCCGCCCGCCTCTCCCACCTCTCCCTCTGCGCCTCCGCCCGCCTCTCCCACCTCTCCCTCTCGGCCTCCCTCTCCCACCTCCACCTCCGTCTCCCACCTCCCACCTCCGCCTCCTCTCTCTCCCACCTCCGCCTCCGCCAGAGTAGATCCATCACTGTCGACCGCCGGGTCAGATCCGAGTTATTTTCAAAGAACAAAGCTTCATTAATGGTGAATTAGAACAGTGCGTACTAAGTACATATGGATGAATACTTAATGTTTTAGAGATGAATACTTCAACGTTTATGGATGAATACTTACTATCTTAGGCATAAATACTTTAACTTATATGTATGAATACTTGATATCTTATGGATGAATGCTTTTTATTTGTTTGGTATGCACATATGTTTGTAATACTCTTGGTACATTAACTATTTACACTTACACGATGAGGATGAATACTTGCTTAATGCGGGATGAATACTTGTATGACGAGGTGTGAATACTTGTGCAACGGACAACTCGAAAGTATGTCATCATGGATCTCATTTGAAAGAGAAAATTGTGTAGAAGACATTCGTGGTTTTAGATTTGCAAAATTCCTCACAGATCGTCAGAAATATTGGTTAGATTGAACGGAGAAAAAAAAAACCCATCTCTAAAAACGTGTAATACTCTTGGTACATTAACTATTTACACTTACACGATGAGGATGAATACTTGCTTAATTCGGGATGAATACTTGCATGACGAGGTGTGAATACTTGTGCAACGGACAACTCGAAAGTATGTCATTATGGATTTCATTTGAAAGAGAAAATTGTGTAGAAGACATTCGTGGTTTTAGATTTGCAAAATTCCTCACAGATCGTCAGAAATATTGGTTAGATTGAACGGAGAAAAAAAACTCATCTCTAAAAACGTGTAATACTCTTGGTACATTAACTATTTACACTTACACGATGAGGATGAATACTTGCTTAATGCGGGATGAATACTTGCATGATGAGGTGTGAATACTTGTGCAACGGACAACTCGAAAGTATGTCATCATGGATCTCATTTGAAAGAGAAAATTGTGTAGAAGACATTCGTGGTTTTAGATTTGCAAAATTCCTCACAGATCGTCAGAAATATTGGTTAGATTGAACGGAGAAAAAAAAACGTGTAAAAGATGAGTGATTGATGTGTCCAAATATGCTTCTATTGCAAAGATGAATACATTTATATAGATGGATGAATGTTAGTTGTGTTACAGATGAATACTTTTTTTGTAAATTTCTAAAATGAGCTGAAGGTAGTTAGAAGTCCCCCACTTAATTAATGCGCTGACGGTTATGCGGTCCCCCACTTAATTAATGCTCTGACAGTTGTGCGGTCCCCCACACATGTTGTTTGTCCCCTACTTTCTTGTTGTAATATATCCAAATATGTTTCTATTGCAAATGTGAATACCTTCATATAGATGGATGAATACTAGTTGTGCTACATATGAATACTTCTGCAAATTTCTAAAATACACTGACAGTTATAAATTCTACTAACTAACTACCTTAATTAATGCAACTGACGGGGGATGAAACGGGGGATTGTTCACGGGGGAGAGCTAGGCGGACCCAAGAATCAATGATATAATTTTTTGAAAAAATAAGATTACAAACTGTGATATTTTATTCTAAATTATATCAAAAATAAATATAAAAAAAAATCAATTGTCCCTCATTATTCTTCTTACATCCGTTCCTGGAACCAAGTATACAAGGGGGAAAGAGAAGAGAAGCACACATAAAGCGCTGAAGAAAAGTTTAATGCGTAAAAAACGATAATATTGAGAAATTTTAGTTAATTTTAGTTAAAATGATAAATTATTAATTTTAATTATATGAAAAATGAATTTTAGTAATGCGTAAAAAATGATAATACTGATAAATTTATTCCTATAAGATTTACTTTATTATAAATATGATAATATTGAGAAATTTATTCTCTCCTGTTTTATGGATTCCTTCAAATACAAGTCAAAAACGACAAGTCTGCAGTGGAGCGCCAATGAAGTCCCTAATAACTACTTGTAATAAAGAAGAGAGATACATTGGCAGTTTTGATGATCATGAAAATAAATGTTAAAAAAAAACAGTTTAATGCTTCTTTATTCAAATGCCAAATAAATTAAATTGAGTGAGTCTATGGTACTATGCATAGCACGGATTGGTCCGTACTACGGATCAATATTTTCGTTTTCAAAATTCTAACGGTCGATCCGAACCGTTCAACATGATTTCCATATGATAATATACTTGTGGGCTAAATTTTCTATTTTTTAGAATTTTTTTACTATTTTTTTAGATAAGTAGAAAATCACTGTTTTTGGATGGTTTAGAATTTTCAGATCAAGTGATTTTCTACCTATCTTAAAATATAGTAAAAAAATTTGAAAAAATATAAAATTTATTTTGCAAGTACATATTCATGTGGGAATCACGTTGAACGGTTCGGATCGACCATTAAAATTTTTAACATGAAAATATGACTCCGTAGTACGGACTAATCCGTGCTATGCATAGTACCATAGACTCACTCAATTAAATTATTCATTTCAAAAGGTTCCTCCAACCTTTACTAAAACAAAAAATAGATTCATAGGTTGCTTATTGTCTTTGCGTTGTCCCAAAATCAATTTCTGAATTTAATAAATTTTCGAACGTATTCCCAAATTAATTCCGAAATTTAATTCTCCAATTAAAACTTTCATGTAGTTCGTGTTCAGTTTCATGTAGTTTGTGTTTAGATTCATGTTGTTAGTGTTTAGCTTTCCAATTCTATTTAAGCACCATTGTACTGAACTTTTAATTTGCATGAATGAAATTTCTGTAAAGTCACTTTCTTTTCAGTATTTTCTAGTTATTTTACTTTTTCTTTAATATTTCCTTACTAAAAGTATCAAAAATAGCAAAAGATATTATATTATTCGAATTTTAGCTACACAGAGTATCATAATTATAGTATATGGTTCGAATATCAGTTCCCACTCGAGAAATTACTTAATCAGACAACTTTTTAAAACTTGACATCACTCTAAACGAAATATTGAACATAGTTAAATATCGGTGGAAACTAAAATTCTTCCATCTAATTAAGTAAAGTTGATTTAATTCGATAAAAAAATATCCTATCAAGTATCTTATCAAGCTAATTTAATTCGACGAAAAGTGCTTAACTTCTTTTTGAAAAAAAAGCTCCATAGTATGCTTTTTGAGAGTATAGTTCGGATAAAATATATACTGAATTTTGTGATTTTTGTCACAGTATCCTACTTTTAGGGATAAGTTTTTATTTACTAGTTAAGTGCTCATATTTTACTGTGGAGATTGAAAGTTTGTTTTGATCACTTTCTTTAAATGTGATTAATTTAAAAGTGATTACATAATAAGTATGTATTAGTCAATAATGAGAGCAAATGTGATCTTTAGTGTTTGACTCTAAAAATATGTCAAGATGATTACACATTTTCAAAAGAACTATGATAATTTTATAGTAGAAAGAGGATTGAAATGAATTAGAAAATGCAAGAAATTACTGGAAATGAAGATTTGTTTCATTGTTCAGTTTGTTTTAAATAGTCTCATTGTCACTTTGTTTTAATTTTCTAATGGTATGATATATTATCATTTGGAGTTTTTTTGGTTAAAAAGGCTTGTGCCCAGTTTCATTAGAACTATCGAAACTTACAGAGTTCACTTACAAAAGGATAATCCTTATAGAGAGAGTTCACTCGACTCACTCTCTGCTACTATGAGGAACTAACACAAAACATATATAGAGAGTTCACTCGACTCTCTCTCTTCTATTATGAGGAACTAACACAAAAGATCACAAGGATAAAAGTTCAAGCCAGATAATATCACAGACATATGAACAAAACACTAGTTCAGACCTATCACCAAAAAGACTAGTAAAATACAATTCTAATCTTTTGACAACTGCAACTTTAACGATTTTCTAAGTCATCTTGATGGAATGAGATGCTCTCTTCTTCTCCAAGTAGTATAACTCTCAATTGTATAGCATCGATCACATCCTCATCTGGAATTTAGTTCCTAGTTTCTTCCTGCACCTTCTTTTTTGCCTTCTTACTACCTGTCCAGTAATAAACCAAAGAGATAATGAGATAAATGATACTCCTAGCTGACTTAGGTTGTAGTTGCTGAAAACAAATTTCATTTCTGTGTTTCCACAGAGTCCAACATGTAGCACTAAACAATAGTAGGAAAGATATTGTCTCAGCTTTTGGTTATGACACGGCAAAAGGGATAACATCTTTGAGGGGTTGCCATTGTGTGTAGTACATCTGGTTTCAGCCTAACCAAGACCATATTTGTTGAGCTAATTGGCAATGGATGAATGATGAGTCCAAAGTGAACTACTACCTTTAAAGATTTATAAACCCTAATTTCTACTTGCATTCGGATCACAAGCGCATGATCCTACCGTGTAGTATGATTGGGGTGTCGATCCACAGGGATAGTGTATTAGA
Organism: Carex myosuroides; assembly: GCA_028015225.1. Lineage (NCBI taxonomy): Eukaryota > Viridiplantae > Streptophyta > Magnoliopsida > Poales > Cyperaceae > Carex > Carex myosuroides. The sequence goes on along the minus strand of CM051475.1, from coordinate 11,091,991 downwards.
TTTTAAATAATTTTCACTAGTCTAGGTTATCGGGGTTTTTAAAAGGTTTGATGCGGTGACGTTAATTGCAATCAAGGTTAAGGTTAAACAGTAGATAGAGAGCCTCTAGGGTTCATGTTCTATCTTTCTTAATTATACAAAATATAAATTTCGATGTCTCTCTATGTCACATGCGGCACTCTCACTATCGCATGTGGCTTAGATTGTCCCACAGCTACCCCGCATATGACACTGTCACTACCCGCAGGGCGTGCTGGGTGTTTGTTTATGCGATTTGAAAGATTTTTTGATTTTGCGATCGGCTTTTGGGCTACCAAGACTGAAGTATTCTAGGTACGTAATTATATTGTTTTCTTATACTACCCCATAGTTGAAATATCCAAAAGACCCTACCTAATCTAATGATTCCTAATATAATCTAAATGTACAATTTATGTTATCCTGCCAAGGGAACCCACTGGGTTCTAACCCTAGTCTTTGAACCGCTGCCAAGCCTCGTTAGCCGAAGTGCCTATAGTACTTATATGCATTATCCTACTTACACCAGGATGCAATGACTAAACACCTATTGGTATGTGGAGGGATATTGGCATATAGTAGACAGAACTATGTATGCAAGTACGTAATAAAAAAAATTCAAAAATATAAAATGGAACTCAAATCAATCATAAACAAAACATAAACATATACTAAAACATAATTAAGAATTCAAGTACAACCTCACCCTAGAGATGAGAAGTTTAGCTTCTCATAGACATGGCAAAATAAAAGAAATAAAATAAAGAGAACATAAATTACAATCCAATTAAAGATGGAAGAACATCTGCCTCTTTAGATGACACATTCTTCTCTTGCTTGGCTTATAATGGCTACCCTTCTCTCTCTTAGTAACTCTCTAACCTAACCTAACAATGAGGATTGCTAGTCTATTACTATGGACTTGATACAATTAAACATGCACACTAAATCCTATTACAAGAGGGATATTTATAGCATTCCTAAATGAGAGGTGAAGTAGTGGAAGTAGTGGGGGACGTGGGATTCACCCATAATTGGATAGATGAAGTCAAAAATAGCTAAATAGCTTGGCTCTTAAGAAACGCATCCTACTAGAAGGCGTATCAAGAATTTGCATTTTTCTGGAAGGCCCATCAGAGAAATCGCCTATTTTTATGACAGTCCACGGATTATGCGGTATCATAATATGCCGCATGCGGCATATAGGAGACCGCATGGCTTTCTGACTTAGCAGATTTCTTGTAATTTTGATATTTCTCATATTGTGCACTTCGTGTGAGGTATTGCATGCTCCATTCAATATCCTATTTTGACGTCTTATTCAGAAATCGCCTAAATACCACACTTTTGCTCTGTTTTTGCCTTAAATACGCAACTTTCTAAAAAACCTGCCAAAAAGACCTAAAAACACGTTTGCAGTAAATAAATCAGGAAAATGGCTACTTTGCATTCTCTTGTCGCCATTTTTCAGAAGAAAAGATAGCAATTTTCGCTATATGTTGGCTTCATCAATGAATAGGTGACTAATAGTTTCATTTTGGGAACATAACACACAACTGACATTGCCTTCCCAACCTTTTTTCCTCAGGTTTGTTTTTGTTAGAATTCTATTTTTAAAGGTCAACCACATGAAGATTTTAATTTTAGGGGGAAGAGGTAAAGACCACTTGTAACACCGTGAATTTTCAGAATTTGAATTCTATAAATTATTATGTGGTTAAATCGAATAAAATAGATATACGTGTATATGAAATGTGTGTTGTGGATAGAGAACAATAAATATACGATTATTTGACTTTTCGTCGCGGGAAACGACGAAAAATGGTGAAAACAGAGCCCAGTGCGGATGAACCCACCCGCAGTGCGGTTCCATCCACCCGCACTGGGTACTTAGTCGATTTTCCAGCGCCAAACCATTTTTCCCGAGCCTAGTGCGTCCGCACTGGGAAGCAGTGCGGGTGGACCCATCCGCACTGAATAACTTAGCCAAATTTCGGATCACAGAGACCACCCGCAGTGCGGATGGCCATCCGCACTGTCACCCGCATTCAGCAAAATGCAGAATTCTGAGTGTGAAAACGAACGACCAGTGCGGGTCAGCGAACCCGCAGTGCGGATGAAGCCATCCGCATTCGTATACTGAGGGTCTATTTTGCAAAATTTCAATATTAACAGTGGGGCCCAATTGTCATATAAGTCTTTCTCTCTCTTCCCTTTTCTTTCCCTGCGATCCCTTCTTTCTTTTCTTATTTCCTGTGCCTCCAAAGAGAAAGAGAGAGCGAGATAGAGAGAGAGTGAGAGAGAGAGAAACCCCGGAGACGAAATCATCCGAAAAGTGAGATATCGAAAGAGATATCGAAAGAGGAACTCATTCCTCGCCCCTTGCTTCCTTCCGTTGGTAAGTTCAATCCCTATTTCTCTCTCGATTCGAGCTTCCGTGTTTTTAGGTTTTCGGTGAAAACCCGTAGAATTGCACCAAATTGATTGTACTATGTCTTTGTTGATTCTTAAGTGTTTATTGGTTGATTTCGTGTTCCAATTTGTAACCAAACTCCCGATTGTGAATTTCTTCGAAATTAAATTAGGTTTTGGTACCATCCTCTCGAATTGACCTAATTCCGATTCGAATTGTACCCTGAGGTACATTGGTGCACTTGTGACTTGATCTATTGGTACCGAAACCGAATTTAGACTATACGTGACATTAAACCCTAGAAAATGGTATATACGTAAACTTCAGGGTTTAGACTGTAAAAGTGCCGGAATTTAATCAATTGACTTGTAAATAGATTCGTACGAACACGTATAGTGGAATAGAAGAGCTTACCGAGCCTCGAGATCACGAATCCTCTACGTGCCCTACATAAACAGGTGCGGGGGTTCACGGGATTTGTTTTGGGATTTATTTCGTAGAACTAAATAACGATGCATACTATTATAGTTATAATGATCGTTGGATTTGAATGAACTGTGCATTGCATGTTGAATCTCTGATTGAAAGCATTGTTGTCGCATTGCATTACTTATGATATTAGGTAATTGAATTGTATAACTGTTATGATTCTCATGTTGGTATGGTTTATCGATTGTTGATCTATCGTATTGAAAAGTGAGTTGGACCACAGTATGACTTGAATTAAAAATGAATGATAGTGAGTATCATTGTGAGCTTCATCGTGGAAAGTTTGGTTCGCTACCAAACTTTCATCCAGGACCCTTATGTACATCTGGTGAATGGCCCTATTTAACCCAGTACCGGTTGGGGAGGGTTGTGCAGTGTAATTTTAGGTAGACTGTGGGTTCAGTGTTGTGATTTCTGTGAAAGTGTTGTGATTTCTTTTGGAAAGGAATGATGTTCTATTCGTATATTCGCGGAATATGCTATTGTGAAAGTGAATTGTTGAAATTGTGAGATTGTATGACTTGAAACCAGAACATAGCATTGTTAAGCCTGAGGTGATAGACAGTTGACGTCTGTACCTTCTAACCGGACTTATAAAAGTATATCTGTGAAACCAAATTATTCTGAAAGCTTGTTGATCGTTTTGTTGTGATATAAATTGAAATCCGTTTACATTTGTTTCCATACTTGTGCATTTATTACAACTGTTGAATAGCTGAATTGATAAACTACAGCTAGTGTATTTAGTTCTGGTGATGGATTTCTTACGAATCCAGTAGCCCTTTAAATTCCGCACTGGGATAACATGTGATATGTTTTCTCACCCCACCCCTCGGGGAATTCTTTTCCTTGAATTATATGTGTACAGGTAAACGCGAGTGACGAGGGACTCGGGATCGACTCGTGAGTAGCAGCCAAGTTATAGGTTATGCCAAACCCTAGTTGGCCATTTTGGTTATGTATCTGAACTGTAATCGGTTATTCTGTTGTATAACCTTGATATTGAACCAAGATTTGTTTTAAATCGAATTATGTGAAATGCGTGTGATTTGAAATGTGTTTGATTGAGTAAATTATATCGTACATGCCTAGTGAGTATACGGGCAACCGTATATTCACGGCGAGGACTGTGCGACCCCCCTGTGTCCGGGGTGTGACAGTTTTAAGTTGGTATCAGAGCTCAAGTTTCAAAAGCTCAAGGTTTAAGCCCTAACCAGACCGAACCATAACCGGACCTGATAGGATACGTGATTGGGATAAATGTAGAATGGGACGATTGACGTGATATGATCTGCGCAGGTGACATAAAAAGGGGCATAATTTTAGAGTTGTACGACCTGTGTGTAATATGAAGTGTATTGAGTTTTCAGTAATGGAAAGGAGTCTGGAAGAGATGCTTATCGCGGCGTACGAGAGAGGTCGTAGGGCCGAGGCTCAAGCTCAAGGACCAGCAGGGCCAGCTGTGCAAGTTCCTCCAGTAGTACCGGGGGAAGATTTTAGGCAGTTGTACGAGGCGTTCATGCGTCTTGCACCTCCTCGGTTTGACGGGTCGGGAGGATACCCGGAAGCTGAGGAATGGATGGTGAGTCTGAAGGCAAAGTTTACCCTGTGCCGGGTGCCTGAGGTAAACAAGGTGGAATTGGCAGTGCAGTTGCTGGAGAAGTCGGGAAGGCACTGGTGGGAGGGTGTGAAAATGGAATTTGACGGAGATGAACAAAGGATTCCTTGGACCTGGTTCGAACAAAGGTTCGGGGAACAATATTTGAGTGATATGCATCAGGAGGCTCTGAGGAGTCAGTTCCTGAATCTCCGTCAGCGGGAACGATCGGTTGAAGAGTACAATAGGAGGTTCTTTGATCTGGCGCGGTATGCACCAGACGTGAAAGGTGATCCAGTGAGGTACCGTAGACAGTACCTAGACGGGTTGGACCCGAGTATTGCGTTGGCGATTCATCACTCGGTAGCTACAGGGGTTCCGGCCCTAATGAAACAGGCTGAGCAGACGGAAGTGTATCTCAAGAGGAGTGCACAACAGAGCAACACCCGCAACGTGAGACCCAAGTTCGATCCCAAGAGACAAGCTAGCGGGTCAGGATCTCGACCCCAACCTACGGGTCAGCCTACGGGGCAGATGGTGGTATCCGGGTTCGCTCCGGGAGCCGCTAAGCCATGGTGTAGTATGTGCAGGGTGGCACACACACAGTCGGAGTGTCGCCGACTCAGAGGAGCATGCATAATGTGTGGCAATATGGGCCACTGGGCGAAAGACTGCCCGAAATCCCAATCGGGTGCGTGCCGAATATGTGGTGGCATGGGCCACTGGGCTAGAGAGTGCCCGAGGGCTCAGACGGGCGCATCGGGGAGTGGTGGTTACGGAGGTCCACAGGGGCGTGGACAGGGAGGAGTACCTCTTCTGCGAGGCCGAGGCACTCCACCGCTGTTGAGAGGAGGCCGTGCAGGCGGCCGAGTTGGTGCTCATGCAGTACATGCGAACGAGTTGCCGGATAAGGAGGATGAGCTGGCATCTGGTTCGGCTCAGACTGATCTATTGGCAGGTATTATTTCTATCTCCGGACATCTAGCGTATGTGTTGATTGATACGGGTTGTAGTCGATCGATCATCTCGAGTGACTTGGTTAAGAAAAGTGGGTGGTTAACAGAGTCGAGTGGAAGAACCCTAGATATTCGTACACCTTTCGGTTCGACTACCAAAATGTCAATGACCTGCCGAAACCTGAAGATACGAGTCGATGGGAGAGATTTTCCAGCAGACATGTTAGTGATGGATATATCAGAGTACGATGCTTTATTGGGTATAGACTGGTTGACCAGACATGTAGCGACCATTGATTGCGTCCGACATACAGTCCAGTTTACCCTGTCGAACGGCTCGACATGTACCTTAAGGTGTAGAGGAGTAAAGGAGGTGGTACCATTCATCTCGGCAATTGAAACCAAACACCTGGTAGAGTCCGGGTGTACTGCATATCTGGTAATGGTAATGAGTGCGACTGCTGAGGTTCCGGAAATAGCTACCATTCCGGTTGTCTCGGAATTCGTGGATGTGTTTCCAGAAGAGATTCCAGGGTTACCCCCGGCGCGAGAAATAGAGTTCAACATAAACCTGATACCCGATACAACCCCAATCTCGAAAGCTCCATACCGTATGGCTCCTGCGGAGTTGAAGGAATTGAAAGTACAGTTAGAGGAAATGTTGGATAAAGGTTTAGTGAGACCGAGCACGTCACCGTGGGGCGCACCAGTGTTATTCGTACGGAAGAAGGACGGAACTCTGCGGTTGTGCATAGATTACCGGGAATTGAATAAAGTGACCGTGAAGAACAAGTATCCGTTGCCTCGGATAGATGACCTGTTTGATCAGCTACAAGGATCATCGGTCTATTCCAAGATCGATTTACGGACGGGGTACCATCAGTTACGAATCTGTTCGAGTGATGTGGAGAAGACTGCTTTCCGTACTCGGTACGGGCATTATGAGTACATGGTCATGCCATTTGGGCTGACGAATGCCCCGGCGGCATTTATGGATCTTATGCAGCGAGTGTTCCGGGATTTATTGGACACTACGGTGGTGGTCTTTATTGACGACATCCTGATTTATTCTCGGTCATATGAGGAGCACGCGAATCATCTCCGAGTCGTACTACAGCGGTTACGAGATCACCAGCTGTACGCGAAATATTCGAAGTGTGAATTCTGGATGGACCAAGTGGCGTTTTTGGGTCACATTGTGTCAGGTGAAGGGTTAGCAGTAGACCCTGAGAAAATCCGTGCGGTAACGGAATGGAAAAGACCAACTACGGTTACTGAGATCCGTAGCTTTCTCGGTTTAACCGGGTACTATCGACGATTTGTGTTGGGATTCTCTGGATTAGCTCGTCCTCTTACGGAGCTGCTTCACAAAGGTGTAAAGTTCGAATGGGGTGAATCGCAAGAAAAGAGTTTCGAGGAGTTGAAGAGGCGGTTGGTAACCGCGCCGATTCTTTCAATGCCGGTAACGGGGAAGGATTATACGGTGTATACCGATGCATCCCGGTCGGGACTGGGGTGTGTACTGATGCAAGATGGGCATGTGATTGCCTATGCTTCTCGACAGCTGCGACCACACGAACGGAACTATCCGACCCACGATATGGAGTTGGCAGCGGTGATTTTCGCGCTTAAGATCTGGCGGCATTATCTATACGGTGTGAAGTGCCAGATTTTCACCGATCACAAGAGTTTGAAGTATATTTTCACTCAGAAGGAGTTGAATTGGAGACAGCGACGATGGTTGGAGTTGATGAAGGATTATGACCTCGATATCCAGTATCACGCGGGAAAGGCCAATGTAGTAGCCGATGCGCTAAGCCGAAAGAGTCAGATAAACCTGGCACCGATGATTACGAGTGAGGCACGGTTGGTTGAGGAGATGAGAATGATGAGTCTGCATGTTGGAGTGTCCCAGGAATTAGCCGTGGCAACAGCAACTCGACTGCTTGGAGCAGAGGCGGGTACGAGTACATCAGCCAGTATGTCAATCATTTCAGCCGCTATTGAGGTAAGACCCGAATTACATGACCATATTCGGAAGGAGCAACACGAGGATCTGAAGTGCCAAAAGTTCCGAGATCACGCGAAATCAGATAGAGAGAATCCTTTCAGGATCGATGATGAGGGTACTCTGCGGTTTGGCAACCGCATCTGCATTCCTGAAGGTTCAGACCTGAAAACCCTAATCATGACCGAAGCGCACGATTCGGGGTATACGATACACCCGGGTGAAGTGAAGATGTATCAGAACCTAAGAAGATATTTCTGGTGGCCGGGTATGAAAAATGACGTGAGGAAGTACGTCGAGAAATGTCAGGTCTATCAGCAGGTAAAGGCTGATAGACGAAGGTCGGCCGGATTACTCCAGCCGTTGGATAAAAAGAGGGGAAAATTTGAAGTGATCACGATGGATTTCGTGAGTGGTTTTCCGCGAACGACGGGACGTTGTGATACGATATGGGTGATCGTGGACACACTGACCAAAGTGGCGCATTTTATTCCACTAGGGCCTGATACCTCGGGTCGGACTCTCGCAGGTGTGTTCATAAAATTTTTCTTCAGGTATCATGGGTGTCCGCGCGAGATTATCTCCGATAGAGATACGAGATTCACATCTCACTTCTGGAAGAGCTTCCAGGAGTCTATGGGTACAAAATTGCGGTTCAGTACCGCGCATCATCCGCAGACGGATGGACAGTCGGAAAGGACAATTCAGACCTTGGAAGACATGCTTCGGGCGTGTGCTTTAAGCTTCCAGGGATCGTGGTTGGATCATCTGCCGCTGGTGGAATTCGCGTATAACAACAGTTATCATTCGAGTATTGGAATGCCACCGATAGAGGCACTCACGGGAGAGACTTGCCGTACACCATTGTGGTGGGGTCCGGCGGGTACTTATCTGCCTACGGGACCAGAAATGATACAAGAGGCGGCAGAGAAGACACAAGTCATATTGAGTCGATTAAAGTCGGCTCGGGATAGGCAAAAGCGGTATGCAGATGTGCACCGACGACATCTGGAATTCAAAGAGGGTGATCACGTATGGCTCCGAGTATCTCCAGTTCGGGGAGTACATCGGTTCGGTGTATCGGGCAAGTTGAGTCCGAGATACATTGGTCCGTTTCAGATCCAGAATCGAGTGGGATTAGTGGCGTATGAGCTTGGGTTACCGCCGGCTTTGAGCCGAGTTCATCCGGTGTTTCACGTGTCACAGCTTCGGAAATATGTGCGAGACCCATCTCATTGCATCGATCATTCCGACCTATACCTCGACGAGAACTTGAATTATAACGAAGGACCAATGCGAATACTAGACCGGAAAGAGCAAAAGTTGAGAAACCGGACGATTGCAGTTGTGTTAGTGCAATGGGGACGACACTCGGAAAAAGAGGCAACGTGGGAGCTGGAAGCGAAGATTCGCGAGCAATATCCTGAGTTATTCGAAAATCAGGTACGTGTTTAAGTTCAAAGGATTGAACTTCATTTTAAGTGGGGGAGAAATGTAACACCGTGAATTTTCAGAATTTGAATTCTATAAATTATTATGTGGTTAAATCGAATAAAATAGATATACGTGTATATGAAATGTGTGTTGTGGATAGAGAACAATAAATATACGATTATTTGACTTTTCGTCGCGGGAAACGACGAAAAATGGTGAAAACAGAGCCCAGTGCGGATGAACCCACCCGCAGTGCGGTTCCATCCACCCGCACTGGGTACTTAGTCGATTTTCCAGCGCCAAACCATTTTTCCCGAGCCTAGTGCGTCCGCACTGGGAAGCAGTGCGGGTGGACCCATCCGCACTGAATAACTTAGCCAAATTTCGGATCACAGAGACCACCCGCAGTGCGGATGGCCATCCGCACTGTCACCCGCATTCAGCAAAATGCAGAATTCTGAGTGTGAAAACGAACGACCAGTGCGGGTCAGCGAACCCGCAGTGCGGATGAAGCCATCCGCATTCGTATACTGAGGGTCTATTTTGCAAAATTTCAATATTAACAGTGGGGCCCAATTGTCATATAAGTCTTTCTCTCTCTTCCCTTTTCTTTCCCTGCGATCCCTTCTTTCTTTTCTTATTTCCTGTGCCTCCAAAGAGAAAGAGAGAGCGAGATAGAGAGAGAGTGAGAGAGAGAGAAACCCCGGAGACGAAATCATCCGAAAAGTGAGATATCGAAAGAGATATCGAAAGAGGAACTCATTCCTCGCCCCTTGCTTCCTTCCGTTGGTAAGTTCAATCCCTATTTCTCTCTCGATTCGAGCTTCCGTGTTTTTAGGTTTTCGGTGAAAACCCGTAGAATTGCACCAAATTGATTGTACTATGTCTTTGTTGATTCTTAAGTGTTTATTGGTTGATTTCGTGTTCCAATTTGTAACCAAACTCCCGATTGTGAATTTCTTCGAAATTAAATTAGGTTTTGGTACCATCCTCTCGAATTGACCTAATTCCGATTCGAATTGTACCCTGAGGTACATTGGTGCACTTGTGACTTGATCTATTGGTACCGAAACCGAATTTAGACTATACGTGACATTAAACCCTAGAAAATGGTATATACGTAAACTTCAGGGTTTAGACTGTAAAAGTGCCGGAATTTAATCAATTGACTTGTAAATAGATTCGTACGAACACGTATAGTGGAATAGAAGAGCTTACCGAGCCTCGAGATCACGAATCCTCTACGTGCCCTACATAAACAGGTGCGGGGGTTCACGGGATTTGTTTTGGGATTTATTTCGTAGAACTAAATAACGATGCATACTATTATAGTTATAATGATCGTTGGATTTGAATGAACTGTGCATTGCATGTTGAATCTCTGATTGAAAGCATTGTTGTCGCATTGCATTACTTATGATATTAGGTAATTGAATTGTATAACTGTTATGATTCTCATGTTGGTATGGTTTATCGATTGTTGATCTATCGTATTGAAAAGTGAGTTGGACCACAGTATGACTTGAATTAAAAATGAATGATAGTGAGTATCATTGTGAGCTTCATCGTGGAAAGTTTGGTTCGCTACCAAACTTTCATCCAGGACCCTTATGTACATCTGGTGAATGGCCCTATTTAACCCAGTACCGGTTGGGGAGGGTTGTGCAGTGTAATTTTAGGTAGACTGTGGGTTCAGTGTTGTGATTTCTGTGAAAGTGTTGTGATTTCTTTTGGAAAGGAATGATGTTCTATTCGTATATTCGCGGAATATGCTATTGTGAAAGTGAATTGTTGAAATTGTGAGATTGTATGACTTGAAACCAGAACATAGCATTGTTAAGCCTGAGGTGATAGACAGTTGACGTCTGTACCTTCTAACCGGACTTATAAAAGTATATCTGTGAAACCAAATTATTCTGAAAGCTTGTTGATCGTTTTGTTGTGATATAAATTGAAATCCGTTTACATTTGTTTCCATACTTGTGCATTTATTACAACTGTTGAATAGCTGAATTGATAAACTACAGCTAGTGTATTTAGTTCTGGTGATGGATTTCTTACGAATCCAGTAGCCCTTTAAATTCCGCACTGGGATAACATGTGATATGTTTTCTCACCCCACCCCTCGGGGAATTCTTTTCCTTGAATTATATGTGTACAGGTAAACGCGAGTGACGAGGGACTCGGGATCGACTCGTGAGTAGCAGCCAAGTTATAGGTTATGCCAAACCCTAGTTGGCCATTTTGGTTATGTATCTGAACTGTAATCGGTTATTCTGTTGTATAACCTTGATATTGAACCAAGATTTGTTTTAAATCGAATTATGTGAAATGCGTGTGATTTGAAATGTGTTTGATTGAGTAAATTATATCGTACATGCCTAGTGAGTATACGGGCAACCGTATATTCACGGCGAGGACTGTGCGACCCCCCTGTGTCCGGGGTGTGACACCACTAAAGCAAAGGGTGTTATGTTAGGATTCCCCGATAATTGAGAATTTTGTATAAGGATTTGACACTAAAACTCCCTTTATTATCCCATCTCCAAGCTAATTTGTTAACAGAATGTGTGAAAGACATGTGATTGAGAATAGTCAGCATTTGATTCCATTCTGTCAATGTTACGCCATCCAGGATGTCCCTAAAAATCATATTTTGCCCTTGTGAATTGATTACTTCTGAAAATAAAACATCTTTGTTAATACAATTGTCATATAACTGTGGAAACCTAGAGGTTATATGATAGTTTTCAAACTAAATGTCTGTCCAAAATCTAACCATGGATGAACTCTCAGGAGTGTATTGTACACTACAAGATCTTAGAGAATCAAATTTCATAATAGTAGCCCAAAATGGAGACATGGGGGTATGTTGAGTATCTCCACAATATATATGTAAGTTTTCAAGTACTGTTATAAGATAGATCTTTAAATTTCCACCACCACTTAACTAAGAGTGCTATGTTCATATCTCTAAGGTCCAGTATACCTAATCCTCCATATTTCTTAGCTAGACAGATTCTTCTCCAGTTAACTAAAGCATATTTTTTCCTAGATCTATCAGTTCCTTGCCATAAAAATCTGCATCTAATCTAATCAATATCTTTAAGTATTGTTGAAGGAACTTTATATAGTGATAATGCATACAGGGGAACAACAGATAAAACTGAATTCAGTAGAGTATGTCTACCCCCAATGGACAATAATTGGCCTTTCTAGTTTTGTAGTTTTTTTCCAATTTTATCTATTAAGAATTGCCAGTCTGTAACTGTGAGTTTCTTATCATGAAGAGGAAGACCTAAATATTTAATTGGGAACTATGATGTTTTGCAATGAAAAATATTTTCTAAATGGTAGAGATTATCAGTATTAATGGCAAACATTTTTGTTTTATCTAGATTAACCCTGATTGCTGAGATAACCTCAAAGGCTTGCATAGCCCACCATGCATATTCTACTATCTCATCCCTAGCTTCTAGGAATAAGATAGTGTCATCTGCATAATGACAGTCAGTAACTGTTGTGTTATTAAAACAAATAGGTCCTAGTCCTCTAAGGACATTAACTCTTTTTCCTTTATGAAATATCCTACTTAGAGTATCTGCTGCTTATATAAAAAGGAAAGGAGAAAGGAGATCCCCTTGCCTTACTCCCCTTTTACAATAAAAATAAGGAGTAAGTTGACAATTAATAGTTATACATGATTGAGAACTAATGAGCCAATGGTAAATCCAAGTGATCCACTTAGTACCAAATCCTCTACTGGATAAGACTTCCATGAAATAAGACTAGTGTATTTTATCATATGCCTTCTCAAAATCTACCTTAATTACTACCCCATGTTGTTTATTGTGTTTACTATAGTGAATTATCTCTTGGCTGACAACCACATTATCTAGGATATTTCTGTTAGGAAAAAAAGCTGCTTGACTATCATCAATTAATCTATTCATAATCATTCCTAATCTATGAGTCAGTATTTTAGAAATGAGTTTAAAACTACAATTGACTAAACTAATAGGTCTGAACTTATTGATTGTTGATACATTAGGTTCTTTTGGGATAAGGCAAATTATAGACTTGTTAAGCCTATCTAACTGTAAAGAATTGTGATAGAAATTAGTGCATAAGGTAAACAAATCATCTTTCATTGTTTCCCAGAAAAACTAATAGAACTTAAATAGAAACCATCTGGACCAGGGGCTCCATTAGCTTCACATTCAAATAGAGCATGTTTGATTTCCTCTATTGTAAATGGTGCTTGTAAAAAATAATTTTCCTGCTCAGTGATTTTATCAGTATCTTCTAAAAAATTGGTATCTAAACAAGCATATTTTATGCCAATTGTTCCCAAAATGCCCTTGTAGTAATTGCTAACATGTTGTTTAATATCAGGTAATGAATTTGTGGGGTATTATTGATGTCTAGAGTATGAATTCTATTCTTTTTTTTCTATGATTTGCCAAAATATTTAGAATTATGATCTCCTTTTTCTAACCATGTTTGCTTAGACCTATGTTTCATTATCATTTGGAGTTGGCCAATAGAAATCGCGCATTTTTATTTTGCTAATGGTTTGTGATTATATTTACTTTAGAAATTTTGTTTGTCATTATATTAACTGGTTTCAGTTTGTCTGTAGTTGATTACTTTGACGATAAATGTAAAAAAATCATATATTCCTATTTAAGATTGTTTAAACTTGAAAAATCGTAGGAAATTGTGTTCAAGTTAGGTCTGATTTGAAAAAAAAAAATCAATAACCACGAACACTAATAGACATTACATCCAAACGTATTTGTTGAAATGTCTATATGAATACTAAAATATCTAAACGAATATGATTTATTGTGCTTTAAAAAAAGGAAGCTAATATGAGTACCCGCAGTTGAGTACCCGCACATAAACTATCATAACTGTTTTTGGGAACCGCAACCGTTGAGTATTTATAAAACTGTAATTTTGTTTTACAAGTATTAATAGTAACATTGTGAAGTATTTATACCTATACAAGACAAGTATTTATATCTATACAATGAACTACATATATGATATATGAATTGGGACCACAACCAAAACCAAAAAGTATTTATACCGTACCCGCACCTTTTTATAACTATCAGACTGCATTGGGGACCACAACCAAAAAGTCACGTGGATCACACCACCAGTGCTACATTCATGATTTAAATTAATTCACATACAAAATGGAAAGTATTTATACCTAAATTGTCAAGTATTAATATATAATTCATTAAGTATTCATACCTAAGATATCAAGTATTTAAAAAAAACTGGACACAATACCTACTCATCTTTTACACGTTTTTCAAGGTGGTTTTTTTTTCTCCGTTCAATCTAACCAATTTTTGGGACGATCTATGAGGAATTTTACAAATTTAAAACCACGAACGTGTTCTACACAATTTTCTCTTTCAAATGAGATCCATGATGACATACTTTTACACGTTTTTCAAAATATCAAATATTCAAATATGAAAAGTATTCATACAAAATAGAAAGTATTCATACCTAAGATATCAAATATTCATATCAGCTTCATCAAGTATTTATACTTAAGATATCAAGTATTTAAAGAAAAAAACTGGACTCATCTTTTACACGTTTTTCAAGGTAGTTTAATGATTGACAAAGTTAGTTATACTGTTATGGAAGTTAATTGGGAAAGGAATCAACTGCGGGTACAATGCGGGTACTCAACTGCGGATACCAAAATAATTATTCTTAAAAAAATGATCATTGTCGAGACTCGAGAGCACTTGTGAGAAATATAACGCAGATAATCATTCTGAGAATTCTATTTTATTCATTGTTCGAAGTTCTTTACTATAAAGAGGGCATATGATGTCCTTAGCATTTTGCATAGAGGAACAAGGGATTGCTCAAATTTTAAGGAACCGAAATATAATTTGTGTTAATATGAGAGAAATCATCACATTTAATTGGTTTAAGTACCAATGCTATGTTTATTCAAATAAAATCATTTTTTTTCTATTATGTATATATTCCGATCAATAATTTGAGAAGAATTCAATTTTATATATTTTGATTCGATCAACAAAGCTCAATTAAAATTCATCTTTATTAAAATCAATTGAAGTGCAGGGGTTGTGTACCGATCATACTCTTATTGACATTTAGTGATGAATTTTACTGAGAATAATATTATGTTGAAATAGTGCATGAAGTATAAGGCTAAAACGCACCTATATGTTAACAATCAGTTTTTGTTCTTTTATTGATAACTAGCAAGGGATTTTATCCTCTCTTAGTTTCCAAGTCAAAGATAAGTCTGTCTTATTATGTAACAGTAAGTACGCTTATATATACGCACGCTCGCTTTACTATGCAGTATGGCATAGGATACAACACTGCTTATATTGAATTATCTTCTCTAAATTGCCCTGTTTTCATATTTCTGAAGTTATCCGTGTGTATACATAACCTTGGGACTTGGGAGTTGTAGACGAAAATGAACCATTTCACACTATTTATTTGAAAATTGCAACATAACATCTTCGAAAACTTTGGCTGGCACGGATAATATATATTTTATTATAAATATGATAATATTGATAAGTTTATTCTATCCTGCTATTTTAATGGTGGAATAAAAAAAAATCGATTGTCCTGTTTTGCAAATATAAACGTAAAAAGCAACAAGTCTGCACTGCAAGAATGAAGTCCTCAGTTACTTGTAATAAAGATGAGGATATATTGACAATTTGATGATCATGAAAATGAATACTAATGTTTGTTAAAATAAAAAAGTAATTGTTGAGTAGATTATATACGGAAGCGATTTTAAAAATTAATCCATCACTATTTATAAATTAAATTTAAATTTTCAAATAGATTTATAGCTAGGTTGCTTATCGTCTTTATGTTGTCCCGAATTAATGTACGGTCTATATAAAGTATAAAAAAAGTATGTTTATAATTTTATTTTATTGAATATTACAGACTATTACTGATGTCATAAAAAATTATTGTCGATATAATTTATTTAAATCTTGAAAACCATTTCATTATCTCGGTAAACCAAAGTTCTGTAGTAGTAGTAAAACTTTTTGAGGGGACAGAGTTCTTCATCTTGAATTATAGGATCGATCAACAAAATTGGATGGTCCGTAGGAAAGCACCAAACCACTAAAGTCTCGTTTATCCTGTTCAGATAATAATTAATAATGAACAAACGACGCAACTCTTGTTGAATTCGGATCCAGTGAAGTAACTCAATTTTTGAGTTTTAAATCGGGACCGTCTGAATCGGATCTGAGACCATCTATTTTAAAGTGAGTGCACATATTTCGACAACAGATTCGAATATCGAGACAATCTCGAGTGATAAAAATGAATCGGACGGTCCCGATCGAAAACCCAAAAGTTGAATTACTTTAGAGGATCCGGACCACTTTTGTTTGGAAGCACGGACGAAATGATTTCTTTTTTTTTTTTTTTGAAAAAAAACCGGGCAGAGGCTGCCAAGTTTGATTTATAACCGAAGTATTACATCAGACATCAGAAAGCACTATCTGGCCATGAAAGGCTCAAAACTTCATGGTTAGTGCCACATACCAGCACATACTCCCTCTAAGCAAACTAATTCCCCCCAACTATAACCTACTGTCTTGAGAGTGGCCATTGTTCACTGCTCCTCTTTTCGGTTTTTTCCGAAATGCCTTCATCCAGAGAGTGGCTTCTCCCATAATCCATTGTACAACCAGATCCGTCGGAGGTAGTTTATTTTCAAATATTTTTGAGTTACGCTGCCGCCAAATGAACCATAAAGCCGCTGGGAAGATAACCTGCCACTTAAACCATAGATGCTGGTTTGATTTGTACAGGCTTGCCGATGACCGCCAGGTGGCCTGAGTAGAGTATCCTATGTGCACAATCGGGACGCCCACCACCGATGACAGCTCAGACCACAAAGCATTCGCGTAAGAGCATTGGAAGAAGAGGTGCAGCCCTGATTCGGATTGCTGATCAAGACATAAGGAGCAAATATCAGTTGGGCATCGAAAGTTTCTTCTGATCATCACTTCCCTTGTTAACAGTTTGTCTTGAAGCAATAGATACACAAATAATTTGGTGGCTTGAGGGATCGGGTAGCTCCAGATTTCCCTAAACTCCCACTTCTCTAAGCCCAGGCCAGTGAGGAGTTGATAGGCAGAGGCAGCACTATAATCACCATTAGGTGTGCAGGTCCAATTCAGTTCATCCGGAGTGTCCACCAGGGTAGGGAATACATATGGGGGGGGTAGCAGATGCCACTGCATCCCTCAGGGACCATGCCCGATTGCGTTGCCTTGTACCTACTGTCACCAATGATTCTGATCCCCATTTGTCATACCAGAAAGAGATAAGTCTACCATCACCTACAGTCCATTCAGTGAAGGAGTCAAAGAAGGGCCTGATTGAAAGTAATTGAGACCAGAAAAAGGATCCCTGTTTGGACCATATGGATGGGCCCTCCCCGTAATTTCCTTGGCATCTGATTGGGGCAATCCTGGAAGACCAGAGTGAGTTCGGATCCTTATAGGATT
This sequence comes from Carex myosuroides, assembly GCA_028015225.1. Lineage (NCBI taxonomy): Eukaryota > Viridiplantae > Streptophyta > Magnoliopsida > Poales > Cyperaceae > Carex > Carex myosuroides. Next base: position 11,074,506 of record CM051475.1, on the reverse strand, counting down.
TCCACCACCATCTCAAAAGAAGTGAAATATTGCGAAAGTATAAGTCCGAAAGCCCCATCCCACCCCATTTTTTCGGCGTACATACCATATTCCAATTGCAGAGCGAGATAGATTTGTTAGCACTCTTTGGGTTTCGCCATAGGAATCGTCTCCTCGATTTGTCTATGCGGGCAATGACCCACTTGGGCAGCAAGAAGCAGATGCATTTTTAGAAAAGAAAGAGCAAGTCTCTTCTTTCTTTCTCTTTTTTGAAAATTTCAACATGTGCTGAACGATAAACTTATAACTAACTTCCTATATAGAAAATATTGAATCATTAAATTATAAAGTATTTGCTGGTCTCGCTGTACATATATAAATATATCACACTGTGCATGGTAGTTTAAAATACACAATGTGCTTGTAGAAGAAATAAATACACTGTGAAGATTTTTTTTTTTTTTTTTACGAGAGCTTCTAGCTAGGATTCAAACCGTGTCATATATAAACCCGTCATAGCTGTAATTTGAACTGTGTTTTATGAGAAATTTATCATAAAATTGGGTAAATATTGTAACAGATCAGCTTTAGCTTCATACAGTGCTGTGATTATAGAACTAAAACAACGCTGCATATGGTTCGCGTGCTGTATGAAGCTAAAACTGCTCTGTTAAAATCATTACCCTATTAATTTGTATTGGAAATCCACTGATGAAAAAGAAAGGTCCGTACGGTCTTTCTTTACAGGAAAGAAACCTTTCCATGCATTGTAAATAAGGAACCAACTCCGCTGCTCGCCAAATAGGCGAGCAGGACCCTGCTATTCTAAATCGAACCGTTCATCTGTGTTGAGATTCGTGCATGAAAAAAATTCAATGGTGTGATTTTGAAAAGTAGGGTCTTGCTCGCCTATTTGGCGAGCAGCGGAGTCGGATCCTGTAAATAAGAGGTTGATTTTGAAGCTCCTCGGGCACTCTTTTGATTGTATTGTCACAATTTTCTTTAATTATATTGTAAGGTTACGGACACAAGGGTCCCATGACAGCTCTTAGTATTCCCTGCTACAATCAAACTATCAAAGTAGTAATCCAACTACTAGTATTAATTACTTCCAAGTTTCCATGTGAGACCAGTATAAGAAACAGAGAGATGCAATTATTACTTGTAAAGCCGAATCACAAGAGGAAAAATATATATAAAAAAAAAAAAAAACGGAGCAACCCAAAACAAGCTCTAGCACATTAAAAAAATGTACGCCAACTTCCAATTTTCTTCTTTTTCTTATTGAAACTATACTTTGTTTTTTTCCTGAAGAAAAAGATTCTCTGACTTGTCAATGCTAATTAAAAAGAAAGCTATTGAGTAACATTGCTTAACTAATAAGGCATAGAAACTTGTGATAACAAATATTTTACTTCTAGCTTTACACCAAAAGAATGCGTAACAAATTTTAATTTACTTTAATCTGCACTTGTGTTAAGAATTGCTCGTACTGCCAAATGAAAACCCTTGGTTGCAATAATGGAGTTGGCATATTTGGTATTTAAAAATTACTTTATTATAATTAAATTGTACTATAAAATCTGTGTAAAAAATTAAAAAATATTATAATTTACTTGTATCTCATATTTAAAAAAATTAAAATAATTCTATTTTGAGGAAGCATAACTTGAAAAGTCTTGAATAGTCATTTCAATAAAACTTTATGGTTTTTTTTTCTTTTACTTTCAAAAAAAAGTAAAAAAACCAAAGATATTTTTCTCTCAATGAAATGACCATAGGAGTGAAAAAGGAGCGAATACGGAGCGAATAGTGGTAAAATCATATTCATATTTTTTTTTATTTTCTGGATACAGATATGATCGGATATTTGCCGGATACAGATACAGATACAGATCAGATCAAATATTTATTAAAATAATATTAAAAAAATATGAAAGTTCAAAATATTTATCTAATTTTAATGATGAATAATAATATTTTTCATAATATATATTTAAATATATAATATATATCTATTATTCAGATATGAATAATTGAAACATAAAATCATATAGTATTCATATTTACACATATTCGAATATCGGATATCCATCTAATTTTTCCAATACAAATCAAATAAGAATGCAATATTATCCAGAGTAGAACTAGGGTGCTCCTAAGCTCACCAAGACCTTCCGTGAGCGCGACTCTAAAACCTATCAAATTGACTTCAAACGACATTTTCAAACCGTTAGATGTTCAATCTATATTAAAATGTGCTTGGAGACCAAATTTTACATTTTTTGGAATTTTTTTACTATTTATTAAGATGGTTTGAAAATCGCTGTTTTTCAATGATGTAGAATTTTAATAAAAACAGCAATTTTCAAACCATCTTAATAAATAGTAAAAAAATTCCAAAAAATGTAAAATTTGATCTCCAAGCACATTTTAATATAGATTGAACATCTAACTGTTTGAAAATGTCGTTTGAAGTCAATTTGATAGGTTTTAGAGTCGCGCTCACGAAGAGCTTGGTGAGCTCAGGAGCACCCTAGTTCTACTCATATTATCCATACCGATTTAGGATGAAATGACATGTTGTTTTCTCTACTCCCTCATGATTACATTTTGACTTTGGAAATTACAAACAATGATTTTCGTTGTCGTTTTCGTAGCTAATGTGAGACCTTTCTCGCTTATTTTAATAAGTGAATTCCTTGTTCGGCATTTCACCCACCAACCTTTCATTATGGATGCAAATCGCCGATTAGTGAAAGTAATGATGAATTTCGTCTTTAAAGAGATACAGATTAAATTTTCATAAGAGTACCTTAATAGAAACACAAATAAGTCCGACTAGTATAACATCAATATTATTTGAAGCTATATAACACCAACTCTAAAATCTATCGAACTGACTTCAAACGATGAATCCAAACTATTCAAACCAGTCTACTTTATTAGTTGTGCGTTTACATGCAAAATTTAAATTTTTTTGAATTTATTTAGTATCAAATCAAGCAGTCAAATGTGAGAGTTTTTAAGTTAATTTTAATGCATTCATTTTTTAACATTTTTTACTACTTGACTTGGTACTCGAAAAATAAAAAATGTGCATGTAAACGCATCTCATACAGTAAATTGGTTTGAATTAGTCGTTTGAAGTATGTCCAATAAATTTTAAAATCGGTGTCATATGACACCGATATCATACTCGCCGGACTCAACACAAATACTAAAATTTATTGAGAGTCCTTATTTGAAAAAACTAATTTAACTCAAACCCCATATTAATTTAGAAACAATACGGCTTTTAGCTTTCTTAACAAATATCATTTAAAGCGCTATAAAAGTTTCTCAGAGCGGTGATATTTATTTAATTGGACAATAATATTATTGTTAATGAAATCACTCCATCATATATAAGTGAGATGTTATTATTTTGTTTTTTTGTCTATTAGTTGCTTATAAATCAAATTATGTCACGTTGTCCTGTAAAGATGTTTATAAAAAAATCAACTATATAAAATTTCAAAGTTTTACATGATCAACTTAATTAGAAATTTATATAAAGTTAACGTTTGAGTTTGTGCTTGAAAATCAGAGTTGACACATGCCACACTCTGTATAAAAAGGAAAATCTAAAAACTAACATGCCTATGAATAATTTTCATCTCACAATTTTTTGACAACTTTCTCTTGTATTCATATCTCGTTACTTTCTACCTTCCTGAAGTTTTTTATATTGGTTCAATAAGAGGGAAAATTATTTGTCTCATAATGTCAGTCAGCAGGTAGTTAAAAAAAATATTAAGAGATAATAGATCGATTTTTAAAATTGCACATTATAAAAAGATAAAATTATCACTAGATATATATAAAGGGGATAAACTAATCACCTTTGCCTATTTCATTTTCTTGCCATCCATTTCTCCTCATCAATGCAACATGCCAATATGCTGGTTCTTAATAAAAAAAAATATCATTATGGATGGTTAGTCTGCTATTTCCAATTGCAGCACGATGTTACCAGAAAAATTGACTTGTAATAAATAAAGACATTATGGCAATTCAACTATTTATGAATCAAAATTCAGTAGCGGCTCTTAAACAGCTCAGGTCAGGTGGGGATAGATTGGGGAGTTCAGAAGTAATTAATGTGATCAGGTTTGTTGTGTGCTTAAGACAAAAAATTCTAGTTGGAAAGGCATGTGGGGACAAAGACCTCTGTTCCTTTCTTTTTTTTTTGAAAGTTAGCGGCAAGACGCTGCTAACAATTATATTAGTAAAAGAAGAAAGTAGTTACAAAGTCTTAACGCAATTCATCCCTTCTAATTACAATACGTTAGCTCCTCAGATTAACTCAATAAGACAAAAGAAAAAGAAATACGGTAGTTACAAATACGGTAGCCTCGGGCGACCTCTGTTCCTTTCATGTTTCATCCCTTTAATCTTTGATAGTTGATCAACACGTAAGATGCCACGTGCATTAAATGCTAGCGGAGTAAACTACAAAGTGAGCTGTTTCTATTTAACTAATTTTATAATGATTTTTCTTGATATGCTAAACTCAGAAAATCTGAGGAAATGTCTACAACTTTGAATGTCATCACTACACAGTAAAAATTCATTTCATCTGCATTAACTTAATGCACTATTTAAGTTGAAATTCAATCAGTTCGTTACATATTAGTCAGGGGCTGATCCAGAATTTTCGTAAATATCGAATCGGGTTTAAATATCTAATCGGATTTAAATTCATTAACCAATTTGGTACTCGACAAAAAACAATGCTTTAACTTATACTTTCCAATACTTTGACTTGTAATTTCTGATGCTCTGACATATAATTTTAATTACCAATCAAAATTCAACAGATTTATTTCAATTTTAACCCTAAATTTAACTCAAATTACAAATTAAACGTTCAGAGGGGAGCAAAACAAATTCCAACAGAGACAAAGTTAGTCGGAACCGATAAATCTCCACTAAAACTCAAAATCCGTAGGGCAGCTACGAAATACACTGGGTCCGCCCCTGATATTAGCATGAATTTAAAACGAGTTATGTGCGTTACATACTTGGAGTTTGAATTCTGATCCAACAATCCGATAAAACTCAAACGGTGCGTTGATGTAGAGAATGTGGAATCCAATTTGTGACCCTTCCTGCTAAGTACATTCTAGAATGTACTTGCGGTACTTTCCCGATTTTTATCTGCGCACTGTTAGTCGGTACTCAGATATCATCTGGTGTACCATCCAGGTTGTAGTAAACATATATTATCTGCGCATTGTTAAAAAAATTTATAATATTTGCGTGTCATAAAAGTAACATCATTATTCTTAAGGGGTGCGAAATAATATACACATGCTACTCTTAAATTTTTCAATCTATTTCTTTCTTAGGATAGGCCATTTTCCAATAAGAGATCAGACAGCCCAAATTCTACAGGGACTGTAAGCCTTGGATTCAAATTCTATTTTCATCGCTCAACACAAGAAAACATACATTTTAAGAAGTAATTCTAAATAGAGTATCAGATTTATTTGAATAACTTCCTCCAAAGTATAACTCGTTTTTTCTGTTAAATATTTCATTTTTTTTTACTTGTACTGCTGCACGAACGATTGGCTTACGCAGTATGAAAATAAAGGTTATGCAAATCCAACAGCTAAATGTAGTCTTTTTCCGTACAAGAAGGCCCATGGGCCAAAGCCCATACACAGTCTGTCACAAAGGCTATTATAGCGACGAAGAATAGAAGATCCGATGAGGTCGAATTGTCGAAAGGAAAAACCTCTTTATTCTCACATCTCTCCGTTTTTTTTTTGTATAAAGTAAGATCACATGCTTATTTTTTCCATTAAACGTTGCGAATTTAATGGATTACATCACAATAGAAGAAATATTGTCGGACAAATTTGAATGCGACGGTGGAGATGAAGATGAGGGTAGTGAGAGGCATTTGAGGATGTTTCAGATGTCCTTCTTTTTCTTGTTGAAATACCTTTTGTTTTTTCTCATGAAAAAAATATATTCTTTGTTTTGTTAATGCTTTCAAAAGTAAGCTATGTAGTGACATTGCTTAACGAAAGAAGCCACATAGGCCTGCAGTTAGGGGTGTTAATCGGGTCTGATTTAAAACCATTTAAATCGAACTGTGAGAGTTTGAATTAGATCCTGTCTGTCAGATTTCAACTCTTTACTCTTCTCCAGTCGCTTCGCTTACTCAGTTACTCTTCTCCCTTCTTCCTCTTCACTCTTTTCTCTTTATTTGCCTTCTCCGACGAATTACCATAACCCCTCACAAAAATCCCAAATCAAAATAAAATAGGAAACAATTAGGATTGTGGAATAGCGACACGTGCAATAACCAAATTTAAGTTCCTCTCTAAAACAAAAGGATATTTATTTGAAAAGAAACAAAGAAGTATACTGTCTTAAGGGGTTGTGATTTAATTAATTAATTAATTGTCTCTTTTTCTCGTTCCTTTTTTTTCGTTCAATTATTTGGTGAGGCTTAAGGTCAATTATTCAATTAGTTAATTTAATTAATTGATCCACATAGTTGTGAGTAAATGGTCTCTTCTTCATTTGATCTTTGCCTCGCTAAACTTAATTATTTAGTGGTCTCTTCTTCATTTGCTCCGAGAGGCTTAAGGTCCTTCTCGTCCCTTTTTTGTCGTTCTCTCCATCTCCATTGCCTTTACGGATGAAGCGCGAGAGGAGGAGACAAGCAAGCTCTCATCGGAAGAATCGGATCCAGATTTCAAACTCTAACTCGAAGAATTTGATCCAAGATCCTTTTATTAGGTTCCTCATTTTTTTTCTTCTTTCTGTTTTTATATTGTACAGTGTACACGTTGATCTATTAACATATAATTGCCACTCTTTTAGCCTATTTTATTTTCTGAAAACGTTCTGAGTGTAGATCAAAAGTGAAAGGGCGAACCATGTATGTCACCTGGATGATTTCATAGAAATTGTATGTTAGCAAGTAATTTGGGATCTCTATTTTTTTATATTATGTAGATGTTTTGATTCATATAAAATTTCGGATTGAATATTAACTCTCCAATCAAATGAGCCTGCTTATTTTTTATTCTATATATTTTTTAATGTTTTTTTTTATTTTTATAGTCCAAATTTAAATAGATACTTACTTGCCACACATACTTACAACATATATATGTCTTGATTTTTTTATTTTTTTCAAAAACTTTTTTAAATCCTCTTATTTGATTTGATCGTAAGATATTCGATTTTCTGATTGATCATGATTTCTTTTTAATTTTAAAATATTATTCAAAGATACAGATTCACAATAATCATTGTAATTATTGATTTAGTTATATGTCAATGTATCATATGCTAATCCGCAGCTGATCGACATTTTTTTTTCCGGCACATCATGCTATTATTGATAATAATCTTTATTTTATGTTTTCAAATCACCTCTTTGAAAGAGACCTTGGGTCCGATAGATTTATGGACCGTCCGATTCACTTTAAGATTCGTACGTACAAATTTTAAAACAGACTCAAAAGTTACGGGCACGAATTTTAAAGCAGATCGGACGGTTATCGAACCCATCTAACTCACTTTGAGTTACATCGGATCCAAACTGTTCCCCTCGGAAAGAAGTGCCTTTTTCATCCCACAACCATTGGTAACTAACACTTGCTCCCAAAAGGGCACAAGGACCCAAAACTTGAATGGGTATTAGTCCAGCGGGTTGGATTCATACCGTAGGAAGCGAGTCCGGGCGTATAGGAATCCATACCTGGTGGATCCGGCGGAGTGCCCTGATTCAAATTCAAGGCGAAATCGGGCCGATCCGGGCGATTTCTCGCGGCCCATCGAGATCAGCCCTAGTTTCATTATCGTCTTTTCGCTATGGACAGAAATGTAAATTCCATCCCTAAACCTCTCGTTGAATCGACTGCTCCCTTTTCTCTCCTCCTCCTTCTCCCTGCCAGTTCGCTACCCTAGCCGCTCCGCCTCTATACCTCCCCTTCCGTCCCTTCCAATAGCAGGCCAGGAGCAGTCGAGACTTGAGACTTGAGAGAACACCAACTAGTAAAACCCTGGTCTCCTCTGTGTTGCCAAAGCTGCTTTCTCCTCTCCTCTCCAGCCATGGCGGATTTGAAGGAGAAGAATAAGAAGAAACCAAAGTCCATCAAAGCGAAAGCTAACAAAACCGAATCCACCTTTCTTTCCAGAACAAGCAAAACCGAGAAGAAAGGGAGAATGAAGAATAAGGGAAAGGGGAGAGATGACGGCCAGAGGAAGCGGCAAGGCGGCGGGCCCCGTCTTACAAATGTACTGCGCAAGGAGCTGGGCATGCTAGACCACAAATCGAGCTCGGATTCGGGTACTGAAGGCGAGGAAGGTGTTAGGGATTTGTACGAGCTTGACGAGGAGGTGGCGCAAGAGGAATTAGGAAAGAATAGGAGATTTGATGAGGTTGAAAATTACGAGTATGAATTACCTGAGGATTTTAAGGTCTGTCCAAAGAAAAAACTTCTTTATCTCTCTGTTTTTTTTTAAAGTAAGACCAAATACTTTTCTCTTTCCATGAAACATTACAAATTTGATGGATTAAAGGATGAAGAGGTGTCATCAGATGAAGAACTATTGTCCGACAAATCTGTATACGACGGTGAAGATGAAGGTGAAGAGGAGGGTACTGACAGGCATCTGAGGATGCTTCAGGAAATTACTGGCATTCCCAAAGAAGCATTTGATGGTGATTCTCTCATTTGGCAGAAATATTTAAAAAAAGTTTCTAATTTTCTTTGATAAACTAATGTATTTTTCCTTTTGTTTTTATTAAAAGGTGACAAGAAGAAAAGAGAAGAAGTTTTAGCAAGCCAAGCTGAAGTGAGAAACGAAACTGTCTCGGTTCATGACTTGCTGGCGCAACTCCAAGGGAAGTCAGGTTACAGTAGCCTGAGAAAGCGGGTTCAACACCAGGAGAAGCAACCAATGACTATGCTGGCACCACTTCCAAAGAGTGAGCGCGACAAGGTTCAACGCAAGGTATGCTATGTTTTGTTGTACTGGGCTACTCTCTCTGATTCGGAAATAGTATTCAGTTACAATGTCAATAATGGATGACATTTCTAAATCAAATTTCAGTATCAGTTCACTTTCTCTTTCTTTTTTGTGACCCAAAATTTCAAGGAGGCGCCTGCTTCTTAGTTGGTTCACCACATAATGATTATTCGGTGTGGCTGCTACTAGCTTTTGCTATCTGTTTTTTATTTGTTGCATTGAGTTCACTTCGTACTTGTTTATCCGAGGAATACTTACATATGATAGTGTGTAGTCCCAGTTGGTTGGTATGAGTACTGGCTAGTTGCATCGGTTGGGACCACATCTGATCATCTCTAAAGTGTACTCCTAAAGTATGAAGTACTGAGTTCGTTACCTGTAACTTTTCTTTTTCTTCTGATACTCCAAACCAAAATTTGACCAAGTATGGGCTTGGTGCAATTAGTCACCAATTAGTATCTTATTGTTTGTAAGAAGCCATTAATACCTCACCAGTAATCATTAAAATTATAATATGAATCTTATAAATTGAACCATGTTTTATTGTTGATGCAACAAAGGTGTCAGATAAGTTTGCGAGAAAGGAGATAACAAAGTGGGAGGGGCTAGTTAAGAGAAATAGAGAGGCACCGACACTCTTCTTTGAGCAGGATCTAAATTTGGGCTACTCAACTGTTGGGGCCATTGCTAGTGGATTTGAGCCCCGCACGGAATTTGAGAAGCAGATGGCCCAGCTGAGGCAAGACCCGGAGCTGGTTGAGGCTTATAAAAATGACGGTGCCAGAATGCTAGAGCTCAATAAAGTAATTTCTTTTATATTTTCTCTCTGTTTCTTGATACAGTAGATTTTTATAGGAGTTTATATGAAAGAATAAAAGCATTAGAAGAGTAGAAGCATTAAAAGAACAGTACAATTGTTATATGAAAGAACTGGCATGAATCCGGTAAGAAGAAGGATGATATGCTTGCTTACAATTTTTTTTATTATTTTACACATGGGGCTGAATTGTGCTGGTACAGGTGTCAAAGGAGGATGTGATAGATCGTCGGAACCGTCTTGCCAAGATGCGGAGCCTCCTATTCAGGCACGAGGTGAAGGCCAAGAGAATAAAAAAGATCAAATCAAAGACTTACCACAAAATAATGAAAAAGGATAGGCGGAAAGTAGCATCCGCTGAACTGGAGATGGATCCTGAGGCTGCTAAACAAAATGCCATTAAACATGAACAAAAACGTGCAGAGGTGATTAGCTTGTTCATTTGTTGTAGTTTTTCTTGTCCTTTATTAGGGGAATTTAATGATTTTCCTCCCAAGAAGAAAAAGAAGAGAGAAAATAGATGTAACCCACAAAAGGAAATTCATGGTAGTACCTAAAATATCTGTCTAGAGTTGATGAGTAAAATTGCCAAGTTCCCCTGGCATATGTTTGCTCTGAGCAAAAGAGATTCATTCACCTAAGAAACCGAATTGTTGTTTTAAGTTTGCTATTAGTCTAGAGTATGTGACTGTGCTTCTTTTCCTAGCTTTTAATAATCCTAATTTAGCTTTCATTCAATTTTTAAGATAAATGGGGAAACTAGATGCATAGATGATTTTATAGGTGAATGGTGACTATTATTGTTTCAAGCTTTCAACAATACTAATTTAGCTTATATTCATTTTCCAAATGAAAATGGGGTAATTGGATACATAGATGACTTTATAGGTGAATAGAGACTTCTTCTTTTAACGGGTAATTAGATACGTAGATGGCTTTATAGGTGAATGGAGTAATTGAGACTTATTTCTAAATTCATTGGTATAGTAACTTTTGTATTTTGATAAATTTTTTCTAGTTAATAAAGATAATTAGCTGATTTGCAGCGGCTTTCTTTACAATCATCCAAAACAAGGAAAAACTAACTTTTCATCCTATAGCTCAAACCACATAGATCCAAACAGTCCTTCAATGCCCCCCCCTCCTCCCATATTCTAGACAAGGGGGGCAAATGAGAAGTATTTTGGCTTATCATTTGGTTTTTTCCTTCGAAAAATACCATAAGAGGGTGAGAAGTACAGATGATAATCTAAAACACGGAATTTTCAGTTTTTGGACATATGAGTGCGATACTTGAAATGTTTTTTCTGAGAGACATATTACCACTCTCGCTATTTCCTTTCTTTGCATTTAGACGGCTATATAGAGAGCACATGGGTGCATAGCTCAAATTTTCCATTGCTTGTGTGATTAACTTTTATTGAAATTAAAAAAAAGGAATATTTGATCATGTATGGCAGCCCGTATTTGACAACTAATTATTACACAAGGAAAATATATCTGCTACCTTCTAATTTGCACAAGTTTTTACTTCCCAACAGGAACGACTTACATTGAAGCACAAAAACAGTTCGAAATGGGCAAAACGGATCTTAAAGCGCGGCCTGGACATTCAGGATGATGCCACCCGTGCTGCCATCTCTGAGCAACTCCAAAAGCACGAAGAATTGAAACGAAAAATGAAATCCATGAAGGAAAATGCAAGTAGTAGTGACGAAGAGAGTAGTGATGATGAAGATGAAGATGAAGACGAAGAGGAGAATGAGAGCAGAAGGGCTGTGAAGGCATTGCACAAGGCGAAAGATAAGACAGCTAAGGTTTTGGATGAAGGAGATGAGGCGCCGAAAAAGGGCCTTTTTGCATTGCCTTTTATGGTATGTTTTACATTTAATTGAATTAATTGTACCAAGATGTTAGAGGATGTTACTAAGAACTCAGAATTTACTGGTACTGGTTTTGACATGGATTGTTTTGAAACTTCTTATGATTACCACATATTGCAGATTAGATTCAGTTTAGCTGATCCATGAAATCCTCTTAAGCACAGCTGAATCCAGAATAAAAATTTCTCTTACTAATACCAGCATGCTAAACTGAAACATACATTTATTAATCCTGACTGGCATGGAACAAAGATTTAGGAAGCTGTTCAACCCTTTAAAATTTCACTTCTCTTATATTTTTCTACAGGAACGTGGTTTGAAGAAGCGGCAAGAGGAGGCTTACGTGGAGGCTCGTCAGGCACTTGAAGATTTTGATGCTACCTTGAATCAACTGCAAGACGAAGAACAAGAAGAAGAGATGCAACAAAACCCTAGTGTGGCAAAAGTGACCGGTAAAAGAACCTTTGGCCCGGCTAGAAAAGATGCACCTCAAGAATCCAACAAAAGGAGAAGATTACGTGATTTTGAAAAGAACACTGATAGTGAAGACGATGATGTGGAGTTTGATGAGGCGGGCCCTCATAATGTTGAAGTGAAGAGTGATAAGGCTGAGGGAGTTCGACTTGGTACATCACTTTTGGATGAAGAGCAAGTCATGGCACAAAATTCTATTTTTAAGGTACTGAAATTGTTTGCTTTCTCTATTTTTAAGGTATTGAAATTGTTTGCTTTCTCTTTCTTTGATGTTACCTGCTATAAACTAAATGAAATGAGTGAGGCTATGGTACTTTGCATAGCGCGGATTGGTCTGTACTATGGATCTATATCTTCCTTTTCAAAGGTCAAATAGTCAATCTGAACATTTGAACATGATTTCCATATGAAAATGTACTTGCAGAAATTTTACATTTTTTAGAAGAGGGTTCAAATGCCTCCATTTTTTGTACCTCCACCATGCCTCCATTTTTTAAAACTTTAATAACTCAAAATTTAAAACTTAAAAGTTAAAATAAAACCGTTAGATGTGATCTATGTTATTCTCTCTCTGTGCTCATAAAAAATTATCACATTTTAATTTTGATTTTATGTGAATTAATAAGTTGAAAAATCAATGTCTAGAAATTATCCACATTAGTACGTTTTTTACAAGTTCTTGATGACAACCAAACAAAATTGAAATGTTATAATTTTTTATACGTGCATAGATAAAACGATGTAGATCATATCCAACGGTTTTATTTTGACTTCCAAATTTTAAATTTTGAGTTATTAAATTTTTAAAAAATGGAGGCATAGTGGAGGCACAAAAAATGGAGGCATTTGGACCCTCCTCTTTTTAGAATTCTTTTACTATTTTTTTATATAGGTAGAAAATCACTTGATCTAAAAATTCTAAAAATATAGTAAAAACATTATAAAAAAAATGTAAAAATTTAATCTGCAAGTACATTTTCATATGGAGTTCATGTTGATCGGTTCAGATTGACTGTTTGGACTATGAAAACGGATATATTGGTTCATAGTACGGACCATCCGCGCTATGCATAGTACCAATAGTCTCTCTTGAAATGAAATATGTTTTTTTATTTTTACATGTGTAGTAATCCTGCTTCCTTTTCCTTGTCTTTTGTCAGAATTTGGATGATATGGCAAAAAATGTAGGCCCAAAAACAACATATGAAGTTGCAATATTTGCTGGAGATTCCTTCAGAAAGGTTTTAGACTAGAGACATTTGATGTTAATTTTCATCTGTTGCTTTACTTATTATTAGTGTACTCTGTTCAATTAGAATTCATGGAGTTTTGCAGTATATTAAGGGTACTAATGAAATTTATTTATTATATAAATAAAGGTGAGAAGTGATTCTAGACGCAGCAACAAGTCGTCAGATTCATTGATCAAGGATGCATCTAAGACTTCTCAAGACATTAAGGTATAACAAAAATGAAGAACATATTGACTGTTATATAAAAGTTAACCAACAAAGTAAAGAATACACATCAAGGATACCTTTTGCCAAAGCCCAGGCAAGAGTTAGGAGTGAGGCTATGGTTATATGCATATTACAAATCGACCCGTACTATGGATCCATATCTCTATTTTCAAAGTTCAAACATGATCTCCGGATGAAAATGTAATTGGAGGCCAAATTTTACATTTTTTAGAATTTGTTTACTATTTTTTTAAATAGGTAGAGAATCACTGCCTTTGGATGGTCCAGAATTTTTCAATCAAGTGATTTTCTACGTATCTAAAAAAATAGTAAACTATTCTAAAAAATGAAAAATTTGGTCATCAAGTATATTTTCATACAGGGATCATGTTTTAACAGTTTGAACTTTGAATTAGAGATATGGATCCATAGTACGGGTCGATCCGTAATATCCATAATATGCACATTTTTTACTACCAATTCAGGCACTGACCTCAATCTCTACTATATATTTTAAGGAAACTGATCACTCCTACTATGACACCGACTCTGACACAGAGATGGTAGAAGGATTCCTAGCTACAAATTCAGGCACTGATAAAATACATGACTATGAACTCCCATCACAAGCTGACCTAATACGCCGTGTTTTTGCGGGTGATGACGTGACGGCAGAATTTGAGATGGACAAATTGGAGACTCTTAACGAGGAGAACCCAGAGCCCGAGAAGCCTGCACTGGTGCCTGGGTGGGGCCAATGGACCCATGTGCAGAGGAAAAAGGGTTTGCCTGATTGGATGGTGAGAGAACACGAGGAGAAGAAAAGGAAGAGGGAAGAAGCATTGAAGAAGAGAAAGGATGCCAAGTTTGACCATGTTATTATATCAGAAACCATCAATAAAAAGGTATTTATTATGAATAAGTTTAAGGTGCTATGCATAGCATTATTTGGCTAGTGCTAATGCTTCAAATCTCAAATCTTTAAGATTCGAACGAGCTTAGCTGCTCAATTCAACCTTCGTCGAAACCTTGTAGGAAAACAAATTCTACATTTCTTATGATTTCATTTACAATTTTTTTTAGATGGGAGAAAACCATGGATTTTAACATTATGGAGCGTCCAATAGGAATGGTTTTCCATATCAAAAATGGTTTTTATGATTTCTGTTAATTAGAAGGCATAATCTATTATCTAGCAGAGAATGTCATCATTAGGTGTATTCTTTATTTATGTCAAGTTGCTGTTTGTAAGGTATCTCTTGGTGTTAAGTGAGTGTTCACTGTGACCTATAAAGTTTGATCAGGAGTTTCATCTCTTCGTTTTTTTTATATTGTCTTTTGAATGATATTATTATGAGGAATAATATTTTGTTCGCATCGGATTGGTCAAGGTACAATCTGAGGATTAAACATTAGGCAAATAACCCCACAAATGTGATAGATCGCCTTGAAAATACCAGTCTATGTCCAGTACAGATTATTGCATTTGTTTATTCTATTTATTGGTTATTGACTTATTGTACATTTATTTATTTATATTCTGATCAGCCTTTCGTTTTATAATCTTCAGGCTGAAAAGCTGATGGCAACGAGCCTGCCATTCCCATTCACATCAAAAGATGCATATGAAGGGAGCATGCGTATGCCTATCGGCCCCGACTTCAACCCTGCTAGTGCTATATCTGCTCTAAATCGACCAGAGGTGACTGGCTGTTTTTCTTTTTTCATTTTGTTTATGAGAGTAACCTGATAACTATGAACCGGGAGTTGCATGACTATAGGTTTGCTGAGCTGACTAATTAATTTTTGGGGAACTTTTCTAATTTCAGATTGTTAAGAAGCCGGGTCTCATAATAAAACCGATACAGTATGAAGAGGTGGACCCACATGAGAATCCTGACCAACCTAAAAGGATAATTCAAGGAGCAAAGCCGAAGCAAAGTTCAAAGGAAAAATCAAAGAAAGGGAAACAAGCTAACAAACAAACCTCGAAGACAGCTGCGAAGAAGGTGAAGTCAACATGATTTCCTCAATTTTGTGCAGTTTTTACTGCAATTTATGTTCTAATCTTTCTGTGAGAATTTGGAGAGCATCGCTGGTAGGGATAGTGGAGGCAATAGTCCTTCAGTTGTGTTGAGCCTAGGAGAAAATTTTGTTTATTTTGTTTTGGGTAGTGTTGAGTTGTATTATTTATTTATTTTGATGTTCAGGTTTTGACCATATGTTTGGGTCAAGCTCTCAAGAAATACTATGATGTTATTGTAATCATTTATTTAAATATTAAAATTGATATGTTAAGAAGTTAATGAAGTTCGTTTTCTTGCTTATTTGAAATGAGAATAATCATTGATGAACTTCTGTACTATCTAATAGTATGACTATCATAAACACAGTGTTTCGGACTTGTTCATCGAGAAAGAAAGGAATTGAAGAATTTTTTTCTATTCCTAAAAGCAAAAATAAAGAACAATTGCATGATTGAGGTTCAGACGTCAATTGCATGATTCGACATATCTTTGGATTTTCTTGGGCCTGGAAAGACGAAGGCCCAATTGTGGGTTGAGTAGGTAATCAAGTCGGATTGGGTTGTGGGTCCAATCTGTTAATGGATCCTAATACGAACATTGAAACCAGCTTGCGTCAACGATATTTGTAGAAGTGTAATAATCAAATGTAAAAAGTAGCATCAATGATTAATTGGAATATAAATTTGTGCGTCTGTGGGCCATTTATGAATGTATTGGGCCTATTGGCGTAAGAAAACGGTATCTCAGATCAAAGCATTAGGGTTTATATAACACCACTCGCTCTCTCTATTTCTTTCTTCCCGCCGCCGCAGCCTCACGTTTCTACTGCAGCGATGGTATCTTCCCTTTTAGATTTCTCAATTTGTTTCTGGATTGAAAATCATGTTTGATCGATTATTTGTGTGGTTTTTATCTGATGTCAGGTGAAGTACTCGAGAGAACCCGTTAATGTCACCAAGTGTAAGATCTCTCATCATTTTAGTTCATTTTACGTTTTTTTTTTCTCTCTCTACGTTTGTTTGAATGGGTCGTTTCTCCGATTTAGTCGGATGAGGACATCATTTCTATTTCGTCAATTCCATGATTTTAACATTGCAGCTTTAACTGATTTATACTTTTCTCCTGTATTTTGCAGCCGCCAAGGCTATGGGCCGTGACTTGAGGGTTCACTTCAAGGTTAGATTATGTTTTTTTTTTTTAATTTCTCACTTTTTGGTACTTCTTTGTAAACATATGATATCAAATTATTGTTAGGGGCGGTATAGCGTCTTGCATTTAACAGTATCATTGAAACTAATATAAATCCTCTGTTTCAAAGATTCTCTGGCACATTTGTTGATGACTTGCTGGCAAATGGGTTCTCTGGTAATTAAAGCGGGTTCAGTGGATCAGCACCCTGACTTTATAACATGAACTGTCCTGTATAATCTGAAATAGAAAATCCGGGATTTATCCGTGCAAAATTAAGAAATGAAATGAAATCATTTGTGATCAGCTTTTGTATCTTTCTCGGTCCTGATAAATGGTCCTGATAAATGATGGATGCAAAGCTAACCTCCCTATGACCATCCCCATATCAGAATCTTGACCCAGTATGATATTTTATGTCTGAGACTTGGTTTTTCATTTATGTAGTGTGGTATCTTACATATGTATATATAACCCATGTCTTTACCATGATCTCAGGATTGCTGAAACTTATCTTTAATTTGTTTTGGGTGTTTCTAGCACGTATCTAATCTTTCGTGCATGTAATGTCTATTTAATTCATGAGTTTTGTAAAAACTAATCTTACACCTTATTGTTGTATTTTATTATAATAAAACTGTAGCATACCTCGAAAGTCACGTTCATAGTTTTGTTGTCAGTAAATTAAATTCATAGAATTAGTTAGTTTCAACAAGGTGTAACCTAAAGTATAAAAGCAGGGTGTTGTTTTGTTTTACTGAACAGTGCTCTCGTAAACTTTAGGGAAAATAATTCGATGTTATTGGGTGAACCATTTGGACCACACAATGCCATCTGGTTCAGTAAACAACGATACATTTGTTGACATTACTTTATTTTATGTTGTTATAGCTTGTATGCCTGATTTCTTAAATTGGTCTTTTGATTGTAGTTGATGTTCATTGTTTTCGTAATAGGTTCAACTGGTCTGGGGAAACATTTGTGTGATAATATACTCTTTAGGAATATATTATGTTATGACTTTTTTAATATGTTTGATAAAGTCTTAATATGGGCTATTTAATTGCATGTTTAGTTAGATAATTGTGACCTAATGAAAAAGCAGGGTTCTGATACTTTAGTATCAGTAAGCAGAGCTTTTGTCAAACTCTAGGGATATAAAATCAATGTTATTGGGTGAACCTTTTGGTTAGATTTTTCTATGGCAGAAGGTTCAGTAAACAGTGATACATGTTTTTGCTTATGTGCCCTCTTTTAGTCAACGAGTGTTATTGAAGTATTTAAATTCGTTACAAGGTTCTATTTTTTTTTAACTTTTCTGTCTGTAGTCATTTTACAAGTCATTTGATTTATTCATTAGTCAAGTATTTCTTGCACGATAACAAAATACAATTATGAAGACCATGAATATTGTTGATGCTGTCTTGACTCTACACTAACATTAACAGTGCATTCTTTTTTTTATTATAGAACACAAGGGAGACAGCGTTTTCCATTAGGCGTATGCTGTTGGGGAAGGCAAAGAGGTACCTTGAAGATGTTATTGCACACAAGCAGGCAATCCCCTTCCGTCGTTTCTGCCGTGGTGTGGGCCGTACTGCACAGGCCAAGAACCGCCATTCCAATGGTCAGGGACGCTGGCCTGCCAAGTCAGCCCGCTTTGTCCTTGATCTGCTCAAGAATGCTGAGAGTAATGCTGAGGTCAAGGGGCTTGATGTGGATAACCTATACGTCTCTCATATTCAGGTCAATCAGGCCCAGAAGCAGCGCCGCCGTACCTACCGTGCTCATGGAAGAATCAATCGTATGGTTTTCTTCTTATGTTCTATCTTATTTTTTTCTCCTGAAGACCAGCCATTCAAACAGACCATTCTTTATAGTATGCATGAATGTTTTAGATGTATGGCAATCAATGATTGTAGCAAGTAGTGTTCATTTATTTGTAAAAGTCAGGGGTATTCATTAAATTTGATTGAGGTATGGTAGGCGATAGATTGTGACTTTGACATAACTTAATTTTCAGCTTACATGTCTTCACCATGCCACATTGAGCTGATCCTGTCAGAGAAGGAAGAGGCTGTCAAAAAGGAGGTATTTTTCTTTAATCTCTTCTACCACTGAACTTATTGTGTTATTTAAAGTGACTTGAAAAATGGAGAAAATAGCAGGTTTATTTTGGATTGCCCTCCCTCTTGATTACTCCTTTGAACTAGATAGTTTGATAGAAGATTTAATGACATATAATTTGTTATATTCATTTTTATGAACAGCCTGAGACTCAGATTGCACCAAGGAAAGGAAAGGCTACTCAAGTTCAAGCAGCTTAAAGTCATAATTATGAGACATACCTCTTTGGTTTTTTAGTAATTTTGGAGTTTGTTTAGTTGGACTTGGTAGTTCTAAACTGACCATCTTTTTTTGAGAGACAGCAAAGCAAGTTTTTTGTGTGTTTAGAAATTTTTTACCTTTCAGTTCAACTAGTGTATTACAATGTTTTTGTTTGGTGGTACTGCATGCTCATGTTGGTTTCGTCTGTTGCCATGAATCATTTTTTTCATCCAAGCTGGTAACGCTGCTAAAGTACTCGACATGTACGAAATCATTTCCAGTTCCTACGCGAGGTTAGCCATAGAACTTTGTGCTGGGTGACAATTTTTATGTCAAAAAGAAATGTGATTTATGTTGAAGCTTGATGAAGTAAATAAAATTGAACTAGAAATTTGAATAACATAAAGTTGAATCATTTATTAAAATCGGCAAGAGAACTGCTACGTTCTTATTTTCTAATGCTGGATTTACAAACCATACCAGAGAAGTAGAGAACAAGTACTATAAAGATCAATTGTGAGATAGCATTTACACGTATCATTGGGCATCCGGATCGATGTCTCCTTTTCTTTCTTCAGGTTTTTTGGGGTGCGGATTGACGTATCTGTTTTGCATTTTAATGGTCCAATGCAAACTCCACACTCCAGATATGAAGAGCTATTGGCAATAAATTTCCTGAAAATATCATTTTAGTTAATCCATAAAGGTTAGAATTCAGAAAATAAATTTCAGTTTTGTTAAATACATGGATTGTTCACCCCTCATTAAAAAATATACTGTCTAATGACTAGCAATACATGGAAGTCTTTACCAAATAAATAATGTCTATAATGTCGGGTTTGATATTTCAGTGTATATTAACACATTAAACTTTGTTAGCAACAGGACTTTAATCTGTGTCTTGCAAGTTGCCGCACTTTTAATTGATTCAAGCCCATCATTCATTCGATAAAAAAAAATAGCTACTGTGTGATAATGTGGAAGTCTTTAGTTAATGTAAACAATTTTCATTGCAAGGATAAGTCTTCTCACAATTACAATTTTTGCTGAAAAAGTACATCTAATGTTGACTAAATATTGGGGAAGTCTTTCTGTCTGTCCCCTTCTATAAAATATAAAAATAATTTTTAAAAGAGCAACAAAATTGTTCCAAGATTTGAGTACATAGGTTCAGAAGTTTGTTGAGAATCAAAGTGGATGTCCACACAAAACAGTCAACAGTTAAGCCCCCTTTTAAAACTAAAAAAAATTGATCGTTTATTTTTTTGGTCCATGGCAGACTCACTCTACTCACAAGTTTTTTAAAATCTAGTTCTTGCGGAATGAACCTATGAATTTTGATTTGCTTATAAGCACGAAGGATATGATACCTTAATTGATTTGCTTATAAACAAATTTTTGAATCTATTAATTTTGCTTATTTATAGATAATCAATTTAAACAATTCTCTTATATATTGTGAGTTCAGTCCAAGAGAAGAGATGCGAAATGAAGCAATGAGGTTAACATATTGCTACGTCTCAGTCAAATGTACAAGGTGCCAGTGAGGCCTAGCATAATCACGCAACTCAACAAACCTACAAATTCTAATGTTTCTTCTTTTCATGACGATTGGTCGTATTGCCTTTTTTGTTCTTTTGATCATTGTAGTTATTAACAGCAAACAAATATATCTAATTACATTCATCATTGGAGATCATCAATCTACTTCCATACTCTAATTAAAAATAATTATTTATGTTGATTCCAAAAATGCCCCTGGCACAATTTGTTTCTCTTCATACCAGTCTACGTTATCAGCAGTTCAATCTACTTCCATAACACGAATTGCACTATTAAAATGTTGCTACAAGCGAAATGGAAAACAATACTATCAATAATTGAATGAGTATTTTCAAATTTAAGGAGCAAATCTTCCAAACCTTCTTTCCAAAATAAGCAAAATATAGAACAAAGAAAAAACAATATCTTCTTAATTTGTAGGGATCCTCAACCATGTTAAAATAATTCTCTTTGAGTGAGGCTACGGTGCTATGCATAGCACGGATTGGGTCCGTGCTACGGCTCAAAATTTGACTTTTCAAAATCCTAACAGTCGATTCGAACCGTTCAACATGATTATAAAATGAATATGTACTTGCAAACCAAACTTTACATTTTTTCGAATTTTTTTTCGAATTTTTTTTAGATATGCTGTTTTTGGATGGTCCAGAATGTTCAGATCAAGTGATTTTCGAAAAAATAGTAAAAAAAATTCAAAAAAATGTAAAATTTGGTTTGCAAGTACATATTCATTTTATAATCATGTTGAACGGTTCGGATAGACCGTTAGAATTTTGAAAGGTCAAATTTTGAGGCGTAGCACGGACCCAACCGTGCTATGCATAGCACCGTAGCCTCACTCATCTTTTGCTTATGTGCAAGCTGAAAGACAGCTGGGAAGAAGGTGAAGTCAACATGATTTCCTCAATTTTGTGCAGTTTTTATTGCAATTTCTGTTCAAATCTTTCCGTGAGAATTCAGAAAGCATCACTGGTAGGAATAGTGGATGCAATAGTTTTGAGCGTAGGAGAAAATTTTGTTTCTTTTGTTTTGGGTAGGTTGAGCTGTATTATTTATTAGTTTTGAGGTTCAGGTTTTTTGGTATATCCAGTGAAGTGGAGCTATATGTTTGGTTCAAGCTCTCAAGAAATACTATGATGTATTGTAATCATTTCATAGACATTAAAATTGATATGTTAAGAAGTTAAAGAAGTTCGTATTTTTTGCTTATTTGAAATGAGAATAATCATTGATGGACCACTGTACCATCTAATAGTATGATTGTCATAAACACTGTATGTGACTTGTCCATTGAGATACCCATGATTTTTATTAATACCCTCCAAACAATTAAAATTAGCAAATATGCCCTCGGTTTTTTTTTTTCAGAACTATCCTGAACGCTCCAGGGCGGTCCACTATTCATAGCAAACCGCCCTCCGTTTGGGGGTTCAACTATGCATATTAGACCGCCCCATGATCAGGGGCGGAACATAGTGGTGGGGAAAGGGTGCTAAGCACCCCCTATAGTTTGAAAATTTATAGTTTGGTCCATTAAATTTTGTAATTTTTCTATGTATTAATATCTTTTAGCCCCCTTTATAAAATGAAATAACACTATATTTGATTCTTTAGCCTCCCGATCTCTATTTTCTAGTTCCGCCCCTGCCCATGATGGGGCGGTTTGCTATTGACTATATAATGGGGGCACCCCTCCCTTTTTCACCCCATTTATTCCAACAAAAATATATCTCTCCTCTCTTTCTCTCTTCTTCCAGCAGCAACGAGGTAATTTTTTTATTTAATAAATTTAATTAATTAATTTTATATATTTTATTTGTTTTATTATAAATAGTTAGAAATTGTTAGAAAATGTCCAAAATTGGTTAGAAATTATTTATAATTAATATAAATTGTTTAATCCATCATGGTCTGATGAAATTATAGATCTTACCGTGGCATCTAAACCCGAACTTCGAAAATGAGGAAGTGAAACTGCACGCAATGCTCGCATATCCATCGCTAATAATTTTTGGACGGGTGAAGCCCGCTTGAGGAGACATTTATCTTGTTTAGGGTTTTCACCCAACGAGGTTGAAGAATATTACCACGGATGATCCGACTATTAGAAGCGTTCTTTATGAGAACTTGGGCGATTTCGTCCCTCCACCTGATTGGGAAGTGTGCCCCGCATGTCGTGTGAAGGGACATGTAGTACTAGTATTTTTATGTTGTAGACTGGACATGTAGTACTAGTATTTTTATGTTGATTGGCTTGTAGTATTTTATATTATAGTATTCTATTTATGCTTTGTTGTGGTGTTGTTTTAATTTATTGTTTTAAATTGTTTTTTTAATTAATTTTGTAATTCATTTTTTAATTAAATTTTTTAATTCATTTTTTAATTCATTTTTGTAATTTATGTTTTTAGAAAAGAAGAATGAACAGTAACAATCGAGGTAGATCTTCTAATCGACAGGTGCCTAGAGGAGGGTCAATGAGTGGTCGAGGAAAGAATGAAGAAAAAGAACTGTCAAGTATGCTTCAGGGATAAAAAGAACTGTCAAGTCTGTGTTATGGACCAATTTCTTAGGCGACCTATTCGGTTTGAAATTTCAGGCGATGATTTTGTAGAAAACCCCTATGGTTATGGTTTGAAAAAAAAAGGTTGATCCAGAGCCGCTAGCCACAGACGATGAGTTTGTTTCTTGTACTTATACTGGTAAGGCTAGCACTTCGTCTGTTGTGACTGATCCAGATCCGCTAACATCAGATGATGACTTTCTTCCATGTATTTTCAAGGCTCGTTGTAAACAGTAGTACTACTTATGAAGTGTTTATTTTGTAGACTTTATTTCATCAATTTGTGTATATTTGATTAAGTTATGAAAAAAATGAATCTCAAGCATATAAATTAAGTTCACAAACTCCAAATAAAATAGTCCACAAACTTTCAAAAAATAGTTCACAACATGCATCAAAATAGAATAGTTTACAAACTACCAAATAAAATAGTTCACAACATGCATCTAAATAAAATAATTCACAACATTCATCTCAAGTAACATGGTAATCAGCGACGACGTCCGAACAAACTAAGTCGACGGGTTCTGGGTCTGCTTCCAGATGGTTGTGCGACTGGACTGGATGTCTCTCCCTGGCTACTAGATGCTTGGGAATCATAAGAGGGTTGTCTTCTACCAATTGCCTCAGCAATAACTCTAGCATTTTCTCTTTCATTGGCTTTGTTTATGGCATCTGCATTGCATTCCAATTCACCAATCACGGTACAATAATGACATAGTAAAATATAAAATCAGTTATAAAATGTGAAATATACCTGCTCGCTGCCTGTCAGAAGTGGAACGGCGAGCCTAATGTCCCAATCGCCTACCTTGCATATGATCCATGGTCATTACTAAACGCTTGTGTTTCCTTCTCCCCATCCTGATCCACCCCTTTTCAGAAAGGATTCTATCGCCAACAAAGGCCGGCCACGCATGCTGGTTGGGGATAAGGATAGAAAGATGCACCCCAAGTACTCGCAAGGTAGTCGGTACGGTACATGTCGGTGATAAAATCATCCTCGTTGAAGTTTCTCACTCCGCACACCGCCATTAAATGAGAACAAGGTAGGTGAGCTAATTGGATTCCTTGACATGTACATGGTACATAGTTGTCAGGTCCGAAAATAACAATATACTTGTATAGGGCACAAAAAGTTGCATTGAGGGTGTGCGGGTGTGTGAAGTGTTTCAGGGTTCAGTGCTCTTTATTTTTAGACATGGGGAGGGCATTCGTTTCTCTCTGCTATCCTTTAGGTTCACCCTCGACAGACCTATCGTTCATGATCAGTCTATCGAGGGAGTTTATTGATTATGAGGACGTTTAACTCTCGATGGGCGCAAGCCCCCACTGTTAATTACATCAATAGACCCTTCCGAGTCGGACTGAATACCTCGTTCATTCTAGGATTTGTACCTATATTTTTGTTAACTGAATAATAGGGCTAAAAGAGGGCTCATGTATTGGTCTTTGGATTTGGTTGGTTGGTTCTCATCATTTGGGCATATGTGTGTGTGTGTGTATGATGCATATGTAATTTTATATTATGCAAAATGATGTTTATTATATTTATTTACATATTTAAAAAAATGTGTTTGACACTTGAGAAATATACATGTATGTTTTATTCATAAAGAAAG
Organism: Carex myosuroides; assembly: GCA_028015225.1. Classification (NCBI taxonomy): domain Eukaryota; kingdom Viridiplantae; phylum Streptophyta; class Magnoliopsida; order Poales; family Cyperaceae; genus Carex; species Carex myosuroides. The sequence continues at coordinate 11,049,557 of CM051475.1, read as the reverse complement.
TCATATAAGTTTGTAGCAAAGGGGTATTTTGGTAATTTTACGAGTTAGCTAATACTTGGATATATTTGATTTTGTCTTGGAAGCATAGAGAATTTAATTTGGGTTCATTTGTAGTTAGTTTGAGTCAATTTGGACTTGAAATGAGAAAATTATGGTAAAAAAAGACTTGTTTATGAAGGTTTTGGGTTTTCAGGGACCTATTTGTAAATATCTGAGGACCTGATTTGGAAATTGGGCTTTTAGAGACTTATTTGTAGAGATTTTCAGATCTGAGGACTTATTTGTAAAATTCCAGGGGCCACGTTGTGAATTATTGTTTATTAGAAGGACTAAGTTGTAAAAGGGGTTTATTCTTTTATTTTTTGAGCTTTAAGATTGATGCTGGCATTGAGATGTGTGCATTAGGTTTCAAGATATGTGGAGAGGAGTCCATCTGGACTTGGAGATTTGCATTGGGCTCTGAGATTTATTATTGGGCTTTAGCTTTGATTTGGGCCTTAGGCTTTGGTATTTTACTTTGGGCTTCGAGATTTAATTTTAATGGGCTCAGCCTATACTTGGATTTAGGCATTCGGGCTTTCGGTTGCTGGGCTTTAAGGCTTTGGAGCTTTGTTTTAATCTGATAAGCTGACAAGTGCGACCCATATGACAGTGGTCCGTTGGACTCTGGGTTCAAATTTAGGCCTTCAGATCAGTCATTGTATTGAGATTCGCACTCTTCATTCAAACTTTTGCTTTAGCGCTTTCATCGGACGTTTATGCTTGCTTTAATCTTCGTGCAACCTTGGATATGAACTAGGGCTTTGGCCGAGACTAGGGTTTCAAACTCCGGTAATGATTCTGGTCACGGCAAAGGCAAAGACTGGTGTGGCTAGGATTGCCTTGGCGTTAGGAACCCTTTGAACTTGTTGTCGGCGGTCAAAGATCACCGGAGATGGTAGTTCTGAGTTGGGCTTGAGCTTTGGTTCCAGTTTGAATCATGACCTGATTTCCCTGCATTTGCTTGATGGTTTTTTCCAATTGATCGGTTGTTTGCCATCATATCAAGGCATAGAAGCTGTACGTGGCATCAATTTAGGATTTAATTGAGGTTTGGGCATGTGTCAAGTATTGGCTTCTTGGTTTGGTACCGATTTGGTGTTGGCATTCAATCATTTTGTGCATAATCAAAGGCTAAAGGAAGTTGATTTGAACTTCTTATGAAGCTACAAAGCTGACAAAAACTTGGCATTTATCATAGGATTGGGTTTAGGGTTTAGTGCAACATGGAGCTCGTGAAATTCACCCTTTTCTTAATGCTAAATCAAATTTATCTTGTTAATTTTGTTAACAGATGCATGCTTTTTTCATCACTAGTTTATATAGAGGGATTCTTAAGCTATATCCATGACAAGTTTCATAATTTTTACAAATTTATTTCTATTTTTAAAGTTGTCAAATGTGCAGAACGGCAAAACGGTCCATGTACTACAATAATTTTGTATTTTAGATTGACCAACTTTGAAATTCAATATAAAATCGAATTTAAGTCCAAATGATGAAAAGTTTGTGTCCATTGTGCTTGGCTGCTAGGACTAGACTTATTGTACCAGAGGCTGGTTTAGGGTTATTACCACATGGCACATTGACTGGTTGAGGCCAGAACATATTTTGATAGCTTGGAAGTTATTGTTTTTTTTTGTACTAGCAGAGGAAAAGAAAGATCAAAAGCTCCAAAAATCATTGATTAACATTTCTAAAGCAGAAAAGGTGTCAGAGCATGAAAATATGCAGAGAAGCCCCTGTTTTTGTTTGAAATCATGTTTTACATGTTCTTTTATCTTGGATTTTGGGCAAATCATTGAAATATCATAGGATCAAAGATGTAAATGATATAAGACAGCCATAGCTGTTGCCTATTTGCACTTTAATCCTCCATTTCTCACTATTTACATATTATTCTATTTAATTTCCTTGTATTGTGCAATTTAGTACACAATACACATGCATGTATATAAGGAAATTAAACATCTTTAATATGCAATATAGGCCCATTAAAGAGGGTTTGACAGGGAGCTATCCAGCTCAACCATTGCCAGTCTCTATGTTTCCACTTTATTTATTTCCATGTTTGTTACTCTTTAATTCCTTCAAATAAAATAATGAAATAGGTTAGATATAAGTGGAACTATCCAGCTCAACTCTCATATCTTTGCTACTTAATTTATTGTATACAAGAATTAAAGAGTGCATTTAAAAGAAAGGCACAAGAAAGAGGTAGCAAAAGAGAAATTGCATTTTTGTACTTTTAATACCCATTTTATTCATTTTATTTATAATAACTGCTTATATTTAAAACAAAGCAGCAAAGAAACATCAATCCTTTTATCTAAAATAAAGTATACATTTTTATTATATTTATTCATATATTTTAGTAAGATAGTAAAGGGAAAAGACACCATTTTTTATCATTAAGCTATATATCTTTATGTCCATCCTAGGATAAACTACAACATCATATAGCTCTCTTATTTGTTATTTCAGAAGCTCCAAATAAAGAAGAACAAAACAAATCGATAAAAAAGGAATACAACAGTAAAGAAGATCATGCAAAAATACCAAATTTCAAGACTTTTATTCAACAAAGAAATGGTTTACATGGCTTGGCCCATGAGGGCTTACATATTTAATTACTTATTAGGTTGCTGTTACAAGGGAGAAGAAAGAGGAGGATTGCTTTGAACTAGCTAACTAAAGGGGTTTTTTTGGCAGAGCTTCACTATAGCTTGAAGCTTATGTGTATGTAGGGATCTGAACTTGGTTGTTTTTGCTGAGCTATAGGTGCCCTTTTATAGACAATATTCGGGTTTGAGCTTGCTGCCTTGCTGAGGTGTTTCCATCATGTCCATGAGGTGCTTGATGCATGGCTTTGATTTATTTCCTTTGCTTTATGAGCCTTAACATGTGCCCTCTCTGATATTTGTTCTTTTGGCGACAAAGACGTGGTATTTACCATCGCCTATGTTTACTTAACTTGCTCCAAGGTTCAATTTACCATTTGAGCAACGAATTTGATGACCCCCATTCATGCAATGCATTATTTTGAATCCATTTTAAATTAAATTGAGGATACATATAGCATCGCAAGGTCCAGGTTGTCATTCACCATGTACTGGTTGTCTTTCTTATTCTACTAGTCTATTAGTTGTATTTTATCTTCTTTTAGCTGTCTTTTTATCTTGTACTGGTTGTCTTTCACCTTCTACTAGTTGTTTTTCATCTTCTTATGGTTGTCTTTCATGTTCTACTGAATTTCTTTCGTCTACTACAGGTTGTATTTAATCTTCTTCTAGTTGTATTTCATCTTCTACTATATTTTATACTAGTTCTCTTTCGTCTTCATATAGTTGTCTTTCACCTTCTACTAGTTGTTTTTCATCTTGTACTTGTTGTTTTGTCTACTACAAGTTGTAGTTCATCTTCTTCTAGTTGTATTTCATCTTTTATTGGTTGTCTTTCGTCTTCTTTTAGTTGTCTTTCATGTTCTATTTGTTGTTTTCGTCTACTATATGTTGTATTTCATCTTCTTCTAGTTGTCCTTCATCATGTACTAGTTGTCTTTCATGTTCTACTAGTCTACTGGTTGTATTTCATCTTCTTCTAGTTGTCCTTCATTTTGTACTTGTTGTTTTTCATCTTCTTCTAATTGTCTTTCACCTTCTACTAGTTGTCTTTCATCTTCTGATGGTTGTCTTTCATGTTCTACTGGTTGTCTATCATATTCAATAGGTTGTTTTTCATCTTCGTCTAGCTGTATTTTTTCGCCTTCTAGTTGTTTTTCATGTTCTACTAGTTGTCTCTCATGTTCTGATGGTTGTCTTTCATGTTTTACCGTTTGTCTTTCATCTTCTTCTAGTTATTTTTCACCTTTTACTAGTTGTCAATCATCTTCCTCTATTTGTCATGTTCTACTAGTTGTCTTTCGTCTGCTACAAATTGTATTTAATCTTCTTCTAGTTGTATTTCATATTATTCTAGTTTTATTGCATCTTCTTATAGTTGTATTTCATATTATTCAAGTTGTATTTCACCTTCTTCAAGTTATTTTTTACCTTGTACTGGTTGTTTTTCATGTTCTACTAGTTGGTTTTTATCTTCTACTAGTTGCCTTTTATCTTCTACTAGTTGTCTACTGGTTGTTCTTCATTTTCTTCTAATTGTATTCATCTTCTTCTAGTTGTCCTATATCTTGTACTCTTTCATTTTCTTCTAGTTGTCTTTCACCTTCTACTAGTTGTCTTTCACATTCTACTGGTTGTCTTTCATGTTCTACTGGTTGTCTTTCATGTTATACCGGTTCTCTTTTGTCTACTACAGGTTATATTTCATCTTCTTTCATATTCTTCTAGTTGTATTTCACTTCTTCTAGTAGTCTTTCACCTTGTATTGGTTGTCTTTCGTGTTCCTCTAGTTGTTTTTCATCTTATACTGGTTGTCTTTCATGTTATTCTTGTTGTCTTTCACCTTCTACTTGTTGTCTTTCATCTTCTTCTATTTGTCTTTCATGTTAAGTTGTCTTTCGTCTACTACAGGCGCTATTTCATCTTCTTCAAGTTGTATTTCATATTATTCTAGTTATATTTCATCTTCTTCTAGTAATCTTTCATCTTGTACTGGTTGTCTTTCGTGTTCTACTGGTTGTCTTTCATATTCTACTAGTTTACTGGTTGTATTTCATCTTCTTCCAGTTGTCTTTTATCTTGTACTTTTTGTTTTTCATATTCTTCTAATTGTCTTTCACTTTCTACTAGTTCTACTGGTGGTCTTTCACCATCTACTAGTTCTACTGGTGGTCTTTCATCTTCTTATTGGTGTCTTTCATGTTCTACTGGTGGTCTTTCACCTTAGACTTATTGTCTTTCAGCCTTTACTAGTTGTCTTTCGTCTACTACAGGTTGTATTTCATTGTCTTCTAATTGTATTTCATATTATTTTAGTTGTATTTCATCTTCTTCTAGTAGTATTTCAACTTGTACTGGTTGTATTTCATGTTATACTGGTTGTCTTTCATATTTATCTAGTTGTCTTTCATATTCTACTAGTTGTCTTTCATCTTCTGCTAGTTGTCTTTCATCTTCTCCTTGTTATTTCGTCTACTTCAGCTCGTATTTCACCATCTTCTAGTTGTCTGTCATGTTTTATTGGCTGTCTTTCATGTTCTACTGGTTGTATTTCATTATCATCTAGTTGTACTTCATATTCTTCTAATTGTATTTCATCTTCTTCTAGTAGTCTTTCAACTTGTACTGGTTGTCTTTCTTGTTCTACTGGGTTTTTTCATCTTATACTGGTTGTTTTCATCTTCTTCTAGTTGTTTTTACCTTCAACTAGTTGTCTTTCATCTTTTTTTAGTTGTTTTCGTCTACTACATGTTGTATTTCATCTTCTTTTAGTTGTCTTTCACCATGTACTGGTTGTCTTTCTTGTTCTACTAGTCTATTGGTTGTATTTAATCTTCTTTTGGTTGTCTTTCATTTTATTCTAGTTGTTTTTCAGCTTCTACTAGTTGTATTACACCTTCTTCCAGTTGTATTTCATCTTCTTGTAGTAATCTTTCACCTTGTACCGGTTGTCTTTCATCTTATACTGGTTCTCTTTTATCTTCTAGTTGTCTTCCACCTTTTACTAGTTGTTTTTCTTCTTCTACTTATTGTTTCGTCTACTATAGGTTGTATTTCATCTTCTTCTAGTTGTATTTCATTTTCTACTAGTTGTCTTTCATTTTCTACTGGTTGTCTTTCGTCTACTACAGGTTGTATTTAACGATCTTCTAGTTGTACTTCATATTCTTCTAATTGTATTCCATCTTCTTCTAGTAGTCTTTCACCTTGTACTGGTTGCCTTTCATGTTCTACTCGTTGTTTTTCATCTTATACTAGTCGTCTTTATCTTCTTCTAGTTGTCTTTACATTCTACTAGTTGTCTTTCATCTTCTTTTAGTTGTCTTTCACGTTTTACTTGTTGTTTTCGTCTACAACATGTTGTATTTCATCTTCTTCTAGTTGTCCTTTATCATGTACTGGTTGTCTTTCATGTTATACTAGCCTACTGGTTCTATTTGTCCTTCATCTTATACTGGTTGTCTTTCATCTTCTTATAATTGTCTTTCACCTTCTACTAGTTGTATTTCATCTTCTTATGGTTTGTCTTTCATGGTCTACTGGTTGTCTTTCATATTCAACAAGTTATTTTTCATCTTCTTCTAGTTTTATTTCATCGCCTTCTAGTTGTCTTTCATCTTGTACTATTTTACTTTCAAGTTTTACCAGTTGTCTTTCATCTTCTTCTAGTTGTTTTTCACTTTCTACTAGTGTGGTTAATCATCTTTTTCTATTTGTCTTTCATGTTCTACTAGTTGTCGTCTACTACAAATTGGATTTCATCTTCTTCTAGTTGTATTTCATATTATTCTAGTTTTATTGCATCGTCTTATAGGTGTATTTAATATTATTCTAGTTGTATTCACCTTCTTCTAGTTGTTTTTTACCTTGTACTGGTTGTTTTTCATGTTCTACTAGTTGGCTTTTATCTTCTACTAGTTGACTTTCATCTTCTACTTGTTGTCTACTGGTTGTTCTTCATCTTCTTCAATTGTATTTCATCTTCTTCTAGTAGTCCTATATCTTGTACTCTTTCATTTTTTTCTAGTTGTCTTTCAGATTCTACTGGTTGTCTTTCATGTTCTACTGGTTGTCTTTCATTCTCTACCGGTTGTATTTCATCTTCTTCCAGTTGTCTTTTATCTTGTACTTTTTGTTTTTCATATTCTTCTAATTGTTTTTCATAATCTACTAGTTGTCTTTCACCATCTACTAGTTGTCTTTCATCTTTTACCGGTTGTCTTTCGTCTACTACAGGTTGTATTTCATCTTCTTCTAATTGTATTTCATATTCTTTTAGTTGTATTTCATATTCTTCTAGTAGTATTTCACCTTGTACTGGTTGTATTTCATGTTAGACTGGTTGTCTTTCATATTCTACCAGTTGTCTTTCATCTTTTTCTAGTTGTCTTTCATGTTCTACTGTTTGTATTTCATTATCATCTAGTTGTATTTCATATTCTCCTAATTGTATTTCATCTTCTTCTGGTAGTCTTTCAACTTGTAATGGTTGTCTTTCTTGTTCTACTGAGTTGTTTCATCTTATAATGGTCGTTTTTCATCTTCTTCTTCTAGTGGTTTTTACCTTCAACTAGTTGTCTTTTATCTTCTTTTAGTTGTTTTTCATGTTCTACTTGTTGTTTTCGTCTACTACAGGTTGTATTTCAACTTCTTTTAGTTGTCCTTCACCATGTACTGGTCGTCTTTCTTGTTCTACTAGTCTATTGGTTGTATTTCATCTTCTTTTAGTTGTCATTTATCTTGTACCGGTTGTCTTTCATTTTCTTCTAGTTGTCTTTCACCTTCTACTAGTTGTCTTTCATCTTCTTATGGTTGTCTTTCATGTTCTACAGAGGTCTTTTCTCTACTACAAGTTGTAGTTCATCTTCTTCTAGTTGTATTTCATATTCTTCTAGTTGTTTTTTACCTTGTAATAGTTGTTTTTCATGTTCTACTAGTTGGCTTTTATCTTCTAATAGTTGTCTTTCATTTTTAACTAGTTGTCTACTGGTTGTTCTTCATCTTCTTCTAATTGTATTTCACTTCTTCTAGTTGTCATATATCTTGTACTCTTTCATTTTCTTCTAGTTGTCTTTCACCTTCTACTAGTTGTTTTTCAGATTCTACTGGTTGTCTTTCATGTTCTACCGGTTGTCTTCCGTCTACTACAGCATGCATTTCATCTTCTTCAAATTGTATTTCATATTCTTCTGGTTTTATTTCATCTTCTTCTAGTAGTCTTTTACCTTGTACTGGTTATCTTTCGTGTTCTGCTGGTTGTCTTTCATCTTATATTGGTTGTCTTTCATGTTCTTCTTGTTGTCTTTCACCTTCTACTTGTTGTCTTTCATCTTCTTTTAGTTGTTTTCGTCTACTACAGGTTGTATTTCATCTTCTACTAGTTGTCATTCACCATGTACTGGTTGTCTTTCATGTTCTACTAGTCTACTAGTTGTATTTCATCTTCTTCCAGTTGTCCTTCATATTGTAATTTTTGTTTTTCATCTTCTTCTAATTGTCTTTCACCGTCTGTAGTTGTCTTTCATCTTCTTATGGTTCTCTTTCATGTTCTACTGGTGGTCTTTCACCTTCTACTGGTGGTCTTTCACCTTCTACTTATTGTCATTCAACTTCTATGGTTGTCTTTCATCTCCTACAGGTTGTATTTCGTCTTCTTCTAATTGTATTTCATATTAATTTAGTTGTATTTCATATTCTTCTAGTAGTATTTCAACTTGTACTGGTTGTCTTTCATGTTATATTGGTTGTCTTTCATCTTCATCTTCTTTTAGTTGTTTGCGTCTACTACAGGTTGTATTTCATCTTCTTCTAGTTTTCATTCACCATGTACTGGCTGTCTTTCATGTTCTGGTAGTCTACTGGTTGTATTTCATCTTCTTCTAGTTGTCCTTCATCTTGTACTTTTGTTTTTGATCTTCTTCTAATTGTCTTTCACCACCTGTAGTTATCTTTCATCTTTTACTTATTGTGTTTTAACTTCTACTGGTTGTCTTTCGTCTACTACTGGTTGTATTTCATCTTCTTCTAATTGTATTTCATATTAATTTAGTTGTATTTCATCTTCTTCTAGTAGTATTACAACTTGTACTGGTTGTCTTTCATGTTATATTGGTTGTCTTTCATCTTCATCTAGTTGTCTTTCATCTTCTTCTATTTGTCTTTCATGTTCTACTTGATGTTTCGTCTACTACAGGTGGTATTTCACCATCTTCTAGTTGTCTTTCATGTTCTATTATGTCTTTCATATTCTACTGGTTCTATTTCATTATCATCTAATTATACTTCATATTCTTATAAGAGGAGAGTTCAAATGCCTCCATTTTTTGTGCCTCCACCATACCTCCATTTTTAAAAACTTTAATAACTCAAAATTCAAAACTTAAAAGTCAAAATAAAACTGTTGGATATGATCTACATCATTTTATCTATGTGCTCATAAAAAATTATCACATTTTGATTTTGTTTCTATGTGAATCAATAAGTTGAAAAATCAACGTCCATAAATTATCCACATTAGTACGTTTTTTTACAAGCTCTTGATGACAACCAAAACAAAATTGAAATGTCATAATTTTTTACACGTGCATAGATAAAATGATGTAGATCATATCCAACGGTTTTAATTTGACTTTTAAGTTTTAAATTTTGAGTTATTAAAGTTTTTAAAAATGGAGGCATGGTGGAGGCATGAAAAATGGAGGCATTTTAACCCTCCTCTTCTTATAATTGTATTTCATCTTTTTCTAGTAGTCTTTCAACTTGTACTGCGTCTTTCATGTTCTACTGGTTTTTTTTCATCTTATATTGTTTGTTTTTCATCTTTTTCTAGTTGTTTTTACCTTCTAATAGTTGTCTTTCATCTTCTTTTAGTTGTCTTTTATGTTCTACTTGTTGTTTTCGTCTATTAGATTGTATTTTATCTTCTTCTAGTTGTCCTTCACCATGTACTGGTTGTCTTTCTTGTTCTACTAGTCTATTGGTTGTATTCATCTTCTTTTAGTTGTCATTTATCTTGTACTGGTTGTCTTTCATTTTCTTCTAGTTGTCTTTCACCTTCTACTAGTTGTCTTTCATCTTCTTATGGTTGTCTTTTGTCTACTACAGGTTGTATTTCATCTTCTTCTAGTTGTATTTCATCTTCTTGTAGTTTTATTTCACCTTGTACCGGTTGTCTTTCATCTTATATTTGTTCTCTTTCATCTTCATCTAGTTGTCTTTCACCTTCTACTAATTGTTTTTCTTCTTCTACTTGTTGTTTCGTCTACTACAGGTTGTATTTCATCTTCTTCTAGTTCTATTACATCCTTTTCTAGTAGTCTTTCACCTTGTACTGGTTGTCTTTTATGTTCTACTGGTTATTTTTCATCTTATACTAGTTGTATTTCATCTTCTTTTAGTTGTCTTTCATGTTCTAGTTGTTGTTTTCGTCTACAACATGTTGTATTTCATCTTCTTCTCATTGTCCTTCACCATGTTCTGGTTGTCTTTCATGTTCTACTGGTTGTCTACTGGTTGTATTTCATCTTCTTCTAGTTGTCCTTCATCTTGTACTTGTCTTTCATATTTTTCTAATTGTCTTTCACCTTCTACTAGTTGTATTTTATCTTCTACTAGTTGTCTTTTATCTTCGTATGGTTGATTTTCATGGTCTACTGATTGTCTTTCATATTCAACAGGTTAGTTTTCATCTTCTCCTAGTTTTATTTCATCGCCTTCTAGTTGTCTTTCATCTTGTACTGTTTTTCTTTCAAGTTTTACCAGTTGTCTTTCATCTTCTTCTAGTTGTCTTTCATGTTCTTCTAGTTATTTTTCGTCTACTACACAAATTGGATTTCATCTTCTTCTAGTTGTATTTGATATTATTCTTGTTTTATTGCATCTTCTTATAGTTGTATTTAATATTATTCTAGTTGTATTCACCATCTTCTAGTTATTTTTTATCTTGTACTGGTTGTTTTTATGTCTACTAGTTGGCTTTTATCTTCCACTAGTTGACTTTCATCTTCTACTTGTTGTCTAATAGTTATTTTTCATCTTCTTCTAATTGTATTTCATCTTCTTCTAGTTATCCTATATCTTGTACTATTTCATTTTCTTCTAGTTGTCTTTCACCTTCACTAGTGTTTCAGATTCTACTGGTTGTCTTTCATGTTCTACCAGTTGTCTTTCATGCTCTACATGTTGTCTTTCGTCTACTACATGATGTATTTCATCTTCTTCAAGTTGTATTTCATATTCTTCTAGTTGTATTTCATCTTGTTCTAGTAGTCTTTCACCTTGTACTGGTTGTCTTCCGTGTTATGTTGGTTGTCTTTTCATCTTATACTGGTTGTCTTTCATGTTCTTCTTGTTGTTTTTCACCTTCTACTTGTTGTCTTTTAGCTTCTACCGGTTGTCTTTTATGTTCTACTGGTTGTTTTTCGTCTACTACAGATGGTATTTCATGTTCTTTTAGTTGTATTTCATATTTTTCTAGTTGTATTTCATATTATTCTAGTAGAATTTAACTTTGTACATCTTTCATGTTCTACTGGTTGTATTTTATCTTTTTCCAGTTGTCTTTTATCTTGTACTTTTTGTTTTTCATCTTCTTCTAATTGTCTTTCACCATCTACTAGTTGTCTCTCATCTTTTTATTGTTGTCTTTCATGTTATACCGGGGGTCTTTCACCTTCTACTTATTGTCTTTCAGCTTTTACTGGTTGTCTTTCGTCTACTACAGGTTGTCTTTCACCATTGTATTTCTCATTCTTTTAGTTGTATTTCATCTTCCTCTAGTAGTATTTCACCTTGTACTGGTTGTATTTCATGTTATACTAGTTGTCTTTCATCTTTATCTAGTTGTCTTTCATATTCTACTAGTTGTCTTTCATTTTCTTTTAGTTGTCTTTCATGTTCTACTTGTTGTTTCGTCTACTTCAGGTTGTATTTCACCATCTTCTAGTGGTTGTATTGGTTGTCTTTCATGTTTTATTAGTTGTCTTTCATGTTCTACTGGTTGTATTTTATTATCATCTAGTTGTATTTCATATTCTTCTAATTGTATTTCATCTTCTTCTAGTAGTCTTTCAACTTGTACTGGTTGTCTTTCATGTTCTACTAGTTTTTTTCATCTTATACTGGTTGTTTTTCATCTTCTTCTAGTTACCTTCAACTTGTTGTCTCACCAGTGAGAAAGAGTGGTCTATTATGATCAGCCATGCCTATGAGCAGATCATCATCATTGAATGTGATGGATGGGCCTTTGTTACCCACTAGTGCTATCTTCTTTTCAGCGAAGTGCGCTTGAAATTCTTCTGGATGTTGAAGTGCATACATGAGTACTTCCCTCAATTCAGCGAACATCATTAAAATGTCAAACATGTTGATTGCAGCTGGTATTTTTCTGAGCTGAGTAAGGACATTGTAATCTTGCACCATATATTTCTTGGGTGTTGGCTCATCTCGAACAACAGGTTCTTTTCCTTTTGCCTTGGCCTTTGACCTTCTAATTTTGTCTTCTTGTGGTGGTTGGCGCTCAGAGATATTTGTACCTGAGCGGAGTACAGTTTGGCACTCAGGCTTCTTTGTTTTGACAAAGACGACTTCTTTGTCATCTGAGTCACTTGAGGAGCTTCCTCCATAGACAACCACATTACATGTTTTGTGGTCATCATTGTTGTTTTCTTCTTCTTGAGGGGTTTGACTACTTTTCCCCTTTTTAACTTTAAGGCCTAACATTATGGCCAGAACATCTTCTGTTAGGAAGTCTAAGAGTATTAGTAGCAGGAGTACCTTGCTTATGCTCTTCTAAGACTTGTATGTGTTTTTGAACCTCAGAAGGCTTAGGTATTTCTACAGGCTTATATGGTTTCTTGCCTTTCTGACTGCCGTTTTTGTTTGGCTTGCGACGAATGACCCGTTGTGGGGGTCTTGGCACAGAGGGATTTAAATTGTTGTCCCATTTAACTTAAGGTGCCTTTAGGAGCTGCCTCAACAACTTCTTTGTTTTCTTGGAGAGGTGGAACTCTCATGTCCCATTTGCGGAACATTCAACTTCTTGTTCTTCAGTCACCTCAATATGTGAGATGACGTTGACCTGCTCATGAAGTGCAGGGTTTTGCATGGCACTTGGTGCCAATTGTAAGCAACCTCCTTGGATTCTCTTTTCTATCAGATCTTTGAAAACCCAACAATCTTCTATTTTGTGGCCTATTATCCTGTGGTATGGGCAATAATTAGGATGATTGACCTTGTCCGCTTCTTCTGGGAGCTTGCATGGAGGTAATTCTAGATCATCCTCCAAGACTTGCTTGAATATCTTGATCGTTTTCTCCTTTTTGAAGGAGTACTTTTTTATTTCTTTGTTCTTCAAGAGTTCTAGGATAGTAGTTGTTTTGATTACCGCGATGAGCTGGTTGAGCTGGTCGACTATCGACTTGTCTCGCCTCTTCATTCGAAGAACTATTATCTTTATTCTTATTCTCATTTGTTTTGACAGCGTACACCGTCTTTGACTCCTTCTTCTTGGGGAAGTCTTTCTTTGGCCTGAAAGATGGTGTCAGGGTTATCCACCTCCGCTTGTCCTAATCTGGCCGTGTCTACTAGCTCTTGATAGCTGCTGGGGTTGGCAAGAGTCTGCATTTGTCTCATTTTGCCAGTTGTACTTCTGACCAGTAGGTCTACTGCTTCTTTTTTAGGTATTGGATGGCTCGACTTGACACATATTGGTATGTGGATGACATTATCATATAGTAGACAGAACTATGTATGCAAGGACTTAATAGAAAAAAATTTAAATAATAAAGGAAACACAAATCAACATACACAAAACATAAATATATATTAAAACATAACAAAGAATTCGATTACAAACCCTCACCCTAGAGATGAAGAGTTTAGTTCATCATTGCCATTGCAAAATAAAAGAAATAAAATAAAGAGAACATAGACCCCAATTGAAGATTGAACCCTAGCCTCCTTAGATGATGCCTTCTTCTCTTGCTCAGCTTCCTATGACTACTCTCTTCTCTCGAAGTAACCTTTTAACCTAACCTAACATGAGAATGCTAATCGATTCTATGGACTTAACATAATTAAACACGCACACTAAATTCTATTACAAGAGGGGCTTTGCCTTCCTAAATGAGAGGTGGAGTAGTGGGAGTAGTGGAGAAGGTGGAGACTTGGAGTGCACTCCAAGTTTGCATAGAAGGAGCCAAAAATAGCGAGCCAAACTTGGCTCTGAAGCAATCACGCCCTTCTAGAATAATTCTGCAGAAATTATCATCAACGGTGGAGATTTGATCAGAATCTGAACAGTCCACGGATTGAGTCCCCGTATCGTGCGGCATAGATGTATGCCACATGCGACATAGAGTTACCCCGCAAGACCTCCTGACTTAGCAGATGTTTTGTAATTTGCCATTTCACATGTTGTGAACTTCGTGTGAGGTGTTGTATGCTTCTAGTGGTGCCCTGATTTGGTGCCAACTTCATAAATCGCCTAAATATGCAACTTTCTCCAAAACCTACCAAAATAGCCTAAAAACACGTTAGCGGTAAATAAATTGGGAAAATGGCTACTTTGTATTTGCTTTTGGCCATTTTTCGCAATAAAAGATATGAATTTTCGCTATATGTTTTGGCCCGATCACTCACCATTATCTTTTGTCGTATGGAATCAATCAAATTTATAATTGGTTTGTGCCTCTCTTCAAATGATATCCAACTATTGAATACTTCAGCAATATTGTTAGTGAGATAATCACACTTTGAGATTGTTCCAAATTTGCTTCTACTCCACAACTTAGTATGCTCCTTATCAAGATACTTCTTAGATGCTAGACATTTTTTCTCTATCTCAGCAATCAATGCATCAAAAACATATTGGGAGTATGTCTGTGCAGCACTCCATAATCCAAATCTAAAAAGGTCACCACGATAGTACTTCTTGAAATTTTTAAAAAGATGTCCCATGCATTCCCTATGCTCAGCTAAAGGGTATACATTCTGTATGGCATTGTTTAACCCTTTTTGCATGTCGGATGATATGAAAAGACCCTCCGACATTCCTATTGCTTCAAATAACAATCTTAAAAATCATTCCCATAATTCCTCGCTTTCATTCTCCATAACAACAAATGCAACTGGAAACATCCAATTGTTGCCATCAATAGCGGTGGCAACAATGACTCATTTCCATTTGCCTTTCAAGTGACATGCATCAAGGCTTATGTAGGGTCTACATCCAATGAGAAATCCAGTTGTACAAGCTTCTAGAGCAACAAAGAACCGTTGAAAATGACGACTATCTCCATCGAGAGGTTCAATTTTTAGTTCCACAACACTTCCAGGATTTCTTTCTCTTAACTCCTCTCTTAATGCTCCCATTTAGACAAATAAATCCTTCTAATTTCCATATATTTCCCTGACTGCTAATTCTTTTCCTTGCCAAACCCTATGGTACGATAACAATACACGAAATTTTGATTCTAGTCTTTGTTTTAAGGGAAAATTGATTATTTGCCACTCCAAAACCTTCAAATCTTAAAAATGCCATTCCGAAATTTGAAATTGTAAAAATGCCATTCCAAACTTCTTCAAATTGTAAAAATGCCACTCCAAATAATTAATGACTAAAATACCCTCCCTTCTTCTCCTCCTCTTCTTCTCCTGCCATGGCACGAATCTCAAAGCACAAAAACTGACGACTCTAAATTAAAACAAAATGTTTTTGTGCTTTGAGATTCGTGCCAGATTAAAACTGACGACTCCAAAAACTAACGACTCCAAATAATTTAAAAACAAAATGTTTTTGTGCTTTGAGATTCGTGCAGAAACAAAATGTTTTCGTGCAGAAAGGAATTCAAGCTGTTTTTGTGCTTTGAGATTCGTGCCATGGCAGGAGAAGAAGAGGAGGAGAAGAAGGGAGGGTATTTTAGTCATTAATTATTTGGAGTGGCATTTTTACAATTTGAAGAAGTTTGGAATGACATTTTTACAATTTCAAATTTCGGAATGGCATTTTTAAGATTTGAAGGTTTTGGAGTGGCAAATAATCAATTTCCCCTTGTTTTAATACCTTCACAGCTATATCTCCTTCCTTTCTGAGATCATCAATAACTCTCTCTGCCACCGATCCTTGAGTTGCATGGTTGTTTCCACTCTTATTAATCCCATAGCATGTATGTTTTTGTTGCAATGTTCTCACTACGAAAGTTACCCCATCTTCTGCCATGGTTGCATGAATCCTCCAACTACACTGAGGATTTGCACAAATTGCCATCACTCGTGCTTAGGGGTGTTCATCGGTTCGGTTCGGTCGAAACCGAACCAAAGTAGACAAACCAAAGTTTTATTCTGGTTTCAAAAATAGAACTGAACCGAACCGTTTAGCCTATCAACCGAACCGAACCGAACCAAAGTTTTATTTTGGTTTGTTCGGTTCATTCAGTTCAAACCGAAGTATATTAAAATATCACAAATCAAAATCAAATTGTAAAGATTCAAGCATCAAGATTCAAGCATACATTGTTTGATACCGAACATAGAAATTCAATTCACAGAAACCACAATCAAGATTCCGTCGAATAACCCAACTAAAAATTTACCCAAGTTAAATGACAAAAATCCCTCCAATACCCCAACTATTCAGCAAGAAGTCAAGAACTCAAAACTGATCAAGATTTATGGATTACCTTGTCGGAGCTACACTGATCCCATCATAGCGCTTCTGCACTAGATTATGTATTCGATCGTACATGAGAGAGTACTTGTCGACGATTTGTGCTCTTGGGAGATTTGAAGATGCGAGGTGAATGAAAAAGTTATAAATTAAAAGAGGAACGAAAGTGGGGAGAAAGTGAAAGGGAGAGAAAGAGCAAAGTGAAGTGGGGACCTAGGGTGGGACCCAGCTAGGATTAAAAAATTTAAAGATCAAAACAGTGGGAGAAAAGAGGAGTCTGAGTTCGCGTAGTGAGTGGGTTTGAAAATTTTCAAATTCACAGCTGAAGAGTTTGGGTTTATCGGTCAGTTCAGTATATTCGGTTTTGAAAATATTTAAACCAAACCGAACCAAAGTATTAAATTGGTTTTAGAAAGTTAACCAAACCGATCCATTAAACCTAAAATACTGAATCGTATAGTCCAATTAATTCGGTTCAGTTTAAAACCGACTAAACTGGACCCAATGAACACCCCTACTCGTGATGGTTCATTCTTGCTTAATTCGTACTCAAAATCATTCATAACTGCATAGTGATTTAATGCCCTTCTAAATGCTACCACATGCGGGTACTTCATACCTACCTCCATCTTAGGGTTATCCTGATCGTATGAGTAGAATTCTCCCTCATAAGCAGCCTCATTTGCTTCATCAATCTCATCTTCAGATTCACTGCAAAGACTATGATAACTCTCTTCACTATGACAATAATCAGACCATTCTTAATAATTTTCTTGTTCTCCAATACACATACATGTGTCAAGACCTCCATCTTCTCCAACTCTATCCCCTGGATCATCTTATCTAATGTCACATAGATCACCACCTTCTTCTTCTCCTCATACATTTTAAGCATCAGTCGGTAACTTTCTTCATCCTCAAGTTGAATAAAGGATTGTGTGGCAACACGGTTATTTAAAAAACATAGTTTTAGACTCTCATCCTCACGATAGAGCCTACTCACATCCTCTAGTAACTCTACAAAATCACGAGTCACCTCCTCAAAATACAAGGTCCTTTGTTTGCCATAACAGTACTTCTCATTTTTTCCATTTTTGATTGGTCTAAATTGCCCACCATATTTAACCTTCAACTTGTAGCGCAATGAGTTTATGTTGAAAATTATAGAAGATTAATAAGATTACATTAGATAATACAGTATGGTTCAAGTTGGGTACTAGTTTTAGTTTTGACTAGAGTTGGTGTTTTGATGAATTGTTGCTGATGCATAAAAAGATAAACTACCAGTTTAAGTTTTACATTAGACTAGGGTTGGTGTTTTAATGTAAACTGCCAGTTTCAGTTTTATCTGTCGCTGCTAGTTTGAGTTATATTAGATAAACGAGTTTCAGTTTTGAAATTGGCATTATGCCTTTTTTCAGAAAAATAAGATTACATATCATCAAAATTTTGAACTATCAACAAGAAAGTACCTTGAACCATTGACTATTGAATCTTTTTTCTTTCTCACTGACTTCAACTTCTTACGAGTTATTTTGTCTTTGTTGTGCAAGAAATTGTCATCCTGGTTATGGTTAGAACTTAGAACTGAAAATCAACGAAGAAAATGGATCAATATTGTTTGAATCTTCATCCATGATATACAATTTTTGTGAGAGAGAAGAAAGAAAAGAGGACTGAGATGAGAACAGACGATCGAGATGCACGATGGCCAGCAAAACAACTCAGAGCTGTGACAAGAAAGAAACAAAAGTATTTAAAAAAAAAGAAAATAATTCATACCTAACATCAGAATAGAAGAAAGAAAAATTTCGTTCCGTAGATTAGAATAGTTAGAGTGTGCTGCGAGAAGAATTGAGAGAAGGGGAGAGTCACAGCAAAGAGTAGAAATGCGGGAAAAAAGAAAAAAAAGTTTTAGCGGGGAGGGAAAGAACGACATAGAAAAGGAAGGGAATTAGTACTATAATTTTGGGTAAAATGGTCTTTAAATATTTTATTAATATTTATCTTAAATTTTTAAGAGGTCAAATAACGAAATGGGAATATAAATAAAACAATTGAGTTTTGATGGGATATAACTAAATTTAGAGTTGTGATGGGGATATATCTAAAAGGAGAAGTTTTGATGGGGATATATACAAATTTCTCAAAAAAGTATTGAAAGTTAGAATCATTATTTGTATATATTATTATGAGTAGGATTCAAATGCTTTCATTTTTTGTGCCTCCACCATACCTCCATTTTTAAAACGTTAATAACTCAAAATTTAAATCATAAACGTCAAAATAAAACCGTTAGATGTTAGATGTGATCTATGTTATTTTCTCTATGTGCTCATAAAAAATTATCACATTTCGGTTTTGTTTTTATGTGAATCAATAAGTTGAAAAATCAACGTCTAGAAATTATCCACATTAGTATGTTTTTACAAGCTCTTAATGACAACCAAAACGAAGTTTAAATTTTATATTTTTTTTTACACCTGCATAGATAAAATGATGTAGATCATATCTAACAGTTTTATTTTGATTTTTAAGTTTTAATTTTGAGTTATTAACGTTTTAAAAAATGAAGGCATGATGGAGGCATTTGAACCTCCTCTATTGTTATTATTTCCGTAAAAAAATTTAAAGTGTAAACTTAAATATAGATTGAAAAAATGATACTTTTATGACCCATCACGAATGTCTCATTTATTCTCACCAAAAGCTGGTGGAATGGTTTTTGTAATTTGTTGCTTCAGTTTTGAAATTAATAATGTGGCCATTATTTTTGGAGACGATACTAGTTAGGGATAAATAAATAGCAAAAGGTCAACAGGAAATTCGAAATGATGAAAACGTGATTGTTCTATTTTTAAAGTTGAGGCTATTTTGTACTTAAGTAAGGTTCAGACGTCAATTGCATGATTCAACATAATTTTGGATTTTCTTGGGCCTGAAAGACACAGGCCCAATTTTAGATTGAGAGGGTACCCAACTCGGATCGGGTTGTAGGCCCTATCAGTTAATGAGTCCCAATATGAACATTGCAACCAGCTTGCCTCTCTGTGGGCCATTTTATAAATGGTGTTGGTGTAAGAAAACAGTACCTCAGATCAAAGAAGAGGACCGAGAGAACTTTTTTCTATGCAAGAGCCGCATCCCCCCCCCCCCCTCCCCCAAAAAAAAAAAATCATGTCATTTTGTTAAATTCGACCAACATCAGATACTGTTATTTCAGTAGACAATTAGATCCCTCGATTGAACATTTACTTGACCGGAGTTGACAATTGCTAAAACAAAAATTTGAATTTAAGATTTGACAGCAAAATAGTGAGATCTTCAAATATTGTCATTCATTAGATAATTTGAAATTTTCAAAAATCTATATTTAATAATTTTTGTTGGAATGTTAAATGATTATTTGATTTTATAAAGCAACATAGATTAGCTATATAAAATCAAGATCAAAATTATTTGAATTTTGGATTCTTTTACTTGATTTAAAAAATTAGCAATCATGCCTAGATATAGTCTATTAATTCTAACTACAGAGTGAAGAGTCTTTGTTGTCTTACTTTGACCGTCAAAAGAGTTTATGCGTTGCTAGTAGCTAGCTGAATTTGTAACAATTAATTAGTACAGCATCTCTGTTTACCAATCTTAATTGAACTAGTGAAATAAAATAGCAGCCCAGGGGCTCTGACTTTGGACTGATTTAGGCTCTGATTTTGGACTGATTGGTCCAACTTGATTGAACTAAGTAGAAGATTAGTGGTGCAAAAATAAAAAGAAAGACCTTTTCTTTTATACAAGTATCATGAAAATGGTAGATGAGTTGACTATAGGCTGCTAAATTCCTTTTCAGAGAACAATAAATAAAGTTTGTGTTACTAATGTATATGATTAAGACCATAACTAATTAATTAGACTTAGTCCAATTACTCAGTGGCCCTCTCAGGTCAATATATTGATTATTGACAATGTCCAAGCATATTCTTTCTTAACTTGATCATAAATGGATCTCAATTTGTTGGATTAAAATATTTACAGTATTGTTTTGGCTTCATTCAATACACAGAGTCATATATTTGTAGAGACAAAACCACTGACGGGATAAGCAAAACTGCCTACTTCTGAATTATAAATGTTGGATTTATTGCGAGCCTAATAAGATTTAATACCAACATTGAGCATATATATAATCTAATTATGAATTGTTTATTGTCATATATAGTTGTCAATTAAAGTGATATAATATGGAATTAAGATATTAGACAATATATATATTTAATATGATGCGGTTCATAAATGTGTAGAACAATTTAGATAAAGATCAAATCATTGATGGACTGATTCTAAGATTTACAATTTAGAAAACTGTCATTTCAGATGATTGTGTGGGCCACATGGATATCAATGCGGTCACACAGATTCTGATGTGACAGCACGAGTTTTGATGCAGTCATACAAAAGACATTTTTCAAGTTAGCAGATAATCATATAGGTTACTATATATAAGGATTGGTCTCCAACGCACAAGATAATATAGAAAAACACAAAAACTGAAAATACGTTTTTCTCTTTAGAAAAATCAGCTATGTGTGTCTTATCTTCTTCTTTCACCATCAAAGAATAGAGAAGAGAAATCCATTAGAAAATTTAGAGAGGATTTCTCAAGGGCCATATCTTATTGTTTTGGAAGACTTGATCCACGACCATACGACGAAAAGGCAAGAAGGGTTTCTTGCTATTGAAGACTTGTCTCGTGCTCACGGAGACGGTTGTTGCTCTACCAAGGTTTTGGATATTTCATGACAAACGACATGGAATCAGATATTATGTTCCGCACATCTGATCTATATTTTGGGTCTCTTTGGCATATGACGGTCCTTAGGTTAAGGTGGGGAACTGTTTCTCCTTCTCCGGAGTGTAAGTGTTTAACCCTAGATGAGATGTAATTGTTTGATCTCTAGATAAGGCGTAATTGTTTGACCTTTATGATTCTTCAACAACAAAAAAATATTATTTTAGACCTGAATTGAATTGGATTTACCTTTAAACTAGGTTTACAATTAATTTGTCTATTTCGAATCTCACTCATGATTTATAAAATTTAAAAATTTCTCGGCCCTGATTTGTCTATTTTTAACTTCAATTCTAGAGGCGGATCTACATTCATTCATAAGACTGCTATACCACTCATATGATTATAAATTTTAGTTATGTGTATTGAAATTTTATTTGTTTAGAACTTTTTATATAATTCAGATCTTCTTATAAATGTCAAATGTTTACTTGTAGTGTAGTGGTTAGAGTCTATTTTGTGGTTGTGAAAAATTTGAATTCAATTCATACTACCGTTATTGTGTATTTTAATTTTTAATCATTTCTATCAAAATTTTGTAATTCCGCCTCAGCTCTAACTTGTAATGTTTTATCATTTTAACTTTATTGTTTGTCCGTTACATAAAATTAAAACAGTATTGTTAATATATTTTACTCACTTTGCTAAAAAAAATTATAGTAAAAACGACCACGAAGAAAAAAAAAAAACCAACAATCATTGCAATAAAATAGCAAGAGTGAACCTATGGTGCTATGCATAGCACGGATGGGGTCCGTGCTACGGCTAAGAATTTGATTTTTTAAAATCCTAACGGTCGATCCAACCGTTCAATGTGATAATCATATGAATATGTACTTGCAAACTAAATTTTATATTTTTTCGAATTTTTTTACTATTTTTTTAGATAGGTAGAAAAATCAGTGTTTTCTGAAAATTCTGGACCATCAAAATTCTACCTATCTACAAAAATAGTAAAAACATTCGAAAAAGTATAAAATTTAGTTTTCAAGTACATATTCATATGATTATCACATTGAACGGTTGGATCGACCATTAGAATTTTAAAAAGTCAAATTTTTGGCCGTAGCACGGACTCCATCCGTGCTATGCATAGCACCATAGCCTCACTCAAATAGCAAACATATGGTAACACTGTTTTACTGATTAGTCGTGGATATCGACGTAACCTTTTTACCAAAAGTCTTCCTTTTCCTCGAATTCAGATCCTCTCCGGTACCTTAATAGGTAATCTTTTACAATTACTGGATTTGGACCGTTTTCTTTAACTTGGCACGAATCTCAAAGTCCAATAATATTATCTCTGCGCTAGTCCGACTCCCAAAGATGCTGGGAGTTAATCTCAAACCGTAAAGTGAAGGGAATCTTTTACGGGATTGGAGAGAGGATACCTTTCCCTTTTCCTCTTCGGAGAGGAACTCTTCTATTATTTTTAAATGGTATTTTTTTTTCTAATCAATAATTATGGAACCTAGTAGGCTATTTGACTATTCCTAGTGCTAAGGGCCCGCAAAGAGTAGGCTTTTGCCATTGGAGTGGGAGTTGACCTCGCTTTGTTTTAAGTGGTATATGAATGTGGTTTGATTTCCACTTGCTCAAATTTTCAATCGTTCTAAAAAGGGTTCAAGATCAGTCATTTTCTAGTCCCAACTGAGCTCTCACGAGTCGTGCATTTTCCTTTTTTCCATTGATCTATATATGCCAAAAAGAATAAAATAATACACAATAAACAGTTCTTGTCCATGCAATTTGCGCAAATATAACTGAAATTATAATCATGTAAACATATGTTTTTCCAAACACTCGAGTAAAGATGTTCCATATTTTCATAAGTACATTACGAGTGACAGTATGGTAATATGTATATAAAAGATTGACTCATGCTATGGATTTATATTTATATTTTTACACCTTATTTGAATGGAGAGTAAAGGAATGGAGTGGAGGTGAAAAATTGAAAGGAATGAAATAAAATAGAAAAAAATATTAACATATTTAATCTCTTTGTGTTTGAATGATTAATGAGGGAAAACAAATTTAATTTTTTTTCATCTTATTTTTTGTTTGGTTAATTAAAATTTAGAAGGTTAATGAAAAATTTGATAGCTGCTATAGGTTTGTGCCAAAGAAATTTGGATGGAAATTATATAGGTAAGATATAAGGAGGGTTCAAATGCCGCTATTTTTTGTGCCTCCATCATGCCTCCATTTTTAAAAACTTTAATAACTCAAAATTTAAAATTTAAAAGTTAAAATAAAACCGTTGGATATGATCTACATTATTTTATCTATGCACGTTCAATTTTGTTTTGGTTCTCATAAAAAGCTTGTAAAAAACGTACTAATGTGGATAGTTTTTAGACGTTGATTTTTCAACTTACTGATTCACATAAAAACAAAATTGAAATGTGATTATTTTTTATGAGCACATAGAGAAAATAATATATATCACATCTAACGGTTTTATTTTGACTTTTAAGTTTTAAATTTTAAGTTATTAAAGTTTTTAAAAATGGAGGCACAGTGGAGGTACAAAAAATGGAGGCATTTGAACCCTCCTCGTAAGATATAGGATTTGGTGTTTGTGTTATTTTTTTTTAATATTTGCAACATTTTTTTTTTCCCATCAGTTACACCCCAAATCGAGAGAGAAACCGATCTATTGATTACTGTGATGCAAGATTAAACATTTCCCATCATATACCCTTCACCCCAACATAATTTTGTCAACCAAACATGATTCGAGAGAAATTTTTTTTTTCTTTCCATTCCCTCCCTTCCGCTACTCTCTATCCAAATAAGATGTTAAAGTTCAAAGAGTTAATTCAAACCGTTAAACATGATCTTCAATGACTTTTACTATTCGTAAATTCGTAAATTTGGAGAACGCTTTATCCAGTGATATTTAGTTAATAATTAACTTTTATATTATTTTAGATGATAAAATAATAAGAGGTACATATATTTACTAAAATTTATGTCACCATACCGAACTTATTTATGCAAACTATTTATTAAGACATGATTTGAAACAGTCACTTCCGTATAGGGCACATTAGGGCCTGTTTGGCTGCACAGTGGGAATGGGAATAGGAATAGAAAATTTTTGAACTGAAATTTACTGTTCACGTGGGAAAAAAAAAAATTCAGTCTGAGTAATTTTTTTTTTCTCATGTGAACAGTATTTCGTGGGGAGCAACCAAACAGGTCCTTAGTTTAATTTGTACCGAACTGTACAATTTTTGCAGTAGATTTATATTTAAGCTGCTTTCGGTGGATTTCCCCGTACCACTTTCAGATTACACCAAAAGTGCTACTTAAAGTGTTGCAAAAATTTATTACCTATATTGGCTGATGTCCGAGTCCGCATCGTCTGCATTAACTCAAAAGATGGCATCTCAGCCGTCCGATTTTATACGGAGCCAATCCGGTCACAGCTTATAATTCAGAGACCTTTTAATATTAGTGTAGATCTAATGCACACGAATCTTAAAGCAATCAGACGGTGCAGATACATTAACTCAAAACAAAAATTTGAGTTATTGCAGAGGATACGAATTCGCTGATGTCCTGGGTGGCATGATGGACCTAACTTTGTACTGTTCTACAGTTCTACTTGTCCCTAATTTTTTTGTTAGGCAAATTTTACAAGTTGGAAAGGCCGACCTCCAGTATTGGAGCTCCCATGTGCAGAGAAAGCCACAAAGCGCCCGGAAATATTACAAAATTGCAATTGTTATAGGCTGAAAATTTAAATTCATTTAATTAAACTAACAATTAAAACTTTCAACTAATTAAAACTTTAGTTAATTAAATGAAAGAATCTAAGTTATATAAGATGTGGAACCCTCCTCAATTTATAAATAGAACTTTCATGAAATTAAAATACAAATTTTATGACATGTAAGTTTATAGAACAAAAATGTTAATAAAAGATTTATTAGGAAATAATAAATTAGATCATGAATATAAATAAATTATAATTAAAAATAACGAATATTGGAAATTTGAGTAAAATTTACAAACACAAATACCAATGAAATTAATTTGATTAATGTATTTTCTTATTATATAAATGGGATCAATATATAAATTGATTTCGGAATTTTCTCAACCGTTCAGATTGATTTTGCACG
Organism: Carex myosuroides; assembly: GCA_028015225.1. Lineage (NCBI taxonomy): Eukaryota > Viridiplantae > Streptophyta > Magnoliopsida > Poales > Cyperaceae > Carex > Carex myosuroides. Next base: position 11,024,246 of record CM051475.1, on the reverse strand, counting down.
AATCTTAAAGGAGACATTTCCCTTTTTTAAACCCCTCCCCTTTTGCCTTCCTTCTCTGCCGCTGGGGCCACCCATTTCAATGCCCCTTTCCCTCCCTCTCTTCGCGAATTGGAGAGGAACCTAGGATTCCTTCTCTCTATCACGCGCGGTCATGGCTCGACCTACCCCAGTTCCATCGGCTCTGTGCGCTTTGACCCTCGCTCGCTTAACCGCGCGATTTGCACACCTGCTCTCTGCACTCTTTGACCCTTACGCGATTACTCCCTTTTCCGGGTTATATATTTCTCCCCCTCTCTCAGATTGTGGTTGCTCTTTTGGATTTTTGCTCATGTGTAATAGGGTTGACTAAGTCAACAACTGTAATTCAGTGTAATAGGATAGCCTCTGTCTATAAATACCCATGTGTGTATCCCGAACTCAATTAAGGAAAATACATTCTATTGTTGATTTACTCTATCTCTTTGCTCTCTGTTACATCTCTGTTATGGTATCAGAGCTTCTACAGCTCTCTCTTCTCTCTCTTTAGCTCTTAGTCTTCAAGATCAAGATCTGAAGCTTTTTTTTCTTCCTCTCTTCAAATCAGCATATCATGGCCACTTCTCAGATTACCAGTACCGATTCTACTGGTCCAGCAGTGGCTTCTGTTGTTCAGATCTCCATTCCTGTCTCCACAAAGCTCACTCGTCAGAATTTCTTAACCTGGAAATCTCAAATTGAGCCTATAATTGATGGATTCGGCCTCTCCAATCATCTTGATGAGTTCTTTACTCCTCCAGCAAAACAAATCGGCGACAACACCAATCCAGCCTATCTTGCGTGGCACAAGCAAGATCGTCTCTTGCTTGGCTGGATCCGTTCCTCCATCACCGAGGCTGTTCTCTCTCAGTACGTTCAATGCCAATCTACTGCTCAGCTTTGGTCTTCTCTTCATCGTGTCTTCTCTGCTGTTTCTGGTGCCAGAGAACTAGAACTGCGTCGGGCTTTACAAAGTACAACTCGAGGTGGCAAGTCGTGCAGTGACTACCTTGATCAAATGCGAAGCATCGCAGATCAACTTGCCGCTGCTGGATCTCCTGTGTCTGATTCGGAGCTTGTTCGATCGATTCTCAATGGTCTTGGTTCCGATTTTAATTCCTTTGTAGTAGCCATCACCACCCGATCGGATCCTATCTCTCTGACAGATCTCCACGCCTTTCTTCTCTCGCATGAAGCTCTCCTCTCTTCTCAACACCAGTCCGTCAATTTTTCCTCCGATCCGGTTGCTCTCTACACTGCCAATGGTTATCGTGGCCGAGGTAAAGGAGGAAAGGGACAGGGCAGGGGCTATGCGGGTCGTGGATCGGGTCAAACGAGTCGCGGATCTGGATCAGGTCAAGCGGGCCTTCTTCCCACTCCTACTGGACCTGGCACTTCTCTGGGCCGTGGAGGCCGGCCTTACACTACTGGACCTACTTCCAATCCTGGGAGAGGCACTTCTTCCTTTTCACAGCTCTCTGGTGATAAACCTACCTGTCAGGTGTGCTTCAAAGTGGGGCATACTGCGCTGGAATGTTGTTACAGATTTGATCATGCTTATACAGCTGAAGCACCTGCCCAATTTCAAGCTCACTTCAATACCACCACTACCATTCCTCATGAAGCTTGGTTTCTTGACTCGGGTGCCTCTCATCATGTCACATCCGATATTAATAATCTTCAATCTTTTACTCCTTATGATGGTAATGAGCAACTTCAAGTAGGTAATGGTTCCACCTTATCTATTTGTCATATTGGTAATTCCTATCTACCTACACCAAATGGTAACCTTCAATTACATGGTGTTCTACATGTTCCATCAATTACCAAGAACCTCATTAGTATATCTAAATTTACACTTGATAATAATGTTTTTCTAGAATTTCACCCTTCTTATTGTGTCATTAAGGATCGTCGGTCCAAGATACCACTACTACATGCCAAGCTCCATAATGGTCTCTATTGCATTGGTTCTAGTCCTCAAGCATTGCTAGGTGAAAAGGTTTCGGCCGACATTTGGCACAAACGCTTAGGCCATCCTTCTACCAACACTACTAGGTTTATAATAAATGCAAATAAGCTACCAATTACTTCTACTACATTGCATATTTGTAGTGATTGTAATAAAGCTAAGGCTCATGTATTACCATTTAAACCTTCTACTTCTATTATTTCTTCTCCTTTACATGTGATTCATTCGGATTTATGGGGTCCCTCCCCTATTATTTCTACTAATGGCTTTAGATATTATGTTAATTTTGTTGATGAATTTTCTCGATTTTCTTGGATCTATTTTCTTCGCACTAAGGATGAGGTTGTTCATGTATTTTCTCGTTTTAAGGCACAAGTTGAGAATTTATTTGGCACATCTATTAAAATTCTTCAAACGGATGGTGGATCCGAATACAAACCAATTTCCAAACTATTTCCTCATATTATTCACCAAACTTCTTGTCCATATACCCCCCAACAAAATGGGTTGGCGGAGCGTAAGCATAGACATATTATCGAACTTCGTTTAGCAATTATGTCTCATGCATCTCTACCTTCTTCATTTTGGGATCATATTTTTCAAAGTGTTGTTTTTTTAATTAATCGTTTACCTCCTACTACACCTCCTCATACACCTCCATTTACTATTCTTTTTAAACAAGATCCCGATTACAAATTTTGTCGAGTCCTTGGTTGTCTTTGTTTTCCTTATATTCGTCCTTACAACTCTCACAAACTTCAATTTCGTTCTTTGCCTTGTGTTTTCTTAGGATATTGTCAAACACAAAAAGGCTACAAATGCCTTCATATTCCTTCAAATAAAATCTATATTAGTCGAAATGTATCTTTTGATGAGTCTATTTTTCCTTTTGCTCATCTTCACTCCTCTGATTCCACTAAATTTGATATTTCTTCTTCTCTGCCTTCTGACTTGACCCACTTACCTTTTCCCCGAGAGACTATTTCATCTCCAATTAATTCTACTCCTAATTTTCCTTTAAATACCCATGTTCGGCCTGCTACTACTTCCCAGCAGCCTTCACCTTCGGCCCAACTTGAATCCGCTGCTTCTATTCCTAATTCCCCACATAGGGCTGCTGTTGCTATTCGGCCTACTTCCCAAAACCGATCTGCTCTCTCACACTCTTCACAGCCTCCTACATGTGTTGACTCTGATATTTCCTTAGCCCCTTCCACTTTCGATCCTGTCACTCCTTTAGCCTCCACAGAGAGCCCTCCTACCACTTCTATACTCCCACCTTCTTCTACAGGTCCTTCACACCATCATATGGTTACACGACAAAGAGACAACACTCGCAAGAAAAAGCATTTTCCCGATCACGTCACATTCATGGCCACAAAGCATCCGCTTCCTATCTCGCCTAATGATGAACCGACTTCCTTTACCGCGGCAAATAAATTTCCCGAGTGGCGTGATGCGATGTCAAAGGAGTTAAATGCCCTTGCTCACAACAACACGTGGATTCTCGTTCCTCTGCCGACGACTCAACGTGTCATTGGATGCAAATGGATTTACAAAATCAAGAGGCGTGCCGATGGTTCCATAGAACGTCACAAGGCTCGTCTCGTGGCAAAAGGCTACAACCAAGAGGAAGGCATCGATTATCAAGAAACATTTAGTCCCGTGGTCAAACCGACAACCATCCGCTTGGTTCTATCTCTTGCTACCTCTCACAAATGGCCCATCAAACAACTCGATGTCAACAATGCCTTTCTTCATGGTGATCTTCACGAGTGTGTTTATATGGCTCAACCACCAGGCTTTGTCGATCCTCACAAGCCCTCTCATGTGTGTCTTCTCAAAAAGGCGCTATACGGTCTCAAACAAGCTCCACGTGCTTGGTTTCAAAAATTCGCATCGGCCCTTTCCGATCTTGGTTTTATTGCTTCTCTCTCTGATCCATCTCTTTTTATTTGTTCTTTAAAAAATTCTATCACTATTGTTCTTGTTTACGTAGATGACATTCTTGTCACAGGTTCTTGCGATGATCTCGTCACTTCTCTTATCTCTTCTCTTGCTTCGCGGTTTTCACTTAAGGATTTGGGCAATCTACATTACTTCCTCGGCATCCAAGTCACTTCCACTTCTAGCGGCATTCACCTCTCTCAACCTAAATACATAAGGGATCTTCTTCATCGTTCGAAAATGGAAGGCGCAAAACCGTGCACGACTCCTTGTCCACCCGGCCTCTCTCTTTCTAAATTCCATGGTTCTCCTATGACCGATCCTCATATGTATCGTAGCACCGTGGGCGCCTTGCAATACGCTACCATCACTCGACCCGATATCTCTTTCGCCGTCAACAAAGCCTCGCAATTCATGCATTCACCAACCGACGAGCATTGGTGTGCCGTCAAGCGTATTTTGCGCTATCTTAAGGGTACGCTTGATCATGGACTTCACATTCACTCCTCCTCTTCCCTTGAGCTCCACGCTTATTCCGATGCGGATTGGGCAGGTTGCCCTGACGATCGCCGCTCGACTAGTGGTTTTTGTGTATTTTTGGGATCCAACCTTCTTTCTTGGAGTTCCAAGAAACAACATACGGTCTCTCGTTCCAGCACAGAGGCTGAGTATCGTAGTATGGCTGTGGCGTGTGCGGAATTGATTTGGATCCAACATCTTCTCAAGGAACTTCATGTGCATATTCTCTCCAAGCCGACTCTATGGTGTGACAACTTAGGTGCAACCTTTCTTGCATCCAACCCTGTCTTTCATGCAAGAACGAAACATATCGAGATCGACTTCCATTTTATTCGTGAGCGAGTTGCTTCCAAGGAATTGCAAGTTCGGTTTATCTGCACAAAAGACCAATTGGCTGATTTACTCACCAAGGGTCTTTCAGCTCCTCGTTTATCTATTCTTCGGACCAAGCTGCACATAGCTCCAGCTCTGTCTTCGCTTGAGGGGGGGTAATAGGGTTGACTAAGTCAACAACTGTAATTCAGTGTAATAGGATAGCCTCTGTCTATAAATACCCATGTGTGTATCCCGAACTCAATTAAGGAAAATACATTCTATTGTTGATTTACTCTATCTCTTTGCTCTCTGTTACATCTCTGTTAATGTGCTGAGAAAACTCTCTCTCTCGCTCTCTATGTGTTCTTGTGTTTGCAATTTGTTCTCTGGCGCCTCCTTGTGCTGTCCCCGGTGCTTGGTTGCGCCTCTTTCTTGTGGTGATTGCTGATTATTGAGGGCCGAGAGGCAAAGCAGAAGGTCCTTGGTACCGGCCCCTTGTGCTTGCCTTATTTGCGATTTGCACCTATATCGGGTAAATACTTGAAACATTTTTAATTGATGTGTGATGTATGCTTGTCGTGTGATTTTTGTACCTTATTGAGTTTCAATGGATGTTGTGACGATTGATGATTTGTCTAGTGCGGATTGTTGTTTTTCCCAGCTAGATTGGTAGTTTATGTTGCCAATTTTTCCTTTTGTGTGTGCCTCGTTTGTGCTCTATTTGAGTGAGGCCGGTTGTGTGTCTTTTTCCTTGTTTTGATTTTGTTTGTACTCTCTGTAGAACCTGATTTTAGGGCTGACCTTGCTTGCATTTCCGCCGCCTCTCTGGTTTGGTGCTCTGCTTTGTGTGGCCTTACTTGTTCTGTTTTGGTTCTAGCTAGGGCTTTACTGCCTTTGCCTTTTCTTTCTTTGTTCTTGTTCTGTGCTGGTTCGTGCTACTGGGACTGAATATGTTGTATGACTTGCTAGTACCAGTAGGTACCAGCCCAGTAATACCTTTGGTACCGAATTTGAACTGACAGGGTGATGAGTCCAAAGTGAACTACTACTTTTAAATATTTATAAACCCTAATTTCTACTTACGTTCATATCACAAGCGCATGACCCTATAGTGTTGTATGATTGTGGTGTCGATCCACAGAGATAGTGTATTAGATTTTAAACGATTTTCACTAGTCTAGGTTATCGGGTTTTATAAAAGTTTAAGGCGGTGGTGCTAATTGCAATCAATGTTAAGGTTAAACAGTAGATAGAGAGCCTATAGGGTTCAGGTTTCTGTTCTTCTTAATCATGTTAGTTATACAAGACTCTATTCTATAATTGAGGTAAACGTCATGACAAGCTTGCAATCTCAATCAATTAATTTCAACCATGCAAACCCTATTCGTGGTCAGGTAAAAGCCTAGTTATATCCTAAAAATTGAAAAAAAAAAATTACCCTAAAACCTAAGATACAAGGGTTCAATCCCCTCCCCCAAGCTTAAATCGTGCATTGTCCCCAATGCAAAAGGTAAAATCTTCGAAGAAGATCTTGAACCCTGGGTTATAACTTACAGTCAGAATTGACGAGGCATGTCGTTGAAGGATAAACCTTCTTTAGCACCATAGCTCCTAAAAAATTCGCTCGCGTTGATCATTAGAGCTCTATGAAACTCTAGGCTTTCAAGATTGTGCTTGATTCCGATGAGTTCTTCCATGGCTGGGCACTTATGAAGATGATCTTGTTGTTCCTTAGGCACCACTAATTTCGAAAATAAATAAATTATGGCAAATAAAATAAAGTAGATGAGTTTAGAGAAATTTAACACAAGGAGTGATAACGGAGTTCGGCTTAAAATGTCTACGTCTCCGGGGCGTCGCAACTGCTTCTTGGTGCGCCTTTCTATTACCCAAAAGAGAAATGTTACAATTTGTGAACCGGTGAGCCCTTACAACTAACGGGAAGTCACACGGCCAACTAGAATCGAGAACGAAGTCTCTAAGTTTGAAATCTCAAGATGAACACTCAAAGACTCACTCTAACCTAATCTAACTCGAGATTAGTGAAGTGGATTTGAGGTTGTTTAAGAGATATTGAAGTTTATGTTCTCACAACAATGGAGAAACTTGAGCTCACAGAAAAATCATTTTTTTTTAAAGTTAGGGTCGGCTGAGTTAATGAAGAGGAGAACCCTAAGGTTCTATTTATAGTGGCAGCTTTCAAATGAGCTATCTGTCATAAAACGTCCCAACGTTTTGTAAAACGTAGAAAACGTTTAGTTCAAAAATTCAAATTTTCTGTGAGAATTCCTAAAACGTTGCCAACGATTAACAAACGTTGCAAGATGTTTTCATCTGGGAATTTATCGATCAAAATGCTATTTTAAAATTTGAGAATTGAATTAAAACGTCCAGACGTTTTGACAAACGTCTACAACGTTTTAGAGCATTTTTTAGCTTTTAATCGATTAATTTCTAGATCTTTTACACAAGATAAAACGTCTGAACGTTTTGTCCCTGCGAATCAACATCAAAGCTGCTTTACCAAATATAATTTTACAATTTAAATTCTTGATAAATAACTTGATGATTTCTTCAGTTCAAGCGCTCTATATTGCAATTCCAATCGTCTTGAACCTACATGCTTTCTAGGATAGAGAAAATTGCAAAGTTCAATAATTGTATGTTTTGCAAATTAGTCAAATAGACTAAAAGAGAATTGCTTGAAACAACAATCTCCCCCTTTTGACGATTTGCAAAACATACAACGCAAGTAAGTGCATAAATCGATTGTTCCCAATTTTAATTTCCCTATTAATCGGTTTTTGCATGTCTTGCATTTTCTCCCCCTTTTGAAAATCGACGAAAGGGAGACAAAATACATCAAATAGCACAACATGTAGTGCTCCCCCTCATAATATGCACTCCCCCTCAATTTGATAATTTATGAATAATAAAATTTGAGAGATATGTAAGGTATCACAATCAATACAAGCATACAAGATAGCAAATTTAGAAATAAGCATGCAACCATAATTCAAAGATTCATATCGATACCATAATTCAAAGAGTCATATTAATAGCATAAATATCCTAAGCAAAAGAGATTCGATTCATGCAAGATAAAAAATAAAACAAGTTCAAAGGATAACATAGCATAGCAATCATTCAGTGAATTTCAATTTAAAAGAGTAAGGAGATTTTAGAATGAGGGGTCATCTTCGTCATCTCCAACATTGCCTTCTTCATCGTCGTCTTCGTCGTCATCTTCGGAAGGAATATAAGCGGCACTAGTGGTCGCACCACTAGAAGCACCGTATTGTTGAACAAGGCGCCGAGCAAGTTTGGAGGTAGTGATATCGATGTCATGAATTGCTTTGGCGTTTTTGCGACCTCGGATTCGGTTTTTGCGCTCATCTTCCTTCAAGTGTTTAAGATCATTCTTAATCTCGGTAAATTCATTAGTATTGGCTAATTGGTATTGTTGCATGTGTTGAATAATCCAAGCCAATTGATTTTCCGGTCCTTGAGAGATCTCACCTTGAGCCATTAGTGGTATTGGTGCCGGTTCATTGTGTACCGGCGGTTCTTCTTCATATGGATCCCAATATTGGTTCGGTTGGGCATTGGGAGCATTGATCCAATTATTGATAGGCCGTCCATCGGGTCTAAGCATTGGTAAGACCGAGTCCGAATGACCTTTAATCCAATCATGTTTGGGTAGAACATCAACCAAATGGTGAGGTTCGTTACCAATGAGATGACATGGAACGGTTATGCCACTTTGGCAAATTATTCGATGAATCACATGACCGTAAGGTAGAGTGGCAACGGAGCTTGTGAAACAAACGATCTTGTGGCGGACAATTATGTATGGGATGTTGAACCATTTTTCATCCTGGGAAATGAGATGTCGCATGTAGTACATTGGATCTCACTCTATATTTGATTTGATTGTTGCTTTGGGTACAAGAATGTTGTTGACTAGGAGAAAAAGCAAACGGTGGAGAGATGAAAGATGTGAGGCAATTCGCTACATTTACAAGAATGTTGCTTTAGGTTTCTTCACCCTCATTGGATAACCCAAGCCAATTCGCTACATCTACCAGAGATAGGATAATTTCTTGCCGCATACATAGGATTTGACAAGAAAGGGTTCATCGGTGAATGTGAGGTTGGAGTAGAAGGCTTTGGTGATTAGGTCACTATAGGGTTCATCACAAGTGAGCAAGGATTTCCAAGGCCAATGGTTGATATATTCAATGATTTTGTCATCTTCGGGAAATCGAAAGGTAACTGTGGATTTATCAAAATAGTAACAATTAGACAATTTCTGAGCCGAAAATTGACCCATGAAATTGGTGTGAGCAATTTGAGTCTTAATGAGGTAGGAGTTGGATCGAGAGATGGTGATATCCGGTTCAATTTCAGTTCTACTTGACTGACCCGCCTCGGTTCGGGACCTTTTCTTTCTAAGTGCATTAAGTTTTGCAAGTTTTGGAGCCATTGATTGAGATAAAAAGTTGAATGTTACCAATGTGAGAATGGAGCACAAATCCGGGAAGAGAACGACTCTACAAGCACAATGGTGAAGACGGATCGTCAATTGAGCGGTCGGATCACCGTATTCGAAGAGGTGGCTAACGTAGGGTTTTGGTAGAGAGAGAGAAGGAGGAAGAAAACCTTGATTTGAAGAGAAGAAATGGAAGGAAGGTTGAGAGGAGAGAAGAAATCACTTAAATTTACTTGATTTGGTGGTTTGTGGAAGCCAAAAAGAAGAAAAAAGTGTAAGGTGGCGGAGAGGAGAAGAGAAAGAGAGAAAGAAGGGTTTTAGGAAGAAGAGGGAAATGAAGAGGCGTCGGTTCGCAGCAGTATTTTAGAGGCGGTGCCGAAAACATCTTGGACGTTTTATAAAACGTCTGGGAACGTTTGTCTCGGGGTTTTCTGAGATGAAAATCGAGATTTTAAATTTTAATTTAACAGACAAACGTTAGGAAGGTTAGGAAAACGTCTACAACATTTTGGGTGAATTTTCGAAGATGAATTATTTCAAAAAATTTGAGAATTAAAAATAGAGAAAACGTTACGACATTTGATCAAACGTTTCTAACGATTTGGCTGATTTCCGAATTTGTGAAAGTTCAGTAGTCTGGAATACAGAGAAACGTTCAAACGTTTGCTAAAACGTTTAGAAATTTGAAGATATTTTGAATTTGAAAAGTTTGAACATTTTCGGAAAGGAATAGCAAGATAAACATTGCAATATTTTAGGAAACGTTCTGGACGATTTGTTTCTTTTTCTCAGATAGAAGTTTTTGAAGTTTTAACATAGAAAAACGTCCAGATGTTTTGTAAAATGTTCCTAACGTTTTAGGTCATTTTGGTAGATTTTGAGTGAGATTCATAACCGTTCTAACGTTTTCAGAAACGTTTTGCAACGTTTTTCTCTGGCATTTTTGTCTTAAAATGAACTAATTGATTGCTATGATCTCAAGAGATATGAGATGGGTATGTGATTGAAATATTTCAGTCCTTAAATTCAAGCATGCCTAATTTAAACCTCATTCATTGTGTTGTTGAGTATTTAAGGGTTTGGTAAAAATATCGGCAATTTGATTTTTGGTATCAATATGAATGAGTTGGATTTCACATTTTTCAATATAATCTCTAATAAAATGATGCCTTATTTCTATGTGCTTAGTTCTAGAATGGAGAACCGGATTTTTGGATATCATAAGGCACTGGTATTGTCACATATAATTGGTACGTTGCGGAAACGAATTTCATAATCATTTAAGGTTTGGATCATCCATAAAATTTGTGTGCAACAACTACCAGCCGCAACATACTCAGCTTCCGCGGTGGAAAGCGCAACCGAGATTTGTTTACGACTCGACCATGAGACAAGTGATCGGCCAAGAATTGACATGTACCACTTGTACTCTTTCTATCCATTCGGTCTCCGGCAAAATCGGCATCGGTATATCCTATCAAATCTAATTCCGATTGTTTGCCATACCACAATCCTAAATTTAGAGTGCCTTTGATATATTTAACAATTCTTTTAACGGCTTTCAGATGCAACTCTTTAGGATTGGATTGAAACCTAGCACATAGACATACCGCAAACATAATATCGGGTCTACTAGCGGTTAAATAGAGTACACTACCTATTATAGCTCGGTATTGAGTGATGTCTACGGGTGTGCCGCTTGAATCCGAGTCAAGATTTGCATTGATAGCCATAGGTGTAGGACTCGTCTTGCTCTCGGTCATTTCGAATTTCTTTATCAACTCCTTTGCATACTTGGTTTGACTCATAAATATGCCATCCGAAAGTTGCTTGATTTGGAGCCTCAAGAAGAAATTCAACTCACCCATCATGCTCATTTTAAATTCACTACTCATAAGAGACGAAAAACTCTTCGGCAAGTGTCGCATTAGTTGAACTAAAAATAATATCATTTTACTCCTTGTGAAAAAAAATAATTCCACCATACCATACCTTTTGTTTAATCTCCCAATTTACTATTTTTTTAGCAATTTGAATAATTTAGGGAGATTTGAAGCACAACTTTACGTTAGTTTAGCTTTAGGAATCCAAACAACATTTGAATTGTTGTTTCCTTTCCTAAACCTACACTCTAATGAGGAGTGACCAAGCTTACAGTAATAATTACAAATGTGAAATTCGACTTAGTACCTAAAGCCGGACTCATTTCAAAACGAGTTTGGAAATGACCATTTAACTTTTTAGTTTGATTCCAAGAAGTATTTGAAGATCTATTTGAAAACTTGGATGAAGAATTTTTGTTTTTGCGTGAATCAAATTTATTGTTATGTAGGGAAGTGATTCTTAATGTACTATTTCTTTGGATCCCTCTTTGCAAAACACTTTTATCCTTTAATTCATAAAACCATCCATCCGGTCCCTTAAAGTAGATTTTGTTTGACCCTTGTGGTGTGAATGTATTTTTCGAATTATCATGTGCATTTTTACCCTTGTATTTAATATTATTGTTCCTATACATAAACGCGTGATTTTGTTTTCTAGAACCGTAATTGTTAGCATTTGAGTTTTAAATTTGTTTCCCTTGTGGAATTAATATGCGTCTACCATTGTATTGAATATTATATTTATCCATAAAGTTTTTGCAATTGAAACTATACCTAACTCTATTTTTGTTATTTTTATCTTTTAAATTTTATAGTATTCCCTTTTCTCTTTTAGATTTAAGGAACTTCTGGAATCAAGTGAATGATCCTTCTTATATCCAAAACCCGACTTATCATTTGGATATCGTCGTTTCTCAAACATTCTATCCACTTCATCAAGATTTAAACTAATAAAATTAGTGGATTCAATTGGAGACCTTAGAGCCAAATTTTTGGTTTTCAAATTTTGTACTTTCACTTTTAGAATTTCTATTTCACCTACATGTGATTGACATGTGTTGGTCCTATTTAATTTTTGTAACTCTACAACTTTGGACTCTAAGTCTTTAACCTTAAGATCTAGAATTTTATTTATAATATTTGAAGCTTTTAGATTTCTATTTTGGGATTCTAGAATATCGATTCTTATTATCTGTGTCTTTATTTTATCTATATATGATTGACACTCATGTGGCTTAAGATTAATTGACTCAAATTTGTTTACCTTGGACTCAAGCTCAACAATTTTAGATCTTAACTCTTGAATGATATCATCTTTTCTAAGTGACATCTTATTGGATTCATCAAGAAGGATTCTTAATCTAGTTTTCTCATTATGTGTTTGACCCTTATTCAAAATAATGTTTGAATCAATTATATAATCACATTCTTCACCTCCTTCTTCTTCATCTGTCATTTCAGTTTCTGACTCATAATTATTACTTTCAAGTTCTAGTGTTACCTCTTTAGAGGTTGTTGAGGCTTCACTTGTATCATCCAACTCCATGTTGTCGTCCTCAGATGTGGCAATGTTTGTTAAATCCTCGATTGTATTCTTGTTGGTGATGTTCTTGCTTGTGATAATTGAGTCAATATCCACCATCATCGGTCTTTCATTGTCACTTGCCATCAATGTAAGGTTGAGGTCTTGATCATCCATCTTCGCCTCAATACTATTAATCTGAGTATTTTCTTCATAGCGATTTATTAGATCCTCCTACATTTCGTGGGCACTACTCATATCATCAATTAACATTCCAACAGATTCACTAACACTAGCAATTATATAATTTATTGCATAAAGGTTATCTATCTTTTCAAGTTTGGATTTGACGGTCAATTCATTTTTGTCATAAAATTTTGGTACATACCATTTTTCTACAATATCTCAAACCTCATGAAAGTTTAGGTAGTTGATCATGTTTCTTTTCCAATAACTAAAGTTTTCGGTTGTAAGGCCAAAAATTAGGGGTTCCTTCACAATTCTATTTGGTGCCATTTTTAGATCGATAAAACTCAAATTAAGTGAGTCTTAATTTGAGTAGAACCTGCTCTGATACCACTTTGTTGTTCCTTAGGCACCACTAATTTCGAAAATAAATAAATTATGACAAATAAAATAAAGTAGATGAGTTTAGAGAAATTTGACACAAGGAGTGATAACGGAGTTCGGCTTAAAATGCCTACATCTCCGGGGCGTCGCAACCGCTTCTTGGTGCGCCTTTCTATTACCCAAAAGAGAAATGTTACAATTTGTGAACCGGTGAGCCCTTACAACCAACATGAAGTCACACGGCCAACTAGAATTGAGAACGAAGTCTCTAAGTTTGAAATCTCAAGATGAACACTCAAAGACTCACTCTGACCTAATCTAACTCGAGATTAGTGAAGTGAATTTGAGGTTGTTTAAGAGATATTGAAGTTTATGTTCTCACAATAATGGAGGAACTTGAGCTCACAGAAAATTGCTTTTTTTTTTAAACTTAGGGTCGGCTGAGTTAATGAAGAGGAGAACTCTAAGATTCTATTTATAGTGACAGCTTTCAAATGAGCTATATGTCATAAAACGTTCCAACGTTTTGTAAAACGTAGAAAACGTTTAGTTCAAAAATTCAAATTTCTATGAGAATTCCTAAAACGTTGCCAACGATTAACAAACGTTGCAAGATGTTTTCATCTGGGAATTTATCGATCAAAATGCTATTTTGAAATTTGAGAATTGAATTAAAACGTCTAGACGTTTTGACAAACGTCTACAACGTTTTAGAGCATTTTTTAGCTTTTAATCGATTAATTTCTAGATCTTTTACACAAGATAAAATGTCTGAACGTTTTGTTAACCGTTCAAACGTTTTGTCCCTGTGAATCAACATCAAAGCTGCTTTACCAAATATAATTTTACAATTTAAATTCTTGATAAATAACTTGATGATTTCTTCAGTTCAAGCGCTCTATATTGCAATTCCAATTATCTTGAACCTACATGCTTTCTAAGATAGAGAAAATCGTAAAGTTCAATAATTGTATGTTTTGCAAATTAGTCAAATAGACTAAAAAAGAATTGCTTGAAACAACATATCTGGTCTTGTGGAAGTACCAGGTTCAGAGGCGATGGTTGATATGTGCTGTTCTTGGTGGCTGAAAAAGTTGGATTAGTCGTGATCTGGAAAGCCTTCGGCATAAGCTGAGGTCACATGCGGCATAACTGATGCCGTAGGGGCTGCTTCAATTTGGCTCGGCTGTCTGTCTACGTGCAGCACCGGGATGGCAGTATGCGGCATAGGTGATACTGCACGGACTACAGGCTGCACAAAAATTTTGCTTGCAGGTGGCTTGATTGTCTCCTGATCTGGCGTGTTGACTGCGTATATCATTTCAGGTAGCGCTAGTGCCTGACTAGGTACCTCATATGGCTTGCTCCTGCTTCTAGATCTAATGCGATGCTTCGATCTAACACTTCGTCCTTCTCTTGCTCGTGAAGGGTCTCGAGTATACGTAATGACTTGGTTAGCTTGTTGATGATCCTCCTCTGGTTCCTCAATAGGTTCACCTTCTAGGGTTTGATGATGATCTCTACTTGGTTCCTTGATAGGCTCATCTTTCAAAGTTGTGGCAGGTTTGCTTGGAGAAGGTTAGACGGGGTCCGAACGGATCAAGCCTATTAGCCTATTTTCCATGCAGATGTAAATATGGATGTGTTTACTTTCTTTATGGTATGCGGTGTATACATGACTGTTGTCAATCAAGTACTTTAGTTTGATGCATGAATTACAGTCTACTTCTTTTTCAAGTATGTCTACATTCAAGTATTTTACGAGAGGGGTGACATAAGCGCCTATAGTTATGTCAAGATTTTTACGCTTCTCCTTGGCTTCCTTCTTGAGGTGATCAACAACGAAGAACCCTATGTTGGGTGGCATTGTTGATGAAGTCCCTTCATTTGCGCAAGAAAGATAATGTCTCTATCATCTACCTTTGTGTTAAATTCTCCAGCTGGAAAGATAGAGTTCGTCAAGAGGATGTGAGCAAATCTTAGCGGGGTGTTGAAGATGTAGGTTGAGTCTTTAGGCCTCCTCCCATCTCCTTCTTGTAAAGAGTGTTTCTCCCAAAAGACATACGTCTCCATCTTGGCTCTATGTAACATGTGCCCACCTAAGAGTAGACCTAATGCCAAATTGACCTCGTTTATGGTGAGAGTATAATATCTACTGTTTAGGTTGAAACCTATCCTGTCGCCTTCTTCTTGCAATGCTGCTAAGAATTTCAAGGTGGCTCGTGCGTATGTCGATGTCCATCTCAACTTGTAGGATAATTGCGTGTTTATTGAGTAAATGAAGACGAGGCGAGGATTGATCACGCCTTAATCAGGAATTCCCGGTTTGAGGTGTGACAACAATTATCTATATATTTGTACTATGATTTATTTTCATTTACTTCGAATAAATATTATATATTGACATATTGATTTGTTAATAGCGTTCTAAATGTATAGCTGACATGGCAAATAACATTGATAAACATGTTGTGACTCTATCACGTAAAATTTTGTCACATGATAATTTCCTTTTACATGACGTGACATGACTTGCTAAAAATAGAGAAAAGGAATGTAAAATTTAGTCACACCGTGACATGTCAGCCCATCCGGCGTGTAAAATGTGCTGGATTTATCGGTACAACCGAATTTTGAATTGTTCTTGGAAAAAATAAAAAAAAATGTGAAAACACATAACTATCGTAAAATGAAGAAATAGTGTTGATGTTTTTTTGTCATGGTTTTGATTTTTATAGGATTTGGAATTATTTATTAAAAAATTATAAATATTAAAAATTGTGTAAAAACGTGACATTACAATATGTCATGTGGCCGCATGCCACTATGCGACAACGTGGTATCCTATGACGTGTCAAGACTTATTTTTGAGGTATTTCATTTTAGATTCTCTGCTTTGGAACTAATTTGGGTCCGATGTCCATTGGACTCAAAGTTAGTTCGATGGGTTCGATGACCGTTCGATCTGCTTTAAGATTTGTGCTCACAACTTTTGCGTTTACTTTAAAATTTGTGCGCACGAACTTTAAAGTGGATCGGACGGTCTCGAAATCCATCGAATCCAAATTTGAGTCTGATGGACATCGGATCCAAACTGTTCTCCTCTACTTTAACCTCTGACAATGACAATTTCATAATATTTCATATACGTCACTTTAACCTCTGAATTTCTTTTGTGAGATGCACTAATTAAAGAATAGTCCAATCAAATATCTATAAAAGGAAAATAAAAAACAGAGAATAAAACCCAGTTTGCAAATTATTCCTCAATTAGCAAACTGAGTTTTATTCTCAAGTTGAAGTCTCCCGTGCTTTATTTTTAAGTTGCAAAATTCCAAATCACCGGGTTACCCTCTCAATTTCGGACCATTTATAAAATAAGAAATTCCTGAGAAATATAAAAAATCAAACATGTTGGATATATCGAATTAAACAGATAATGACCTCAGATAAAAATAGGATAATAACCCGAACCTGACCCAGTAAGCTATTATTTGGAATAATAATTGGCATCCCCACTTCTTGATAAGCTTACATATAATCATGATAAAAGAAATAATTATATTTAGTGTTCTAAGTTACACAATTGAAAAAATATTTTTTAATTAGAGTGAGAATTCTTGAAAACACATCCAACTAATATACGAGAGTAATGTCGGTAAAATGTAGAGAATACTGAAATACATATGAACATTAGGTCTTTAAATTAAGTTTTTTTTCTTCTTTTTTTCATTTGGAATCTATTAGAAAATCCTTGTTTCCTTCAGAGAAATAAAAAAGGAGGTTATGAACGTTGGAGTTGTAGTGGTCTTGCAAATTAAAATTTTCATCTACACCATCAACTTCAATGAAAAGCAAGCAAAGCTTTATTTAATGGATCTTTAACAAATAAATGACATTGCTAATTTTCTATTTACTCTGGACAATTTGTGGAGCTTCTTATTTACATCTAGAGACTTTAATTTATATTATTCACCTCTCAACTCTTGAAACTTTTTTATCGGTTATGTAACTAGTCTCATGTTCATTCTAATTATATTATTAAAAAAATCTTAATTTACCTCTAATTAAGAATTATAAAGTCAAAATTCTCTTTACTATTTCTGTGTTTTTACGGTGTTATATTTAAATAAGAAGAATACACATCTTTCTTTAACAATAAATGGTAAATATTAATAAATATATCAGGTCATAAAATATACTTAATTTTATAATTTAGACAGATATGTATTCAAATAGAAAGTATTGACGGGTGCACGTCGATTTTTAGTCAAGAAGAAGGAACTGCTGGTCATAATTTTACAAGAATTAAAAGTATTTTTGACTTTGTAATTTTTAATCAGAGGTAAAACTAAATTTTTTTAATAAGTTAACTAGAATTAATATGAAACTAATTGGATAAGGAATAAATAAGAAAGAGTGGCAAGAAATAAGAGGTGAATAAGATAAATAAGAAACTCCACAAATTGTAGTTTGTGAAGGGTAAATAGAAAATTATCCCAAAAAATGAGTAACTATGCAATTAATTTTTATATAAAATATAAAGGCTAAATCTCAATCTTTTCTACAAAATAATAAAATTTATGGACTTGTTAAAATGAGATTTCCAGTTCTTGTCTCGAACAGTATTGCTGATTTTAGGTAAAAACATATCTGAAAACGAAACACATGACTCTATTATTTCATTAATATGACACCATGCAGGATTCACGTTAGAAGGGAGAAAATGAAAAACACCCTTCATCTATCTATGGCAGTATTATATGGCCTAATACACAGCGAACTGTGTTATTTTGATTAATATAAGAGGAGGTTTAAATGTTTTCATTATGTCTCTATATTTAAAACTATAATAATATAAAATTGAAAATTTAAATGTTAAAATAAAACAGTAAGATATGGCCCATATCATTTTATTTATGCACACGTAAAAAGTCATGATATTTCGATTTTGTGTCGATTATTATCAAGAGTTTGCAAAAATACATTCACGTGAACAAATTTTGGACATTGATTTTTCAACTTAGTAATTCATATAAAATCAAAATAGGAAAATGATGATTTTTTATGTTGACGAAAAGAAAATAATATAGATCACATCTGATTGTTTTATTTTGAAATATAATTTTTAGAATTTTTGTCATTAAAAAATAAAATGCGTAGACATGATAGACACCAAAAAGAGAGTTGAATCTCTCTTAATATAAAATATATTATAACAAAAGTAAGCTTTTGGATTTTTAACGACACACTTGCCATCACATTTGACAAATAATATAAAATAACTAAGTTTGGTTAACTACTGCTGTACTGCTACGCAGATGACTACATGGAGAAGTGACACAAGATACAACGAGCACCAAAACTCCAAAAGGCAAAGATGATTAGG
Source organism: Carex myosuroides (assembly GCA_028015225.1). NCBI lineage: Eukaryota > Viridiplantae > Streptophyta > Magnoliopsida > Poales > Cyperaceae > Carex > Carex myosuroides. The sequence goes on along the minus strand of CM051475.1, from coordinate 11,005,622 downwards.
TTAGTTGTGGTTTGTGATGCCATCAAGCTACCAACCTCCAACTACCTTGTCTCAATTCTCATCTCATCTGATGTGCCTTTCCAAATGTTTCCCAATCCAAACTAATGGCATTATTTTTAGCACAAGTGGGGCACCACAAAATGTATGAAGGTTGGCGCTTGGAAATGGACCCCCCATTGATTGATTGATTTGGGGAAGAGAATAGGTCACCTTACCTAAAAGTGGCACATTTTGGATTTTGTCTCCCCCACCATTTGTTTGCGTTATATCCGTCTTAGCTGTTCTTGTTATGTGATTGCACTGGACACCATTATTTATTTTGTATTATTTCATAAATAAAATAAAATAATCTATTTATATACGAACCAGTGAAACTGAATTTTAAATCAATTTTGAGAAACATATGCATAACACAGATTAGGGCTGGGCAAAATTGCTCGAACTCGTAACTCGCTCATTTACAGCTCGTTTTAACTCGCTCATTTACAACTCGAGTTAGTTCCAACTCGAGTTGGCTGACTCGTTTAATAAATGAGCTGAGTTTGAGCTGACCTCAACTCGCTCATTTATAACTCGAGTTACATAAAGTTACACAGTCTTGGACACAAAAAATCCCAAAATAACCAAAACCAAACCCAAACTCGGCACAAACTCGGCTCAAACTCGTTTATAACTTGTGTTGTATTGATTTAACTGGTTAAACGAGTTTATAAACGAGTTGTGAGCCAACTCGAGTTGATAACGAGTTGAGTTCGAGTTGGCTCTACAACTCGTTATTACCATCCCAACTCGAGTTGACTCGCTCATTTATTTAATGAGCTGAGTTCGAGTTGGGGGTAACTCGCTCAAACTCGGCTCAGTTACAGCCCTAACACAGATGGTAATATGGGAATTTTAAATCAATTTTGAGAAAAATATTATTTCTGTTGGAGAGAGGAGTCAAGTAGGTTTTGAAAAATAAGTAACACCAGAAAATTATTATAGTATAAACATGTACATATGTACATATTGCTTACACAGTAGAAAAAATCCGGTGCAAGAAAAAATCCAGTGCAAAAAAAAAAAAAAAAACCGGTGTAAGAAGAAAATCAGAAAATTACTTGCATCGTAGAAATGTTTTAGTGAAAGTAGTATCCTCAAGATTACACCGTAATAATTTTCATGTGTTATCTATTTTTCGAAAACCTATATAATTCTTTTCCTTTCCAGTAGATAATATTTTATTTCTAAATTAAAAAATCCAATAATATGCATCACATTTCTTTAAAACATGCATATTCAATTTCGCAAAAAAGCATCTTCACAAAAAAAGAAAGAAAGAAAATAATTACTGCATTATTTAATTATAATCGAGTGACTTTCTGGTAATACGACAACACTCTGCAATGAATAATGACAAGATAACGTCTCAATTTAATAATATATTTTTTTGTTGTTGGAAGCATTTTTTTAAAACATGACATGTCGACAAAAAGTATAAATACAGAGCTAGAACGTAGGATAGGATGGGTATTTCCTAACTCTTGTTGACTCACAATAATAGTTTATACAATTATTTTTGACTCATAATTTTCTAAATATTTTTCCCGTTAGATAGCAAGTGCCCCCTCGTTAATACGTGGTTTCGCCACTAAAAAAATGTCAATTTTATTTATCTCAATTTTTTATTAGTTAACAACCGAATTGCGAGTATAATTATTTATAGAAGAGAGTTCAAATGTCTCATGTCTTTTATGTTTTAATCATGTTTTATATTTATATCTTTGTTTTCAAAGTTCAAATAGTTATTATACTGAACATGATCTTCATATTAAAATGTGTTTGGAGACCAACTTTTATATTATTTGAATTTTTTTATTTTTTAGATAGGTACAAAATCGGCATTTTTCAGAAGATTCTAGACCATCCAAAAACAGTAATTTTGTATCGATCTAAAAAAATAGTATAATTCTTTTAAAAGATAAACTTTAGACTCTAAGCACATTTTAATACAGAGATCATGATGAACGAACGGTTGGAATCGGAGGCGGATGCAATAATAACAAATGGAGATCAATTGACCCCTATTTTATTTCTAAATTTTTATATTAATATGTGATTTTCTATATAGTTTGGAATAAAATGCAATAAATTTGTATAATTAACTCCCATTCATAATATATAAAAATTGTATATAATTGATCTCCATTCACGTTTGATTCCCATAATTTGAAGATCTAGCTCCGCCCTTGATTCGGATCGATTGTTTGAACTTTGTAAACGTACAATACAAAAAACTTCAGATATATATAAATGGAGAGTCCTAATTGATGGTGACTAAAGTACAAAGATTAATAAGAAGCCAAAACTGAGGCAAGAGATGAAACCACGTTACCATGGAATCAACTTACACTGAAAATCGATTGGAAATGTAAAAGTTGTCATGACCCACCTCTTAACTGATTCCGGCCCAACTGAAAATGTCATGTTCTCTCAAAAGCTATTTGACATCAACCAAGCACTTCCAAATGGAAACATCAAAAGTTAGGCATGCCATTCTCTGCCTAATTAAACACGGAACTGGCGTGATATATATATATATATATATATAGAGAGAGAGAGAGATAGAGAGAGAATGGCTAATATACAAACGTTTGTTTCTGGACTCAGAAACAAACGATTCGGTTCTCTAATTTTTAAAGTCCAAACAGCGAATGGTGAGTTTGTTCCTGAGTCCAAGAACAAACGTTTGTATATTAGCCATTCTCTCTCTCTCTCTCTCTATATATATATATATATATATATATATATATATATATATATATATATTAGATGGGCTATGGTGAGTTGCGAAGTAAGGATCTTGTTTTACTTCACGCTCATATCTCCGTATTTAAAGACCAAACAATTGATCTGAACCGCTCAACAAGATATCCATATTGAAATGTGCTTGGAGACCAAATTTTACATTTTTTGGAAATTTTTTACTATTTTTTTAAAACATTTCAAAATCACTATTTTTTATGGTCCGGAACCATTCAAAAAGAGCAGTTTTCTACCTATCTAAAAAAATAGTAGTTGCCCAGCTCTGAGTCCAGTCAATCTCAAATGTAGTTTTGAGTAGTTGCCCTACTCTGAATTCAGTCAATCTCAAATGCAGCTCTAAAAAATAAATTTGCGTAGGCACAAGGCATTTTATTTAAAAATTAAGTCAGGCACAACCCAATCGTGATGTGATTAGCCATTTAAAATGGATTCGATTGCTAATCTTGATTTGATTAGAAAGTTTGAGGGTTAGTTTCAATCTAATGGGTTTGAACCCAATTCGATTAGCTATTTAAATTTGATTCGGTAATTTCTTGTCTTACCATGATCAGAATCCTGCATCCGCCTCTAATTGTAACATCATCAAAGAAAAAAAATATTATATACACAAATATGCACATTGTTGGTGATGCAGTAGAAAAATGATTATGACAAGAGAGATGAAATGATGATAATGATAAAAATAATAAGTACTATGGCAATAATAATACATTATATTTTATGATCATGTTTGGTTGTGGCATAAGTCATTAAATAAGTATCTTATTTTGCACTTATGCTGTTAAACATGAATAAAGTATGATGTAATAGTATAGCATAAGAAATCACTTATGTCGTCATAAATTAATCCACCTATTTAGGTTGCATAATTTATGACGCGCCTCTCCTCTTAAATTAACTCACCTATTCAGCCCATGACTTAACTAATTACTCACAACTTAATAAAAATATCTTTTACAGTCATTTAGAATAAACAACTTATGTCATTATAACTTTTAACCCACAACTAAACATGGCCTATAAGAGTAAGAGTGATAAATTTTCTTAGTGACGCCAATCTTTGAGGGCTTTGATCCGTTGGTGTAACATCAACACGTCAAATTGACTTGCTATTCAGATTAACAAATTAAAAACCACACTCAATAAAATTTCGAACAATTGTATATCAATTTATTAACATTATAAAGTAAAGCATACAACAATGTCTATTTTTTAAGAAAAAAAATCAAACATTTTTTGTCGTTGATATTCATCAGTCCAATTAAATTGCTTCTTTAATTCATTATTAATATCGAATGACTTCCAAAAATTTCAATTATCTCATTTAAAAATAACATGTGTATGGTGCATCTAAGATGAAATATAACTCTTAGAACTATACTATTCCTTTTATGTTCATTTGTAAGAATTACTGCACAGTTGATCGTATTGTTCTCATTATATATATCTTTAGAATTAAAATAATTTTTATGTCCAAATTTTTTAATATACATTTTTTATAGAAACTTTTTCTCAATTTAAATTTCACAATTTTTATTCAATATTTGTTTCCTCGAGATGAAGCTGCAATTTCCATACACAGCCAAAAAAAAAAAAGCTTGTAGTATTCATAAAATATCAGCGATGCAGTGACTCGCTACAGAATGGAGCACATACTCGAAGGTTACAAAGGAACAAGACGCGTTAATTAGTCGGTTTAGAAGGGATATAGCTAGAGTGGAAAAAAACATGCCGTGACTAACACGTTGTGATTTTGGTCTCATGCCGTGCCGTGCCGTGACCAAGTTAATTTTTCACGTGTCGTGCCGTGATCAAAATGTCAAGGGGTGGACACAGGACACGAATGGTCACGCCACGTGAGTCACGCCGTGCCTAACGTGCCGTGACCATACGTGACTCGCGTGACCATTTAATCATAATTTATGTTAGTTTATTCAAGATTCACCATTAAATTAATATTTAATGGTCCTAATTACACGTGACTCGCGTAATTACGTGACGTGCCGTGCCGTGACTAAATCTTTCACGTGCCGTGCCGTGCCAAAGTTTCAAAAGATGAGCACGGCACGCGAATGGTCACGGCACGGGACACGCGAGTCACGGCATGTGATTGACACGCATACCGTGCCGTAACCGTGCCGTTCTGTGACAGAGCCGGCTCCGCCGTGCCATTTTTCCCACTCTAGATATAGCATTGAATTGGATAAGGTTATTGGAAGGTACAACAAAAGAATTGCTGATCGTGCTTCTTTTGATCATTAATGGTTCAACCATCAAGTAATAGTTCATTGGAAAATGACATCCACCGTCCATACATTTTCTTCTAAATATTAATATTTTAGGTCCTCTACGCGTTTTAGAAAATATTACTATTTCAGCTCTCCGATCAAACTGTGATTACTGATAATAAAGTTGACATTAAATATATGTTAATTAATTTTCTTAGGTCCGATGCCCATCAGATCTATTTTTAGGTTCAACGAGCATGATGACCGTCCGATCTAATTTAATATTTGTGCGCACGAAAATTGAAACACACACACACGAAGTTTAAAGCGTTCCACACGAATCTTAAAGCAAATCGACAGTGATTAAACCCATCGAACCAAAGTAGGTCCGATACCCATCGGACCTACTCTCAAGTGCTAAAATAATAGCCTTTATTTTTTAAATGGCAGAAAAATAATTACAATTGTAGATAAAAGTGATTATCTTTTATATAAGGAAAATATATCACAAACTTTGAATGCAATTTATTCCTTTCCATATACGAGAAAGAAACTCACTAAAATATTATTTTATTAATAAAATAATGTTATTACATTTTTCAATATTAAATTTTAGCCATATGATATATGTTAAGAGGTGATGTACATACAAATTTGGATGTGCGTTAGAATTGTCCAATCTTTATAGGATAGTTCCAGCCGAAATTTTTATTTATAACATTTTAACAAAATAAATTAATAAAATAACCATCGTTTCTGGTCAATTCTAAATCTAACACGGCCGCAGAATGTCGGAGCGGACCCCCATATGAGTCCGCAGAATGCAGGAGCGGACCCGGGTCCGCACTATGCCGGAGCGGCCCCTGTTTTTTTTTTTTTTTAATCTGATTCTGAAGTTGATTATGATTTTGTTTTGGAAATTTTTATCAAAAATGTAAAGTTTGTACTGGAAGTTGTGTGTAATTACTTATGTTTGAAATGTCGTTTAATCTGAAATTGTTGTTCGTCGTTTGTTTGATCAAAAGAAACATTACAATAGAAAGCCATATAAAGAAGCATACAATAGAATAATGTTAATGTTATCGGAAATTACAAATACGTCTAATTAACCGAAAATAAACAACATTTCTACGAGTACAATTAAAAAAGCAACATTAACTCTCAATCTCGTGCAGCTCGATCAGCTCTGTTTTGTCTTTCTTGTGTATCTCGGCCGGCTTGGTGTCCTCTTCTCCTATTATGTAGAACGTCCATCCACATCGGAATTCTGTCGTGCTGTCTTCTGCCCACAGCAATATTTTTTTTCTCTGGAACAAGGACCGGGCCATCGTGTTGAGGCCATTTTGACTGATTTCTATAGACATGCCATTGTGCGCTCCATGTGTTGATCAGTGTATGGATGTGATAGTAGTGACTTACAAATACGCCAAGGTCGATGCCTCGGAGACGACACACGGACAGAACATGAGAGCACGGTATTCTCTCCAATTGAGGCTTCTGGCACGTGCAAGTTACCGTGTGATCATCCCCGATTATCACCGTGTATTTGTAATTGGCCTTGGTAAACCGACCAGAATCGTCAGGTATGAAAGCGTGAACTCTCTCCTGTGTGGAGGTTACCTCGAACTCGTTGTTGTTTCCAAAGCCCCCCAGCGTCTTCATTTTATCGGACCTCTCGAACCGTTTGTTGATCAGCTACGAAAAATTAAAAAATAATGAAGAAGTCAGATTTTTTTAACAAAGTTCATTAAATTAAAAATTATGAAGAAATAACTACAAATAAAAGTACCTAATGCACACGACACGAGAATTTTTGACCTTGACTGACTTCCCATTCTGCTTTGGCCCTCTTTTGCGCAAACCATGTCATACATTTGTAAAATGTGTCTTCAATTATTACTGCAACCGGTAGCCTACGAGAGGACTTGAAGACCTTATTAAGCGATTCGGACCCGTTTGTAGTCATGATGCCCCAACGGTAACCACCGTCCAGTGCTTGGAATATCTTCCATGGTTTGGGGCACTCGTTCTCATCTTGATCCAAATATTTACCCACCCCGTCCAGCCAATTGAGGGCAATGTCACATGCCTGCCCCATTGCTTGCATTCCTTGCTCGTACCTCCTCATTTTCCTCTTAGCCACACATATTCTAAAAAAACGGATTGCCTTATCACTGCAACCGTTCTTCTGCATGTTCTCGGCTATGTGAGTAGCACAAAGACGGTGAACACATTGATCCTCATCCTCCTCGTTCCACCCCATATCATCTTGTCTGAACACCTTTTTGATACCCTTTCCCCTATCAGTGATGACACACATGAATCTGGAGCGGATTACATTACGGTGCAACCATTTCATGAACCATGCACAATCGTCATAACTCTCTGATTCTACCAGTGAAAAAGCCAACGGGAGGAGCTGATTTTCAGCATCGTACCCGGTTGCAATCAACAGCTTGCCTATGGTTAAAACCCATTTTGTAAGAGCTGAAATCAACTAAAATAAATAAAGTGAAAACAACCAATTACCTTTATACCGGCCTGACAGGAAACATGCATCAACTGTGATGACCGGTCTGATATGTTGAAAAGCAGCTATGCACGGTCCAAATGCCCAAGCCGCCCTATGAAAATACCTCCATGGTCCAGGTTCACCAGTGGGATATGAGGTCACCTCAAACAATGTTTCTGTCAAAAAATTTAAAAAAATAAGTTCAATTTTTGATTGATAATGAAATAACATAAAAATTGAAGGAACAATGTAGTACCTGGGTTGCTTCTTTTGATTGCCTCCAACAATGGAACTACAAGAGCGTATGACCCCTCCCAACTGCCAAATTGACGGGCTATTGCCAACTCACGGCCACGCCATAGTTTGTTGTACGCCGGTATCTGACCGTTGTACCTTTCAGCAACAGCAATTCGGACAGCCTGAATACTCAAGTCGACATCGTTCCTCATGTGAGCGGATATACACTCGGCAACCATAGCAGCTGACAACTGGGAGTGATCTGTTCTTGTCGCATCCGCGTGGCATGAATGTTGTGTTGGGCACTTGGAGACACGCCATTGTGTTCCATAACCGGTGGCCCTTGCGAGTATGTACCACCCACAGTAACTGTCCTTGCACTTGAACCTCATTCTTGTGCGGTCACTGTGCGTAGGTTTTACCTCTTTGTTGCAAAGGATGTGAAACCTGGCAATTGCGCTCTTCATTTCCTCTTTTGAGTCATATGTTTGTCCCTCGGACAATTCATTCTCATACTCTGCCCTACTTCCAAACAAACCCGAATTGGCTTCCATAAACCCTGATGTGTCGTTGAAAGCATTAATCGGGTGCTGAAACCCGCGATCCATTATCCGAAACCCGCGATCCATCTTGAATTTCCTTGATAGTCCGAGCGCAAGCCCGGTATCTTCCTGGTCAGAATAATCGCTCATACCCTCAGGATCAACGGGACCCCAATTTTCCTCTGCCTCTAGTATTTCCGGATCCACTTCTTCATCGGATTCATCCGGATCACAAGTTTGACCCCAATGAGCGGTCCGACTAGATGAAGGCTGGTCCCTCTGAACTGGGGCCCGACGGGAGGGTCGGTCCATCTGAACTGGGGCCCGACTACTGGACGGTTGGTCAATTTGGACAGGGGACGGACTAGAGCCGGATGAGTTACCCCGACTACGACCCTGGATTAACCTCATAACTGGGTTCGAACGCCGGGCTCTGGTAACCTCCACATATAGGTCAATTATCTTGTATGCACCCCCAGAAAAACTCATGGTTTGGTTGTACAATACCTGCCAGACTCCCTCATTCTGAACTGGAAATAGTTGGAACCAGGTTTGTGCCGAACTAGTCGGCATGCTAATTTTGGCATCAATTTTGAGGTCATACTGACCCTGATCCAACCCCAAATTCTGACTTATACTTGATTTAAGTCCCAAATAATCAGTACCCGGCAATACCGGGATCACAGTAACAGGTCCAATACTATAGTAAACCCCGTTAGGACCTGTTAAAACATCCCCACCAGTGTAGATGGATACCATAAGAGCCATTTTTCCAATTCAATACAGAAAAAACCTACAATTAAAAATTAACTAAATTAATTATTCTAATTAAATTATTGCTAATTTAATTATTGCTAAATTAATTATTCTAATTAAATTATTAATCTACTGAAATAAAAATAAAAATTTAAAAGAAGAGAGAAAAAACTTACAGATCAGAGAGCTAACTCAGGAGAGAGAAGGTGTGAGAGTGTGGAATGAAATTTCTCTGTCATTTTTGGGATATAAAGAACAGGGTCCGCTCCGGCATTCTGCGGACCCGGGTCCGCTCCGGCATACTGCGGCCCCATATAGGGGTCCGCTCCGGCATTCTGCGGCCTCCCTCATATGGGTCCGCTCCGGTATTCTGCGGCCGTGTTAGATTTAGAATTGACCAGAAACGATGGTTATTTTATTAATTTATTTTGTTAAAATGTTATAAATAAAAATTTCGGTAGTTCCAGCGAACATTACGGTGAAATGTTCATTTTTAAAGATCTGTTTGATACTTTTAAAGATCTTGTGTAAAATACAAAACTAAAATTACGGTGAAATGTTCATTTTTAAAATACAAAACTATGAGTCAGTGTTTTTATTTTCAAAATTCAAACAGTTGATTTGAACCGTTTAACATGATCTCCATATAAAAATGTACTTGTAGAAGAAATTTACATTTTTTATAATTGTTTTACTATTTTTTAGAGAGGTTGAAAATCACTTGATCTAAAGATTTTAGACCATTCAAAGGAGTGAGTTTCTACCCATCTAATAAAATAAAATTGTAAAATATAGTTTGCAAGCACATTTTCAAATGAAGATCATGTTAAACGGTTTAGATCAACTGTTTGAACTTTGAAAATGAAAATATTGATCCATAGTTAGGACCAATATGCGCTATGCTATGCATAGTATCATAGCCTCACCACATGCCTCGTGTTCTTATGCTCACCAAGCTCTTAGGGTGTTCTTGCACTCACCAAGTCTTTTGTGAATTTAACTTCAAAACCTATCGGGTTTGAAGATGAATTCAAACTATTAAAATCGATCTACTTCACAAGCGATGTATATACATGTCAAATTTATATAATTTCAAATTAATTTAATATAAATTCAAACAGTGAAAAAATATTGAAAAATGAGCACAATAAAATTAACTTATGAATTTTTTTTTACCGCTTGAATTTGTACTAAATTAAGTCGGATTTTATATATAATTTAAATTAAGTCGGATTTTTTTTTACCGCTTGAATTTGTTAGGTTTATCTTACCGCTTGAATTTGTACTAAATTAACTTCTAATTTTATATATAATTTAAAGATTAGGTTCAAATGCCTCGTGTATTTTATGTCTCAATCATGTCTTACATCTTTATCTCTGTTTTAAAAGTCCAAACAATCGATCCAAACGCTCAATATGGTCTCCATATTAAAATGTTCCTGGAGACCAAATTTTATATATTTTGAAAAAAAATACTATTTTTTTAGATAAGTACAAAATCACTATTTAAAAAAAAATTAGGATTTTTGCTTCAATAAAATAATTGTAGCTCAGATTAGCAATATAACGTCAATAAAATTGCTTGAGAAAAAAGAAAAGAGAGAAGAAGATAAACCTAACAAATAGATTCACTATATAGGTAAACCTAACTACATTCTTTGGTTCCTCATGCTTCCCTTATTAAAATCTAGCTAGGAAGGTGCTGCCTAATCAAAAAGCTAAGTACCTATAAACCCATAAAACCTACCAAAGCGTGTGTACAGTACTCTCCATTGTGTCGACCAACTTGCCTACCTGCACTTAAATTCTGTACCCTATGGTTCCTTTTTCCAATTAATTCTCGTACAAATTAAAGCGGGGTGCCGCTTGTACAACTGTTGTCAATATTCAGTTAATCAATTAATCATGCCGTGTCAAACGGGAAATAAATTAAACATATGTAATAGGCATTCATTTGTAGTTTAATTAGGTCTCGCTCATATTCGACTCGAATTTGGTAACAATTTAACTTGTTCAGTTAGATTTTTTTTTACTAGATAAAATTCTAATTTGGATTTAAAATTATTTGATTGATTCGTTTGATCCTGACTTGAACATAGCTCGAAATACAATTTTGTTACTCAATTTCAAATATCTAACAAGTAATAAAGCACAGAATGTTCATTTTATAGTTTTAAAGTTTTATTATTAGATCATCATAACATTACTACTTAAATAATTTTTATGTAATAAATAATGACAATTAATTATATATTTTGCACTTTGTTGACTATAAAATAACATAAGTACAAAAAAAGTTAATAATCAAAGCTCGTGTAGAGTTTTGTGCTAAACTTAATTTCGAATCAGTTATAATTCAATAGCTCGATAGATAGATTTTCAACTAAAATTTTTTTCTACTTGACTTATAAACAAATCCAACAAAAATTAAAATCAGTTCGTTCCAGTTCAATCCATTTGCAGCCTACTTCTTTCAGACTTCTGATCATAGGCTAGATACGCGTTGATTAATACCATGAGAATCTATCATCACAATACACACTACCATATTAGCACTTTCTTCTCAAACTATCCTTCGTTTTTGAATTAAAAAACCGAATTTTTTAGGTCACTATTTGAAAAAGAAATAGAGTTGACATAGATTTGAAAAAAAATAAAAAAAAATTTACCAGGTAAGTAGATACTGTTTGTGCACGGCCCAAAAATTTGATAATGTATGCATGTTACAAGAGTGTCACCATTTGAGTGTTGTGTAGATATTATTTGTTCAACGGATAATATTAAAATATTTTCCAAATCCATATCAACTCCGTGTATTTATATTTTTGAAATGGTAACTAAAAAAGCGGATTAAAAAACATTTGCATTATGCTGCCAAAAAGAAAATGCACATGTAATATAGGTAGTCTGACAAAGTTAGAATGATCCGAACCCAACAGAGAGATCATTTGAACTGAATGTACTTTCTGGAAGATCAAGATTCAAGCATGGTGCATGGGGAATTGGAGATCTCCGGTATGGTCTTGTACTCTGACCAACTGGAGAGGACCCCACTACCCACACATAACATTATAACAAACAACACACTCACTTTTAAGTTAGGCTACTCCATACTTGTATGATATTCAAGGGGAGTCCTGATCGGCTGATCTTATCTGAAACTTTCGTCTCATATTAGAATGTGTCTAAATCAGATAATTTTTCACAAGTTTGGATAGTGTTGGCAAGGTATATAACTTCCAACAGTTGTTCGGTAAGATCTAACAGTCCGATTTGTTGTCATCACAATTATAGTACTGGATGCAATTCACCTGCTCGTCTCTCTAACCTAATGATATATGTTGGTCACAAAGAGGGAGGTAGAATTTTAATTTATGGGAACCATTATACACATTAAGAATCTTTAGTAAATGTATATATAACAGTTTTAATTAATAAGGGTCAATATATAAGCACATAAAGATTTTAGATAAATTAATTTACAAGAATTTGTGAGCGTAAAAGTATTTAACAGCTCGGTAATTAACTTCACGGATATTTTCGTCAATAATAGCGATGTCTTCAGAAATAATAATTTTTGTCGGCTTATCTTCGACAATAATTATTTTTTACCCTCACAAATATTCTCATATATTGAAGTTAAGAGATTAGATAATTTAAATTATCTTATCCCCACCTTCAACATATGATAATCCAATTTAACATGTACATGTAATAATTTTATCTTTAATATGATAATCTATACTTATAGTATAAGTTTAAAAGATTTGTATATTAAATGGGTTAATTGACCCAATTTAGCAAATGTATATTCGTCCTTGGTTGGTCACTCTTCATTTGTACGGATATTGTTAGGTTATGACCGGAATGAAAATTTTAAAAATTCAATATAATTTAATATAAAAAATTCAATAAATGAAATCAATGAAGGACTTTGGACAAAACATTATTCAAAGTTGATTCTAAACCGTTCAATTGGTATTAAAATTCACTTCAAAATTCACGGAATCATTCAAAATTTTTTTTTTTTTGAAAGGCTGATAGCGGCTATCAGTTTAATACATCCAGATTTCTTAATACATCAGTTTGCAAATATTGATGCCTACAAATATCCTGAGCTACTGAAAGGAAAAGTAAAACACTTAGCAATATCTTTGCCACAACTGAATTTCTCTCCGAGCTCGATGAGCCACTGTGATCGGGTCGCTTCCTTTTCCTTCAAATATGTGACTGTTTCGGTTTCTCCAGATGAACCAGCAGCCTGCAAAGAAAAGAACTCTCCATCTGCTTCTCATCTCCTTGTTTTGGCATGCTCTGGCATTGTTTGACAGTACTTCTTGTAGAGTATCTCCGCTATGCCTTAATGCTAGTCCCGTCAGTGAGTATAGCGTGTGCCAGAAAATGGATGCGAACCGGCATCTGAGGAACAGGTGGGAAGAGGTTTCTAGGGGACCAGGTTGGCAAAGGACACAGCCTGGCTCGCAGTGGAGCCCCCTTCGAACCATTCTGTCGTGTGTAAGAAGCTTATCCTGTGTGGACAGGAACGCAAAGACGCGGACTGTGGGGGGCATTTTGAGATTCCAAACGAACCTAAATCTGCATTTAGTTTTCCCTCCCGATATCATGATCTGATAAAACGATTTGGCTGTGTATTCGGTGGTATTATTCCATCTCCACCGTAATTCATCTACCGAGGCATCATTGAGTAGACTATCCTCATGTAAGCCGTGCTGGATTGCCTTTTGTAATGACCAGTTACGGGTTGCCGGCGTCGGTCTTTGCTGGTTGGCCAGTACTTGTTGTGACCATGAATCAAACCAATACGATATCCGTGTCCCCGGGCCGATCTGCCACATGGTGCTCCAATCAAACAAAGGTCTCAATTTCAGAAGCTGCATCCAGAAGAAGGACCCAGTTCGCATCCAAATTCTATGTTGTATATGGGATTTTGTAGTAGACCTGATGGCAGTGGCTGTTTCAGTCCAAAGCGAGTTGGGGTGCCGGTACAATCTCCACCACCATCGCAAGAGGAGTGAGTAGTTTCTAATGGAGAGATTGGCCACTCCCATGCCGCCATTTACCTTTGGAAGGCAAACCTGCGGCCATTCGAGAAGCGAGATTCCTTTTTTGTTTTCGGTCTGTCCCCATAAGAATCGGCGCCGGATTCTATCTAATCTATTGAGAACCCACTTTGGCAATAGGAAGGATGACATGAAATAGATGGGGATAGAGCTCATAACCGAGTTAATCAGTTGAAGGCGACCTCCTCTTGACATCAACCTACTCTTCCAACCTTCAAATTTGGCTTCGACTCGTTCAATCAACGGCATGTACTGGGCCCTGGTTGGTCGCTTAACGGTCAGCGGCAGTCCCAAATACGTAATGGGAAATTGCGTCTTTACGCAGCCAAATACCGCATTAATGAGTGATATGCGATCTTGAGACAGGTTGATCGGGATCCAAGAACTCTTGTGGAAGTTAATGTTCAGACCCGAGATTGAGGCAAATAGCCTCAGGATCAGCTTCAGGGAGATCACTGTAGTGTTATCCGAACTAGAGATAAAGATTGTATCATCAGCGTATTGATGGATGACGATTGCTTTTCGCAACTTGGAAGAGATCCGGGTTTGAACTGAGCTATTGACTACCTGTACCATCTTCTCAAGCACGTCAACGGCTATGTCGAACAACATAGGCGATAACGGGTCCCCCTGCCGTAAGCCTTGTTTGTGTGAGAAAAATTCAGATTCTTTCCCGTTGAGCACGACTCTAGAAGTAGCCGTAGTCAGCAGGTTGGTTACCCAAGCCACCCACTTGTCCGGGAAACCTCTGGCTATCATAACCTCCCGCAAGAATGACCAGTTAATCGAATCGAAGGCCTTCTTAAAATCAATTTTGAGAAAGCAAGCTGATGTACCGGTCGTTGTGATATGTTGGAGCATCTCCCTTGTTGAGTTAAAATTTTCAGTTATTTGTCGTCCCCGAATGAAAGCCGTCTGATTTGTCGAGATCAGTTCGGGTAGTAGGACTCGTAGCCGGTTTGCTAGGATCTTAGAGATTAACTTTGGGATCACATTAATTACACTGATTGGTCTATAATCCCCCACTGTTTCCGGGTTTTCTTTTTTTGAAATCATGATGATGTTTGCTTGATTCACCATCTTTAGATTGAGGGTCTGATCATGAAATCCTTTTACTATCGAGATTAGGTCATCTTTGAGTAAAGGCCATTGGTTTTGGAGAAGTTCATTCGGTATGCCATCGGGGCCCGACGCCTTATTTCTTGCCAATTCTTTTACTGCTGTTTCAATTTCCATGTCAGTGAAAGGATTTTGTAATGAGGTTAAATCCGGGTTTGTCGGGTATAGCGCATGGGCATCGAATTGAAGAGGCGTTTTTTGCACTCCAAGCAGGCCCTCCATTTGAGTTTTGAAGATTGAATGGATACGGTTTTCATCAGTGACCAATTCGGATTGGTGCTGAACTGCAGTGACCTTATTTCGCCGATGCCTCGCCGAAGCTACCGCATGGAAGTAGCGGATATTTTTGTCCCCCGCTTTTAACCACTTACATCTCGACCTATGGTGCCACCTAGCCTCGGTAATGCAGGCCAAGTAGTATGCTCTTTCCTTCACCTTTATCCGGAACGACCGTTCGTATCTTGCAAGGCTTCTTCGCTCTTCAATTTGGTCAAAAAACATCAAGGTTTGTCGGCAGCACTGTAGCTGTTTGTCTATTTCATCGAAATTCGTGCAGTGCCAATCTCGGAGTTTAGCGTGAGTGATGGCGCAGTTAGTGGTGAACCTTTGAAGTGGGGGGAGGTTTCGGTTGCCAGTATTCCAAACACCTTGGATAATCTCAATTGCTTTCGGATTTGATAGCCAGAACAATTCCATGCGGTATTGGCGCCGCGGTGTAGGCCCATTTGCACAGGTTAGAAGCAATGGAGCATGATCCGATACTAGGATTTCCAAAGCCTGCAAAGAGATTGAAGCAAACACTAGAGAGATTTCAGGGGCTGCAAATATTCTGTCAATTTTTGAGTGGGTCGGATCCGGGCGGTTATTACACCATGTAAATTTTCGGTTTGGCAAAGGTATGTCTATGAGCTGCAGTTCTCGAATCAAGTCATTAATTAATGACATGAGAAGAAAGCTTCTTTGGTTACCGGAGCGGTCGATCAGCCAACGGACTAGATTGAAGTCCCCCCTAGTATCCACGGGTGTGTAACCAGGGAAGCAATGGTTCGGAGCTCGCGAATGAAATTTGGTTTGAGTTCGTCTGTAGAGGGCCCATAAACATTGGTGACTAGCAGTATAGCACCCGAATGGGTCTGCCTTAGTACTGCCGAAATTGAGTTCCTTGTAACCCAAGAATTAAGAAGATTGAAGCAATGCTTCCAAGCAATGAGGAGGCCTCCTGCCGAATTATTGGCATGTAAGACAAGACAATTCCTATTAAAGAAAGAGGGAAGAGTCCGCGAATAAAAATTCAAATTATTTTCATTCAATTTCGTCTCTTGCATCATTACAATATCGCACCGTGAATGTCGAATCACATTTCTGACTACCTCGCATTTATGCGAACTACCAAGCCCCCTTACATTCCAGGAGAGGAGTTTGAATTTAGATAATTTTTCTGACATTTAAAAACGAAATGAACAGCTACATCCACCATAAAAAACCCGAATCCATTAACTGGCTTCCTCCTCAGAGGAGAGCTCGTCTTCTGAAGATAACTCGAACCTTGCCAGGTCCGGGTCCTCCTCTCCTGCACCTGATGCCGAGGTGGAGGCCATATTCGCCTGAGCTCGCCTATTTTCATTATCGGCTTTGATTACCGCCTCTATGTCCTCATTTTGCAAACCGCACCCTGCTGCTAATTGAGCTAGGTGTCCATAATCCACCCGAACCTCAAAGAATCCATCTGGGTTGAGGGAAATGTCGGCCCCAGCTGTTGGTTTGCCTCTGGCGCCGGGCCTCTTCGCCAGGCGGGGAATTGGGCCTTGAGCTTTTTTCCTTTTGTGGGCTGTCATAACCCTTTTGGTATTCTGGGCATTGATGATTGGTTTTTTCTGAGCAGGCCGAACCCATTTGTAGCGAGAGTTGATTGGGCCTTGATTCCGGGCCGGACCCTTGTTTTTTGCTTGAAAGGAGAAGTCTTGATGAGCTGTGGCTGCTACGTGTCTCCCAGCCGAGATTGCGGCCGATATGGTATCGGGGGTTGCATCAGAAGTGGCCTGCACTGTGGCAGTATCAGTTTTGGATTTTTCGACCGTTTTAGGAAGAAGGTTCCGATCTTTTGGCGCATGGTCCTTGCTGGCCGATCCTAGTATGACAGGTGGCGAGTTATTTGTAGAGGTTTGGCATCTTTGAAGGATCCTCTGTGGTTGTATGCGATGTGATTGTGGTTGTGCCGGGTTTATGGGAAGAGGGTTACGACTCGATTTGTGAGTGAAAGGTTTTGCGTGGGGCGCAGGGAACCGTGGGTCTGCATTGGGAGCCGTTGCTTCGCTCACCATAGGGGGTAGTGCCAATGTGCTGTGTTGCTGCTCTGTGTGGCATATTTGTGGTGATTCATTCCTCCTCAGTGGGTGACCCGCCCCATCATCTCTGAGTGTGGGTGTGTCACGAATTACCAAGGTTTGGTCTGAATTCGGCTGTGCTCTCTGCTCAAGGTTTCGGTTAGGCACAGTGGGATCTCGTGTGGTCATCTCTTGTGTTGCAGTGAAAGGGTTTTCCATGTCTATCTCTTCCATGGTGGCAAACCGACGTAGTTCCACCGGTAGAGAGTCCGCTCTTCTGCCCCGGCACAGGTCTCGAAGGACTCGAGAGCTCATTGGAACTAGTTCAGCACCGTCATTGAAGGAGTCATCATCCGAGGAGGAAGAAGAGGAGGGTGGCGGTTGTGGCCGAGCATATGTCCGGGGGTGTTTGGGCAGGTCGTCATGCGAATAAATGGGGCCCCTGTGCCATGCCAGTGTGTAAACCAGGATAGGGTGCACCATACCCCCGTCATGCATTGCTAGCTGTGTTGGCACTAGTGAGAGATCATCGACGCCGACCGCGACTATCCACGACGCAATGGATGCTGGGTTTTCCGGGGCCACCGTGCCCAGATAAACTCCAAACCGGTTGACTGCGTTGACGATATGCTTCTCTCGGCAGAGGTGTGCCGGTACTCCAACCAGGCGCAAGAGAACCTTGTAGGCCGGCACGCTGATTTCAGCGCCTTCAAGCGGGGACCATGGCTGGAAGGATAAACCTTCGTCCCAAGCTTCCTGGGGGGTAGCATTGATGAAAGTTTCTGGGTCGAGACCCTCCGGCAGAACAATGAGGAAGCGAGAGCCGCTGAGTTCAGAGACCTGGAGTTCTTCTCTCTGAACCAGATTTGTCCGACAAGCATATGTGGCAGCGTTGTCGACCGTGAGGTCCCATTGAAAGCCGGCTGTGTGCATGACCACTCCTTGTTTGAGGCGGTGAAGTTCGGCATAATATGCTTCATCTCTATGAATGAAACAGTGCAAGCGGATTGGCCTTTCCTTAGGCATTTCGGGGTCAACAAAAGGATAACTCCCAGTGAGCAGTTCTTGGAAGTCAGGCTCGCCTTTGCGGGTGTTGCATGGCCTCGGTGCTCTCCTGACAGGGGGTGGTGGGACGACTTCCTTCTTGCACGTGGAGCCAATATGGCCAAAGGACCAGCATCTGCCACAGCGCTTAGAGTTGCGACAATTTGCTGCCGAATGACCTGTACGGCAGCAGCGGAAACACCGCCCTCTCCATTCGGCAAAGGTGTGTGAGGGAGGGAAGCGGAGGCGGGTTGGGCTGTGTGGGGATACGTAGTAAGTGGTTTCTGCTGACGAGTTTGGTGAGGAGGGCTGTGTAGAGGGCTGTGAGGTGGGTGGTGGGGGGCTGTTGGCGGGCATGGTGGAGGTTGCTGGGGCTGGCTGACGGAGGACCTGGGCATAGGTAGGGGAATAAGGACGGTAGATGTGTGTTGTCGGAGTGGGAGGGTCACCGTGTCGCCAGTTTGCGGGGAAAGGACGGCGGCGGCGGGTTACCGTCTGCCATTCACCGGATGAGTCACCTGCTGTCGCCCCTATAGTCGCTCCCGTGTTCGCCATTTCTCCTCTTCACTCAAATTTTTTAATACAATTTGTTTTTTAATTAAAGTATTCCTCATTCAAAATTTATTAAGTTCTAAAGTATTCGCACAAATCGCAACACTGATCAGAAGGCTTGGGCCCGATTTAGGATATAATTTGTCCAAAAACAAAAGTCTGACAAAACCCAATTCCTAAATTTTATGATGAATATAAAGAATATAAGATGTTAAGTTTATTATTATTTAATATTAGAGAAGTGAATCTCAATCCGAACCGTCTAATCGAATATCAACGGTACATGTCTTAGATCATCAAATTATTCCAAACTGCTGGAGCCGAAATTTTTATTTCTACCATATTCACAAAAAAACAAAAACAAAATACCTCTGTTTAGTGGGAATTCGAATTTTACCCAGGCCGCAGGGACATTTGGCGGCCCCAAAGACTGAAGGCCGCCAATTGGCTCTGCGGCCCCAGTCCAGGAGCCTCCAAATACCCCTGCGACCCCATTTTTTTTTCTTTTTACAAAGTTATACGTAAATATACTTTACTTGATATCAGTTAAATATCGGCCCCATTTCTTGATCTTTGTGTTACTTAATTTTTAGAAAAAAAAACATTGTTATCGGTGGAGGCTCCTAAACTGAGACTGCAGGGCCAATTGACACTTTGACAGCCCCGTCTTTGGAGAGCAGAGGAACTCCAACGACCTTGGCCTCACAATTCACAAACCAATCTCTCTATCGCCAATTTTCAACTTTATATTTAATCAAATGATTGTTACCCATTATAGATAAATTACCCCAAACACCCCACATGCTGTCATCCAAAAAAACCCATCTCTCACATGGACCCAAATCAAATCATGTTATTGCACTTGCAGTTGCACAACCACTGTCAGATGCCAGACATGTAAGTTCCTCAGCTAGATAGCTACATATTACATATATTTATAAGGGATGAGATCTTTATGAATATGAAATTTCACAAATTTGTTTATAGGATTTTTTTTTAAGGAATTGTTTATAGTATTTCACACTCATGAAATTGCAGGGAAATTATTATGGAAACGTGGAAGAATGATTGTTTACCTATATTGCGGTAATAATTGTGAATTTTTTTTTTTTATGAAATGTGATGCTTATATTGTCCTAATTACTATTATAGAGGACTTTTCTAATACATATACTCAATGATCCTAATTTTCTAATTTTAAAATAAAAATGACATATACTCAGATATAATTTGGGATTAAAGAACATATACTATAATATTTTTATTTAAACAACATATACTTAATTAAAAAGAATAAGCAAAGTTTATAGGTTTCTGCTCAATAATTTAAATAGCATATTCTTTTGGTTCGACATAATATTGGCAAATAGACTAAGACAGTATATTAAATTCAGAGTACATTTTATTTTACATAAGGTATAAATTTATATAAAAGTTTGTCTATTTTTATTTCATTTTATGATACTTTTATTTTAAAATTATTGTTATTATATTAAAAAAAATCTGGTTATATCACAGTATTTAACAAGGCGTCACTACGAATTAAATTGCAAATTAAGATATTTAAGCTAAATTAGATTAAAAAATTAATGTACAATATCATTAGTTTTGAGAGAGTCAACAACATGCATGCATGTGAAAATAATAATTTGGGTGCGTTTGGATGCAATTCCGGGAATAACAAGAATAGCGCTAATATGGAATTAGTGCTATTCCATCGTTTGGATGGGTTAGTAAGAACAACGCTAACCTTAGGAATAGCTCTATTTTTAGAATGATCCAAACGTAAAATAGTGAAAAAGAATAGTCACTAATTTAAAAACAGTACTAACCCATGCTATGCTTGACGATCCAAACGCACTCATATGGTTGGAGCGAATGTTTTTTCCCCACTATATATTTTGTGAAGAGGAGGGTTCAAATGCCTCCATTTTTCATGCCTCCACCATGCCTCCATTTTTAAAAACTTTAATAACTCAAAATTTAAAACTTATAAGTCAAAATAAAACCGTTGGATATGATCTAAATCATTTTATCTATGCACGTGTAAAAAATTATGACATTTCAATTTTGTTTTGGTTGTCATCAAGAGCTTGTAAAAAACACACTAATGTGGATAATTTCTAGACGTTGATTTTTCAACTTATTGATTCACATAAAAATAAAATCAAAATGTGATAATTTTTTATGAGCACATAGATAAAATGATGTAGATCATATCCAACGGTTTTATTTTGACTTTTAAGTTTTAAATTTTGAGTTATTAAAGTTTTAAAAATGGAGGCATGGTGGAGGCATGAAAAATGGAGGCATTGGAACCCTCCTCTTTTGTGAATGATTGAGATGGTGGCTGGAATTTTCTTCCAACTTCCAACCTCATGACAACGAAATAGTTTTACCGAACGGGTTTTGAAATAAATTTACTAATAATTGAACTTAAAATCCCACCAATTTCTTTAAATTTGATAAATAATAACTAAATCTCATCGGCAATAATTGAAGAAGTAATTTTTGGTTCAAATATGGTACTGGTAGTTAGGGCTGCACAAAAAATTCGTAGTTCGTAATTCAATTCGAGTTTGATTCGGAAAAGTTCGTAAAAAATTCGATTCGAAATTGAGTTCGTTCGAAATTAATTCAAACTAAACTCAAACTGGATCTAGTTCGTTCGAAATAGGTTCGCAAACCTAACTTAGTTCAAAATTAACTCAAATGTGAACCGTTAATTTCCGCTGATAATGAGCTTTAATGTTTTATTTAGGATAATATTTGGGTTTGTAATAATTCTAAGACTTTGGTGATTGTTCTGAACTTCTATTAATATTTAAATTGTATTTTGAATACTTTGGATATTTGAAAACTTTGGTGATGTTGCTCTTGTTGACTATTTGGAAAACTTTGGATTATGCGATTGTACTGAACTTTGATTGATTGTACTAAACTTTGGTGTTTGATATAAATTTTGGTATTTGTAATGAACTTTAATATAAACTTTAGTGTACTATGTAATTAGAATTTAGAATGCCTGAGTTTTTATTTAAGTGTTGTAATTTCGAACTATAGTCCAGCCATAAGTAATAACTCGTAAGTCGTAACAAAGTTCGTAAAAGTTCGAAATTGAGTTTGTAAAAAATTCGATTCAAAATTGAGTTTGTTCGAAATTAATTCAAACCAAACTCAAACTAGAGGTAAGTTCGATTCGGTTCGGTTCGGTTCGTTTGCAGCCCTAACTGGTAGTTCTTCCATAGAAGATTAAAAAGAACAAAAGTACGAAATAAGACCACTAAAAATTGTAAAAAACATCAATTATTAATCGATAAGGTCCTGTGGATGAACTGTGTAGAACAGTAGAAGCATAAAAATGCAAAGTTTATGTTCCAAAAAGAAAAAGAAAAAAAGCACCGACGGTACCAAACGCCGAACCAGCCAAATTTGTGGTACAGGCGTACAGCAAGGACAAAAGACCCAAAATTGAAAGCGAATCCATATTTGTTGTTAACATAAATAACCAAAAAAAAAAAAAACAAAGTAAGAGAAAACTTAGTGCGACAAAAGAACTTGACATAGCACCTTCCTTTCTTGTTTTCTTTACTCAACAACCTATAATCATACTCGTACTTACAAATTCTGGCAGTGTTTTCAGTAATCCCAGGAACAGCTCAACCCAAAGAGGGGGACCATAAGCTAACTAATTAATCCTGTTTCGGACCAAAATACCGACAACTTAAATTTGAAACTTACAGAAAGATTTAACAATTACTCCTCTGAAAATTTCTCTTGATATATAAATAAAATGATTAATTAAGTTACAATCTACAAGTATTGCCCTTCTTCTAAGGGTCTGTAATATCTAAGGCCTTGGAGCTCCGGATTCGCTTGGCAGCTACATTTTTCGCCGCTGCGAAATCCTAGATGATAACAAAGGCAAATCACTCTGGTGTGGTTTGAATTTGAAGTCGGCGTAATAGCCTCCGACCCGATAAGCGGTGTCACGACCTCTGATGAAGAACCCGATGTCTTTGAAGAGGGATTTGGAGGGCATATCGAGAGGTCTAAATTTAGATCAGGCAGCCAAGGTTCGTCAGATGTGGTCCCACTGCTGCTGTGCTGGTCCTCGGCTTGGCTCAGCACAGGTGGCGCCTTATAAATTGTCTCTTGATCGGGATTTTTAGGCGTGCTGAATTGGCTCCCATTGATTGGCCGGTGAGTTTGTGGATCCATGCCGCGACTTACTAGTTTTCTTTTGATGTGAGTGTTCCAGTGATTTTTAATTTCATTGTCAGTTCGGCCAGGTAGCTGACCCGCAATTAGAGACCATCTGTCAAAATTACAAAAAAAATAGAAATTTGATAATTTTAAGGATGCAAAAAGCAAAACATAGTTAAGTGCTTCGTCAGATTACATAAATGGACTAATGGTTCATCAGTTGATTTATAAATCTGATGGTTAATGCACTAATATTGTAATACATACAAAAAGAACCCATCCTTATTGGAAATTGACTTGTAACTTATGATGTTAAGTTACAGGAAAGAAATACTACATGGATGTTTTTAAAATAGGTCCAAAAAGTACAATTCCAAAAAAAACTTTTTTTTGTAACTATATGCCCAGTTGCTCATGATTCAACTTTGAAGAGAATAATTCTACTAGTTTCATACAAATGCAAGGTGCTGTGTGTGTTGGAAAAGGGGGGTGGGTACATACTTGTTGCCAAGCAAGCTATGAAGCTTGATTATAAGTTCATCCTCTTCCTCGGTGAAATTGCCACGCTTTAAATCAGGTCGAAGATAGTTCATCCACCTCAGCCTACAACTCTTTCCACACCTCAGAAGCCCTAATTGATTCAACAAAATAGAAAAGCAAAAGGTAACATCAGTCCCAATTCCAACAAATGATGATCCGAATTTCACATCAAATTCTAATGTGAAATCCAAATGTTGAAGTTCAACTGCAACAACTGAAAATTGAATTTCAGTGCTCAAATCCAATTGTGGAGATTCTTTTACCTGCGGCCTTAGGTAGTGAGCGCCAGCAGCCCTCGCCATGGGCCTTGATATAAGCTATGAGTCGCTGATCCTCTTCCTTTGTCCATGCACCTTTGTTTGTGTGCGCTTTCTCGCAACAAGGCGACCTCCCCATGGCTGCAGTGAGAGAGAAATAGAGAGAAGAGAGAGAAGGAGGGAGAGAGAGAGGCTTGTGATTAAATGGTTTGAGGGGAGTTAACAGGACATATATACGTGGGGGTTGAGAGAGAAAGAGAAGGGGGAGAGATTTTCTATTTTTTTTCCTTTCCTTTTCTTTTAATTTAATTAATTAATGAATTTATTTATTTTTTACTTTATTTATTGAGAGAGCGAGAGTTAGAGAGAGAGAGATATTGTTGACTCGATCCACTTTAGGCCAAATTGACCGAGTTGGTACGAGTGGGTAGCGGTTGCAAAAACTAGGGACGGATTTTATATTGTATGTTTTAAATATTTTAATCTAAACTAATTTAATTCGGTCCTCTAACTAATCAGCTGCCACTAATTTCTTGTTAGCTTGTTTA
This sequence comes from Carex myosuroides, assembly GCA_028015225.1. NCBI lineage: Eukaryota > Viridiplantae > Streptophyta > Magnoliopsida > Poales > Cyperaceae > Carex > Carex myosuroides. The sequence continues at coordinate 10,980,871 of CM051475.1, read as the reverse complement.
GTCGCTGTGGTTTAGTTGGCTCCGGGTTTGTAGTTGCAGTTTTTGAATTTCATTTATTTTAGGTATTAGTAATTGAATATGTACTGAATAATTAATTTATTTAGAGAAATTAAGAAAAAAATGTTTCTTTAGTTTGGTGCTGATATTATAAGAAGAAGTTATGTTTTAGTATTATGGAAAGTGGTATGTGAGAGTAAAAAAAAATGTGGATTTTGTTTGCTTGATTTATATCTTATTAATAGAGTCATTTTAGTAAAATGGTGAATCAATAATGATTCTACAGTTAACTTTATAGTGGAAAACAATCCTCAATTTAATTAGATAAATGGTGTGATGATTGTGCTTTAAAATATACATATCCGCGTCTGTTTCAAGTTGTGCTCAAACCTGATTTACTTGTTTATAATGCCTTTAATATAATAGATTGCATATATGTTTCTCCAAATAATTAGTAGGAATATATTTAGTTGAATGGAAGGATTTGTCTTTACACTTTAATTATTTTACTCTTTAAGTCTCAGTTAGATGATTTGATCATTCGGAGATGGTCAGAGTACGGTGTATATAAAAAAAAAAATTGTTGTTATTCGAAAGTAAATATTTCCTTTGAAAATTATAAATTTCTTTCTATAAAGAGGATGGCAAGGATATTCGTTTTGTCATTTATCTGGTCTTATTGAATCAATTAATTATCTTTTTGTTACTTATTATGTTACACAAGTAATATGGTAATAAATTGCTACTTTTAACATAATCTCTTTTACTTATCTTTTTGTTACTTATGATAACTTTTGAAAAATAAATTACTTATTGAGTTAATTACAGGAGTAGTAATTTGAACGATTTGGCAAGAACTAAATATTTTATGTTTGCAAGGGTGTGTGTAAGAATAAAGGAGATGATTCATTTTTTAAGTTGACTTTATTATCGCCGTATGGTGTTAAAAATTTGTTGGTGCAGGTACCGGCAGGTGCCGACATTTTTTAGTAATATCCAAAGTTTAATAGAAATTAATTAATACATATCAGCTCGGATGTTATAAAAATACATGTACCGGTTATTTTCTGGCTGGTACTCAATTTAATTCAGTACTCAATTTCTGGTTATTTTCTGACCGGCACTCAATTTGGATATTAGTAAAAATGTCGGCGGCAGGTGCTGAGGCGATAGCAGTGAAATCAGTTCAAATACTTGAGCATGAACAATATTTGGGTGAAAAGCAATGCCCACAAGATTATGTTTTATGATGGCTATTTGATGTGCCTGGGAACATATTTGTATTTTTGTTATTTTACTTTCTGATAGTTGTTTTTGGTTATGTAATAGTTGTAAGAACTTTGATAGATATCAAAAGTTTAATATCTAATAACAATATTTTAGTTTCAATGAAATCGGTGGGTTATGTTAATATTTAAAAAAAATATTGAATAGGTACTTGTTTTTTTTGTATGGTTTCTGTTAAAATGAACAATTTACCTTATTTATGGCTCAATCTGCCTCTCAGTGCTGTATTTTGGTACTTAAAAATATTAAATTATTTAAATTATCTTATTTCGGGCTGTATTTTCGTCACAATTTGCCTATTATTACTGGAAATTCCGGTTCAAATTCACCGCATGAGCTTGTAGGTAACATAGTTATTGAATTTTTTTAATATAGAAAAATAATCAAGTCAATCAAACAAAACATCATTATTACAACAATAAGCATACTTTCCATAAGTGTCTGGGCCACTGATATGAAATTTAACCTAGCTTTATTGGCAGAATCTATTATGATATGGACTTAATATCAAAACAAGTTTGCAAAGTGGCAAACTAAAAGGTTCCATTGCCAAAAAAAAAAAAAAAAAAGTTTCTAGAAGACCTTACATGTGCATATTATTGGTGTCATGTACTCACTGACAGTTAAAAAATTAAAAAAAGTTGGTAATTAGGTAAGGAGGTGATACAGAAAGAGACTGTTAGGAGACCTACCTTTGCACTTGCTCTAGATTCTAGAACAACCCAACACCACAGATTTGTTTACTATTCATGCCCTGTTTGACAGGGTTAATTTAACCTTTTTTTTATTTGTCCTTGTTTTCACCTTTGACATTTTTCATTTAATTAAGCTTATGATGTTTTGATGTTATAAAATAGATTCGAAGTGCATTGACAAGTTGACACCTACAAAAAAAGTCTAGTAAGTGGCCCAAAAAGAGGAAAAAGGGGGAAAAAGAAGATAAATTTAATACTTTATAGCACGTGATTGTTTCCTTCTGAGTTCTGACCAGGAAAATAACAAATGAGGTGACACGCTTTTGTTCAACAAAAGCAAAGTATTGAAAAGGTTCAAATTGGCAAGCATCAAACTGTGTGGTTTGACCAAACCATGAGATAGAAAGCTATTACGGAAAAAAAGTCTACGATTTGATTGTTCACCGCTTATTAATTGGTGGGTTTAGTTAGGTATTTGCATGTTAATGATGATGATCTTAGTTAGGTATTGCACATAATTGGTTATCAGAAAACAGATTATACTGATGTTGAAAGTAGATTCGTTTCGTTTTAACTTAAAAGAAAAAGAGTCTTCATTATTAATTAATGTTCTATGGCTGAGCAATTAAGTGCGGCAATCGGTATTTAATTGATTTAAATACTCTCAAAGTCAAATTCTTTCAATATCAAACTACAACTATCTTGTTATATGTCAATTGCACATCTCATACTAAAGCATACGTGAGGCCTTGCTCTTTGATCGTAACGAGCTCGAGTCTATATATGTATCAGTTTTTTTGTTGTGAAATATTGTACTTCGTATTGAAAGTAACAAAATTCAAATTCAGTATTCACATTAAAAATGAGTTAATAATTTTGATTCGCATCTTATACTTCAAAAAAGCTGTACAGTTGGTAAATTGTAATTTGAACGGTAAAAGTATTACACTCATTATCACTTTTTAAATAAAGAGTGAGGTTGTGTTACAATGCATATTGCAAATTGGTATGTACTACATATTAATATTTTAGGTTTCAAAGTTCAAATAGTCGATCTGAATAGTATACATGATTTTCATATTAAAATGTACTTGTAGACTAAATTTATATTTTTTAGAATTTTTTAATTTTTTAGATAGTTAGAGCATCTACATCCCAGCAACTCGAATGAGTTTCTAAATAACTGTTAACCTCTTTTTAGAAATTAAGGTCTCTAAAATTTCTAACTCTCACATCCCTGAAATTAATTTTAGAGTTTCTATTAAGCCATGTCAGCAACAAATTAAAAAGCAGAAATAATTTGAGCCAATAATTTGATCAGCATGGAGTTTATAAACAGTTTCTTAATAAGAAACTTTACTACATAGTTTCTAAATAAGAAACTCTCCTACATCCCTGAAACTAGATTACAAACTGCCACGTCAGATTAGAAACTCTAATAGTACTAGGGACGTAGATGCTCTTAGAAAATCATTAATTTTAAATGGTTAGATTGTGTGATTTTCTACATATCTAAAAAATAGTAAAAAAAATATATAAATTTGACCTCTATATGGACATCATGTTCAATAGTTCAGATCGATTGTGCAAACTTTAAAAATGAAGATACTAATCAATAATACAAACTAATATAGGTTATACATGACATGTTAATTATGCATGATAGCATAGCCTCACTCATAATTACTTTCTGTCCTCTTTATGTTATTACGAGGGGACACCAAGTCAAATTTCTGAGTTAAAATTTATTGATTCAAGTCAAAGAGGTTCAAGCTTCTTGTCTTTTCCCTCGTATACTATGCAAACATGTCATCTATTTCTTTATAGAGATGACTGCATGATTTGCTTCAACAAACTCCTAACTAAAAAATATTAACAATGTTGTCATACAATTAATAATTATTGGGATTCCAAACATTTAATTTTCTAACTTCAATTGTTTATCAAAAGTAAAAGTCATCCCTTATCAACCATCAATAATCAACAAAGCCAGCAAGTACCTGAGATATGGGTCTTAGTTTCAGTCCAACAATTACATTCCAAAAAGGCCAATGATATACCGAAATTTTTTTAGTTACCACCTTAAGATTCAAAATTCTCATCTCATCATCAAATTAAATTTGAAATTTCACTTCTTACCACCCACACAAGCAAAACTTGCACACCAAATTGAACTATTGCGCCAGCTTGGTATGCGCACCAATTTGGGTGCGCAAGCCCAGCTAGGGCATCAATTTTCTTTTAGTTTTGTTTTGTTGTGCGTATAATTTGTAGTAATTTGCACACCAGCTTACTTAGTACAAAACGCTGATCAGATTGTGTGTATAATTTTTAGTAATTTTTAGTTCAAACTTAGTACAAACTTTTATTTGTTAAACATGTCATCTATTTCTTTATAGAGATGACTGCATGATTTGCTTAAACAAACTCCTAACTAACAAAAATTAACAATGTTGTCATACAATTAATAATTATTGGTAGTTCAAACTTATCAAAAGTAAAAAAATGTTTCATTAGAAAAAAATGTTAACTCCAATTGTTTATCAAAAGTAAAAGTCATCCCTTATCAACCATCAATAATCAACAAGAGTTTCATTAGAAAGGTGTGATATTGTCAAACTCTTGTTATCATAAACATGAACACAAATGATATATCTACATACTTTCAAATTTATCATTTAGAGTTAACATTGCGAATTGTTAAGCTGCACAAAAATATTATCAAGTATTGGAATGTTTAACTTTTAACAGATTAAAATTAACAATTTTACCCTCTGAATTTTTTTTAATTTATTCTTCAACAAAAAGCTTTTTCAAGCATCCATTTTTTTTTTTGGGAAATCTTATGTTATGTTCACTTCTTTTACCATCCATCCAACTGTCCACATTCTCATCTGTTAAACAGGCAGTATTTTTAAATAACCGTTAACAATGATAAATTTTCACTTACTAGATAAACAAGCTTTATCTGTTTATTATTAACAAATAAAAGGATCAATGGTGTGAGTAAAAAGGTGATGAACTAGGAAGGTACTTTTTCTTATCAACAGCTTGAAGTTTCAAATTAATTTTGTTACACCGTTACTAGATTAATTTTTTTTTTTTTTCAATGGAGAAGACTTGTAAGTCCTCCTGCACATTATATCTATGAAAGCTTAATTTGAAAATTTGAAAGTCATCAGGATATGAACTACTCGCTTAATAATTTAAAACTCTGTTTAAATATTTTTACACCAGATCAATTTTGTACATGAAGTTTCCTAGTTAATATTATCTCCTTTCACTATACTATAAAGGGCTATTTTTTATGTGGAGTTCACAAATAACACTAACAACTTAGACATTCTAAAATAATTAGAAGAGGTCTAAAATTAGTAAATTAGAGACTAATAGAGTTTGTCTTTTGTTACGAATTTGTCACTAAAGTTTGATTTGTTTCTCGGTTGTCATTGAACTTTTTATTTGTCCCAATCAAGTTATTATGTTACCATTTCTATATAATATACTGACGGAATATGGTCACCCATAACCATTATCCATACCACTTTATATCCGAAATTTTTATTTATAACATTTAAAAAAAAATAAACCAAATAACCATCGTTTGGTGGAATTTCGAATTCTAGTACGGCCGCACCAGCATTCTGCGGACCCAAATGCTGAAGACCGCACAGGCGTTTTGCGGACCCCTGGCTGGTTCTGCGGACTTTTTTTTTTTTTTTGGTTGTTGTTTTACCGAGGCACCCAGCAGCGAGATATCTCAAATGTTTTGTTTTTTAATATTTTTTTTTTGGTTGTTGTTTTACCGAGGCACCCAGCCATGAGATACCTCAAAATTTGAAAAAAAAAAAAAAAAAAATGGGTCCGCAGAATGGTTCTGCGGACCCATTTAAGGGTCCGCATCGGCATTCTGCGGCCCCGCTGAAATGGGTCCGCAGAATGCCGGTGCGGCCATGCTAGAATTCGAAATCCCACCAAACGATGGTTATTTGGTTTATTTTTTTTTTTGAAATGTTATAAATAAAAATTTCGGACTTTATATTATGTTACTATTTTAAACAAAAACAGTAACAGTGACTTGATTGAAATAAATAAAAAGTTCATTGACTATGAAAAAACAATTAAAGTTAAGTTACCAATTCGTAAGAAATAACAAAGTTTATTGATCTCCAGAAAAATTTACCCTTATTTATATATTTATTACGAGTACCAGATAACCTATATTGTTTACTTTGTAAAAGAAAAGTATATGAATGTTTTTAAGTATTAACTATACATTCTATTAGAGAATCTGTTGAATATTTTATAGAATGGAATGCCAACCTTGATAAGGAATCAAATATATTTTGTACTGAACATGTACCAATTACAATTATAGTTAATCATTCAAAATATGAGCTTCAAATGAGATTCCAGTCTGGTAATATTATGTATGTTGAATTTGACAATATTAAGTTCATTTGATACAATACTTAAGGGGTGAAACAAAAATCAGACACCCGATTAATTATATCTCATGAGCTGATTATTTTGGTTTCTTAATTATATATATAAGACAAAAATAATTTTTATTATGTTCGACATGTATGCGTTATACACATAATTAAATAAGATTGTCAATTTCTCACATTTCATTTGAATTTCGAATTATATACTTGCCAAATTCGAAATACCTGTAATAAGGAGTCTGGCTAGTATAACATCAGTGTCATTTCAGCCTATATAACACCAACACCAAAATCTATCGAATCGACTTCAAACGGTGAATCTAAACCGTTCAAACCGATCTATTTCATTAGTTGTGCGTTTACATGCAAAATTTATAATTTTTTGAATTTATTTAGTATCAAGTCAAGCGGTCAAATGTGTGAGTTTTTAATTTAATTTTAATACATTCATTTTTCAACATTTTTAACTGCTTGATTTGATACTAAAATAACTCAAAAATATAAAAAATTTGCAGGTAAACACATCACTCAAAAAGTAAATCGGTTTGAACAGTTTAGATTAGTCATTTGAAGTCTATTCAATCAAGTTTGGAGTTAGTGTCATATGACATCGATATCATACTAGCCGGACTCTGTAATAAGTCAAGTATATATATTTCCTGCATGCTTTTACAGTGAGGAATGATAAATGACCCCAAGAGGAAACACCTGTAATAAGTCAAGTACAGGTTGGTAGCTCTGTGCCTATCATTTAATACCCTTCCAAAAACATGGGTTGGTACCAAGTCAATCCATGGCCTCCAACCCCCTAATAAATCCCACAAGAGAGTTGAACCTAACCTAACAGAAATGAACAGAGACAAAATGTTGAACTCGCCATGACCAACTTCTATAAGTGCATTTATGATTAGTTGTACTCAAATGAATTGCCTTTACCAGAAACATTCCCGTGTTTGCATGTTGTGGGTCCTAGAGAACAAGGCTCCATTCTCTTGGCCAATCACAGTGTGACATGTCAGCCATGATGCTGTTTGCTGTGTAGCGTAGAGAGAACCGATTTGTGCCTGCCGACTCTGTGCTCCATGAAAGATTGATCCAAATAATGCCCCATTACTATTTGTACTAGTCCTTAGCCCTTACTGTGAACTAAGAGAGAGTGGTTGTTTGATGAATAAATGTCTTCTCTTTATGTTGGTGACTTGAGTGCATTTAATTTGGAGGTACCGGTACGGTCCTATTTTTTCTATTGCAAATATAAATAGTAGTATTTCTATTGAAACTTGAAAGCATCAGATAAATCTATGGAACATCAAATATTGTCTCTGAAAATGAGCAAACTGATTTCAACTTTAAAGAAAGATATAAACCAGACACCTTGGGCAGTGGGACCAGAAAACAGTTGCTCAGTGTGGGTACTGATTTTTTTAGTGTTAACTCCGAAATTTTTATTTCTATCATAACCAAAAAAAAAAAAAAAAACCAACTTCGTTTTTGGAGAAATTCGAAATTTATCCAGGCCACTCAAGCATTTTGCAGCCCCAAAGACTAGGGTCCGCACAATGCCGCTGTGGCCCCAGTCAGGAGGCTGCTCAATGACCCTGCAGGCCTCATTTTTTTTTTTTCTTTTAGCACAGAAATTTAACAGAAATTTATTTAACATAAATTTAGCAATTCCAAAGCTATGTGGCCCCATTATTTAAACAATTTGCCAAAAGCACAAATTCCAAAGCAATTGAGCGGATAAAGTATAACTATGCACAATTATTTAAACAATTGCTCTAAAGAGAAATTATTGTCACCAGCAAATGCACAAATTCCAAAGCATTTGCAAAAAAAAAACCAATGGGGCCGCTCTTGCATTGAGTGGCCCTGACTGAGACCGCAGCGGCATTGTGCGAACTCCATCCTTTGGGGCCCGAAATTTTCATATAGATCTCTATCTGGCATGTCTTTGATAAGACACTCCGAATGATTCATGTGTGGTTTTCACTTCAAATTAAGTTCTAAAAATGTAGTTTTAGAAAATCATTGCTTGAATCTCTTACATTTTGTAGTCTCTTTATGCATTCCCATTCAGTATGTGCTGTTGATATGATCATATGAACTATGAATTGTAGAGAATTGGCAAAAGATTACCTAGAAAATATTAAGATTTCATGTACTGGAGAAATATAATAAGGGAGCTGAAGAGGCTCCTAACTTGATAATCTCTTTAGTTGATCAATATTTCAGTACTGGGTTTTGCTAAAAATTGCAAGAATTTTTTTGGCTAAAACATTGATGTACTTTTAGTAAATAGCACAATTTCCAAATAAGAAAAATGTACTTTAGTTAGTCTCTTTCTAAATTAATTCTAAGACAAATTATCACCCTAAAATGATGTTAAACATAAAAAATATTTTATCTTAACATACTTCAAAGATTGTATGATTTTTCTCATAACAAAAATGCATCCAACTAACCTGAAACCAGCCTAGATGCTCTGTTATGTCTTGGTGGGTTTTATCCTGCTGGGACAAGAAATTGAAACAATAATTCAAACTCAATACTACAAGTTGCCATATAATTACAGAGGCCAAATTAGTTGATGCAATCATACAAATGATATATAACTATCTATTTTAACAATGCGTTCTTTAATGTACATCCATTGCTTTGGGCTCCAAAAAAAACCATTAATCAGTTTTAATTATCGAGTTTCGATTATAACAACTTACCAGAATAATTGTACTCTGATAAGTGACCTCGTTCCTAACAAACATTCCAACCTGGCCTATTTAGGGAAAGCATATAGACAATGTTATACAGGTTGCAATACAGTCAAGTTTGGAGTAACTTAATCCAATTTAATTTGTTGGCTGACAGTGATATTGTACCTATTTGTTAGTATCTGTTAGAGGGCTATGGTATTTAATTACACTTTGAGCTTGGTTCCATCATAATTGCAAAGGTTTTCACATCTCACTATTTATTTGATATCTTGAAAAAGAAGTGACCTTACATATTCTTTTATTATTTTAACAAAAATTAGTTCCAATTTATTCCGACATTTTTATTAATATCCAAAGTTAATCAGAAATTAATATTTATGCCCAGAATTTCTGACTTTCGCCAAAAATATCTAAACCGGCCATTTTATGGCCAGTTTACTCTTTTTTTTTATTTAGAGAGACACTATGAAGAGCAAAATAGTGAAATCTAACACTGAAAATTTGAAATTTTTTAAAATTATTTGTTAGATTATTTCTTTTGATTTATAATTAGCATATTTATACTAAAATACACTAGATTACTTGAAATTATGTTGAATTACACTATATTACAATAAATTATGTTGAACTACACTAAATTACGTTAAATTACGCTAAATTACAATAACTTCACTAATTATGCTGAAATACGGTAAATTATGCAAAATTACGCTAAAGTAGACTGATTTTGTGCCATCTTTCATGAATCATAAAAAATAGTAAAAAAAATTCCAAAAATAGTAAAAATTGCTATTCTACAAGTTCATTATGTAACTAATTTACTGAGCTACTTAGATTGAATAATAGAAATGAAAATCTTAATCGGAAACTTCAACTCAAGTTTTGAGGCTCTTCCCTTTGTTGTTTGGCAATTCTGAATTTCAAAAAACAACATAGTTGTCACGGATGCATGCGTATTTTCACAAGCATTCCGAAAAGTGGTCATTTGCTGAAATCGGACACTCGAGCGCCGTTTTATGACCGTTTGAAGTTTCGTCGTCGTTTTTTGCCTTTTTAATGAAGATATCATCCCTATTCATATGTAATTTAGCGTAATTTACCGTATTTTAGCGCAATGTAATATAATTTAGTGTAATTCAACATAATTTCAAGTAATTTAGCGTATTTTAGTATAAATATGCTAATTATATATCAAAAAAATTAAAAAAGTAATATATCAAATAATTTAAACAAAAAAATTCAAATTTTCAGCGTTAGATTTCATTATCTTGCTCTTCATAGTGTCTCTAAAAAAAAAAAAAAAAAGAGTAAGCCGGCCATAAAATGGCCGGCTTATGGGGAGAGTAAACCGGCCATTTTATAACCGGTTTGGGCATTTTTGGCGAAACTCCAGAATTCTGGACATAAATATTAATTTCTATTAAACTTTGGATATTAATAAAAATGTAGGCAATTTATTAGAAAGTGCACAAAAATAAAATAGGGTTAAAATGCTCCATTATATTTTAAATTTCAGCCGTCTAACTTGTAAGAAAACTTTTCCTTTAGTTTTCAGGGATGATACCATAATAATAAAATCATATTTATCCTGAAATCGCTGGGTTAAAGGATTTATAAATTATTCTTCGCAAAAAAAGAACTTCATTGACTGGTAGAAGAAGGTGAACTTCTGTAATTGCTGTTGTCGTTTCGCCAGTAAATTTACTTGGAAAATCTGCGGTTTATAATTTGTTAAAACTAAAATTTGCATTATTATATCCCTTTATAATTATTTGTCGTTGAGAGGTTTCAAGGAGGTTGACAAAAATTTGCACCGCTGTACTTTTGAGAAAAAAAAATTACAGTATTTTAGATTGTTTTGCATTGCTTGGTACAACGGATTAGGATTTTATAAGCTAGGTTAACGAAAATAATTTTAATTGTATACGCTATCATTCCAAGTTATCAATAATCTAGTATTAGTTTTAGAGGTTCAACCACCCTCACCTACTTAATCACAATTTATTTTCATAATCACTAAAAGCATCCATCATTATTGTTACTATATTACCACGACCTATATAAAGTAACATAAAAATTAAGCATCATATATATCCTTTATGTGGAGTCACGAGAGATCGGATTGGTTTCAATTAAGTTTTCCCAGCCAAATTGCTACAATATTAAGGCAAAAAATTGACTTATTTGGATGCAACTTTCTCTTCTTTTTTTAAGGGTAATTATATTTTCCTCCAACTATTCTTCCCGCATTTCATCTCCCAACTAACTAACTTTCTCTTCTAACTATAATTACAAATTCTAACTACCTAGTAGTCCCTACAAATTAATTAGCAAATTTTCTCTATTTATTTCTTTCCTCTCTCTCCCTCCCTCTTACACCTCCGCCTCCACCCGTCTCTCCCACCTCTCCCTCTACGCATCCGCTCATCTCTTCCACCTCTACCTCTCCGCCTACGCCTCCCTCTCTCACCTCTCCCTCTCCTTCTCCGCCTCCACCTCCCTATCCTACCTCCGCCTCCACCTCCCTCTCTCACCTCCGCCTTCGTCTCCTACCTCCGTCTCCCACCTCCGCCGCCTTTCTCTCCCACCTCCCCCTCCCCCTCCCCCTCCGTCACTCCATCCCAATCAAGCACGTCTCCGCCGAGTCAGATCCATCATTATCGACTGCCGGATCAGATCCATCGTGTCTATGTTCCTCTTCATCACGCAATAGAGAGTTATTTGTAAAGAACAAAGCTTCATTAATGGTGAATTAGGCCAGTGCGTACTAAGTATTAAGAAATGATAGAAAAACAAATTTTGAAAAAATAAGAGGTGTATGAATGAATACTTGATGTCTTACGTATGAATACTTCAACATGTATGAATGAATACTTGACATATACGTTAGGTATAAATACTTTAACGTATATGTATGAATACTTGATATCTTATGGATGAATACTTCAACATATATGTATGAATACTTCAATGAAGTATGTTTTGTTTCTTTTAAATATTGTTTTTGTTTTTTTGTTTGTAACATTTCAATTACATGATCTGTAAAATTTGATAGATTATTTTTGTTTCGATAGTGAAACATGTGACAACTATTTTTTATTTCCAAAAAATAAAATTGAATTAGAAAGCAATAAAGCAAATGTTCAATACTATTCGGCTGCTCTTGTGAAATTAATCGAGGTATGCACATATGCTTGTAATACTCTTGATACATGAACTATTTACACTTACACGACGAGGATAAATACTTGCTCGATGACTGATGAATACTTGCATGATGAGGTATAAATATTTGTGCAACGAACAACTCGAAAGTATATCATCATGAATTTCATTTGAAAGAGAAAATTGTGTAGAAGACTTTGATGGTTTTAGATTTGTAAAATTTCTCACAGATCATGAGAAATATTGGTTAGATTGAACGGAGAAAAAAAACCACTTCTAAAAACGTGTAAAAAATGAGTGAGTGATGTGTCCATTTTTTTTTAAATACTTGATATCTTAGGTGTGAATACTTGATGTATTATATATGAATACTTAATTTATTATATGTGAATATTTCCGCGCGCTAGTTGTAAAATCTTTCAAATATTAGGCGGTCTCCAAATAGTAAGTGGCCCCCCAAGTAGTTAGTAGTTACTCAAGTAGTTATTGACTGGGGGATGAAACAGGGAATGGATCTCGGAAGATAGCTAAGCTCTCCCTTTTTTTTAATTGATGATCATGTTCTTGGCAATTTGAGGAAAAAAAAAAAACAAGTTACCTCAAAAGAGGTCGAGGCAGTTGACCCAATCCCAGTAGTAGAATTGGCACGTGGACTTCTAATTGGATTAAATTTATTATTTATATATAAAGGAAGTGATATGACGGTGCTGCTTATCATCGCTACAATTTTCTTTTTAGTTTTATTTTTTTAATGTTTGTCATTGTTGAACCGGGAACACAAAATTTTAAGCATTTTTATAAAGCCTGCTGAACATTGCCAATTCCGCATTTGTTTTAAAGCGCTCATCAAAGGCTCGCGGTGTATATGATTTAACTATTTGTAGGTTACGTTATTGTTTGGTAAGTAACACATAGTATCAACAAACACCAGATTCCATTCCATCGGAATAGCAATTGATAATTTATATTGATCAAATACAACTTTACTGACTGGAGCAAAGTTTGAAGCATTTTATAGCGCCGGCTGAGAGTTACTAATTCCGCATCTCTTTTAAAGGGCTCATCAAAGAAATGCGGTGTATATGATTAAAGTGTTTGTAGCCTTGTAGGTTGCTCTTCTCAACCGTTCTTGTTTGGTGAGTAACGCATACTATAAACAAACAACACATTTCATGCCATCGGAATAGCAATTGATAGTTTATCTTAATATATAATTTGATGAGAGTTTGTATTCATTTTTTTTTGTTTTCATTATGTCTTCATTTTTAAAACTAAAATAACTTAAATTAAAATTATAAGATATTATCTATATTATTTTCTCTATGCACACGTACAAGACTATGATATTTTGATTTTGTTTTTATTAACATCAAGAGTTTGTAAAAATACACCGATGTTGATAAATTCTGAACGTTGATTTTTTTAATTTATTGATTTGTATAAAATCAAAATCAAAAAGTAATATTATTTTATGTGCATGTAAAGAAATTAATATTGATCATATCTAATAATTTTATTTTGACATGTAAATTTTAAAAAGTTTCTTATAAAAATATTTATAAATGAAAGCATGACAGAGTAAAATAATAACGATTTCCTACAGATTATGAAATTATCAAACCGAGGCCCTACCTACACCAGGCCCAAAATCAAAACCCATGTAGCTAATCTTGCGCCTCTAGTGAGGAAATAATTTATTAGGCTATCTATGGAAAGATCTTTCGAATGCTTTTTGAGTAGGAAATGGGTCCATACTTTCATTTTGTCAAAAAGTATGTTAGGAGCCAGAGAATTGTGGCCTGCCTTGAACCGGTATTGTTTTCTGAATCAGAGCACATGACCAATGGGCTACTGGCCAGAATTTAGATCCAGTGCAATACCTTACCGTATAGAATGAGATCTGAATTCTCCGTTTCAATCTCGCACGAATCTCAAAACAATAAAAAAGATGTCGAATTGGTTTTGATTTTTGACTTGGCTGAAAGTATTCTACTCTCTCATATACCTGAGAGGATATGGATTCCTATGGCTATGTCAGTGTGTCTCGCTGATGCCTGGATCTTCTGTAACGAATAGACAACAGTTCACATTCACATGGGATTATAAAACCTTAATTTTTATAATGAGGTGTGACCTCAGTGATGAACAGTGTCACCCCATTGATTTGCCATCCGATCATCTATAGATGAACCAGATCAACTCAAGCCCACATCATCTACCGTCATCTATGGAAATAAATCTGCTGCGATCCTCTGGGATTGCAGGGTCCCTGCGATTCTAATCCCAACCGTTCATATGTTTCGAGATTCGTGCAAAAAACTGACTTTTCCAAAGATTTCTGGGTTTCATCGTTTGAATGGTTGGGATTAGAATCACAGGGTCCTGCGATCCCTCAGAATCGCAGCAGATTCGCACCCGTCATCTATACAGTACTGCCCATCTCCATTGCTGCGTCTCACGCGATTTTGCCCAAAAACGCTCAAATCAGCCCTGTGCCTTCCGCGATTTCGCATTGGGTCCCAGCTGTCTGCTTCTGCTCTCCCGCGAGTGCCACGTTGTCGTCTCCCCGCAACGTGTTGCTTCTCCCGCTCTCAGCGTCTTCTCCTCTTCGATTTTCCTCGGTATTTCTTTCCTTGGGATTATCGATTTTACTTTCTCCATTAATTCCCTGCTGCTCAACTGTGTGCTGTTGATTGCTGCTCATCTTTCTCTCTCGCTACTCTGGGAAGAGGCTAGGCCTGCCACTGTCATCGATCCTTCCCTCTTCTTCTAGCTTCATTCTTCCTGCTGATATGATTCCTTCCAAATTTAGTAATTTCTACAACCTATCCACTACGTGAAAACAAATATGACTGCTTACCAGCAAAATTCATAGTCCGCTCAGTTTTCCCCTAATCTGATTTATACAGCTATCTCTTTTTCTCAGGCTTTCTTCCAATTTCTGCACTGTCCATCGGTTTCTGTTTTGCCAGGGTCGAGCACTGCCATCTCTTAAGATTCACCCCTCCTATCCAACCTCAGGTACTTTTATAAATCTGTCACGAATTTCAACCGCTCATAAATTTTGATTGACAAATGATTTCTAGGTGATTGTTTCACAAATATGTAGTGTTTTCAGTGTACTTTTATACAAGATAAAATTTCCTGATAGTAATAACTGAAAGTTGCTAGAAATTTTATGAGTATTTTAAAGAGGCATAACGGGTTGCTAGGTTGTCTTGAATTAAAAGAAACTTGTACCAGTGGATGTCCTCCCTTATTATTTATGGATTCTATATTATTTAATTAAAGAAAGAGAGGTTGGATTTAAAACTATATATTGGTTTAACCATGACTATCTGAACTGAGCAAATGATCTATTTTTTTTTCTAATCTGATTGGGTAATTTAGAAAATGTGGAATTCGATTTAATATCTTGAGTTCAGATTGGATTACTTCTTTTCCTTTCTTACGGGATTAATGCTTTATTATCATGTCTGATATTGATACCAGTTGGTAATGACCTTATCTTGCTTATTAATGTGAAGGGCATTATTATGGACTTTTCTACAAATTCTGATAAATCTGAAATGAACCTAAACAAGATTAGATATACCTAATACAAATATCAAACAAGTAAGAATATTCAATCTTAATACTAATTTGATTATTAAACAAATATCTAATATAAATACCTAATACAAATATCTAATATAATAAAAGATCATTGTTTAGTAATGCTAACCTAGATAAATAAAGTAGCTAATCAATCATTGTTTGGATCAATATCATTCCACAACACAATCACCTGATTAAGCTTGAAATGAGACTCACGCTCTGAATTGTGTGACATTGACACGATTATAAAACTGAGTGTCAATATGGCAAACTTTGGGCTCCATTGAACTGGTAATCTTGGCAAGGGAGGCTCAATTGGCTTTCAATTGCAGAAAATCACGTAAAATAAGTTTGCCGTTAGGTTTGGTTGGATACTCATGTCGGACCAGTGGTGGTACGATTCACCGACTTCTAGTGCATTTCATTTCCGGTGCAGGTCCAGCTTCAAATAGTCGATAGGCTATTTGGGCATCAATGTAATTACTCTTAGTCTACCAAAATTCGTTCTCCCATTGTGCAACACTTATCCTTAGACTAAAATTACGATGCCACCGTATGAAAGTTCAACTCGTCAAGACTGCTACAGTACCAACATATGCCCAACACATACCCTACCTCAGACATGATGATATTTCGGCTATGATATCTATGTACTTGCATTTCCACCATTTCAGACATCAACTAACTGGGCCTTCTAGCTGTCACATTTATTAAGACCTATCTTAACTAAGCTTGTCGACCTGTATTGCCAACAGATTTTACTTCTGATTTTCGAGTATCAGTTGTTCCCTTTCGTCTATTTGTTCACTGTCTCCGCATTGGGACGTCCTTCCATTGTTAAGAAGGTAGTCTGATCAAGTAAGGAGCGTATAGAATTTGCTCAGCTTATATCCCTCTTTTTAAATGGAAAAAAAAATCTGGGGTCTCGACTGAAAAGGTCGAAGGATACCTATCCTGCGCTCCGGCGCAGATAGCGCGTGCTCAGTCAGTTCATTTGAATATGAACATACCAGTTTGCCAATCGAGATGTCAGTACAGATGTTTTCAAATAGGCTGGGTTTCAAGCAATACCAGCATGCAGGAATATTTAAATATATAGAGAATTACTGGTACCAACTTAATTAGTGTGCCACTACATGCAGTGAGCAAGAATCGTGATGGCCAGCGCAGGAAACATCACTTAAGCATCAAAGAGAAAAACTCCATGCAAGGGGAAAAATTTGCCAAATTGCGTTTGTACTATTCTTACTATTTCACTTGTACATCAATTAGGCTGGTACATTACCACAAATTTATTATGGAAGGATATAGTAATATGGTACCCAGGTGGAACAGACAACACTTGGAATATTTACCATCCATGTGATAATCTTCATTGTTGTACTTATTAACTTTTTTTTTCCCCTCAATTTTGTCTTTTTGGATTTTCAATTTAAGCAGGCTCCAGGTAAAAGCAAATTCATCATTGAATATTAGGCTGAAGGTATAGTGCCTCCTATGTTCTTCTTATTTCCCATTTGTCATACTTTTATGATTATGGAGTTATTTCTCCTGTTGGATATTTAACAATCACAATTTGAGCTGCTATCTAGAAGCACTTGTATAGTAATGCACATATTACCTTTCTCCAAAATTCTTGAAGTTGGAGCATCAAACCACGTTTAATCCTCAACTAAAATTAATCCTACAATTAATTGAAATAAGCATCTCACATGTTTCCGAATGCTGTTGCTACACATATTACCTTTCTCCAAAATTCTTGAAGTTGGAGCATCAAACAACGTTTAATCCTCAACTAAACTTAATCCTAGAATTAATTGAAATAAGCATCTAACATGTTTTCGAATGCTGTTGCTAAAATTTGTACATGTATAAACACATATAACTGTTGAAATATAAGTAGTTACGAGTATATTTACTATTTGTGCTACAATTCTGCTGGTAATTTATTGTCACACGGTGAACAAAAGGAAGAACAAGAAAGGTGTGTGGTCTCCTACGAGTTGTTTGCCCAGCGCTTTTCCCAGATTTCCTGATCAGAGATGTAATCAGTTTGGGTGATTCTACTTAATACATCACTCTTGCGCATATTCAGGTTTATATTGTTGTCTCTATATTCAACATCGCTTAATGTGTTGCTCAATTCGTAATTACCAAAGGTTATATGCAAAGTAGAACACAAAGTGGAATTTCAATTTATTCTCACATTTTATGTTCTACATTTAATTTTAATAAAGGCCTGCCATTCTGACTACCAGGGAAAAATTAAGAGCACAGGGGGCAAAAACTATCCTCTTATCATGAAATAGCGAGGTCGGTATGCATCATCCAGTACTGTTGGAAAAAAAATAATCGAAAAACTGCCTGTACCAGCAAATACGTAAGCCCTAACCAAGGATATATTACCAGAATTGAATTTAATATAATTAGGGGGGAAATTATACAGTTCACTTTACTCTTCAATTTTAAGTTGGTTGTCAGTGAGTCTCAATGAAATTTCCCTAGCAGATTTTACCCTAAATAATTTTGCCTCATGTGTTACATATAGATCGAAAATTAGACATTGAATAGAACCTTGGATGTAGAACAACTAACATTAAATTGGGTAGGATTTACACAAGTGATTTCTGGGGGAACACATTAAATTTATTAATCACAGAGGTTCATTGGACAGATTTTGTCTGATCTTATATCTTTGTTACCAAATAAGCATGCTTATCTATTTTTCTGCTGAAATCAAATACTAAATATGTGGTGGTGAACTTGATCAGGATAAATGGAGGAATATGAGTGTAAGCTTCAATGGGTTCAAGAAAGAAGATAAGGACACCAAAATTGAAATTACCATTATCTACCCAGAGGCCATCATCATGTGGGCAGCAGTGGCCAAGGCCATATGCCAATCTTCTCTCTTTCTTCCTCTCTCTGAAGAAGTGAAATTACTGACCTTGCCAAGAAGCCTAAGTTTGTTTGTCCTTCTCTTTTTTCTTATTTTACAAAATTACCTTTATTGAATGATGCATATTTGGATTCATTGTGGTTTGATTGGTTGATGCCGAGGTATGCTAGCTTGACTTAATAGGGTTCAGTTGAGAGGTGTTTTTTTGTTATCTATTTTCCATTTGATTAATACCTTGCTAGCTGATGAGGTTCTTATAAAGGTGCTACATGTCTTGGATTGATGGAAAGAGCGGTCTTATGCCATTTTTTTTAAAAGTAAAAGGGAGGACAGATAGAAGCATTATTATTGGAGACACGTTACCAGTAAAATTTCAATATGTCAAAGTAAATTGCTATTTCTTTGTAGAATATATGATTTGGTCAACATCAGGTATAATCCCATAATCATGGATGCTCTTTCCTCGCTGAAGTCGACCGAACCAAATGGATCAGAAATTGGTACCATCTGCACTTTCATTGAGGTGCACTTTTTGATAACCCTCTCACTGACTACAAATTTTTATGGGTCCATCTTTTTTCCCTTACTTTCCCCTGTTTGTAGTTAAAAATTGAAGTACCAGGAAACTTTAGGCAACTTCTCAGTTCCAAATTAAGACGCCTTATCCAACAGAATAACATTGAAAAAGTAAGGTCTTGAACCATCAAATTCATTGCCAAACTGGTAAATCATGATCCAGAACTTAGAACAATAGATAATGATAACTCGAAACAAAGTAGGTTAGCAAGGCTTATCGACTAAAAGAAGCATCCTTTGGGATAAAAACGCCAGTCCTAAAGCAAAAGGACCCAACTTAGCAACACCAAAAGCTACAAAACAACATCAGCACACAATCCAACAACAACCTGTCAAGAGTACATGGGGGTGTGGTGGACCCCATCGAAGAAGAGCCAAAAAATGCGGCTAGTAGGATAGCAGATGCCGAGTCCAAGTGTTATTTCGCTTTAGAGGTTGCAAAAAATGCTGAGAGTATCTCCAAAATGGCAGAGGATGCCGAAGCCTTCCTCTCCCTTGCCAAAGAAATCAATGACCGATGTATGTTTTTCATTAACATAATTAGTAGTATTCAACTAAATTGCAGAATACCCCTTTAATAAATTTAATACTGGACATTTTAGTGCATACTGACAAATTCTGATGCATTAAAGAGATGGTACATAAAACTCATTTATTTCATTAGTTATTTACATCATGATCTCTACTTATACATTAATGTCCTACATTTGTTTTTTCAGAAGTAAGTTGTGATTTTGATGAAATTGCGGGTTGTTTGATAAGACGGGCACGCACGAGAATATGTATGAATTTGCTTGAGATGCAGACATAGTTATGCCCTGCTTGTCCTTGAACAAAGACACAACAAGAACATTCTTTTCCAAAAACCCCCCTCTCTCAAAAAAAGAAATTAAGTTAGTAGACATGAATATGACCTTATACCAGGTTCATTATTGGTATGTACCAGTCAGCCTGGTACATGCATTTGCCGTGTTACAAATTTGACAGTATGTTCAATTAATTGAAATTATTTTCCTAGGGATATTTTAGGAAATTATCAAACTACGAATAATGTCCTCCCTGCTATTCTAACTCCTTTGTATGCTATCAACAACTACTTCAAATTCTTAATGGCAGATAGTGTAGAATGATGTGGTTGCTGAAGTTATTTACTTTCATGTAATTGCTGATAGCCTCTATCAGTTTTTCCAAAAAAAAAAAAAACCTTAATGGCCGTAGCAACTACAGCATCAATCAAAAAAATATAGTATCGTTTAACCAAAGAAATTTGTTTCTAAATTTGTAAATTTTTCTCTGATTTATGATTTTATATGCACTTACATTTCAATCCTATAACAGTAAAGATGCTCACTAGCATGAAGACAAATAACTCACACGAGTTCTTATATCTCTACTCCAACTAAATTTTAGTTACATGCAATTTGTAAGTAATGGAAATCTTAATCTGTTGAACGTATTGGTACAAGTCATTAATTGACATGTGCTGGCTGCATGTTCTTTCATTCCTTCTAATGTACGTATTTGTGCTCTTACATTGAAAGAAGCAACATAACTAAAGCTCCTCAATTAAAACAACAACAGCAACAATAAGCTCACATCCATGTACACCAACATTCACGAAAAATAACAGTTGTGGCATAGCCGCAACATGAGTCACCTAGTTTATACTGATTTTTCAAATCCTGAAGTAGGCAACTGGTTGAACAGAGCTCTGCCCCTGTATGTACCCTTCATAACTTGTGTAGTTTCTTATGTACCCTTAAAGATTTAAATTTATTATATTTACCTCTCAACTTGTTCTTATTTACCACTTAACTCTTACATGATACTCTTTTCCTTTGTTTAAACTCTGATCAGACTATGCTCGTCTTTGAAATCTCCATTGGATGCAGATTAGAGAGCCTATAAGAAAGTTTGTGACGAGTGGGGCCTGCTTCAAAAAGGGGAATATAGCTGCACTCATGTTAATAGAGGCCAAATTGTCGTGGCCGATTATCTTGCGAAACTAGGGAACTCGTTGGAGAAAAGCTATACAAGATACTCTTTTCCTTTGTTTAAATTAACCTTAGCATGTATAGGTTCTGTTGTTGGAGTAGAGTGAGTATTATAAAACATTATGTCTCTATGATGAGTTTGTAACACCAAATTTTTCAGTGATAATGGAAAGCCTACGGGCGTGAAAGTTTGGGAAAAAAAACATAATTGTTGTAATTATGGTAAGTTTACTTAATATAGAGTTGTTGCTCACGCTGCGCTATCTAGAGACAGATCCAGGATTTCTGTCAGGATAGAGCACTAATTGGATTCAAATAACTAATCGGATTTAAACTCTTTAACTAATCCAGTACTAAATAAAAAATAATTCAACCCATAATTTTGCATACTTCAATTTCAATCCACAATTCATGTATTATTAATATTTAACATAGCAATTTATAGATAAAAAAAATTAGAATTATTTATAAAGTTCCTATGCAATCTAATGATACAATTAAAAATACGAAGCAAATAGCATAAGGTGTACCTTCATTTTCTGAAAATAAGATTTACTTCAAAATATCCAAATGAGAACTCACGAAAAACGCATGATACAAAGGCCGAAGGAATCATAACGTGATTAGATTGTCAATATGTTTTGAGTTTTTTTTTTTAATATGGGTTGGGGTCAAGCCACCCAACACATTTCAAATTCCTAAGTATTAATATAGAGAATTTCCCCACTTTGTGGGTTTCGAACCCATAACCTCTCACATAGGAGCCATGTGCCTTTGCCACTAGACCAAAGACAAGTTCTAATATGTTTTGAGTTTTGCTTTAATATTTGTTGTAACACAACTTTAATTTGTATGTATCCCTTAAAAAAAAGTATACATTAAATATCAAACCTACTTTATTCTAACAACAAATATGAGTTGGTGTAGTAGTAAAAAGGGATGTCGCTCAACCGTACTTGCTCGGTTTCGATTCTTGTATGAAAAATAGATTTCTTACTTTCTATCCATGCTGGTACCACAGCTCAAGCGGTTGGACTGTGCTTTTTAAAACATTTTGGGCCAAGAATAGACACTAAATCTTATCAAGGGTAGGCACTACAAATAATTAGTGATGGGCCAAAAAAAAATTCAAATCCAAGAGTAGACACTTGCCTACCCCTAGGCCTCAATGGATCCGCCCCTGACGCTACCCACCGCTCGCGACCATCGCCGTGCTGACCTACCAGCCGCGAGTGGAGAAGAGAGAGGTTTGGCGGCAACATGTGAGAAGGTAAGTAGTGATGCGAAAGAGAGAGTTGGGTTTTTTTGTTTTGCAAGATGGAGATTTGTGTTGACATAGATATCTTTTGTTGAGAGGAGAGGAACCAATAACAGCTCAGTTGAGAGTGAAGGATAATTTTGATGTGTAATTCTCAGTAAGAGTTAAATTAGGATTATTTAATAATTTAGTTAGATTTAGCACGAGACTAATTACACGGGTAAATAGAAAAGAGTATAAGAGGTAAGAGGTAAATTAGACCAAGTTGTAAGAGTTGAGAGATAAATAGAATAAATTTAAATATTAAGAGATAAATAAGAAACTAAAATTATTCCTTTGACATATGCTTAGTCATAAGCACTCTCATTCTTCCAGTTCTATTCTCGCTTTTAGTTACTGTGATAAAAACACTTATATTTTTTCATACCCTATATTTTCATTTAAGGAAATACCTGTGTTCATTTTTTTAATAAGCATTTTCATGCGGATCATGTTATTTTCACAAGTGCATGACCTTTCTTTCAAAATAAGAAAAGATCGATAAACAATACTTCAATATTTACCGGCCAATTTTCAATTCTGTGTTATCAGTGGTTACCTTGTCATTTCTATTTTTGATAAGAACAGAATAAATTGCTGCGAAAGAATGTACATATATTAAAAAATTTGTTGGAAAGCAAATTTTATAATCTCTATATGTTTTAATAATACGGAATATAAGCACGTTTTTTCTAATTCTTTAAATGGCGCATTCTTTTTTAACCCACTTACGTAATGTTTGATTTCATAGGTACAAATAAATCTCAGAAGTGTGAATAATTTATTTAATTTTTAAATATAAGTGTTTGTTAATCTCTTTCTTCATTCTTCAGGAGTGGCCGGGTTACATTCTCTCTTATATATATAAAAAAAAAATAGAGTCTAATTTATGATTTAGAATCTACAATAACTGAATAACTGGAGTAGAACTAGGGTGCTCCTAAGCTCACCAAGCCCTTCCGTGAGCGCGGCTCTAAAACCTATCAAATTGACTTCAAACGACATTTCCAAACCGTTAGGTGTTCAATCTATATTAAAATCTACTTGGAGACCAAATTTTAAATTTTTTGAAATTTTTTTACTATTTATTAAGATGGTTTGAAAATCGCTGTTTTCCAATGGTGCAGAATTTTAATAAAAACAGCGATTTTCAAACCATCTTAATAAATAGTAAAAAAATTCCAAAAAATTTAAAATTTGGTCTCCAAGTAGATTTTGATATAGATTGAACATCTAACGGTTTGAAAATGTCGTTTGAAGTCAATTTGATAGGTTTTAGAGCCGCGCTCACGAATGGCTTGGTGAGCTTAGGAGCACCCTAGTTCTACTCGAATAACTGTACCTTGTTTATCTATTTCTGAAGTGGCCTAGTGAGCTAATTTCTTGGCAAGGCATGATCCAAAATTCGATATACACCATCATTTCCTCATAGAGTCCCACGTAGCAGTTATTCCAGAACCTTCTTTAATCCTCGTGGTCCACGAGTCCATGTCCTCCGAGGTAACAGAATATTTCTGTTTAAATCCAGGACGTACGATTAGGATTCGAGCCAATCCGCCCCGAGATGGAATGCAGGGCTCTCCTTCACTATTCGTGCGATTTCTAATTGGACGGTTTTGATCTAAACAGAAATATTCCGTTACCGTAGGTATCGCGGGGCACAATTCTTCGAGTCATCACGATTAAAAGATTAATGTAAAGTTTCGGGTCCAGGAGTTTAATGTAAAGCCATATTATAAAGAGAGTCAACGACGAGTCAAGGACGCTTGTGTGGCACTGTGGTTATTACTTTTAAACATGGTGGTATGGTGGTCTACGTTAACAAATATAGACCAAAAGTTCCTTTTTTTTCGCGCCGTTTGGCTTCTTAGCGAGAAATTAGTTTATAGACCCGTTGTATTATTAAAGTAGTAACTTTTCTACTCGGTCTTCCCTCCACCAAAAAGCAAAAACCCTAGCCCCCAATTCAAAACCCTAATCCATTTCCTCTATTACTTCCCTCCAAATTTAACTCTATTCCTTATTCCTTGAACGCCATTAATGACCTCCACTGTTAACGATGCAAAAATTCTTCAGAGGCACCTGCTTCCCCGGTAACGCCCTCCTTCCGACCGCCTTTTTGATTGAGCGCCAGGCATCTCTTTGTTCGTCGATGCCTTCTGTTCGTCTCCCCTCATCTGTCCCCTCCCTCCAACGAAGCCCTAATCCAAGCCAAAGCGTCGGTATCCGCCGTGCCTTTTTTGCCGGAGCAAACTCTAACTCTCACCGTGGTTCCCCCGGGTTGAGTTGCGGTGGTGAGCGACGAAGGTTTTTGTCTGTGGAAGCTTCGAAGAAATATGAAAACTGTGAGGAAGTGGAGGGGGATGAAATGGAGAAGAAGGCAAAAGTGGACCTACTTTCCATACCAGGTATTGGGCCGAGAAATTTGAGAAAGTTGGCGGATAAGGGTTTTCAGGGGGTAGCACAACTCAAGCAACTATACAAGGATAAGGTAATGACTTATTTTTTAAGCGTGTTTAGTTGATAGGTTTTTTTTCTTTGTACTGTTAGCTTTGAGTTTTCCTGTTTTTTACATTTCTTTCTTTGTACTGTAAAATGTTCTGAAATTAATTGGTACAACAGTTTTAGTACAACTCTCAATGCATTCTATAAAGGTTTTAATTGAACGGTTGAGTTGACCATTTTAGCCTTTTGCTCAGGTGGAGTGAAGAGCTGAAATGGGGTTATCAGGCTTTAAAAGAGGAATATTTAATTCCTGTTATGTTGAAATGCAGAATAATGTTCTGTTGGTTATTTTAACAGATGGTTTATTTTCTGAGAGTCTTTAAGTTGGCAAAAGGCCCTCCAATAGGTTGCATCAGATATTTAGTAGACTGTTAAAGATTTTTGTACAATGTTCTTTATAATATCTAATGTTATCTTAGCTTTATATAGATGTGTTTGT
This sequence comes from Carex myosuroides, assembly GCA_028015225.1. Classification (NCBI taxonomy): domain Eukaryota; kingdom Viridiplantae; phylum Streptophyta; class Magnoliopsida; order Poales; family Cyperaceae; genus Carex; species Carex myosuroides. Next base: position 10,955,261 of record CM051475.1, on the reverse strand, counting down.
TTGTGGTTGCATTATGTGATCTTATTTTTAATTAACACTAACTAATTAAAATTGTAGATTGGGCTTTGTGGATATATGGTGATAGGAATCTAGCAACATATCAGTAAAACTTATTAGATGAAAGCTGTACAATTTATTTGCTTTTTTTATGGATTTTTCCCTCTTCAAAATTTGCAGTTCTTTGGCAAGTCTAGTGAGAAAATGGTCGAGTTTCTTCAAAGCTCAGTTGGCATAATCCATAAAAACCACGCAGAAAGCATCACTACCTTCATAAAAGAATCAGTAGATGAAGAAATTAAAGATGATAGTGCTGAATCAGGTCCAAAATTGGCAAAAAAGAACCGGCTCACCTTCTGTGTGGAAGGAAACATAAGTGTGGGGAAATCCACTTTCCTCCAAAGAATTGCAAATGAAACCCTAGAATTGCGTGATTTGGTGGAGATAGTGCCAGAGCCGGTATCCAAGTGGCAGGATGTGGGGCCCGACCACTTTAACATTCTCGGTGCATTCTATGCTGAGCCAGAGAGATATGCATATACATTTCAGAATTATGTATTTGCTACGAGGCTCATGCAAGAGAGAGAATCGGCTGGTGGTATCAAGCCTCTTAGATTGATGGAAAGAAGCGTTTTTAGTGATCGCATGGTAAGTGTTTTGTTTTTCTTGCATGTGTGATTTGAAGATATTTTTGTGATTCTGAAAATGTTCGATTTATGAGAGTCCTTGTTTACCATTAGAGCCCTGTTGTGCTAATAATGACTAAAGGAGGAATAAGCAATACCGACCTGGGCTTTTAAACTATTTCAGAAAAGTTATTTTAAATACAGAACTTTCAAGTTTTTATTATTTCTCATAGATTAATATGTGCTATGAACTATGGTTGAATGATTGTTAAAGTGTGTCCATTGCACTTTGTTATTTCAATTTTTCTTTTAAAGGCTGGCAGAATGGGATTTAGAAATTTGCTGATTGTATTAGCAACTCTCGGACATGTGCATGCAATGAACCTTTTTTTCAGGAAATGACGTGGAAAAAAAATTATTGTTCTTATATCACTCTGTAGTCTGAAGTAACACCCCCTCTTGATTCATGCCAGGTGTTTGTCAGGGCGGTGCATGAGGCAAAGTGGATGAATGAAATGGAGATCACCATCTATGACTCATGGTTTGACCCAGTTGTATCCTCCATGCCGGGTCTTGTACCAGATGGATTCATATACTTGCGGGCCACCCCTGACACCTGTCACCGCAGGATGCAACACCGCAAGAGGGATGAAGAAGGTAGGGTCACTCTTGATTATTTGAGAGGGTTGCACGAGAAGCATGAGAGCTGGCTGTTTCCCTCTCAAAGTGCGTCGGGTGAAATCTTGTCGGTTAGTGGTTTGCCAGGTCACTTGGAGAGCTCCCTGCCCCCTAATATAAGTAACAGTGTGTTTTATCTTGAGGGGAATCACATGCATTCTAGTCTCCAAAAGGTAATTTCCATTCAATTGCAGTTAAATATATTTGAATAGTGTTTTAAAGAGCTGTCTTTCTTCAAAATATTGCAAGTTTTCTTCACACTTCTGCAAAATGCAGATCATCACCAAAATGATTATAACGGAAATGTCATGCTGACTATTCATCACTAGGAGGTTTGTGAATAATTTGGTTTTGGTGTTATGTATGTAGGTACCTGCTTTAATACTGGATTGTGATTCGGACATTGATTTCAACTGTGATATTGATGCCAAACAAAAGTAAGTGACCCGATATTATTTAATATCTTTTTTTCTGTATATGATTTTGATTGTTTGTTGTGCTAATTGAACCCTGAGATTGAATGTTTTTCTTCCAGGTATGCACAGCAAGTTGCTGAATTTTTCGAGTTTGTTAAGAGAAAAAGGGTAACTTCAGATGCTCAACCTGGCAGCACTGATCCTAAAGCAAAAACTGAACAACAGATTGTGCTGCCGCACGGCACTGGCTTGTGGGTTCCCCCAAGTGGTTTTCCCAGTTCTGAACTTGAAATCAGAAGAGGTATGGCTACTTTGCGGGGTTAGGGTTTAGATTATAGCCTTTTTTTAGTACATGGCTTCTTTGTTGAGTTTTCAGGAGTCAGTTTTGGATTAGCACTGTGGTTGGGGGCTGCTTACTGTGTGTTTTTAAATGGGGTATGGTAAGTGAGTTATAACAGCAGTAGCTTGAGTAAGGTATTTTCTTGTAAATGGGGTAATGTACGGAATGCAAGGATCTCTAATGTTCGTTTCTTAATTTAGATGAATTTGTCTCTTTATTTGGTGTATGTTGGGTTTGATAACTTGTTGACTTGAACAGTATGTGAAAAATGAGTTGGCTTGCTGCTGGTGCATTTAAAATAATGAATTGGTCTCTTTATTTGGGGCGCATATTGGATCTCTAATGTTCGTTTCTTAGAGTTGCAATCGTTCTTTTTAGGACCTGTGCCTTGTGTATGAATCGAGTGCAATTATAGGAAAATCCTTGTAATCTACTTTCTTACAATTAGGAGAAAAGTTGCTGATCTTATTTATTTAAATTGCATGTTCTTTTGGGCCTGTAAGCAACATAAAATTACTAAAGCCCAAAGCATTTACAAAAGATTGCAAATCAAAGCTCAATTCTTTTCCACTTGCATTCATTTTTACTGGAAAACAAAATTTCTGTTCGTTCACAAGATTATCCCGTGACCAAAAGTTAAGGATCTGAACCTACACTTGACGCTCTCTTATATAGAAAAGGTGTAAAATTCGTTGTAAGTCGATTTAATAATTTTAAAAAAATTAAACTAATTTTATGTAGTGAATGATAAAAGTGTTGTGCCGTGTTACGAGTGTCGTGCCAATGCGTGTCCGGTACAAGTGTTGTGTTGTGCTGCATAGATCTGATTTCGGACAGCACTTGTATTGGTGCAACACAGTATGGTATGTCATGTTTAGGGATGGTGAAATGAGCTTAGACGTGTTTTTTTCTTCAGTAAAATATGTTTAAATTAATTAAAAACATTTAAAAATTCTTGAAAAATTACAAATAAACAATAAATAAATCCAAGTTCATATTTTTGACAAGTTTCATTTTTATTTATTTAAAATAATATGCCAATAATTTTCAATTCTTCCCTCCTTTTTTCTGGGCTTGGGAGTTAAAATAGTAGGTAAAGTTAAAAAATTGAAAATTAGTTAGTATATTGCTTTAAATATATATATATATATTGAAATGTAATAATGAATTTAATAGAAATGCGTAGTTTCTTTTTTATTGATATCGAAGCCTAACGAGATTTGACTTTCTTGCTCGATTTAATCGTTGTAGACTTGTAGTATACTCAACTATAAAATCGCCTTCATCGCGAAGTGGGTTGTCCGGATCTCATCGTGAAGATCTGGGATTTGTTGTGGCGTACTTCGTACTTTCGTACATTTTGAAGGTGTTGTTTCCCAAACGGTTGCGACCATCGGTTAGAACCATAGTGACATAATTCGCATATTATATGCGTATAATTCGTTTTTTTATGTAATCGAACCGAGCTCCGAATAAAACGCAAAAAAAACGTATAATACGTTTTATTCGTGAATAAAACGCGAGTTGACGAATTATTCGCGATAAAAACGTGAAAAAAACGCGAGATTTTTTTTTGAATTTTTTTTTTTTTTAAAGTTTTTTTGGGTTTTTTTTTTTCTTCCTTGTTGTACCGAATCATTCCCGAATTATATCCGAATTATACCCGAATCACGAACTTTTGACCTCGCCGAACCGAACCGAACTATTGATTTGTCACTATGGTTAGAACTCCATTACATCGCTTGAAGCTACGGTAGATATGGGGACCAAGTATATATCACGAGCTACAGAGGCTAGAACCTAGAATAGGCCAAATTTCTCATGCCGCTTCTAGTAATTCATAATATCAAAATCTATCTGTTCCTTCTCTGTAATAAATTCAGGCGCGGATGTAACAATGTAGGTTTGACTTTCGTTCTCACTCATATCATATGAGATGCAGAGGTCGAGTGCAAAATCTTTCTTTTTAGAATACCCACAAGTCTTTTTTTTTTAAATGAAGAATACCCATAAGTCCGATCATAAATTGAACCGTCTTTTGTTGTGTTAGTAGGGCTTGAGAATCTGAACCGGTTTGTAGGGAACCAGACTTAGTTAAGTGGTTATACCGCTCGGCATATATGTTTCTTATTTCCTGAATTTTGCTTTAGACATGATCTGTCTCATTACATGGTCGTAGATCCATGTCTTCCCGAAAGATCCTTATCAATTCAGATGTTGAATCCAATTTCAGCCTCGAATCCACACAATTTGCAATTATTGTAACCGGGGGTACATGTTCCTATTACTTTAAAAACTTCTATCGTATGACTTTAATGATTGATTGTAATACATGTAACAATCTCTATTATTTATTTTAGGCACATCTATTTTATTTATTTATATATATAATTCTGGAAGAGTTTGGTACTGTTCACAACCTCCCCTCCGTTTGATCCCATCTGACGGTCCTTAGCTGACCGCGTCGCTCTCTCTTTGTTCACTCGACACCTGTTCTTCTTCGTTCCTCGTCGCGCCGCTTATCTCCGCTTAAATTCTTTGCTTAAAGTCTGCTGCCTTACTCCGCCTTTCCGTCTCACATTTTTTCTCTTTTTCGTTCCATCCCAGAACCTTCTAAACCTACTACCCTTAATACTATAAAAAGGAAAGAAGAAGAAGAAGAAGAAGGGAGCATGAGAGGGACGAGGTAGCCATGACTCTTGAGACAAAACCTTCACTGTCAATCGGAGAGTAACTAAATTTCTTAAAACTTACGGTGAGATGTGTTCTCATTTTTATTTTGTTCATGTTTCCCCGTCTGTTGTTCATCTCTTGCTTAGCTTTATTGGCAAAATAAGAGAAATTTGACCTCAAATTTCAGGATGGGAATTGCTCCTTGGGTCAATTGGGCCATTTTACACGATCGTGACTGCCAATCAGCATTTAAATTGTACAAAAATAGTAGCGACTTCCCCATTGCTCAAGGCTGGATTATCCAGTGGTAAAGAAAAAGGGATATGGCCAGTCCCAAGAGAGAGAGTTGAAGACCCACCTTCCAATCTACTCGCTGCCTGATCGGCATTTTACACTATCGTGGTTCTCGTGGTTGCTAATTTTAGTGTATCAGTTTTTACTTGAAGTTGAAGCGAACAAGGAATTCTACTTCTCCCTAGTTCCTAGTCCTCCTGGGAGAATCTAGATTTCTTTTTTGAAAAATTCAATTTGAAATTCACCTTTATAAGTTGGGGATAGTTCCGATATTTTTATTAATACCAAAAAAAAAAAAAACAAATTATCAAATCTGTCCCCACCTCAAATTTATTTTTAAATCTACTCCAACCGCCCGTCCACTGGGCGGTCCACTTTTTCCACCAGACCGTCCAGCGGCTGGGCGGTCCACTATGCATAGCTGACCGCCCAGCTGCTGGGCGGTCCAGTTTCCATAGCTGACCGCCCACTGTCTGGGCGGTCCACTATGCATATTTGACCGCCCAGTCACTGGGCGGTCTAGTTTCCATAGCTGACCGCCCAGCAGCTGGGCGGTCCGCTAGTGAATTTTTTTTTTTTTTTTGTAGAGAGACAATATGAATATCAAGATGCTTAATTCTAACGCTAAAAATTTCGATTTTTTATTAAATATTAGTTAGATTACTTCTTTTAAGCATATTAATACTAAATTACGCTGAATAACACTAAATTATGTTAAATTACGCTAAATTGCATTACATTACGCTAAATAACGTTAAATTACGGTAAATTACATATGACGATATCTTTACTAAAAAGACAAAAAACGACGATGAAACTTCAAACAGCCATAAAACGGCGCTCGAGTGTCCGATTTCAGCAAATGACCACTTTTCGAAAAGCTTGCGAAAATGCGCATACGTCCGTGCCGGCATTGCCGGATTCCAAAATTCAAAATCGCCAAAAATCAAAGGGAAGACCCTCAAAACTTGAGTTGAAGTTTCCGATTAAGATTTTCATTTCTATTATTCAATCCAAGTAGTTCAGTAAATTAGTTAATAATGAAATTGTAGAATACTAATTTTTACTATTTTTGGAATTTTTTTACTATTTTTTATGATTCATGAAAGATGGCACAGAATCGGTCTACTTAAGCGTAATTTTGCGTAGTTTAGCGTATTTTAGCGTAATTTACCGTATTTTAGCATAATTAGTGAAGTTACTGTTAATTAGCGTAATTTAGTGTAATTCAATTTAATTTAACTTAATTCCAAGTAATTTAGCGTATTTTAGTATAAATATGCTTAAAAGAAGTAATCTAACTAATTTTTTTTTTTTAAAAATCCGAAATTTTTAGCGTTAGAATTCAGCATCTTGATATTCATTCTCTCCTTACAAAAAAAAACAAAAAAAAATAGTGGACCGCCCAGCTGCTGGGCGGTCAGCTATGGAAAGTGGACCGCCCAGTGGACGGGCGGTTGGGGTAGATTTAACAATAAGTTTGAAGTGGGGGCAGATTTGATAATTTGTTTTTTTTTGGGGTATTATAAAATATCGGGGGATAGTTAGAACTCTGACATTTTTTATTAATATTCATCATTAAATAAAAATATTAAATATACTCAGCTGTCCTGACCGGCCATATTTTGGCCGGTTGGATTAAATATTCAAACCGGTAAAAAAATAGCTGGTCAGTTTTTTTTTTTAATATTTGTTAGATTACTTCTTTAGATGAAAGAAGTATAATTAGCATAATTATAATAAATTAAGCTAAATTACGCTAATTACGCTAAATTACGCTAAATTATACTAAATTACGCTAAATTATACTAAATTACGCTAATTACGCTAAATTTTTTTTAAGTCATTTTTTTTCATTTTTAAAGCACTTGTATGTTGTACATGTATTTATCTAAGATATCTCTCGTAAACAGACGAGGCTAGAACAAGGGATAAAGCAAGAGAGACGATATCTTCACTGAGAAGAGAAGGCGAAAAACGACGACGAAACTTCAAATAGCCATAAAACAACGCTCAAGTGTCCGATTTTAGCAAATGATCACTTTTCAGAAAGCTTGCGAAAAGATGCATGCATTGGTGACAGCCATGCTGTTTGTCAAAATTCATAATTGCCAAAAAATAAAGGGAAGTGTCTCAAAACTTGAGTTGAACTTTCCGATTAAGTTAGCGTATTAGCGTAATTTAGCGTAATAAGCGTAAATTATAATTTTGCGTAATTTAGTATAATTTAGCGTAATTTAGCGTAATTTTCGTATAATTTAATATAATTTAGTATAATTTAGCGTATTTTAGCGTATTTTAGTATAATTATGCTAATTATATATCAAAAGAAGTAATCTAACAAATATTTCAAAAAAAAAATCTGACCGGTCAATTTTTATCCGGTCCGAATTTTTAATCCATCAAGCAAAAAAATGTCCAGCAAAGCTGGATACATTTGATATTTTTTATTTTTATGTTAGATATTAATAAAAATGTCGGGTTAGAACTAGATATGAACAGATAAAATTGATTGGATTTGTAAAATAAAGAAATCACCTTTTAAACCACTTCACTTGTCATATTAAGGATAACACAAATTTTCGCCCTTGTTAGGTAAGTAATAAAACATTGACTCCTTTTACCTTTACCACAAAAGTATAAAACACATTAGATTCCCAACTAGTGGGGGCCGACACTTTAGACCAATTTAACCCAACTCAACTATCCATAGATTGAACTATATCCAAACCAAGATTCGTTTAACAGTGTCCTTTTAGTCTATTATTGTCTTCCTTTTTTTTTCTTACAAAAAAATATTAAACTTATTTTTTTTTTCACTAGGGACCTATTTGATTTGTCATAGCCGGAGTGGTTAGGAGAATTACTTGTTATAAATTGATATATATATATATATATATATATATATATATATAATATATCATATTGTTCACAAATATTTTTTTTGGTTATAATGCATGTAAGTCTATAAAAATTATGATGTTTTAAAGAAAAAAACATATTCTTAGAGTAATTTTTTGAGAATAATTTGGATATAATTTGTCTACAATACAAAAAAAATCAGAAAAAATATTAAAATTCATTGAATTCATCTATTTATTAAAAAAATACTGAAAATGAATTATTTGCAAATTATTCGCAAATTTTGTTATTATGTTTGTCGCAATTGAAGATTTTCCTCATATTTCGTATGAAGTATATAGATCACTTATTGTGGTTCACCAAACTACAGTTGTTACCTTTAAAACACTTAATTCTTTCATTAAAGGATTTAAAGATTTAGTATTTCAAATTTCAATATTCATTATAAACTCTTCATATCTGATTCGTTGTCTCTCACACAAAAGATATTATATTTTGCTGCTAAGTCAAATTAAGATCTGCTCTCATATTTACTTTAGTTATTACCCTATTTCATGTTGTTGAATTTCAATTAGTTTGGTTTTTTTTTGTTTTTTTTACTATTTAAAAAGGTGAATCTTGGGCTTGCATTCTATCTTATTTACTTGAAACAAACAATAATGTATGAAATTACCTACTATATATCAAAAATTTAAATAACATTTATCGTGTCATAGCAGAAGGACTAAAAAAATGACGTTATGCTCATATTACACCGCTATAGCGCTGATAGCGTCATAGCTTTCATGGTCCGAAAACACTATAGTACCGCTATAGCGCGCTATTTAGAACCCTGCTATATATATATAGTTTTGTTTTCAATGATTCAGAGATGGCTCCAATTTTTTTTGGAAGAAAGAGTTATACGTCCATTGATTTCATTTGAAACCACAAAACTATTGTTTATCTCATACAGAGATGGCCCCAATTAATATTTATAGCACCAAACATGTACTGTATAAGTATCTATTAGCAACTTAACCTGTGGTCCCATCAAAAAATATTTTGAGTGCACATGTGAACCTAAAGCTACCTAACCAATAACCATCAGCTTAAACAAAACAAAAAAGGACAAGGTCACTTAGCTGAGTCCGAATCTGCTGCGATTCCGAGATGGATCGCAGATTCTAAAATTCCGAAATCAACCGTTCAAATTTTTCCGTGCGCGGATATCGAAAGCGTTTTTGAAAAAGTAATTTTTCATGCATGCATCTCGAGAAAAACCAACAGTTGAGATGGGATCGCAAAGTCCTGGGAATCACAGCAGATTTATTTTCCACTTAGCTTCCTTCACCACACTATGACTATTATTGGGCTTTGGGTCTTTGACTATTCAAACAGAGCAAGCTTGAGTGAGACTGAGAGAGAGAGAGAGAGAGAGAGAGAGAGAGATGTGGTGAAGATGAGGAGAAAGAATCAATTGCTCAAGATTTCCCCGGGAGAGCTCAAACTCTAAATCCTGAAGTCCAGGTACACAATCACTACTACATATTATTTCCTCTTAATTTTAAGTTAGAATTGCTTGCTTATGTTTTAGTTTTTAACTTAATTAGATGTTAAAACATAACTGAATTCGATCACTTCCTCTCTAGAGAGAAACTACTTGCTTATTCAGTTCCCTCCCTTTAATGGAAATGATCGTGATAGGACCATGTTCCACAGGCCCTTTTACTTGTTCTAAACTGGGCCATGAAAGACTGGGATTCGGACCTTTACAAGGCCAACCCGACGTCATATGAAAAAGCCCAAAGATTCACTAAACCGGGGCCCAACTCGGAGGCCTCAAAAGTATATGGCCCGAATATAGGTTAAGGCCAACCGACATACGGGATAGCCGTGGAAACGGCTAGCTTAATGCCCACGTCCCAGAAACGGCTGGTTTAATGCCCACGTCCCAATAACGGACGACATAACTGCCCACGTTCTCCCATAAACGCCCGAGATGGCAGTTATGACTAGACTATATAAGGCAGTGATCCCCATGAAACGGGGGACGCAATTTTGAACTAAGAGAGAGATCATACAGGTTAGAGTCCGAATCTCTCACAATCTACCCCGAGTTCCCAACTCAGTCCATATCTCGGCCTGTCATCCTTTGACAGGGCGAGTCCAACACAGCCCAACTTTCCATACGGCCTCATCTCCCAAGATATGATGTATCAACCACCGTGGGGCACCGCCTACCAAACATACAGAATTAGATGGCTCTTCCTAACGCATCAACCCCGCTCCCACCTGGAGTGACGACCCCTCCGCCAGGAGTAACAATCACACCAACTCCTTTGGTCACACCGCCTACAGGGCACCCCTCCCAGAGCCAACCTCAAGGGGTGCGGACTAGCAACTCGATGATACGACCACATGGTCCCCAACCTACACAGTCCCGCCACACGGGACCCGACATCGCTAATCGACCATTGTTCATTGAAGAAAACACAACTAGACCTCTTTACACCGAGCACAACCCGGTAACTGGTACATACCAGATACCCTACATACCGTATTACCCTCAGCAAACGCCATTGTATCACTACGGTGCAACCGCTTACACACCTTACACACCCACGGCTCCCCAGTATCCCTATGTCACACCCTCTGGGCAATGGGGCCCGGGAGGCGTTCACGGGATGTATCCCATGACAGGTCCAATACCGTGTTCTCAGCAAATGCCACTGCGACCTGTACATCAGACCCTACCTACCACTGCACCCATACCACGACCTCTGTCCGCAAATCGTGTCCACAGCCGACCGGCAAATGTTTCGCCACGAAATCTGGATAGAGAATTTGCACAGGTACGAACTGGCGAGGAGACAGACACACCTTCCCCGCCAGAACAACAAGTCCAGTCCGAACGCAGGGACCATAATGCTCCGCCAACAGGGATCCATCCCGACGAAGGAAGACGGCCGGAAGGGCAAGACGAGAATAGGGGACCCGATCCCGAGAGAGAGCTCAATGCCGGAGGTCTTGTAGTCCACCACAATAACAAACGAGAATCAGCCAATCATGGCAGAGGGCCCATACCATCTCGCCGAGAACAATCTCGCTCCCACAGGGAACGCGAACGAAGTCCACCCCGAGGTCGGGATAGGACTCGCCGCAATGATCGAAGAAGGAATCGACGATCACCTACCCCTCCCCGAGGCATTAACATGGCTCAAGTCGAAGAGCTGATCCAAACCAGACTTGCGGCCAAACTAGCCGAACTCGAATCCCAAAAGACAGGCACCTACTCTCGGCCTACGGGAATCGAGGATGGCCCCCTGTCCAGAGACATTTACCGCCAGTCAATGACGGATTTCAAGTATCCGACAACCCTCCCAAGCTTTCGGGGTAGCGGCGACACACAGGATCCGCACAACTTTGTGTACGGATTTCTTGAACGACTCCGCCTCCTTGGAGCCACCGATGCCATCATGTGCCGTGTCTTCACCACTTGCTTAACTGGGGAAGCATGGGATTGGTACATGACACTACCCCAGAGGTCCATTAACAAATTCGAGGACTTCGCGAAACTATTCCTAGAGAGGTACACGATTATCAAGCCGCCGCCAGCCACGTGCGAGATGCTCCTAGACATTGTCCAGGGACCGCGCGAAAGAACAGGTGCGTTTGTTAACCGTTTCATACATGCATCTCGGAGAATTCAGAACCTCAATGAAGAATTCTCCTTAGCCGCCATCAAGAAAGGGCTCCGTAAAGGGGGTCCGGGAACTTTGCGTTACGAAGCCCACATGAAGAAAATGACCATTCTAAGGGAGTTTGTAACCTTTGCGGAGGGTTACATCCGTGCCGAGGATGATAATGGGAGCCCCACGAGGCCTAGATCTCGATCTCCCCGACACCAAACTAACAAACAGCCAGCTCAGGACAGGTTTCGCCACCAAAGAGAACCTCGAAGAAACCAACCCATCCGACCGACCGAACAAGAACACAAAACTGGCACCGAGGGATACCGTCAGCACTTCGTCCGATATGCGCCTCTCACCAAGAAGCGACATGAGATGTACAACATCATAGAGGGCATGTTTGACCTTCCTCCGCCATTGCCTGAAGGCATTTTCACGGTACAAGACAACTCCCAGAAGTGTGAGTACCATGGATTCAATGGGCACTCCACTGCGGATTGCCTTCAACTCAAAGACATCCTGGAGAGACTAGCCCGCAAGGGTAAGTTGATCGAGTTCATCAATCCCGACTTCTTCAGAAAGTTCTCCAGGAAGTACAACGGTAAAGGTAAGGTTTTTAAGAAACCTATTCCTTACAGGAATGATTATACGGGACCCCGAGTTGGTGAGACCGGTCCTCACACCCGGGATGGTCCCGAGACTAGACGCCAAGAACGGCAGAGCAGCCCTGTCATTAACGTGATCAGTGGTGGCCATCGCGGGACCATCAGAAGAATATTACCTCGCGATAATCGAAAACCATACCTCACTGTTCTACAGGTCGAAACCGACAAAAAGTGACCTCGGGTCGAGGAAGCGATCTCTTTTTCCGAGAAGGACCTAGGTGAGATTTCCAGCCCACACGATGATCCCGTGGTACTGAATCTCAAAATCAATACTCACAGGGTTAAGAGGGTGTTAGTTGATACGGGAAGTTCAGCAGACATCCTGTACCTATCGGCCTTCACACAAATGGGCCTCAACACTCGCGCCCTCCAACAACACATTTCACCCTTGATAGGTTTCACGGGCGATGCCCTTCAACCTCGGGGAATGATGCCGCTCAAAGTGACATTCGGCACATTTCCTGGAACAGTAGAAGTCATGGTGGACTTCCTCATCGTCAATGCTCCTTCTGCATACAATGCAATCCTGGGAAGAGCAACCTTGAACAAAATAGGCGCCGTCATTTCCCCTTCACACCTGAAAATCAAATTCCACACTGATAATGGTATAGGGGAAGAAAGTGGCCAACAACAGGTGGCCCGCGAATGCTACATGACGTCTGTTCAAGGTCAAGGAGACTCTGTCCACCAGGTTGATCAATCCGACGCCAAAACCAACCAACAGCGGTTGCGTTCTAGCACTGACTTTCTACCTCCAAACACCGACCTGGCACTAGATCCGGTAGATAAAGCTGAGGCAAAAACTTCCCTTGAACCCGCGGATGAAGTCGAACAACTCGTTTTGGGTGATGGCAAGACACTCAATATTGGAAAAGCAGTACAGGGGGAAGCAAAGGAGGAACTGATCAGGTTTCTCCGAGAAAACCAGTCCGTTTTTGCTTGGACCGCAGCCGACATGCCAGGCATTCCGAGATCAATAGCGGAACACCGCTTACATATTAAGTCAGGATCAAAACCAGTTAGGCAACGGAAACGTAACATGGGAGAAGAACGGCAGCAGGCCGTGAAACGCGAAGTACAGAAGCTTCTCGATGCTAGTTTTATCCGGAATGTCGAATGTCCTGAATGGACAGCCAATCCCGTGCTTGTCAAGAAGTCCAATGGCGACTGGCGTATGTGTATCGATTATACTGACCTCAACAAAGCATGCCCCATGGATCCGTTCCCTTTGCCCAAAATCGACCAATTGGTCGACTCCACCTCGGGTCACGCCTACCTCAGCTTCATGGATGCGTTCTCTGGGTATAACCAAATCCGGATGAGCCAAGATGACGAGGAGAAAACTGCTTTCACAACTAACTCAGGGCTATACTGCTACCGGGTTATGCCTTTCGGGTTGCGCAATGCTGGAGCCACGTTCCAGTGCATGGTCAACACTGTATTCCATGACCAGATCGGGCGAAATGTAGAGGCATACGTGGATGACTTGCTGGTCAAAAGCATGTCCGACCTCGATCATGTTCGAGATCTCAGAGAAACCTTCGCGACACTGAATTCAGCCAACATGAAACTCAACCCGAAGAAGAGTTTTTTCGGTCTAACCGGTGGTAAGTTCCTTGGTTTCATGGTTTCTATGCGAGGCATTGACATCCATCCTTCCAAATCGCAAGCCATCCTCGATATGAAGCCACCGCGCAACCTCAAAGAGCTGCAATCTCTCACAGGCAAGTTGGCTGCCCTCAATAGGTTTATTGCGAGATCTGGGGAGGTGTGTTTCCCTTTCTTCAAAGCCATGTGCAAACCGCCAGGTTTGAATGGACGGAGGAGTGTGCAACGGCCTTCGAGAAAAGTAAAGCATATCTCGCTAATCTGCCATGTCTCAGCAGACCAACCACAGGCGATGTTCTTGTAATGTACCTGGCCACCTCGGGTCATGCAGTCAGTGCCACCCTTGTCCGGGAAGAAGGATGAGACCAGAAGCCAATATATTTTGTCTCCCATGTACTTCGGGATGCTGAAACAAGGTATTCCCAGATTGAGAAGGCAGCATATGCTCTCGTCATCGCCGCTAGAAAACTGCGGCCTTATTTTCAGTCTCACTCCATCAAAGTATACACCGGAATCCCGCTCAAAAAGGCATTCTCGAATTTTGACTCATCCGGGCGATTGTTAGCTTGGGCGCTTGAGTTGTCTGAGTTTGATGTTTCCTTCCACCCGCAAAATGCTCTGAAGTCGCAAATCTTCGCTGATTTTATCGCCGAGTATTCCGGCGTTCCTCCCGAGTCCGAAGGACGGTGGACTATCCATGTCGATGGCGCCTCTTCGTTACAAGGGGCTGGAGCCGGGGTATCCCTCACAGGTCCCCACGGGGAAACCTTGAATTATGCTCTCCATTTTCAATTCCCAGTAACAAACAACACCGCGGAATATGAAGCCATGATAGCAGGCCTTAAACTAGCTAAAGAATTGGGCGCCCGCGAGGTTCATCTTCGTAGTGACTCCGAGTTAGCGGTCAAACAGATAAACGATGAATGCCGAGTTATGGACGAGAAGTTGCGCAAGTACCGACAGCAGTTTCACTTGCTCAAAAGCAATTTCGATGAGGTTGATATCCAACATGTCTCGCGCAACAAGAACTGCCAAGCCGATGCTTTGTCCAAACTTGGTGCCGCGGGCAACCTTGACAAAGATCGGCCCGTGATTGTTATGGATGTTTCGGAATCCAGCATCAACCTTGATACTGTAACCGTACTCGCCATCGGTGAACCCAGTGAGTCCTGGTTCACCCCGATGTGGAATTTCCTTAACACCGGGGTTCTCCCCACCGATCAGTTGGAAGCCCGACGTTTGAAAAGGATCGCACCGATGTACTCTGTATTCAACAATCATTTCTACAAACGGGGGTACGTGCGACCTTGGCTTAAATGCATCAATGAGGAGATGGCCTCCAAAATGCTATCTGAGGTACATGAAGGCATCTGCGGAAGCCATCAGGGTGCGAAAACTCTTGCCAAACGAATCCTCAGAGCCGGATTTTACTGGCCAACCATGCAACATGATGCGGCAAACCTAGTCCGAAAATGTGAGCGATGCCAATACCACAGCAAGTTGAGCAATATCCCGGCTTATGATCAGATATCCATCTCGGGAGCCTGGCCTTTTGACTTATGGGGAATAGACATAGTCGGGCCCTTTCCCAAAGCCGTTGGACAGCGCCGTTGGATTATTGTAGCCGTCGAATATTTTAATAAGTGGGTCGAAGCCGAAGCATTATCCACTATCACTGCCGCAACAGCAGAGAAGTTCATTTGGCGGAACATCATTTGTCGTTTTGGCATACCGCATGCTCTCATCTCGGACAATGGTACGCAGTTCAACGCAGCACGCACCATGACGTTCCTCTCCAACCTAGGTATTCAGAACAACTTTACCTCGGTCAGTCACCCTGCTAGCAATGGTTTAGCCGAGGTCACAAACCGCACTATTCTGGATGGCCCGACATACTTGATGACATTCTATGGGCCTACCGCACTACACCTAGAGAAGCTACACAACAAACTCCGTACTCTCTGGTATTCGGCATGGAAGCAGTCACTCCAATTGAAATGATGGAACCATCTCTCCGTACTTTGACATATTCCATTGACAACAACCGCGATGCTCGCACCACGGAACTCGACCTCATCACAGAAGGTCGGGAGAAGGCCCGCATCCGCACCATGGAGTATCAACGCAGGATTAAACGTGCGTTTCATAAATATGTGGTACCTCGAGAGTTCCAGCCGGGCGATTTGGTGCTCAAAACCGTGGAAGCAACTGGCAAACATGTTAGCAAACTTGCTCCTCAGTGGGAAGGCCCTTTTAAGATCATTCGTCCACGAGGTAAAGGCGCCTACGAGTTGGAAGATCCGAGCGGTTTCATACTCACTCGCCCATGGAACACTTGCCATTTGAGGAAATTCTACACTTAATGTATGTAGTTTTTGTTAGTCTTTTTACTAGATACGGTGTGCTCAGGGCAAGATAAGCCTTTGTTTTCTTTTCATGTATTCACTTAGACCACGATACAATTTTTGTATGGTTCTAAGCATTTATCAATATATATGATATTATTTACAATTGTGTTTTGTGTATTGGGTCCGAGATATATGAACGAAAGCTAAGGCAACGAAAGATGTCTTGGTTAAAATCCCGAGATACGCGACATAAATTAATGTAGTCCTACAGGACGATGACTGATAAAATAGTAATACTATGGTCGGAAACATTTATCGAAAACCCCTCGGGGTAACGCATACGTTTTCGCGACATACCTTTCCCCCATGTTGACCATTTTTGTCAAAAATAAAGAAAAAAAAGGGGGGAAGGATATACTATCGACCATTTTCACAAAGACATTCAAAGAATACCCCGAGATATATTCAAAAAAAAAAAACTCGGAAAAAGATAAAACGAATGCAACGAGAGAAGTAAAAACCTTGTTACACAAAATATTCTGTTAAATCCCCACATCCCAGGAATATCAAATTTACATTACAACACATTTTTGTTTAAACCCCCACATCCCGGGGGCACAAATAAAACAACAAGGGTAAATCCTTCAAACTATCGGAGGCACAGAAATTTCTTAAGACCAAGGTCGCGTCCAGTGCTGGCCATCATCCTTCCTACAAACAAAACAAAAGTAATAAGATTAAGCGTGAAAGCAACATCTCGGAAATCACGATATTAGAAGTCTTTTACTTACAGAAGTTGGAGCCTTATCCGACTCAAGAACGTTAATTCCACCACCACAAGGTAAGATAGAAACATCCTCCGGATCCTTTCCATCACCTTGTGGAGCAACAGGGTCCATTTCGACATTCATCTCGGTGATTACAGCAGAGTCCACCTCGGTGTCTCCTATGTCGATCTCCTCTTCCTCACTTTCAGAGGAGGTCTCGGAAGGAATCCCGTCATCCTCCCCTTCAGCCTCATTATCGACAAGCTCGAGATGCTGAGGCCATTTATCTTTCGGCCAGGGATGAACAATTCTCCCACGAGGATGGTTTTTAAGTTCCAACTTCTTTTGAAATGGAGTACCATCCGGATTCAACAACACATCCTTTTCTTCGTCCCAGCCGTGATCCGAAAGATTCTTAATAACGAGCTTCTCGGGTTCCACTTTAGTAAAACCCATATGCTCGGGTTTGAACGGGTAAACTTTGGCCAGTTCACCCATATAACCATAAACGGTCTCTGTCATCATTTCTTGGCACGCATAGGGGACGGCCTGAGCAAAGGCCTTACTGCCTAAAAACTTGCTCAATGTTTTCTTCTTAAGACCCTCCATCTCGGCCTTTAATCGGACATTTTCCGATCTCACCTCCTCCACCTCGTTGGCTTGGGTCTCGAGCTTGGAGTTAAGGCCCTCGACCTTGTCCTTGTACTCCTTAGCTTTACGCTTATAGCGCTTTGCCTTTTCCTCATTTTCCTTGCGCTCTTTGTCAGCCTGCAAACCTACCAACCGCACCATCTCGTATTTCGCCAAGGCAACGGCGGCTTCGCCAGTGGCTATCTTCCTTTCCCTTTTCTTTAACTTCGCCAACTTGACAAAATAATCCCTCTCCATAATTGCCTTGTTGATTGCTTCTTGATCAGTTGTGATAGTAAGAGCACTGCGATTTTCGAGCGAATCTTTGAGGAGCCCAAAGAAAACCCCGGCATCATGCAGCGACCTTAACACCTGACCGACGACTTGGTCAGGGTGCTCTTCAGCCCACTTCTTTTGGTGAGCGGTTGTGGTGAGCCTGAAAGTTTCCCTAGAAAATGCGGCCCGAACCTCGGGATGGTCTTCCTCATCCTGCATGGTAGAATATCCGGGGAGATACGCCAAAATACTATCAGGGAATCCCTGTGAAATATGGGTCCCCCAGACGAACCCGGTATGTCGTCCCTGTTCTGATATACTAGACTTGAGATGTTCGGTGTGCTCCTTCGCGGGATCCCACACGTCGCGTGCTGCTTCTTCAATAATTCCCTCTAATTCCTTCTCGGCAGCCTCAACCCGAGATTGGGGTGTCTCCTTCGGGGCAATCCCAGACACCTTTAACGCAATATCGGAATGAACTTTTTGCCTTTTCGGCTCAGGTTCTCCTGCCTGGACTTCTTTCCCCTTCTCTCGCATTGTTAAACGCACGGAGGGGTCAACCGAAACTTCCTTCCTCTTCTGGGAACCCCCGAGCTTGGAAGAACCAGAAGCACTGCCCTTAGCTCCTTTGGTGGTTACTGCAGTGTTGATAGTAGACTCCGGGCGAGCTGTTATAGTTTTAGCAGACCCCGACTTTACGGTCTTAGGATCCTTGGAAGAGAAAGTCGGCTTTTGAGAGGTCCCAACCTCTTTTCCTTTTGTAAAGCCGTCCTCCGGAGTGTCAAAAACAAGAACAGGACGAGCAGCCTTCCAGGGTAGTGCCATAAACCCGCGTCCTACGACACAAAAAGTACACCAGCATTAACAATTTATGTATAAAATAGTATGATTAATGAACAAACGCGATGTAAAGAGATATCGGTACAAAAAGGGAGACTAACTTGTGAAATAACTGTCAAGAATTTTGATAACTTTTAATTCATCTGACGTCAACGATGGAGGAGAAGTCGGAATCAAACTTTCCTTATTTAGATGACGCCACTTCCTCCGTATCCCTTGGAAGCATTTCAACTCCTTGGGATTCTCAAGATATATCCAACCATGGTTCCAATCATCCGCCTTGGACAGCTTTTCAAAAAGCGCAACCTTAGAACGCTTCCGAACTGCAAGGTGGCTCTCATTATTATATAATACTGTGAAATAATGAAAGAACAACCCCGTACTGGGCCAGTATGACTCTAACTCGGGCATGTAATCAAACAAATACTTAAAGCTATTATGTAACACCATGCTGGTGCGGTTAACTGTGCAGGGGCCACATCGAGATGTCGTAATATCTCGCGAACGAATTTAGATACCCTCACTTTAAAACCACATTTCGGCATTTTCCAATATATGCACATCCCGCGATTCGAGTCATGCGCTCGGTCATTTATACCCGGGGCTGTCAGCTTAAGCGCATGTCGCGGATAATCTCTTCTGTCAGCTTCATCCACAAGTTCCTCATAAAATGCGTCAGCATAGGCTTCGCATCGAATAACCAGTTTTGGAGGAATACCGGCAGATGTTGGAAAAATCAGGTCATCCTGGCGCCTATCTCGGGTCACGGCATCTTTCTTTGATGTTTTATTTTTCTTCTTGGGTTCCGAAGACCCGTGCGACGTCCCAACTGAGGCCAAAATAAGTTCACCCCGAGGTGAATTTTCCTCGTTTTCCCCGTCTCCTTCGCTACGTTGTTCACCATCAGTTTCCTCTAAATTTTCAGGATTGGTGAGAATCATGCCCTGAATACTCTTGCCCCTACCTGGCCGGAACACCTCCTGCAGTATCGGGGACTGTTCCCCCGAAATAGCAGGTGACGAATCCCGAGATCCTTGTTCTTCGGTCATTTCTAAATTAATGAAGAAACATGATTGGCTTAGGCAACCGGTCTCACTTTTTCTAAAGAATTATAACTATTGACTTAACAGATGTACATTGATTGCCGAGGTTACGCAGTTCATATTAGACCCTTAGCAGCATTACCGAATTTAGGTCATTAACTAAGTTACCCTCGACCCCGGCAATACATACCGGTAACTACATGCCTTACCAATCAATGTAAGGCCAACTACCGAGATGGTAAAGGATTACCTTGTGTTGAGACTTCTTTGCAACGCAGTCTTCGGATGTCTTATCCGAGGTCTCCTGAATGCTCTGAACTCGCTCCACTATCACCGAAAATACTTTCGCTCTGTGGCTCCGAGATCAATTTCCTCACAATAAACGATAATGAGTGAATGAGACGGGATGAGGTATATATAGGGGTCTCTATTTTTCCCGCTCAATACTCGCGCGAATTTCGAAAAGCAGCCGCGAAGCGACGCGTTGTCACCCTTCATCATGGCGATGCCTCGATTTCCGCGCATCGGGCTCGAAATGAGCTGAAGGATGCCATGTGTCGTACGGAGATTGCGCCATAACCTCGTACCTCTGGCTGATTTGACGGCTGATCTGATGGCTGATGGCAGTTAACGGAAGACGAGGCATTGAAGTAATTAATGCGGACATACTATATATACTACTTCTGTCTCCCTTTAACGGAACATCAAGCGATCCCAACTATACCTTCCAACTCGGACTATAATAAGATGGCAACTAACAAAAATATGCAGGACGAGGTTAAGAAGGAGAAGGAAGACATTCCGTCACCACACCAATCTCCCCAACATCGGAAATCCGAGATCAACGTCGAGCCACCCCCAATTAACTTGAGGGAAGAAGAGGACAACCCATTGGCATGGGATAGATGTGCTGTTTGCCGAACCAGAGGGAACTATCGTCACATGTTCCATTGTGATGGATGCGAAGAAGCCTTTCACCCCGGGTGTCTCGCCCACAGATCACCTCGGAACCATGGAGATCCCCGATTCACATCCTTCACCTGCAGGAGATGCCTGGATCAAGAGCGCCGGGCCAAACGCTCCCGTCATGAGTAGCCTTAGCCATATATAGACTATCACGAGAATAGCCCGCCTTTTGTTAATACTTATGTATGACTTTATAGCTCTACATCTTTTGTAAACACCGCCGAGGTTCTCATCTCGTGCTGTTTTGATTAATATATATTTTGCATGAGCGTTTTATTACTACTTAATACAATCTATTATGAGTCGATTTGACCGTCTCGGGAACGCCGAAAGCCTGTCATCTCATTTACGAGGCACACTGCCCAATGCCATTTATGGCTAGTAGCTGACGGTTACCTATTTTGACAATACGGCCTACGGTATTTATGGCAATATCTGCCTATGACGACTATAAATAGCGGACCCCTCATATGTTACAAGGCACATTTTCACTCTAAACCTTTTTACCATTCTCTAAAACCTCCGAGATGCCTTTCAAGAGAGTTGTTTCCAAAAACAAAACACCCCTTGATCATGGTCATAGTCGCGATGTCCAACCATCAAGGCACGGCCACAACATACCTTCCCCTAATCCTCGACATTCTCGGGACACAATACGGGCCCTATCTCGGCCTGAGAGATGGACCCTCCTCCAACATTTTCCCGAGAAAGATTTGGATTGGATGCTCGCGAATGAGGACCTCCAAGTCGGTGACCTTCTTGACCTCACCCTTGCTAACGCACCCTCGTTCACCAAGGAAGACGAGAACGCTATTTATAAATTCGATCTCGAGCCCAAGTTGCGTAGGTGCATTATCGCCGTAACAAAGAAGCCAAGCACGAGATGGTGAAATGTCGGGGGTGCCATGAGTGGAGTTGCTTCACCCATTACGACATCCAAGGTCGGTCAGACCCTCGTCGCCGGTTTTGGAAATGTCCTGGGTGTTTATCACGCAATACCGGAGGTCCAACGTTGTACACCGCCACTGAACCCGAGCTCATATCGGATAACCTCTTTGAAGATACCGACAATGAGATGGTGTAAGTGTGATTTTCAACTTAGAGAAGCGACATCACACTCGTCTTTTGGCTGAACATGGCCATCACGGTGCATGGAAGGCGTGACATGACAGACATAGCGCCCATGGTGGAAATATTCTTCCAGGCACTATATAATATCATGTCTCATATTTAGTCTAATTAGGCGTTGTATGATTTCGATGTTTTACTAGATCGAGGCGTTGTATGATTTCGATGTTTTCTTATATTTAGACTTGTTCTGTTTTTGCAATATCAATGATTACTTATAACTTCTATGTTTCACTTCTTTCATTTTTGACTAACTCAGATACCATTTTCCTCGTCAAAATCTAACTCGGATACCATCTTCCTCATCACGCATAAAAAAAAAAATCATTCACATATATATATATACACATATATGTATATATGTATCGGTAATATATACCGAGATACTTAACCTGTGGGAAACATATCAACAAACATATGCCACACTCGAGTTCTGACAACATGACTAATACACCAATGTCGGTAATAGAAACCGTGTTTTATGAGTTATTCATCCTCAAGTCGAAAGCATCTCGCCGATGCATTCCGACTTCGGGGGCTAATGATAGGACCATGTTCCACAGGCCCTTTTACTTGTTCTAAAACTGGGCCATGAAAGACTGGGATTCGGACCTTTACAAGGCCAACCCGACGTCATATGAAAAAGCCCAAAGATTCACTAAACCGGGGCCCAACTCGGAGGCCTCAAAAGTATATGGCCCGAATATAGGTTAAGGCCAACCGACATACGGGATAGCCGTGGAAACGGCTAGCTTAATGCCCACGTCCCAGAAACGGCTGGTTTAATGCCCACGTCCCAATAACGGACGACATAACTGCCCACGTTCTCCCATAAACGCCCGAGATGACAGTTATGACTAGACTATATAAGGCAGTGATCCCCATGAAACGGGGGACGCAATTTTGAACTAAGAGAGAGATCATACAGGTTAGAGTCCGAATCTCTCACAATCCACCCCGAGTTCCCAACTCAGTCCATATCTCGGCCTGTCATTCTTTGACAGGGCGAGTCCAACACAGCTCAACTTTCCATACGGCCTCATCTCCCAAGATAGGACGTATCAGACCGTTATTTAACTGATGCAACACACTCCTAAGTCCTAACCTTGGTCCTTGCATAAAATGAATATTACAACAGAAAGATCAGATCTATGCTATCTATGTCAGCACACACTGACAACGAATTCATATCACCTAAGGTAACTCAATTTTTGAGTTTCGATCTACACCGTCGGATCTGCTTTGGCATGAATATTGGGCCTCGTGTATTCCACCTCGGGCTGGATTTGCCCGGATCTAAACTCAAAATTTCAGTTACCTCATAGGATCCGGACTCGCACACACAACCCTTCAAATTTTTATTTGATTTGGAAAATCATCCTCTCCAGTTTGCAAAAATTGCTTACCCCTACCCCCTTTTTCAACATGATTAATTACAGATAAGATCAAGAGAGGAGAAATGATGTTTTATTTGTCTGAGAACTTTTCAGCCTGTTATGTATTGAATTTTGTTTAATTGTCAGATAAATTTTAAAAAATAAATATGTACTTAATCGTTCTTTATTTTTGGTGATTAGATAAACAAACAAGGAAATTAATTGGACTAAACTTTAATAATTATATATATATAGAAAGATCAGATTCTCTGTTTCAATAGGAGACATCTATTGACAGTACACAAAAAGCTACCTTTGCATCATGGAATTCAAACATAGAATGAACAAACAAAGTATTAGTAGCATCTGTGGTGCTGTACATAAGATTCTTTTGCTTTTGGTACTGATGGAATTAAAAACAAACTAATAAATATTTGTTCTTGCCCACAATTTATAAATTTTCCTTGGCACTGTTATCTTGGATACATTAATTTCTTTGATACTACAAATAAAGCATTACATAGATGCAAGAACACAGTAATTATAGTAGCAATTATCTAAAATAAGAGTACTGAGTTCCTTTTTTGCTCATTTTTCTTCAGAAAGGACTTCGTTTTGCACATCCACCATGGTTTACGAATTAGCGGGTGATTAGATACAAAATTAACTCTATTAATAGAGGGAAGCATAACAACAACAACAACAACAAAAGTACCCTACAGAGAGATCAGTACTTCGGTAAAATATATAAAGATTCAGAGATGACACAACATCAGCACATAGCTATCCAAATAAGAATCGGTGATCCTCTGGCTTTATCTATCCAGAAAAAACTTGATAAAGTACCGTATCAATCAACAACCGCAAAGAAAGAGATCACCATTTTCCGTGTGCCTTCGCACATTAGAGAGAGAAACAAGAACTTCTATGAGCCACGGGTGGTCTCAATCGGCCCGTACCATAGGGGGCGTGAAGACCTAAAATGTATGGAAAACGAAAAATTGCGGTACGTACGGAAAATGCTCTATGAAAATCCTGACGTGACCCTGGAAGATTATCTGAAGGAGTTGAGAAAGTTGGAGTCGACAGCACGAAATTGCTACTATGAGAGCGTTGACATGGAATCTGACGAGTTTATCGAGATGCTGTTGTATGATGCATGTTTTATTGTTCAACTGATTGTGAATTGGAGTTTTCCAGATTCTGATATTATCTCTGAGATCAGCTGGAATATTCCTCTCATAAAGAGCGACCTCCTGATGCTCGAGAATCAGATCCCTTTCTTTGTGCTGCAGCGTGTGTTCGACCTTTTTTCGACCAGAGATGAGGATACCTCTAACTTGATTTCCCCGTCCAGTGACGATTCCAAGACTACTGAGTTTGATACGGCATCTACTCTAAGTGAAGAGAGTGAGCCTGAGAAAGCAACTCTGTTTGATTGCTTAGTTGAGTTCCTGCAGCACGGGAACGAGACCTTCTCGGTACCAGAAGGAGATAACCCTTATTACCATTTGCTCGAATTCTACTACCACTGCTACATGCGCACACAAGGATTTCCCACGAAGACAAGGAATAAATTCCTAATTCTGTTCAAAATTCTTGGGCAAAAAATAAAGGTGTTCCCTCTAATTTACTCTTTTAAAAAATTAACAATGCGAAGGCATCTTCTTCCCAAGACTGCGAAGCGTAAACCGCGAATGATTCCCTGTGCAACCAAGCTTCAAGAGGCAGGGATAACTTTCAAGAAGGCCAAAGCGGAGAGCATCTTCAGTGTACACTTCTCCAATGGTGTGCTCACGATCCCTTACAGTTCGGTTGAGGAAGCGAGAAGGCCACAGTTAATGAATCTCATAGCTTTCGAGCAATGCAATGGTGAGAACATCAAGCCCTTGACGAGCTACGCAGTGTTCATGGATTGCATCGTGAACACGCAAAGGGACGTGATGATTCTACAACAGAATGGAATAATAGAGAATAAGTTGGCTAATGAAAAGGCGGCCGCTGAATTTTTCAACCAGCTCAGGTATTGTTCTTACCCCGACTATGATAATCACCACCTGGCAGAGCTGTTTAAAAAAGTGAAGAACTATTGTGACTCCCCTTGGCAGAAGCACAGAGCAAAGTTACAGAGCAAAGTTGCACCGAGATTATTTCAGTAACCCATGGTCAATTATATCGTTTATTGCCGCTATTGTGCTTTTTCTCTTAACTTTTTTGCAAACTCTGTATTCTGTTATGGCGTACTACCGTCCATCACACTAGCGGTTAGTGCGTGTTGAATGTGATGTGTTTGTACTACAAAATATTTAGTGGTGTTAATTGAAACTGTTATGTAGTGATGAACATTAAATAAATTTGGAATGTAATGAGACTTGTATTTTTCTTGTAATTTTTTTTTTTTTGACATCCAACTTGCATTTCATACTGCTCCATAACCGGCAGAACTGTTCTCTGGTAGAGAAATACTTCAAAGTTTGGGCATATATAATTAATGAAAAGAAAATATGCTACTATATTTTTATTTGTTTGGTGAACTAAAAGATGTCTAAGAGAAATGGATGTCATGTCATTGTACTTTTTTAAGTTTAAAGATTTGGTTCAGTTGCTATAAAGATAACAATATGGTTGAGTTTAAACTTAATATTTCAGATAATACAATTCATGAGCTAGGTTGGTTGACCACTTACATCGATCACCTTCTGTATATTCTTGTACATTGTTCCTAATTTGATCCGTATCTTTAGACATCTGCAAACATAGAAATACAGCATTCATGAATCGAACATAAGGAAATTAACTAGGGTAAATAATATTTTAACAGAGGAGTTTTGGCTTTAGGCACCAAACGGACTACTGTAGAATCAAAACAGGGATGTATCATGTATCTGATTGTGCGCTGCATGATCGATCGAACTGCTCTGTTTTAAACAGGGATGTATCTGTTTTAGCTTTTGGATCCGCTGTATTGTGGCCAAAATGGTGCTTCAAAATATAGTTTTACGAATAATCCAATAGAGTCCGATCGAACAGTGATAATGAAATACAATAATTAAGTAATTCATCCTCTCTTCTACCCTCTTCTTGTCTAGCTCTCCTACTAATCAACGCAATGGGGATTGTTTTTCTTAGCGTAAACAAGAGTGTTCAACAAGAAGTCTAAATTATAAATGCGGCAATAATCCATGTTTAATTCAACGCCAGAAACCTTCAAGTCTAAATTTGGAATGCATGTGGCAATCCATGTTTAACGTACGGTAGATACTTGGTACAAACAAGTATCCTCTCCAATATGTGTAAAAGATTTCCTTCACTTTGAGATTTACTCTCAGCTGCTTTGACATTCGGGTGTATTATTGGGCTTTAAGATTCGTGCAAAGTTAAAAAGAACAGTCCGGATCCACTAATTCTAAAAGATTCCTTTTTACGGTACGGAGAGGATGGGAATTCCTTGGTACTAGCACAAAAGATATTAAAACTTATACTCATTTTTTTATCAACACAAGATTATCAAAATATTTTACTAGAGATAATTTTATCCTTAACTAAGTATTTTCTTTAAAATTAATTCTCTCTCATATATTACCACATAAATTAATTATGCTTTTATAAAGTATATTATTTGTTTCAAATCTATGTCTCTCTCATATTATTATATAATTTCTTTCCTCAAAAGTTAGATTCACGAAATAAACATTCATTATTTATTTTCGTCACATTTAAGATTTTTTAAGCGAATTACAACAGTGAAAGATTTTGTTATATATTAAAATCATTCAACATTATATAGAGTATGGCTAATTTGCTTTCGGAAGCATTTCGACGAGGTGCTTGCGGGGCATATTTTAGTATTTGATATTAAACAACAAATCCAAACCGTTAGATGTTCAATCTATATTAAAATGTACTTGGAGACCAAATTTTACATTTTTTGGAATTTTTTACTATTTATTAAGCTGGTTTGAAAACCGCTGTTTTCAATGGTGCAGAAATTTAATAAAAACAGCGGTTTTCAAACCAGCTTAATAAATAGTAAAACAAATTCCAAAAAATGTAAAATTTTATCTCCAAGTACATTTTAATATAGATTGAACATCTAACGGTTTGGATTTGTTGTTTGAACATCAAATACTAAGATATGACCCCGTAAGCACCTCGTCCGAAATGCTTCCGGAAGCAAATTAGCCATACTCACATTATATATACACATATATACATATATTAATAAATGATCACTATATTAATTACATTATCAACAAATATGATAGTTAGAAAGATATTTAAAGAAGATTAAAATTGTCCATATATTAATTTTTTTGAAGATGTTGTGTTAATATGAACGGGTGTGGTGTCAATATGCCTACCCCTTTGTTACCATTATTTTTTTGAAAATTAATTGTAATATGCTTATAGTTTGAAATGATTGTAAAATTATGTCATATTAAAACAAAAATTCCCCTCTCTATAAATTAATCTTGTTAAAATCTAAAGCTTAATAATTCTATTGCGTTATTATTAGGTGTTCTCATTACAAATATCAAATCTATCGCATTAATTGTTCAAATTGAATTTAAGGTTATTTTTTTTGTCAAGTTAAAAATAAAAAAATCACAAGTGTACTAAATCGATAAGATGGTAATTAAAAAAACTTTATTTGTAAAATTTTTTAGAGTAAAAAATATGGGTCACGCCCAAATTATATTAGATTGATAAACTTTATTTGTCAACTAATAGTTAGTTAATTAGTTCAATCATGTTAACCAATTCATAATACGCGGTCAATAACCGAAAATTAAATTTATTTTGGAAGAATTAATATATTGACAACACACCTTAAAATTGAACAAAAAGTTATAAAACCGCGTGGGCTAGTATGTTACTAATTTTAGGAAATTTGTAAAATTATATTGAACATATTTTTTGCTCGTGTAGGAGATACAACTAGCTCTGAAATTGTGAACATAGACTGTGAAAAGTCAAACGTTCGAATGTGCTCTATCTATGCGTCAGACATTTACAACAACTTGAGTTCTTCCGCGCTAATGAGGTAATACAATACATCAGCACAACTCAAATGGGTTTCTAAATAATTGTTAATCACTTTTTAAAAATTAAGAT
Organism: Carex myosuroides; assembly: GCA_028015225.1. Taxonomy (NCBI): domain Eukaryota; kingdom Viridiplantae; phylum Streptophyta; class Magnoliopsida; order Poales; family Cyperaceae; genus Carex; species Carex myosuroides. Next base: position 10,926,942 of record CM051475.1, on the reverse strand, counting down.
CTCTACAATTTCTAACTTTCACATCTCCGAAATTAATTTTAGAGTTCCTATTAAGTCACGTTAGCAATAAATTAAAAAAAAAATAATAATTTGAACTAATTATTTGATCAGCATAGAGTTAATAAATAGTTTCTTAATAAGAAATTATACTACATAGTTTTTAAATAAGAAACTCTCTCACATCTCTAAAATTAAATTAAAAACTGTCATATCAGACTAGAAAATCTAACAGTATCAGTAACGTAAATGCTCTAATTTTATAAAAGTCTGTGCTCTCTTTTATTTAACTTTTTTTTTTCACTTTATATCTGTTCCGCTTTCTTTGGAGTATTATGTTTTGGTGTTTTAGATTTAATTTTCATCAAATACTAATGATATATTGCAACCACTTACGTGCTACGATAGAAATTGTACTTTATCCTCGCTGTACTAAGATATATACTTCAATCTCTTACACAGATATATTGATCCGTACTATATACTTTTATTTTGAAAGTTTAAACAGTCCATTCGAACCGCTTAACATAATCTTTATATGAAAATGTACATTGAGATAAATTTTTATTTTTTGTATATTTTTTTACTGTTTTTTAGATAGATAGAAAGTAGGAGTGTAAACGGAGCGAATTCGGAGCAGATAATATTAATATCAAATTCATATCCACATTTCAATAAGCCGATACAAAATACGAATACGAATAGTAAATGAATGCCAAAATGTAAAATCAAATCCACCTTAGATAGATATTAATACGGAGCGGATAATCTACGAATACGAATATAAAACTAATAATTGTCGAATAATTGAGTTATATAAACTTTAAGATACAAATATTAATTAAAATATTACTTGAAATGAAAATCCTCAGTGTTGTGTTAGTTAAGGTTATTTATATATATATATATATATATAGAGAGAGAGAGAGAGATGAGGGATCAAGTTACAACAAAGTTACAACAACCATTTTTTTCATTTTCAAAGTCCAAATCATCGATCCAAACCGTTCAACATGATTATCTAAATAAAATGTGCTTGCAGATCAAATTTTACATTTTTTTGAATTTTTTTTTCTATTTATTAAGATGGGTACAAAATTCAATGGTCTGAATATGACTATTTTTTGAAAATTACTTAATAAATAGTAAAAAAATTCAAAAAAATATAAAATTTGATTGTAAGCACATTTTATTTAGATAATTGTTCGCGCAGAAGCGCAACGCAAGTTTCGGTACGCTTGAGGGCGTACCTTTTAAAACCGCGCTTACACTTCACGAGTAAGGGTCGCAAGTGCACAACCCCTATCGAGTAGTATAATCGGGTATCGATCCACAGGAACGGTTAATTGCGAGGTTAGATTCTATCAAACTCAATCAAAAACTAGAAGTGAAAAAGGTTTGGTTTGGTGTTTAATTTCCTAAAGGGTCAGATCAAACAATTCAAGAAGATGTAATAAAATGCTAGAAGAAATGTAAATTGTGTTTTGATTATGGATAAAAGGCGTTTCTAGGGTTTCAGACTTCATCTCTGATCTGCCTCTAGTGGTACGGCCCGTACCAAGTTGGTACGGCTAGGCCGTACTTCACTTGGTAAGGCAAGGCCGTACCACCCTGGTAAGACCCGTACTGGCTTCCCATAACAGAACCTACCAGTTCGAGTGAATGCATTTCCTTGCTGGTACCTTGTGCTAAACTCTTTAGAAAGGTTCAATTGACCATACCTAAGGTTCCTAACCCTCAACCATCGTTTGTTGGATCAAGATCTAGGTTGGAATGCAATTGATTGCCTTTTAGGGATTTCTACACCTCAACTCTCGTGTGTTGGTACAGATCTACCCTAGCTGGTTGATTGGAGGTCTAAGGCACCCTCTAATCTGTCGATTAGAGGAGAATTCAACCTCTCGGCTTCAATTCGAACTATTCTACCCTAAGCATTTGATTTGGATGAGAGATTGAGATGATCACACGACCTTGATAGGTTCGATCTAAACCTAGAGGCACATCATACAACAATCACAGCAAGCAAAGCAAAAGATATCAATGTAAATCACAATCAATCAAACTAAAGAGTTCATACAAGATACAAGTCAAAGAAAGTCAAAACAAATCAAGAATCCATCTCTAAACCCTAGAAACTAAAAGAACTACTCACAGCACATAATCAGATCTAAAAATACAATAAGAGGGATAGAGATAGCCATGGATCGAAGGGATCGAGAGGAGGAAGCTAGATCCGTCGAGTTTCGCCTCTTCCTCTTCCTTCCTTCTTGCTCTCAGCTCCTTAGCTCTCTTTCTCTCTCTTACTGTGCTCTCAAATGGATCTGGAATGGAATGGATGTCGAAATTGGAGAGTTCCCCGCTTTAAATAGCCTCTGCCAAAATTTGAATCTGTCAGGCCGCCTTTAGGTACGGCCCGTACCAAATTGGTACGGCCAGGCCGTACCAGGCGTGATGAGCTGAAAAATGGCTAAGTCCGGTAAGACCCGTACCAAACTTGGTAAGGGCCGTACCAGGCGTGATGAGCTGAAAAATGGCTAAGTCCGGTAAGACCCGTACCAGACTTGGTAAGGGCCGTACCAGATTATCCCAAATCGTCGTTTCTTCGTGTGTTTTGCTCCAAGCCTGCAGAAAACAAACAAACACTCAGCAGTACCAAATTCTAAAGATATATCGATGAAACGCACATGATTCTGGTGAATTAGGGCACGAATCTGGTACTAAAACAGGCCTAAAATAGACTAAATATGCGAGGTATCAAATTCCCCCAAGCTGAACCTTTGCTTGTCCTCAAGCAAAAAGTTTCAAACTCGGGTAAAAGTGCTGGACAACTAAATCTAAATGCGGATACAAGTCTAAATGTGAAAACTTACATGATTGCTACAATAAAAGAACGCAAGAATCTTTTTGCTATGATTCAGACTTCCCTTGGTCAATTGTGATTCACCTCACAAATTGATTAATAAAACCTCAAACTCTAAATGTTTCAAGTCTTGCAAAGTCGATTACTCGAATTTATCGATTTATCATTCTTTCACTAAACTATGCCTTCGTTTGTAGAGATTTTCCCTTTTTGGCACCCCCAAGCTTGAATCAAGCTTAGGTCAGAAAGTTGCGGACTTCGTGTGTTGATATGTGCAAAAATTTTATTTTTTTTTCATTTCTAATTGGGAGACGAGCTCAAAGGCGCTCATTCAAGGCTTATTGCCAGTACTCTTATGTTCTCCATCTTTTCATCTTCTTTTTTTTTTTTTTTTTTTTTTTTTTGTTCGCACATACCATGAATACACACATCCACTAGTGTTCATTCACACCAACGGATATCCCAACTTTTCTTTATTTGAAATCCCTATTTCCACCTTTGAAAGGCACAATTCGGTTTCTAAATGCTATCTCGACATTCAAGTTTCCAATTTTACAAATCTCAAACCATTTGTTCGTAATCAGTTTTGTTTGGTCAATTATGAGGTTAGTTCTAATTTTCCAAGGTCATCCAACTCACAAACAAAAGTTTTCAAACAAGTCCCTAATCGAAACAATCAAGCAAATTTTTCACCTAACAATGCAAGAGAAAAGTAAAAATGACCTAAGTGCAATCAAAATAAATCCTAAAACACAAAAGTAAATCCTAAGATACAAAAGTCGTCTTCCCCCCCAAGCTTAGCCTGAGCATTGTCTTCAATGCTTCAAGACTGAAAGATAAAGAGATATAGAAGCAAAAGGGAAAGAGAAAACATACCCGCTCAGTCATCGGTGGGAGGTGGATCAGGTGGCACTGGTGGGAGCACCCACTTCTGAGGAACACGAACCGTGCGATCATACTCTTGCATCAGAAAAATCCGCAAGATTCCCATCAAGTTCTTGATCGAGCGCCCGATCGCGCTTTTGTGCGCTTCCAATTTCTCCAAGAGTGAAGCAGTCCGATCGGGTTCAAGATCTGCACTTATGATCACAGGACAACATCTATTTGGGTTTAGAAATTCATACCTGAGGTGAAGAGGCTTGAGCTCAGGAGTCAGCCGCTCTGTCTGGGTCTTGACGCGGGTCACATCAGGTGGAATGGCATCGCATGTTGACCAATCCGACTCGCTTCCTTTGGTCTCCAGGTCATCAGAACACGGCATGCGGGTCGCATCGGGTGGTGTGCGGGTCGCGTCCATATGCTCTTCAGGTGGAGATGCGGGTCGTGTCTCAATGATGCGGGTCGCGTCAAGTGCGGTCTGGTCTGTTGGCTGGGCTGGTCCTTCGCATTCTGGCTGAGCTGGCAGCTTTTCAGGTTGAGATTGGCGTGAGGTGATGATGTGACTCAACTGCTCCAACAGCTTGTTTTGAGCGGCCATTTGATTTTGTTGAGCAGCCATCTGAGTGGACATGCTCTGCATATGTTCCCACATCATCTGATTCATCTTGCCTTGCTCCCCGGCAACGGCGCCAAAAACTTGTTCGCGCAGAAGCGCAACGCAAGTTTCGGTACGCTTGAGGGCGTACCTTTTAAAACCGCGCTTACACTTCACGAGTAAGGGTCGCAAGTGCACAACCCCTATCGAGTAGTATAATCGGGTATCGATCCACAGGAACGGTTAATTGCGAGGTTAGATTCTATCAAACTCAATCAAAAACTAGAAGTGAAAAAGGTTTGGTTTGGTGTTTAATTTCCTAAAGGGTCAGATCAAACAATTCAAGAAGATGTAATAAAATGCTAGAAGAAATGTAAATTGTGTTTTGATTATGGATAAAAGGCGTTTCCAGGGTTTCAGACTTCATCTCTGATCTGCCTCTAGTGGTACGGCCCGTACCAAGTTGGTACGGCTAGGCCGTACTTCACTTGGTAAGGCAAGGCCGTACCACCCTGGTAAGACCCGTACTGGCTTCCCAGAACAGAACCTACCAGTTCGAGTGAATGCATTTCCTTGCTGGTACCTTGTGCTAAACTCTTTAGAAAGGTTCAATTGACCATACCTAAGGTTCCTAACCCTCAACCATCGTTTGTTGGATCAAGATCTAGGTTGGAATGCAATTGATTGCCTTTTAGGGATTTCTACACCTCAACTCTCGTGTGTTGGTACAGATCTACCCTAGCTGGTTGATTGGAGGTCTAAGGCACCCTCTAATCTGTCGATTAGAGGAGAATTCAACCTCTCGGCTTCAATTCGAACTATTCTACCCTAAGCATTTGATTTGGATGAGAGATTGAGATGATCACACGACCTTGATAGGTTCGATCTAAACCTAGAGGCACATCATACAACAATCACAGCAAGCAAAGCAAAAGATATCAAAGTAAATCACAATCAATCAAACTAAAGAGTTCATACAAGATACAAGTCAAAGAAAGTCAAAACAAATCAAGAATCCATCTCTAAACCCTAGAAACTAAAAGAACTACTCACAGCACATAATCAGATCTAAAAATACAATAAGAGGGATAGAGATAGCCATGGATCGAAGGGATCGAGAGGAGGAAGCTAGATCCGTCGAGTTTCGCCTCTTCCTCTTCCTTCCTTCTTGCTCTCAGCTCCTTAGCTCTCTTTCTCTCTCTTACTGTGCTCTCAAATGGATCTGGAATGGAATGGATGTCGAAATTGGAGAGTTCCCCGCTTTAAATAGCCTCTGCCAAAATTTGAATCTGTCAGGCCGCCTTTAGGTACGGCCCGTACCAAATTGGTACGGCCAGGCCGTACCAGGCGTGATGAGCTGAAAAATGGCTAAGTCCGGTAAGACCCGTACCAAACTTGGTAAGGGCCGTACCAGGCGTGATGAGCTGAAAAATGGCTAAGTCCGGTAAGACCCGTACCAGACTTGGTAAGGGCCGTACCAGATTATCCCAAATCGTCGTTTCTTCGTGTGTTTTGCTCCAAGCCTGCAGAAAACAAACAAACACTCAGCAGTACCAAATTCTAAAGATATATCGATGAAACGCACATGATTCTGGTGAATTAGGGCACGAATCTGGTACTAAAACAGGCCTAAAATAGACTAAATATGCGAGGTATCAAATTCCCCCAAGCTGAACCTTTGCTTGTCCTCAAGCAAAAAGTTTCAAACTCGGGTAAAAGTGCTGGACAACTAAATCTAAATGCGGATACAAGTCTAAATGTGAAAACTTACATGATTGCTACAATAAAAGAACGCAAGAATCTTTTTGCTATGATTCAGACTTCCCTTGGTCAATTGTGATTCACCTCACAAATTGATTAATAAAACCTCAAACTCTAAATGTTTCAAGTCTTGCAAAGTCGATTACTCGAATTTATCGATTTATCATTCTTTCACTAAACTATGCCTTCGTTTGTAGAGATTTTCCCTTTTTGGCACCCCCAAGCTTGAATCAAGCTTAGGTCAGAAAGTTGCGGACTTCGTGTGTTGATATGTGCAAAAATTTTATTTTTTTTTCATTTCTAATTGGGAGACGAGCTCAAAGGCGCTCATTCAAGGCTTATTGCCAGTACTCTTATGTTCTCCATCTTTTCATCTTCTTTTTTTTTTTTTTTTTTTTTTTTTTGTTCGCACATACCATGAATACACACATCCACTAGTGTTCATTCACACCAACGGATATCCCAACTTTTCTTTATTTGAAATCCCTATTTCCACCTTTGAAAGGCACAATTCGGTTTCTAAATGCTATCTCGACATTCAAGTTTCCAATTTTACAAATCTCAAACCATTTGTTCGTAATCAGTTTTGTTTGGTCAATTATGAGGTTAGTTCTAATTTTCCAAGGTCATCCAACTCACAAACAAAAGTTTTCAAACAAGTCCCTAATCGAAACAATCAAGCAAATTTTTCACCTAACAATGCAAGAGAAAAGTAAAAATGACCTAAGTGCAATCAAAATAAATCCTAAAACACAAAAGTAAATCCTAAGATACAAAAGTCGTCTTCCCCCCCAAGCTTAGCCTGAGCATTGTCTTCAATGCTTCAAGACTGAAAGATAAAGAGATATAGAAGCAAAAGGGAAAGAGAAAACATACCCGCTCAGTCATCGGTGGGAGGTGGATCAGGTGGCACTGGTGGGAGCACCCACTTCTGAGGAACACGAACCGTGCGATCATACTCTTGCATCAGAAAAATCCGCAAGATTCCCATCAAGTTCTTGATCGAGCGCCCGATCGCGCTTTTGTGCGCTTCCAATTTCTCCAAGAGTGAAGCAGTCCGATCGGGTTCAAGATCTGCACTTATGATCACAGGACAACATCTATTTGGGTTTAGAAATTCATACCTGAGGTGAAGAGGCTTGAGCTCAGGAGTCAGCCGCTCTGTCTGGGTCTTGACGCGGGTCACATCAGGTGGAATGGCATCGCATGTTGACCAATCCGACTCGCTTCCTTTGGTCTCCAGGTCATCAGAACACGGCATGCGGGTCGCATCGGGTGGTGTGCGGGTCGCGTCCATATGCTCTTCAGGTGGAGATGCGGGTCGTGTCTCAATGATGCGGGTCGCGTCAAGTGCGGTCTGGTCTGTTGGCTGGGCTGGTCCTTCGCATTCTGGCTGAGCTGGCAGCTTTTCAGGTTGAGATTGGCGTGAGGTGATGATGTGACTCAACTGCTCCAACAGCTTGTTTTGAGCGGCCATTTGATTTTGTTGAGCAGCCATCTGAGTGGACATGCTCTGCATATGTTCCCACATCATCTGATTCATCTTGCCTTGCTCCCCGGCAACGGCGCCAAAAACTTGTTCGCGCAGAAGCGCAACGCAAGTTTCGGTACGCTTGAGGGCGTACCTTTTAAAACCGCGCTTACACTTCACGAGTAAGGGTCGCAAGTGCACAACCCCTATCGAGTAGTATAATCGGGTATCGATCCACAGGAACGGTTAATTGCGAGGTTAGATTCTATCAAACTCAATCAAAAACTAGAAGTGAAAAAGGTTTGGTTTGGTGTTTAATTTCCTAAAGGGTCAGATCAAACAATTCAAGAAGATGTAATAAAATGCTAGAAGAAATGTAAATTGTGTTTTGATTATGGATAAAAGGCGTTTCCAGGGTTTCAGACTTCATCTCTGATCTGCCTCTAGTGGTACGGCCCGTACCAAGTTGGTACGGCTAGGCCGTACTTCACTTGGTAAGGCAAGGCCGTACCACCCTGGTAAGACCCGTACTGGCTTCCCAGAACAGAACCTACCAGTTCGAGTGAATGCATTTCCTTGCTGGTACCTTGTGCTAAACTCTTTAGAAAGGTTCAATTGACCATACCTAAGGTTCCTAACCCTCAACCATCGTTTGTTGGATCAAGATCTAGGTTGGAATGCAATTGATTGCCTTTTAGGGATTTCTACACCTCAACTCTCGTGTGTTGGTACAGATCTACCCTAGCTGGTTGATTGGAGGTCTAAGGCACCCTCTAATCTGTCGATTAGAGGAGAATTCAACCTCTCGGCTTCAATTCGAACTATTCTACCCTAAGCATTTGATTTGGATGAGAGATTGAGATGATCACACGACCTTGATAGGTTCGATCTAAACCTAGAGGCACATCATACAACAATCACAGCAAGCAAAGCAAAAGATATCAAAGTAAATCACAATCAATCAAACTAAAGAGTTCATACAAGATACAAGTCAAAGAAAGTCAAAACAAATCAAGAATCCATCTCTAAACCCTAGAAACTAAAAGAACTACTCACAGCACATAATCAGATCTAAAAATACAATAAGAGGGATAGAGATAGCCATGGATCGAAGGGATCGAGAGGAGGAAGCTAGATCCGTCGAGTTTCGCCTCTTCCTCTTCCTTCCTTCTTGCTCTCAGCTCCTTAGCTCTCTTTCTCTCTCTTACTGTGCTCTCAAATGGATCTGGAATGGAATGGATGTCGAAATTGGAGAGTTCCCCGCTTTAAATAGCCTCTGCCAAAATTTGAATCTGTCAGGCCGCCTTTAGGTACGGCCCGTACCAAATTGGTACGGCCAGGCCGTACCAGGCGTGATGAGCTGAAAAATGGCTAAGTCCGGTAAGACCCGTACCAAACTTGGTAAGGGCCGTACCAGGCGTGATGAGCTGAAAAATGGCTAAGTCCGGTAAGACCCGTACCAGACTTGGTAAGGGCCGTACCAGATTATCCCAAATCGTCGTTTCTTCGTGTGTTTTGCTCCAAGCCTGCAGAAAACAAACAAACACTCAGCAGTACCAAATTCTAAAGATATATCGATGAAACGCACATGATTCTGGTGAATTAGGGCACGAATCTGGTACTAAAACAGGCCTAAAATAGACTAAATATGCGAGGTATCAAATTCCCCCAAGCTGAACCTTTGCTTGTCCTCAAGCAAAAAGTTTCAAACTCGGGTAAAAGTGCTGGACAACTAAATCTAAATGCGGATACAAGTCTAAATGTGAAAACTTACATGATTGCTACAATAAAAGAACGCAAGAATCTTTTTGCTATGATTCAGACTTCCCTTGGTCAATTGTGATTCACCTCACAAATTGATTAATAAAACCTCAAACTCTAAATGTTTCAAGTCTTGCAAAGTCGATTACTCGAATTTATCGATTTATCATTCTTTCACTAAACTATGCCTTCGTTTGTAGAGATTTTCCCTTTTTGGCACCCCCAAGCTTGAATCAAGCTTAGGTCAGAAAGTTGCGGACTTCGTGTGTTGATATGTGCAAAAATTTTATTTTTTTTTCATTTCTAATTGGGAGACGAGCTCAAAGGCGCTCATTCAAGGCTTATTGCCAGTACTCTTATGTTCTCCATCTTTTCATCTTTTTTTTTTTTTTTTTTTTTTTTTTTTTTGTTCGCACATACCATGAATACACACATCCACTAGTGTTCATTCACACCAACGGATATCCCAACTTTTCTTTATTTGAAATCCCTATTTCCACCTTTGAAAGGCACAATTCGGTTTCTAAATGCTATCTCGACATTCAAGTTTCCAATTTTACAAATCTCAAACCATTTGTTCGTAATCAGTTTTGTTTGGTCAATTATGAGGTTAGTTCTAATTTTCCAAGGTCATCCAACTCACAAACAAAAGTTTTCAAACAAGTCCCTAATCGAAACAATCAAGCAAATTTTTCACCTAACAATGCAAGAGAAAAGTAAAAATGACCTAAGTGCAATCAAAATAAATCCTAAAACACAAAAGTAAATCCTAAGATACAAAAGTCGTCTTCCCCCCCAAGCTTAGCCTGAGCATTGTCTTCAATGCTTCAAGACTGAAAGATAAAGAGATATAGAAGCAAAAGGGAAAGAGAAAACATACCCGCTCAGTCATCGGTGGGAGGTGGATCAGGTGGCACTGGTGGGAGCACCCACTTCTGAGGAACACGAACCGTGCGATCATACTCTTGCATCAGAAAAATCCGCAAGATTCCCATCAAGTTCTTGATCGAGCGCCCGATCGCGCTTTTGTGCGCTTCCAATTTCTCCAAGAGTGAAGCAGTCCGATCGGGTTCAAGATCTGCACTTATGATCACAGGACAACATCTATTTGGGTTTAGAAATTCATACCTGAGGTGAAGAGGCTTGAGCTCAGGAGTCAGCCGCTCTGTCTGGGTCTTGACGCGGGTCACATCAGGTGGAATGGCATCGCATGTTGACCAATCCGACTCGCTTCCTTTGGTCTCCAGGTCATCAGAACACGGCATGCGGGTCGCATCGGGTGGTGTGCGGGTCGCGTCCATATGCTCTTCAGGTGGAGATGCGGGTCGTGTCTCAATGATGCGGGTCGCGTCAAGTGCGGTCTGGTCTGTTGGCTGGGCTGGTCCTTCGCATTCTGGCTGAGCTGGCAGCTTTTCAGGTTGAGATTGGCGTGAGGTGATGATGTGACTCAACTGCTCCAACAGCTTGTTTTGAGCGGCCATTTGATTTTGTTGAGCAGCCATCTGAGTGGACATGCTCTGCATATGTTCCCACATCATCTGATTCATCTTGCCTTGCTCCCCGGCAACGGCGCCAAAAACTTGTTCGCGCAGAAGCGCAACGCAAGTTTCGGTACGCTTGAGGGCGTACCTTTTAAAACCGCGCTTACACTTCACGAGTAAGGGTCGCAAGTGCACAACCCCTATCGAGTAGTATAATCGGGTATCGATCCACAGGAACGGTTAATTGCGAGGTTAGATTCTATCAAACTCAATCAAAAACTAGAAGTGAAAAAGGTTTGGTTTGGTGTTTAATTTCCTAAAGGGTCAGATCAAACAATTCAAGAAGATGTAATAAAATGCTAGAAGAAATGTAAATTGTGTTTTGATTATGGATAAAAGGCGTTTCCAGGGTTTCAGACTTCATCTCTGATCTGCCTCTAGTGGTACGGCCCGTACCAAGTTGGTACGGCTAGGCCGTACTTCACTTGGTAAGGCAAGGCCGTACCACCCTGGTAAGACCCGTACTGGCTTCCCAGAACAGAACCTACCAGTTCGAGTGAATGCATTTCCTTGCTGGTACCTTGTGCTAAACTCTTTAGAAAGGTTCAATTGACCATACCTAAGGTTCCTAACCCTCAACCATCGTTTGTTGGATCAAGATCTAGGTTGGAATGCAATTGATTGCCTTTTAGGGATTTCTACACCTCAACTCTCGTGTGTTGGTACAGATCTACCCTAGCTGGTTGATTGGAGGTCTAAGGCACCCTCTAATCTGTCGATTAGAGGAGAATTCAACCTCTCGGCTTCAATTCGAACTATTCTACCCTAAGCATTTGATTTGGATGAGAGATTGAGATGATCACACGACCTTGATAGGTTCGATCTAAACCTAGAGGCACATCATACAACAATCACAGCAAGCAAAGCAAAAGATATCAAAGTAAATCACAATCAATCAAACTAAAGAGTTCATACAAGATACAAGTCAAAGAAAGTCAAAACAAATCAAGAATCCATCTCTAAACCCTAGAAACTAAAAGAACTACTCACAGCACATAATCAGATCTAAAAATACAATAAGAGGGATAGAGATAGCCATGGATCGAAGGGATCGAGAGGAGGAAGCTAGATCCGTCGAGTTTCGCCTCTTCCTCTTCCTTCCTTCTTGCTCTCAGCTCCTTAGCTCTCTTTCTCTCTCTTACTGTGCTCTCAAATGGATCTGGAATGGAATGGATGTCGAAATTGGAGAGTTCCCCGCTTTAAATAGCCTCTGCCAAAATTTGAATCTGTCAGGCCGCCTTTAGGTACGGCCCGTACCAAATTGGTACGGCCAGGCCGTACCAGGCGTGATGAGCTGAAAAATGGCTAAGTCCGGTAAGACCCGTACCAAACTTGGTAAGGGCCGTACCAGGCGTGATGAGCTGAAAAATGGCTAAGTCCGGTAAGACCCGTACCAGACTTGGTAAGGGCCGTACCAGATTATCCCAAATCGTCGTTTCTTCGTGTGTTTTGCTCCAAGCCTGCAGAAAACAAACAAACACTCAGCAGTACCAAATTCTAAAGATATATCGATGAAACGCACATGATTCTGGTGAATTAGGGCACGAATCTGGTACTAAAACAGGCCTAAAATAGACTAAATATGCGAGGTATCAAATTCCCCCAAGCTGAACCTTTGCTTGTCCTCAAGCAAAAAGTTTCAAACTCGGGTAAAAGTGCTGGACAACTAAATCTAAATGCGGATACAAGTCTAAATGTGAAAACTTACATGATTGCTACAATAAAAGAACGCAAGAATCTTTTTGCTATGATTCAGACTTCCCTTGGTCAATTGTGATTCACCTCACAAATTGATTAATAAAACCTCAAACTCTAAATGTTTCAAGTCTTGCAAAGTCGATTACTCGAATTTATCGATTTATCATTCTTTCACTAAACTATGCCTTCGTTTGTAGAGATTTTCCCTTTTTGGCACCCCCAAGCTTGAATCAAGCTTAGGTCAGAAAGTTGCGGACTTCGTGTGTTGATATGTGCAAAAATTTTATTTTTTTTTCATTTCTAATTGGGAGACGAGCTCAAAGGCGCTCATTCAAGGCTTATTGCCAGTACTCTTATGTTCTCCATCTTTTCATCTTTTTTTTTTTTTTTTTTTTTTTTTTTTTTTGTTCGCACATACCATGAATACACACATCCACTAGTGTTCATTCACCAGAGTGCGGCCGCACTCAACACTTAGAAGAAAAACCAAGCTCCAGAGGAAATGTCCGAGAGCAATGCGGACGCACTAAAAGATGGTGCAGACGCACTTCCTACTTAGCCAATTTTCCAGAAGAAATCCAGCAGCAGAGAAGCAAAGTGCGGACGCACTTGACCCACACTCCGGACTTAGAAAAATTCAAATTTCTGAGCCAAGGAAGAACAGAAAAGTCCGAGAGGAGTGCGGGCGCACTGGGAAGCTGTGCGGACGCACTCAGCACTTGGAGAGCAAACCAGAACAGAAATCAAAACCCGTGCAGACGCAGTGCGGACGCACTTGGGCCGCATTCAGCCTAAAAACTTCTATTTCGGAAGATTTTCTATTTTCGGCACTTCAGACCACGACCCAAATGTGGGGAATGGAAGGTGGAAACGTGGGGGAACACGCTGGGACAGATTTAGAATGATTCCCCACGTCCATATGCTCCAGATCTACTATAAAAAGAGGGAATTTCTTCTCCATAAGGATCACGATTCTAAGAGAGAAATTCACGAGATAGAGCATCAACCACAGGAGCATTCAAGGAGAAAGAAAGCGAATTCTCACAGCAAACGCAAGGAAGACTAAGGTTTTTGATTAGAGAAGGGTGTATTCTATTTCTCTAGTTAGTTTCTCTTTGTCTTTACTTATTTTGTACTTGAATTCATGATGAATACTTGCATCTCCATGAGAGGCTTGTTTCTCTCTAGTGGTTTAGGTCATGTAGCATGAACTTGTTCAATTCTATTTTACTCGGATTTTAGTTTTTATGATGATTGTTTGATTTGATGTTAACTTCTGTGATTTATTCTTTATGAATTTTATTAGTACTTGAATCATAATCACCTGGTTAGGAATTTTATTAGTACTTGAATCATAAATACACATCTTAGGATTTGGATTAGAAGCGACCGTACTTTGATATCCAACCCGGAACTATAGGAATTAAGGTTAGGGTTTGGTGAAGGACTTAATCGTGAAGTCAAAACCTAATTAGGACACCTTAGAATAAATATTGATATATACTTTGGAGCATGTGACTTAAATATCCCTCTAGGTTAGTGACAGCCCTAGAATTCGAGGAACATTAATCCATCCACCCAAAGTATTTGCATCAATATTTATTCCAAAGGCTAATATATGTTAGAAATCTCGTCATAATCAAACATGAATTTAAACAAACCAAGTAGATAGAATTAGCAAGGGATTGTGGACCGAATGCCCCTAGACTTCTCAAACTTGATTTACAACCGACTTTTTATTGCTTTTTGTTACAAACTTTTAATTTACTTTAATTCTCCTTTAAAAACGAAATTAAAAATTGGTATTTCCCTATCCATCCACACAAAACCCCCCTTTTACTTTTATTGTTTAGTTTTAAAAGTAGTTTTCTTTATTAAAAATTGGTATTTCCCTATCTCCCTGCGGATCGACACCTAAATACTACAATCGATAGGTTGTGCGCTTGCAACTAACCTATTTATTGAGTACGAAGGTTTATAAATATTAAAGGCAAAAAGAGTACGAAATTCCTATATCTAAAATACTCAACAAGGGCCTCCGTGCTACGGCTCAATTTTTGAGTTGTCAAAATCCTAACGGTCAATCCGAACCGTTCAACATGATCTCCATATGAATATGTACTTGTAAACCAAATTTTACATTTTTTAGAATTTTTTTACTATTTATTAAGCAACTTTGAAAATTGCTGATCCAATGGTCCAGAAGATTTTACTGTTGTGTAGAAATTACTGTTTTTTCAAAGTGGCTTAATAAATAGTAACAAAATTCTAAAAAAATGTAAAATTTGGTTTGCAAGTACATATTCATATGGAGATCATGTTGAACGGTTCGGATCGACCGTTAGGATTTTGAAAACTAAAAAATTGAGCCGTAGCATGGAGGCCTCTATGCTATGCATAGCACCGTAGACACTTCCTATATATATATATATATATATAGAGAGAGAGAGAGAGAGAGAGAGAGAGATTGGCTACTCTATTTATATAAGCATATGAGAGCATATGCTTATATGTTAATTTTACATTTTCTAAGTCCAAATAGTCGATCTAAAGCGCTCAACATGTTCTCCATATTAAAATGTGTTTGGAGACCAAATTTAACATTTTTTGGAAATTTTTTATTATTTTTTTAAAAAATTTCAAAAGTGTTGCAATATGCTATAAAAATTCTGAATAATAGTGGTTTTGAAAAAAAGTTTCTGAAAATTTCTGAAAAATTCTGAAAAATAAAATTAAGATATATTTCCTTATTATTTCTAATTTAAAAATTCAATTGAAAATCAACTATATTTAATTTTCCTCATTAAATTAATTGAACTCTACATACACTAGGTCCCAATTGAAGCATTGTTCTATCAAAATTTTCTAAACGGCCCAACTCCACTCCGTAAAGGTCCATTAATTTATTTTTAACAAATAAAGCCCATCTCAATTTCTCTCCCCAACTCTACTCCGTCACCACAACTCTTCGTCGTTCCCTTCTCCTAATCTCCTGTTTCCGGCATCCGAACATCAAACCCGAGAACCCGGCCACCTGGAACCGTAAGTCCGTAACGTTCAGGATTCGAGCTACCACGAGCCGGCTCTGCGAGCCACTGTTTTTAGCTCAGACTTCTGGGCTCGGCTTTGCCTGTATTAATTTTGACTTTATTAATCTATATATATTTTTTTTGGAAAAGCACTTTGGTAACTTTATTAATCTATATAACAGACGGTTCAGATCGAATTCAGCTTTCTAGAGATTTCTAGTCGGGCTTGTATTGAAGAATTTGGATTCCCCAAAAGTAACTCAAATTGTGAGTTTAGATCCGGACCGTTCGATCTTACCTGCACGAGTATTAAAGAGTGCCCTGCATTCCATCTGGACCGGATTGGCCCAACTTCTGATGGGACGGTCCTGATCTAAACTAAAAAATTGGGTTACCTTGGGGATCCTGAACCTGTATTGAAACGGTAGCTACTTCTCTAGCTAAAAACAATACTTCTATAGCTTTGTTTTGACGCTATAGTTACAATCTCTAGAATAAAAATTCCAATCTCGTCATACATAAATAATTTCATTCCCGCCTGCAATGAGATAATTGCATTTAACTTGAAGTGGTTGGTATCTGCAATTCTTCTTCCTTACCTTATTTCTCAATTCTACGCTTAATTCTGTGGGGTTTATCTAAACCCCATTTGCTTTGTTCTTAAATAATCCATCTTTTATTTCTTTATATTTTTATTATTTTTTAAATTTACAGAAGAAGGTAGCTTAGAAAAATGACCAATGATGTTTGCATTGAGCGACCTTTATTTGGGGGTGCGATTTCTTGCTCTTTCCCTACTAGATTTCAGGTACTTCAGAATTATTCTCACTTACATCTATAATCTGTATATGTATTTTTCAAATTAAACCCTACTTTATATTTTATAAGCAATTAATCATCCAGATATCAAAGAAGTTGCTTTTTGTTGTAAAAGAGTTTAAAAATGATTGAATTTGTGCACTCATTTTGATGTATTTTGACATGCATTGCTTTTTCTCTTAATACAGGATGTGAGCAACATTCGTCAAGTTCCAGATCATCAGGTATATTTTTTGTGAAATTTCCTATTTTGGCTGGTACAAGGTCGTACCAACTGATACCATACCTCTTAATGATACTGATATTGAAACTGTTGCTTTTTTTCATAATTTGTTTTATGTGACCGTTCTCTCTTTGTAATGACGTTTATAGAAGTTGAAGTATCTTATTTCTAAGACTTAGATTTCATATTGCTTATATATGAGTTTCATATTGCTTAAATTTAAAAAGGAGGTGTTTGTGGACCCCTTAAGAGACGAGAGCCTCATATTTGAGCTGCTGGATTTAAAGAATGAGGTGGCAGATCACGAGAGTGCCACCTGGTTTTTGCGTGATCTTGCCGTTGAACAAGATGCAACAGATAACATGGTATATTAATTTTTCAATTTCTAGATATTTTGTGTTCTTTTATTTGTTTCTGATTTTGTATATGAAAGCTACTCACTCAACTTTGTAAGCCTCACTTTATTCTAAAAGGTAGAATTAATTAAACCTAATTTTGGTCAATTCAGCTCCAAATTTTGCTCATTAGTGTTACCAAGACTGAATTTAATTGCAATATAAACCAACAATGGCCAGCAAATAAGGGACAATTTCATATGTCATTAAATGAAAACATACGAGGAAAATATGATTGAATGTTGTAGTAAATTTATTTGCTCCTTGTTTTGGTAATTCATTTCTTGACAGAGTATGGCTATGATCGAAACAATGATAAAGAAGAAATGAGTTCAATTTATTGGAAAAGAGATAAATAGAGATGATTTCAATTTGAAAAATGTTTGATCGGAATCATTATATTAATTAGATGAATTCATTGTTGAGAAGAAAAAAATAATCCATAGTTTTCATCAAATTTACAAAAGCTGCCATCAAATGAGATAGATGTGTAAGCAACAGAGTAAAAGCTCAAACACAGTGGGGGCAAATAAGTAATTTTAATGGTGCATGTTGAATTCTCACCAAATCCGACCACAAGTCACAATATATTATAGGGTCCAAATTATCCTTTCAAATCCTCTCAAATAAAATAATTTTCCGTTTGTTTTTTTTTTTGTTTCGATCAGAGAATTTGCCAAAATAAGAATTCCATTTCTTATTTCTGAAGAATCTCACTCCTTCCGATCAGACCCTATGTTTCAGTTTTTTCTTAAGTTCCTTGGTTGGCTGGTTACCTTTTTTACCCTTGTGCAGGTGCTTGAGCATTCTGGTACTATGGAGCTTACTGGATTGCAATATGAAAATGCACCAGTACCAGCTATGACTGCAGTGGGCCAACTGGTACGACTCTGTCTCTCTTTCTCTCTTACTGGTTTGTTTTGGTACCGACAGTGACTGGTCTGGTACCAGCATCTGAGATGAAAGTTCTTTGCTTGAGAAATAAACTGATACTAACATATAGAGTGAGGCTATGGTACTTTGCAAAGCGTGGATTCATATCTTCGTTTCCAAAGTACAAATAGTTGATCTGAACCGCTCAACATGATCTCCATATGAAAATGTACTTGGAGACCAAATTTTTAATTTTTTTTTACTATTTTTTTAGATAAGTAGAAAATTACTTGTTCTAAAGATTCTGGACCATCCAAAAATAGTGATTTTTACTTACAAAAAATAGTAAATATTCTTAAAATTATAAAATTTGGTCGCTTGGTACATTTTTATATGGAGATCATGTTGATAGGTTCAGATCGACTATTTGAATTAAAAAAAATAAAGATATGGATCTATAGCACAGATCCGCACTTTGCAAAGTACCATAGCCTCACTCTTAAAATATATATACCTAATTAACTGGTATTCCTATTTTTTTTTTCTTTAGGCTATTTCAAAGGGGAGGCAAGGAAGAGGAGCAGAAAATATAGTGCGGGTAAATCAGTGCTATAGCTATTTAATTCTATTTTCCTTTTTTTTTAATTATCCAGAATGTGATACAGCTATTTATGAATTAACTTGTGATATTAACTTGTGATATTAAAAAATTTTACAGACGTATCTTGCAAATATTCGTCTGAAGAATGTTTTGACTGACGTGCTCATCACTGCATATGAACCCTTGCTAATTAAGTAAGTTGTTGTGCTTGGTTAAAAATTACAGATCAGGACAACACAAGGGTAAAGATTTTAACAGATTTGTTTTGGCTTCATGGAGCACACGTACCATATGCAGTGCTGTGTTGATTTTATATTCCATGTGCTACATTAGGCCAAAACTGCTATGTTAAAGTCTTTACCCAGCACATAAGGCTTTCATTAATCCTCTGATAAAAACAAAGTGAAAGAATCAAAACTTAAACTCATTAACAATATGATTTATGCTGAACTGAACCAAAGCATACTTAAGTGTAGTATATTTTGACAATAACATGAACTCATTACCTACTGTTAATTTCTTCCCTGTAATTTTTAATATCTTTTATGACATGCCTAGAGTCTTGTTGTTTACTGGTAAGTAATATAACTATTTCTTGGGGTTGTTATTATTATATTTCTTTTACGCATATTTATTTTATTTTACTATCTGTTTATTGTTATTTATATGTGTCTGTTGTCTCAGCCCACTGAGTGAGAGTGCAAGATCAGTAGGAGCTGGTATTGCGGTGCCAGCTGAGCAATCGGGATGCTTACCAGTACAAGAGGTTTTCAGACTGGCAGTTACAAGCTTCAAGGTTAATGATTGGAACCTCTTTGGTGGAAATGCAGGGGCATAATTGGGATTATTTGAAAGTTAAATAATTTGGGAGCGGGTTAAATTATTGATCTGACAATGCGCTTTTTTTTATTCTCCTTCTTTTTGCCATTTTTAAAACACTATTTTCTTGATCATGGAGTTTGCTTTTACAGCATGAGTTGCAGTATTGTAATGTTCTTTGTAATTATTCGTTGTTTAACTTACTGGTAGAATTAGTGGCAGTTTTAAAAAAATATTTATTCATATGGGAAAATATTAGTGTGTACAGATCCATGGCAAGCAAAGAACTTGAATTTTCAAATAAGAGCAAAATAAATTAATTTGGTCAAATGATATATACCTATAACGCCTATGTTTGGTTGTTGTATCAATAAAAAATAAGAGGGTAACTCACAAAGGTAATTTTAATAATTTTAAAAGAAATATTTAAAAAGTCAAATAGCATTAAAAATTTAAAAGTAAATTAGTTAGTATACACATCAACACACACGCACATAAACCCGACATTTTTATTAATATTCAAAATTAATTATAAAATATTAATTATACCCAGTTTAGCTGGATTTTTTTAAAAATATTCAAATTGGCCATTTTTGGGCCGGTCACGAGGGTTTTTTTTTTTGAAATATTTGTTAGATTACTTCTTTCGATATATAATTAGCATAATTATACTAAAATATGCTAAATTACTTGAAATTATGTTAAAATACGCTAATTACCTTAATTATAATGAAATACACTAAATTACGCTAAATTACTCTAAATTATGCTAAATTAGACCGATTTAGTGCCATCTTTCATTATATAACCAATTTCGGTGTCACGAATAAATTTTTGTTTATGCTACAGAAAAATAAAAAATCAAAGACGGACCAGAAGACTAGACAAATTTGTACATACCAGTATCTCCATTTATTTGCGGTCAGATCCAGTCGGTACCACCTAAAGTAGAGATCTGAACCGTTCTTTTCATTCTGGCACGAATTTCAAAGCGCACTGCACACCCCTCTAATTTAAATTGGCATGTTTGATTGTGGGGTAAGTGGTGGAGTAAAACCTTTAGAAATACTAGATTTATCAGTGTTGGAATTGTTGGGGGTCCACGGTACCATACGCAACAATACCAAAGTTGATCTTCTTACGTTATCTCGGCTTGAGATATACTAGCATATATACACTCCCATAAAATATAGAGGTCATGCAGAATCTTCAAACATTGGATGTTAGAAATACAAACATAAAGACCTTACCTGAATCCCTATGGAATATCTCAGTACTTCGTCATGTATATGTGGTAGCACGGCCCGAAATTAAGTGCCCACCCCCAACAGCCAAAATAACTGCTTTACAAACATTAAAAATAATTGTTGTTCCCGAATCATGGATGGATAGATACCCACAATTCCTGACCAGCCTTAGGAAGTTGTCCCTTTCAAACCCGGATGGTCTAGACTAGAAATCCGTTTCTAATCTACTTAACCAATCGGTTAATCTCCTATCATTGACAATAAAAGGCGACTCTGTGCCATTGGAGTTTGTTGATACAAGGGCATTTTCAAATCTTGAGACTATGAGATCAGTTCGGTTAGAGGGAAAGTGGAGTTGCATGAACCTTTTCATAGATAATGTCAAGTTCCCACCAAATCTTATTAAGCTCACTCTAAACAAGTCTGGTTTGAAGGAAGATCCCATGCTGCGACTAGAGATGGTTAAAACCCTGAAATTTCTAAGCTTACAAAACGGAGCATACACAGGTAAGCAAATAATTTGCTCGACAAAGGGATTTCCGTGTCTGCAATCCTTAGAACTTTTGAAATTGGAAAACTTGGAGAAATGGGTGGTGGAAGAAAACGCTATGTCAGAGCTTAGAACACTACGTGTTGTTCAATGCGACAAACTCAATAACCTTCCCCGAGCGAGGGCATGTTACTATACTGCTGTCTTAGATACTTGAAATGCTTCTTTGATTCTCTCTCTCTTTCTCTCTTTGTGCGTTTCTTTGATCTATGTGTGCCTGAGTTGATGTATGTATGTTGTTTTCTGTTATGAGTGTGTAAATGTTTAAATTATCAAGATATTAAGGATGAGTGGACGGATGCTGTATTTCTTTAATCTTGGATTACGTCGAAGAGTGAATTAAAAGTTTTTAAGTGTATTTGATGTTTTCAGATTTTAACAAATTCAGATGCTATGTAAATCACGTGCGACATAATAGAAAGGATTATTTATCATTTTACAAAGCACAAGTCTCTTGTGCCTTTGTTAGACAAGCATCTTCCACCTCAGACCCCTAAATTCTTCCAGCTGATTATTTTATTCATAATATTAAAAAAATACTAAAATCAGTACGTAGCATCATTTTTTATTTTAAAAAATAATAAAACCGAAATGAAGTTAGTCATCTCATCATCTGGCAGTGATGAAATGTACCATACATATTCCGACCGTGATGAAACGTTCCGTCCAAAAGGCACTACAATTCAGGGTTGTGAACGGTAGGTTTCGTCACGGCAGATGGCCATAAGCCCATTTTCTGTTTTGCTATTTTGAAATTTTACGAAAATGATGAAATTCATTTTTTTTTAATGCTATGAATAAAAAAGTTGGGTCTTCCAGGGGTCAAATTTGAAAATTGGTTGAATTAAAAAATAGCAGAGGGTCAAAATGAAAATTGGGTTCAGGCAACATAGGAAATAAAAATTCAGTGCGCACGCCACACATACTGACATACCTCTTCTACCTGCCCAAAAACCAAACTAGAGGAGAAGTATGAATGCAGGGCAATATTGACTCATGCCATTAGCGATTTGAATTAGCAAACCCCTTAATTATAATTTCAATTGCTCCCTGAACTTTGAAGGGATCATTACACTGTATTAGCGACCATTGTTAATTTCTAAAGGGCATGAGCCCGTCATGCCATTACTTATAACATTATTTTATACGGACTGTCCAAGAAAGGTGAACTGAGAAAATATTAGATTTTCTAATTAGAAGGTCATAGTTGTCAATTCAAATTTTATAATAATTGAATAGAAAAAAAAAGAATGTTAATTTTGTATGGAGATATTAGCTATTATGGTGTTTCATGAGAAAATTAGCTATTTCAAAAGTTTGCATGGGCACACTGGAAATTTTTCAAAAAAAAAAAAAAATAGAGCACCATTTTATAGTAACCATTGTCTGCATAGGCGGGGATTAACCAATAATGATGAACATTTTGATTTCATTTTTCATGCCTAGTTTTAACCCGGTCATGCCTTGATTAGATAGCAAAGCTCAGTATAACCCAAAACGCCTGAAAGTTGCAATTCTAATCGCAAACCTTGTCAGATTAGGGTTATGTTCTTACATCAAGTTTGCATCAAATTTTATTTCAATTTGGAATGCTTAAACATTTTAGAAAATAATTCGGATTAATATTTCGGTTTACATCAGTTGCTCAAGCGTCAAGCTGCCACAAATTTATATCACGCTTGATTTGATAACAATTTTGAAATTTTGAAATCTAAAAAAATAGATATACATATAGTGTTCCATTTTATTTCTATAATAAGTAGAAGATGTCGAAATTGTGGTGGGCCTCCAAAATACACAAGAGTGCTGATTATACAGAAATGGAATTTGATGGGGAAAGAATACAGGCCGTTAAGCCCATTCTTTTTAAACAACTGCATTTCCGATTCAGTAAAACTTCGATAAATTTTCTATCGGATAATTTAATTCAATTTACTGAATTAAATTCTTCAGACTTTTTTTTTGTTTTCCCGATAACCCACTTTCTCTCCTCCCCCACTCACTCCATCTGATTCTTCAATTCGATGGCGCTGTCATTAGCGCCTTTACCTCAACCAAGCTCATCCTTAGCGCCATCTCAGCGTTTTAGAAGCTCCACATATGTCATCGCTGCTCCAAACAGATGCTCTGTCCCTAGAGCGGTCAGTGCTTCCTTTTTTTTTTTTTTTGTATTTAAATTACCACTTAATGAAAGGAAAACTTTCATAATCGAGGTTTACAATTTGCATCACCTTTATCTTTAGTTTAAACTAGGTCGGAAATAATGTGGATGTTTCTTTTGCCAAATAGAAGATCAGGCGGTTACTGATTTCAACTGAGACTTGTGCTTAATTTATGTAGTTTCCTTTTTATTATTTTTTGTATGTAACCTCCTAAGGTTGATGGTTTGATGCTAACAGTGGAATTTGACTACTGATATGTATACGGCCTAATTGGTTATATTCATACCTCTTGATTTTGTACTAAATTTTACTTTTAGATATTTTAATTCCTGCAGTATAGGATGCTGAAATATGAATGACACAGTAAAAGGCATCATCTGTTGATATACATATCTAACTGCTGAAATTGATTTGGTTGATCATGTACAAAAATGCAAGAAAAATATAATCTTTTCCACTTTTTTCTTTTATTGTACAATTAAAAATATGCTTTCACCGGACAGACTGCTGCTACATCATTAGATCGGTCTTCTAAAGGGAAATCTGATTTCTCTATATATGTACATGGAGTACCAAACAATGAAGAGTTCAATTGGGATAATTTGGAGTCGGATATAAATTATTGGGCAAGGCCTCTACGACCAGTTCAGGTATAAGGTGTGCTTATACATGAAATACATTCCTCTTTGAACTTAAGTAGCTTACTAACTAGGGTATAATTGTAATTTTCATCAAAGTCTTTTGCTTTGTAGTGGTACCCTGGCCATATAGGCAAAACTGAGAGAGAGCTCAAAGAACAGTTAAAACTTATGGATGTAGTTATTGAAGTTAGAGATGCAAGGATACCTTTGGCCACAAGCCATCCTATGGCAAGTCTTCTTTGTCTCTATATTAATTATTTTTACATATATAACCTTCAAGGATCTCAAATTTTCTCATAAAATGTGCTTTTAGAAAACTATTATTCTCATGTAACCTTAATTTTCGTTATATCCTTTGTACGTGGAACTATAATGTGTCATTTCATGGTGCTTTTATGTTTGAGGTCATTAGTGCAAAACAAAATACTGAAATTATATTACATGTGTAGATGGATAAATGGCTTGGAAACCGAAAAAAGATTCTGGTTCTGAATAGAGAAGACATGGTTTCTAAAGCAGACAGAAATGCATGGGCTTCTTACTTTGCAAACCAAGGGGTGAAGGTTATATTGGCAAATGGAAAGCTAGGAATGGTAGTGACCTTAGTACTTCATTGTATTCTATTGTTCCATGAGGAGGGTTCAAATGCCTCCATTTTTTGTGCCTCCATCATGCCTCAAACTTTTTAATTTTCTAATAACAAATTTTTTAGAACTTGTATATCAAAATAAAACCAGTAGATGTGATCTATATTACTTTCTCTACATGCACATAATTTTTTTTTATCAATTTTTGATTTTGTTTTTATACGAATCAATAAGCTGAAAATTCAATGTTCAGAATTTATCCATAATCCCATATAGATGTATTTTTGCAAATTCTTGATACCGTCAAAATAAAGTTGAATGTCGTAATCTTTTATATATGCATAGAGAAAAGAATATAGATCAAATCTAACGGTTTTATTTTGATATTTGAGTTTTAAATTTAAGTTATTAACATCTAAAAAATGGAGGCATTTGAACCCTTCTCTTGTTCCATCTATCTCAATAATTAATATTTGTGTAAATTTGATATGAAAGCCTGATGCAATTTTAGGGTGCAATGAAGCTAAGTAGGCTTGCCAAGTCACTTGCAAGTGATGTGAACGTCAAAAGAAGAGCTAAAGGCCTCCTTCCTCGACCTGTACTCCTTTTCCCTTTCTTTATACTGTTACAATCAATTCAATTTATGAAAACAATCCCTAAAATCTTGCATCTCCTATATAAAGTCAGTAAAGTGCCGAAGTTTCAATTTTGGTCCCTAAACATTTCAATTTGCGTCCCTTTGGTTCCTTCTATCATTCTTCAATCTTCAAAACTGGCTTAAGACTCATTCCTGGTCAGCAATAAAATCTTGGTTTCTTAGTTTATATATCTGATTGGTATCATGTATAAATTCTGAATGCCTAGGGACCCAAATGGTACTTTAGAAATGGGAGAAATGGTCCACCCATAAAAAATCATTTTTGTAATTTACGCAGTATGCCATGGACTTGAAGAAGTTAGGCTTTCCAAGTTACTTTTACAATTTACATTTGTTGAATAAACAAATTGTTGTTTAACAAACAAATATTTATGGTGGGATTATCTTAGTTAGATTTTAATTTATGCTATTTAACTATTTAAGTGAATAACTTGTTATATAGGTTAGGGCTGGCATTGTGGGTTATCCAAATGTGGGCAAATCATCTCTAATTAATCGCTTGCTTAAACGAAGAATGTGTCCAGCTGCTCCAAGGCCTGGTGTCACCAGAGAACTCAAGTAATGTTTTTTTGCTTTTAGTTTGTTAAAAATTACTAATGGATTTTGCCTTTGCTAGCAGCACTGAACATTTCTTACATTTGTAACTAACAGCCAACAATTTTATTTCGAAAATAAACGCCCATTGGTTAGATTATTGTGGAAAAGGGCATGTCTGTTTGGTGTTGATAATCCTCCCACTTAGGTATTTTCTTTTTCTAAGCCCAAATTCGCCCAAATTTGATTGAGATCAAAACAAATCAAGTGCATTGAATGTTAATTCTTTGTGTATGTAGAATTAAACTCTTTTAACTAGGGACTTTCTAGAAAAATTAAGAACCAAGTGGATTTAGATGCCTTTATTTCTGGATAAGAAGCATATTTAAATGTTAGTCTCTAGATTTTGATCTATTGCATGGGGTTAAACTGAGAAAGGCAGGGGAAATTTAGTCATATTTTTGGGTTGATTGATTTTGGACCCTGATGGTCTCAACTGTACAACTAAAAGCCACGTGTGATTTTCAAAAAGCACTTCTTTTTTTTCCTGCTCAAATTGCATTATGGAAAAAATGTTAACTGGATTTGAATAACAATGGAGCAGGTGGGTCCATTTCGGCAAGGACCTAGAGTTACTAGACTCACCTGGAATTTTACCCATGCGAATAAGTGACCAGACTGCTGCTATTAAACTTGCCATGTGTGATGATATTGGTGAGAGATCATATGATGTTGTTGACGTTGCAGCCATCCTTGTACAAATTTTAATCAAGTTGCCTACAGTTGGTAGGTTTATAAAGATTACCAATATTTCTATTTGAGTGAGGCTATGGTACTATGCATAGCGCGGATTGGTCCGTACTACGAATCAATATTTTCTTTTTCAAAGTCTAAATAGTTGATCTGAACTGTTTAAACATGATTACTAAATTTTACATTTTTTAGAATTTTTTATTATTTTTTAGATAGGTAGAAAATTACTATTTTTGAATGGTCTAGAATCTTTAGATCAAGTGATTTTCTAACTATAAAAAAAATAGTGAAAAATTCTGAAAATTATAATATTTGATCAACAATAGAGTGCATTTTCATATGGAGATCATGTTGAACGATTCAGATTGATTGTTGGGACTTTGAAAATAGAGATATTAATCCATAGTACGGACCTATGCATGCCATGCATAGTACCATAGCCCCACTCTTTTCTATTTTTCATATACTAAGACTGGATGGTAGCTCTGTATTAGGCTTTTAGGTACTTGTAAAACTCAAACTATCACCTCTTAGAGTAGATCTATATTCTATCTTGAGTGAGCCTATGGTAATATGTATTACGAATTGACTGGCGCTATGGATCCATATCTCTATTATTAAAGTTAAAACAGTCGATCCGAACCGTTAAACATGATCTCCATATGAAAATGTACTTGGAGAGCAAACTTTACATTATTTTTAATTTTTTACTATTTTTTTAGATATGTAGAAAATCACTGCTTTTGGATGGTTTAAAATTTTCAAATCAAGCGATTTTCTACCTATCTAAAAAAATAGTAAAAAATTTCTAAAAAATGTAAAATTTAGTCTGCAAGTACATTTTCATATGTAGATCACGTTGAACGGTTCAGATTGACTATTTGGACTTTGGAAATGAAAATATTAATCCGTAGTGCAGACCAATCTGCGCTATGCATAGTCCCATAGCCTCACTCTTTTATCTTTGTTATGTGGGCTTTCAGTAACTTGTGGAGGTTTGTTCATTTCTAGGTATAACTCTGCTGTGCAATATCTACGTGGTTATTTACTTATTTTGTTAAAGCTAAATTGAATTTAATAAGATTCCTGAGCACTCTAAAAGGTTGAAGAAATATTCTAATTTCCATAATATGAAAAGAGCAATTAAATTACATTTCTTGATTTGAACAGGTCCTGGAGCACTTTCAAAACGTTACAAGCTTGATCTAGATGGAGATTGTGGTAGAACGTAAGCGTCTTTATAATACATGAAATTAAATTAAGGTCATATTTATATCTGTTCTTATTATATTAACTGAAAGTAAATTCTTGCACAGATTTCTTGATAAAGTCGCATTACAAGTGTTTGGTGGAGATGTTAATCATGCAGCTTTTCGTGTATTATGTGATTTTAGAAAAGGAAAATTTGGATGGGTAGCCCTGGAAAGACCTCCTAGGTAAAACCTTATTGTTAATTTGCTGTGTTAATTCCTTAATTTACAGTGAACTTCACAAAAATTTCTCCAATTATATCTATGTAACTAAAAGGAATGCACAATATAACCTTTAATGCCAATTGTTACTTTGTTTTTTCAGGTTATGAGGATTTTTCAAATGGTCCTCAAGGGGTCTATTTATTAGTGAATTATACGTTCAACAATATATTATGATCTTATCATTTGTATACAAACAGTAGTATTTCATTCGTAGTCTTTGAACATTTTCCTTTGTGCAAATAGTAGTCTGCATGACGCTAGTGAAAGAATGAGAATCTATGCTCGTCAAATCACTCGACAGAGAATAAGTGTAAAGATAGGTGCACGAACGGAAAAGGATTGTTTTTTTTTTCCTTCAAATTTCCCAGTTTTCTTGTGGTTGCCTAACTATAGGAATATATATATTTTTTTTTATAAACTACACTAATCAAATGAGTGAGGCTATGGTACTATATATGCATAACACAAATTGGTCTGTATTTTAGATTAATATTTTTGTTTTCAAAGTCAAAACAGTTCAAATCAAGTTGATTTGAACTGTTCAATCTTATTACCATATGAAAATGTAGAGGTCATATTCAATATTTTTTAGAATTTTTTTTTACTATTTTTAGATAGGTAGAAAGATTTTAGACCATTCAATAACCTATGCATATTATCATATATATCCTCACTCCTAACCAAATATGTACTACACGACAGGAAAATGCTTCGTCAAAATGAATACTGAATTTCTGAACAGTGATGAGAAAACTACATCCTTTGGTGACAGTATGTGTTCATCAATTTAGATATATACTTCGACAATATATAATTCTCGAACTTAACTAATGTCTGTGCGTTTCTTGTGAAAACCAGCAATGAGAAAGGACTACATGTAGTCATGGTCAGGCCATGTGAATGTTGTCTTTTAGTGCATTCTCTTCAATTTTTTTATTTATTCTATTGCAAGTTTGTAACCCTTCTATTTTAATTGCAAGAGATGTCATTGATTGCACATTATTTCCAGATGGCCACGTGACGAACACGTCGGGTGAGGTGTGAACTCGTTTTATTGTGTGCTGAATATTTGAAAGTAAGCTCAGAAAATATATAGCGCTTCTCTTTCAGGTCGAGTCTAATGAAATTTGTTGATGCATATAAATATCATTCAATTATCAAACTTGATTGAATATGCTCCTGTTATATATATATTGCAGATGTCTAATGTATCTTTTTTTTTTAATAAAGGTTGAAGATCAAACTATTCAACTATTTAATATCTATGAGGAATTTCTTTATCCGAGTTTCGAACCTGTGACATTTTATATGGAGGGCAGGTGTCTAATGTTAGTGTCATGTATGCTGGTTTAGTGATTTTCTCTAATCAATCAATTAATTAATTAGTGCTCTTTGTAGATTCAAGTCGAGTCTAGAGTGTATGACCTGATTTGATCTGCAAGATTCAGAGCCGAGTCAGATTAAATCGAACGGAGAGGGAGTGAATATCAAGGTTTTTAAGCATGATGGAACATTTAGAGCCTTAGGTCGGCGAGAAAATAAATTCGCAAATGGCAACATTTTTTGGGTGAGAAGCCATGAGTTTCAAATTTAGATGAGATGTCTTTTATAAATAATTAAAATGGAAGTTGGTAGGTTAGACTTTCATCTTTCTATCTAAAAAAATCAAGAAAAAACTTAAACTTAGTTAGTCGTCGTTCAGTATGGATTAATCTGCACTAGCACTAGATGAAATTCAGATCTAATTCGATACCGGATAGTAGAATTTCTAAATTCATACTGTTTTTTTAACCTGACACAAATCACAAAACGAACTCCCTCTCTCTGTAAGCACCAAATTCCAATCGTTCGGTTGAATTCATACCATGTTTATTTGTAATTCGGTGCGGAAAGAATACAGACTCCGCCAGATGCTGAGAAGAATCTATTTCAGATTTGTTGTGCATTATCATCTTGATCTGCATATTCTTCACAGTTATTTATAAATGGATTAAAATATCCTTATCATTATTATAGATATTTTAAAGTGGGTATTTAATACATTTTCGAATAACTTAAAATTTAAAATTTAAATATCAATATAAAATCGGTAGATATGATTTATATAATTTTCTCTATGCACACGTAAAAGATTATGATATTTCAATTTTATTTTTATTAGGATCAAGAGCTTGCAAAAATACACCGATGTGAATAAATTTTGGATATTGATTTTTTCAACTTATTAATTCATATAAAATCAAAATCCAAAAGTGATAATTTTTTATGGGTGACACTATATTCAGTGCACAAATTACAATTTTGACTGCACAAATTTAGAGTTTAGAATTTAGAATTTAGATATTTAAAAGAAGGTATTTTTAATATATACCGAATTTGCTCTTCATTAAAAATTTCCATATGAACAATAAAATACACCTTTAAAAGAAGATATTTAATACACAGGTAACAGCTGATTCATGTATCTTTATGGTAAGTACTAATGTACATTTATAATCTAACTTTTCATCGAGGAGGGTTGAAATGCCTTTATTTTTTGTGTCTCTATCATGTTTTTATTTTTAAAAACTTTAATAAATCAAAATTTAAAACTTAAAAGTCAAAATAAAACCGTTGGATATGATCTACATCATTTTATCTATGCACGTGTAAAAAATTATGGCATTTCAATTTTATTTTGGTTGTCATCAAGAGCTTGTAAAAAACGTACTAATTTGGATAATTTCTAGACGTTGATTTTTCAACTTATTGATTCACATAAAAACAAAATCGAAATATGATATTTTTTATGAGCACATAGAAAAAATAACATAGATCTTATTTTGACTTTTTAAGTTTTAAATTTTGAGTTATTAACGTTTTTAAAAATGAAGGCATGGTGGAGGCACAAAAAATAGAGGCATTTGAACCCTCCTCTTTTTCATCACTCTTCACTTTTTAGCATTTGGTAAGATTAGTTTATTTTTGTAAAATTTTCAAACTTATGATTATTTTTCATTCAAAATGTACAGTATGGTATTGTAAAAATTAATATTTTTGAAATAAAATTGGGTGATTAAACAAGTTGCCACAAATGATTGGCTTCAAACTTCACTGATTTACCAAGTTTTTCTTTTTTAAATTTCATGAGAAATGAATGGCTCACTATAATTCATCTTACGATAAAGCATAAAAAATATATTGAGACGGTTAATAATAATTTGAATTAATAATAGTTCGTAGATCTTATAATTTCTAGTAAAACTCATGTGAGATGATAAATCAGAAAATGTTTTGATTACAAAACCCTTTAAATTTAAAAAAAAATTAGAAAAACAAAATAGCAGTAAAAACTGTTGTTGAAATTAATAGGCAAACACAAAAGAGATAACAAATTTTTAAAATGTTCACATAATATAACCCGCAAATATTTTTCTATTTAATGAGTTTTGTTGTTCAAAACTAAAATGGCGGAACAAATAAAAGTAGTTAATATTCTTTTAATAGAAGTATAGAATTAAGAAAAATAAAAACCATTAGCTGGACATTTTATATCTTTTGTTGTAAATTGCACTTACTGATAACAATCAACTCGTGAGATGTCCTTGATGACCCCGCAACGAACACGTCGGGTGAGGTGTGAACTCGTTTGATGCCCATTCTAATAAGCCGTAATATTATTTCCATTATTTATAGATCAAGTCTCAAAACCTTTCCCTAGAAGAAATTGTTAATGAAATTACACGTTTAACCTATTACATTCTTTGACTAAAATCTTTAGCCTATTACTGATTCCTATTGGCTATTGCATAGAGTTCAACGGTTCTCTTCGCAACAATCAATTATGGGATTGACTGATGACTAAACGAAGTCTCGCAGATGGGATAATATAATATAATATAATATATATATATATATATATATATATATATATATATATATATAGAGAGAGAGAGAGAGAAATAAGCTATGGTGAGTTGAGAATAAGAATCTTATTTTACTTTACGCTCATATTTATGTTTTCAAAGACCAAACAGTCGATCCAAACCGCTCAACAAGATATCCATATTGAAATGTGCTTGGAGACAAAATTTTACATTTTTTGAAATTTTTTTACTATTTTTTTTAAATATTTCAAAATCACTGCTTTTTGTGGTCCGGAACTATTCAAAAACAACGGTTTTCTACCTATCTAAAAAAATAGTAAATTTTTTTCAGAAAAATGTAAAATTTGGTCTCCAAGCACATTTCAATATGAATATCTTGTTGAGCGGTTCAGATTGACTGTTTGATCTTTGAAAATGAAAATATGAGCGTTAAGTAAAACAAGATTCTTACTTTACAACTCACCATAACCCATATATATATATATATATATATATATATATAGAGAGAGAGAGAGAGGTGGGCTATTGTACTTTGCAAAGTAAATGGAGGGGGTTTACTTCGGGTCATATTTTTATTTTTGAAAATTCAAACAACCGATCCGAACCGTTCAACATGTTTTAAATTGAAATGTGCTTGCAGACTAAATTTTATATTTTTTGGATTTTTTTACTATTTATTAAGCCACTTTGAAAATTGTTGATCCGGTGGTTCAGAAAATTTTACTGTTTTTTACTATTGACAGTGGATCAGCAATTTTCAAAGCGGCTTAATAAATAGTAAAAAAATTCCAAAAAATGTAAAATTTAGTCTGCAAGCACATTTCAATATTTAGAACATGTTGAACGGTTCGGATCGGTTGTTTGGATTTTCAAAAATGAAAATATGACCGGAAGTAAACCCCCTATTTACTTTGCAAAGCACAATAGCCCATCTATATATATAGAGAGAGAGACAAAGAGAGAGAGATGAGCTATGGTGAGACGTGGAGTAAAACAAGTTTGTACTACACGCCATATTTTCATTTTGAAAATCCAAACAACTGATCTGAACCGTTCAACATGTTCTCTATATTGAAATGTGCTTGGAAACCAAATTTTACATTTTTTTGAATTTTTTTTACTATTTATTAAGCCACTTTGAAAATCGCTGATCCCCTGTGAACAGTAAAAAAACAGTAAAATTTTCTGGACCACCGGATCAGTGATTTTCAAAGTGGCTTAATAAATAGTAAAAAAATTCAAAAAAAATGTAAAATTTGGTCTCCAAGCACATTTCAATATAGAGAACATGTTGAACGGTTCGGATCGGTTGTTTGAATTTTCAAAATAGAAATATAGTGCCATGGAGTACAACTTGTTTTACTCCACGTCTCACCATAGCTCAATTCTATATATATACGAGGAGGGTTCAAATGCACCATTATTTTTGTGCTCCAATGCTCCACATCATTTATTTCTATTTTCAAAGTCCGAACAGTCGATCCAAACCGCTCAACATGATCTTCATAATAAAATATGCTTGGAGATCAAATTTTATATTTTTTAGAATTTTTTTACTATTTTTTTAGATAGATACAAAATCACTTTTTTAAGGAGATTCTGGACCATTCGATAAAGTGATATTGTACCTATCTAAAAAAATAGTAAAAAATTCTAAAAAAAATATAAAATTTGTTCTCCAAACATATTTTATTATGAAGATAATGTTGAACGGTTCAGATTGACTGTTCGGACTTTGAAAATAGAGATAAATGATGTAGAGTATATTGGAGCACAAAAATTATGGTACATTTAAACCCTCCTCTATATATATATTAAAATGATTCCATCGGAATAACTAACTAGACGGAATATTTTTTAAAAGGCATGAACATGTTTTTTTTTTGTTTTTTTTAGAATGAGATGAGGCATGCACTTGTATTATCCATAGTTATGATAGGTTTATTTGCACATTTTGTTTTATGAGGTATTTGAAAACTAGTGATAAAAGATAATGTTCTTCAAATGGATGACATTTTCAAAATTCGAATAAAAAATCTTTTGTAAATATTTATAGTTAGATAACTTGATATCTAACTTTTTCTAAAAAAAATTTTATGAGATATCAAACAATAATGACTTTAACTATGATATATCGTAGATATCTTGTTTTTGATGAACTCAAACTGATGTGCTCATTTGAAAATTTTACCACAATTATGTAATTAGCAAAAAAAAAAAAATCACGGATTATTTTTGGTCCTAATATTTATTTGCAGAATAAAGGCCGGGCTATCTATTGTTTATTTTTTCCAGAACATTTTAAAAAGATGAACAGTTGTGTTGATTATATGATTACTAAAACTCCAAAAAAAAAAAAAACAGCAGATCCACACACAAATACATCCGTCCGTCTATTAGATCACAAGATACACCCCATAAAAAATGAGATCTTTTCATATTGCGTTGATAAGCTTTGTGCATTTTGGATAGCTAAAATTTGTTTTGGTACTTAATTTATCAAGAGAAATTTATATATATCTCCATCAAAACTTCTGTTTTTAGATATTTTCTCATTGAAACTTAAAATTTAGTTATTTTTCCACAAAAACTCAATTGTATTATAAAACAAAACAAAACACAACTTGGGAGAGACTAAATCTTATTCTATATTATATCTCCATCTATCCATCAACATCAACTATTTACATAATCTCTATTTATAGGCTAGAGAAAGCAAATGAAAAGCCATACAATTAACAAGATAATTAATATAAAACACTATCTAATAGATAGTGGATGAGGTGGAGAAGGTGAAATGTCTATTATTATATTTCATAACACTCCCCCTTAGATATTTTACCTTATATTATACACTATTAATATTGTACTGCAGGACAAATATTAAGTTGGTACTACAGGACCAATTTGAATTAACTGATACTTCCGGATTAGGAAAAAGAGTGCAGCGTGTATAATACTCCCCCTCATTTTAACATATATCTTTTAAGCGACGGATGCCGATCTTCTGTGAAAGTTGCTCAAAAAATTTTCTTGGCAATGATTTTGTGAATAGGTCTGCCAAATTGTCGCTTGATCTGATTTGACAAACATTTATCAAGCCATCCTTTTGTAGATCATGAGTTGAGAAGAATTTTGGCGAGATGTGCTTGGTTCTGTCACCTTTAATATATCCTTCTTTGATTTGAGCAATACATGCTGCATTATCTTCATATAGTACTGTCGGACTTCCTTTGATTGACTCCAGCCCGCATTCCTCCTGGATGTGTTGGATCATTGATCTTAACCAGACACATTCTCGACCAGCATCGTATAGAGCAATTAATTCGGCATGATTTGATGATGTTGCCGTGAGTGTCTGTTTTGTCGATCGCCATGAAATTGCAGTACCGCCATATGTAAACACATATCCGGATTGTGATCGAGCTTTATGCGGGTCTGATAAATATCCTGCATCTGCATACCCAACTAATTTGGACTTTGTATCTTTTTGATAAAATAGTCCCATATCACGTGTCCCGCAAAGGTAACGAAATACATGTTTAATTCCGTTCCAATGTCGGCGTGTTGGATCAGAACTATATCTTGCTAGTACATTTATAGAAAAAGCAATATCAGGTCTCGTATTATTAGCAAGATACATCAAAGCCCCAATTGCACTTAAGTATGGTACTTCTGGACCAAGAACTTTTTCATTCTTTTCTCGAGGACGGTAAGGATCCTTTTTTATATCAAGTGATCGGACAACCATTGGTGTACTTAAAGGATGAGCTTTGTCCATATTAAAACGTTTCAACATCTTCTGGATATAGTTTGATTGATGGACAAAAATACCATTATACAAATGCTCGATCTGCAGGCCGAGACATAATTTTGTTATTCCAAGATCTTTCATTTCAAATTCTTTCATTAGTAATTTTGCAGTCTTTTCGATCTCTTCAGGAGACCCAATGATATTTAAATCATCAACATATACTGCAATAATTGTAAAACCTGAGATTGATCTTTTAATAAAAACACATGGACTAATTACATTAGATTTATATCCTTCTTTTACGAGATATTCACTGAGTCGATTATACCACATTCGACCTGACTGTTTTAGTCCATATAAAGATCTTTTTAACTTTATAGAATACATTTCTCGAGGTTTTAATTTCAATGCTTCAGGCATTTTTAATCCTTCAGGGACTTTCATATAGATATCATTATCAAGTGATCCATACAAATAAGCTGTGACTACATCCATGAGGCGCATTTGAAGGTTTTCAGTGATTGTGAGACTGATTAAAAATCTAAGAGTTATTGCATCCACTACAGGTGAATATGTTTCTTCATAATCAACTCCTAGTATTTGTGTAAAACCTTGTGCCACAAGCCTTGCTTTGTATCTCACAATTTCATTTTTCTCATTCCTTTTTATTGCAAATACCCACTTGTAACCTACAGGGTTAACATCTTTTGGGGTTAAGACTACAGGTCCAAAAACATTGCGCTTTTCAAGCGAATCTAATTCAACCTTCAGGGCATCTTTCCATTTTGGCCAATCATTTCTGTGCATACACTCTTCAGGAGTTTTTGGCACATAATCTTCCTCATTTAGCACATCAATTGCTATAGCATATGCAAAAATTTCATCAGTACATGTTTCATTTCGGTTCCATATTGTACCATTCTGTACATAGTTTATTGAGATCTCATAATCACTAGGTACCTGAGTTTCTTCTGGAACTTCATCAACCTCTTCTGGGGTTTTATCAATCTCTTCTGGGATTTTATTAATCTCTTCTGGGATTCTATTAATCTCTTCTGGAGTTGCACCAACTGCTTTATTCTGCTCTTTCTTTTGTCGTGGATTTTTATCTTTGGAACCAATTGGTCTTCCACGTTTTCTCTGTATAGTAACCTCTGCTGGGATTACATCAATTCGAGCAGTTGCATTTAAAGCTGGTACATGTGATTTAGTCACTCTTTTTGTATCTGTAAATGCATCTGGTAACTCATTTGCTATTCTTTGCAAATGTATAATCTTTTGAACTTCTGATTCACATTGACCACTTCGGGGATCAAGATAAGATATTGAGGATGCATTCCAAGTTATTTCTTGTTTTACCAGCTTTTCTTTTTCTCTTCCTAAGATTGGAAATATTGTCTCATCAAATTGGCAATCAGCAAAATGTGCTGTAAAAACGTCTCCAGTTAATGGTTCTAAATATTTAATAATTGATGGAGAGTTAAAACCAATATAAATTCCCAATCTTCTTTGTGGTCCCATTTTTGTACGCTGTGGTGGAGAGATTGGAACATACACAGCACAACCAAAAATTTTAAGATGGGACAAGTTTGGTTCTCTTCCAGAGACCAATTGTAATGGAGAAAATTTATGATATGCAGTTGGTCTTAATCTAATAAGTGCAGCAGCATGTAAAATGGCATGTCCCCATGCAGCAGACGGTAAACTAGATTTCATAAGTAAAGGTCTAGCAATTAATTGCAACCTTTTAATCAACGATTCTGCTAGACCGTTTTGTGTATGAACATAGGCCACTGGATGTTCTACCGTAATTCCAATAGACATGCAATAATCATTAAAATTTTGTGAAGTAAACTCTCCTGCATTATCAAGCCGGATTCTTTTAATTTGATAATCCGAAAAATGAGCTCTCAATTGGATAATTTGTGCTAATAGTCTAGCAAATGCAACATTTCTTGTTGCTAACAAACTCACATGTGACCAGCGTGTTGATGCATCAATTAACACCATAAAATATCTAAATGGTCCACATGGAGGTGTAATAGGCCCACATATATCTCCTTGAATTCTTTCTAAAAATGAAGGAGCTTCAGGTCCAATTTTATTTGGAGATGGCCTAGTAATTAGTTTTCCAAGAGAGCATGCTTCACATGTCAATTCTTTTGATAATAGGATCTTCAGGTCCTTTAGGGGATGCCCATTTGCACTTTCAATTATTCTCCTCATCATTATATTTTCTGGATGACCCAATCTGTCATGCCACAAAGTAAATAACTTTGGATCAACTAACTTCTGGTTAGTAACAACTAACTTCTGGTTAGTAACCATATTTGATTCTATTGTACTTATATAAGTACCATATAGTCCAGAAGACAATGCTTGCATCTTTTCCATTATAATTTTCTGGCCATTTTTAATAGATGTGATATGAAGATATTCACAATTTCTCTCATTCATAGTTTCAATATGATAACCATTCTTTCGAATATCTTTAAAACTTAGTAGATTTCTTCTGGATCTACTTGAATATAATGCATCATTTATTATTAATTTTGTTCCTTCAGGTAACAAAATACAAGCTCTTCCGGAGCCTTCAATTAAATTAGTTGTGCCAGATATAGTGTGGATATTAGTCTCACCAAGATGCAATTGTGAAAAATATTTCTTACTTTTCAATATGGTATTCCGCTGTCTACTAAACATGAATCTTCTTTACTTACCATTGCGTCAGTCATTTTTCTTTAAAATAAAAGAATGCAAGAATAAATTAAAATAAAAATAAACTAACTTTATTCATTAATTTTATTTGCATACAATATAAAAATAAAAATGTAAATCATAAACATAAATTTCTACATTTTATTTTCTCCCTTAATAAAAGTGTCTATTTCTTTATCCACATTATGAAAGAAATTTGATACATCAAGATGTGTATCCATATGACATTCATATTCGGGGTCATTTCCAGTAAAATTAGTTTCCACATTTCCCCTTTTTTTTTTCTTAATTGAGGCTTGATAAAGCTCTACAAAATGCTTGGACGTACGACAGGTACGCGACCAATAATTTGTCATCCCACATATATAACAAACATCTTCAAGATGTTTTCCTTTCTCATTTTTCATTAATACGTATTTATAACAAAATACAACTTCAGGTTATTAATACCATAACTTCGAGTTATGATAAATGAAAAAGGAGATAAATTCAAACTTTGTGAGATTTGTCATATGTACTACAAAATAGATACGTATTAATAATTTCAGATTATTAATATCATAACTTCAGGTTATTAATGCCATAACTTCAGGTTATTAATATCATAACTTAAGGTTGTGAAAAGGGAGATGAATAATTATAAATAAAAAAAATATGTAAATTGCATAAATAAATAAATTTAAATGTATTAATAACTTCAGGTTAATATTATATAACTTCAGGTTATAATAAAATACTTATTTAATAACTTCTGGTTATTAAATTGCTTGACTGCGCTATGTAAAATTTAAATTTGAAATAACTTCGGGTTATATTTTCATCCAATGACCTATAATAACTTCTAGTTATTATATTGATTTTATATGAAAATTTCTAATAAAACTTCAGGTTTTTTAATTGAGAATAACTGCAGGTTATTATTCATCCAGTGGCCTATAATAACTACTGGTTATTATATTAATTTTATATTAAAATTTCAAATAAAACTTCAGGTTCTAAACAATTATAATAACTTCAGGTTATTATTCTATTCGAGTAATACGAACTTCAGGTTCTTGGTAAACATTTAGTTTTGATAATAACTTCAGGTTATTATTCCATCATTCACTTCAAGGAATGATTCTTATAAACTAAAACAAACATAATAAAAAAAATTAAATGAAATTTAAATTAATGAAAGATATAATAACCAATCATATAAATTACTTACATAATTACTTTGCAACTTCTTTCGCATTTGCAGTAAATGTGTTAGATATATATATTAAAAAAAAATGATTGAAGAAAAAGAATCTTAATAACTTCAGGTTATTAAGAGAATTAAATATTGGAGACACTTTATTGATTTGATAACTTCCGGTTATCATAAATATTAATAACTTTCTGGTTCATATAAGAACTTCTCGTACCCACTACATAATGAAAAAAGTTGATTAATAACTTCTCTTTTTTTATTGATTAATAACTTCCGGTTATCATTAAGAATCTTTTTTTTTTTTTTTTAACTTTGCCAAAGAACTTCAGGTTCTCTTGTATAAAAGATTATGATTAAGAACTTCAGGTTCTCTTAGAAAAAGCTTCTAGCTATAATATGTACAAAAGCTTCTGGCCATTATCATGTACTTGTTTTATCATTCTCTTCAGGGAATGAAAATATTACTCTCATTCAATATAAAATAAGAAAATTTCATCCAATAAATAAATATTATTACTTACAGTAATGTTAATGAAATGTAATCTAAAGAGTACCTTCTAGGTGTGCTTCTACGAAATTCCGTCGCAACTTGACTAGAGCAAACTCGTGCTGATAACGTATTATAAAACAAAACAAAACACAACTTGGGAGAGACTAAATCTTATTCTATATTATATCTCCATCTATCCATCAACATCAACTATTTACATAATCTCTATATATAAGCTAGAGAAAGCAAATGAAAAGCCATACAATTAACAAGATAATTAATATAAAACACTATCTAATAGATAGTGGATGAGGTGGAGAAGGTGAAATGTCTATTATTATATTTCATAACAAATTGTTTTATTTATACCCCCATCTCTTAATTTGAGCACTTAAAAGTTAAAACTGAAAATTAATATTAATACAAAATTTAAAAGACTGTTTTGCCCTTCATCAAAATTATTGTGTTTTGCCCCCTCATCGTTCTTTTCCACTTCATTCTTTTTCCCGCTTAACCCTTCCCTAGACGACTGCCCCTTCCCCTCGGTTCTTCTCTGCACACTCAAATTGTTCAAGAGGTCGTTGTCACATTAGCAAAGAGCGCTGACATCAGGAGCGTTACAGGTCTAGGATCTCAGTGTCAATTGATGTGTCTCTGTTTGTCAAAGAAATATGTGCATCTTTGAACTGTCAAGATGAAAGTACCTTGAACCATCGACTATTGCATCTTTTCTCTTTCTCACAGACTTCAATTTCTTACGGGTTGTTCCGTAGATGAATTCTTTGTTGTTGAATTTAAAAAGCGAAAGAAAAAAGTTCATACTGTAAATGAACAATTGAAGTGTGCAGAGAAGAATTGA
This sequence comes from Carex myosuroides, assembly GCA_028015225.1. Taxonomy (NCBI): domain Eukaryota; kingdom Viridiplantae; phylum Streptophyta; class Magnoliopsida; order Poales; family Cyperaceae; genus Carex; species Carex myosuroides. The sequence continues at coordinate 10,886,131 of CM051475.1, read as the reverse complement.
GGGAAGGGGCAGCGCGCGTCGCTTGAGGAAGGTTTGATGGAAAAAGAATGGAGCGGGAAAGAACGATAAGGGGCAAAATACAGTAATTTTGATGAAAAACAAAACAGTCTTTTAATTGTTTTTATTAATATTAATCTTCAATTTTAAGTAGTCAAATTAAGAGATGGAGATATAAATAAAATAATTGAGTTTTAGGAGGGAAATAACTAAGAGCATCTACATTCCTGAAACTATCAGAGTTTCTAATCTGATGTGGCAGTTTCTAAACCAGTTTCAGGGATGTAGACCAGTTTCTTATTTAGCAACTGTGCTCAATAATTTCTTAATAAGAAATCGTTTATAAACTGTGAGTTGGCAAAATGATTAGCCGGTGTTCGCTTAATTTTTTTCTTTGTTTTATTTTATTGCTGATGTGTCATTTTAGAAACTCTTAAATTAGTTTCAGGGATGTGAACCCTTAGAAACTCCATAGCCTATAATTTATAAAAATTACTTAGTAGTTACTTAGAAACTCTAAGAGTTTTAGGAATGTAGATGCTCTAAATTTTAAGTTTCAACGGAGAAATATCTAAGAAATTTTGATGGGATATATATAAATTTCCCATTTATCAAATATGATACTGCGTACCTCCCATCAATTCTAACTTCTAACTGTCTGCGTGCGTTGTTCTATGCGTATATGTCAGCCACTCAGCCCTTTCACTATAATTTATATACACACTCATTAAGACTTGCATTTAAGTCAGCCCTTTCACAACTATCATGTAGTTCTAATATTTTAAATAGTGGTTTGTACCCAGTCTATTTATGACAAGATGATTAAAAAAAATAGTATATAGTAATTATTGTTGCATAAGTTGTCTTATATTAGACTCTAATTATATGGAGCAAAGCTAGGGTGTGATGTATTCATCAAAAGGGGTTGGTGAGCACTAGGGCTGTAAATGAGCCGAGTTTGAGCGAGTTACCCCCAACTCGAACTCAGCTCATTAAATAAATGAGCGAGTCAACTCGAGTTGGGATGGTAATAACGAGCTGTAGAGCCAACTCGAACTCAGCTCGTTATCAACTCGAGTTGGCTCACAACTCGTTTATAAACTCGTTTAACCAGTTAAATCAATACAACACAAGTTATAAACGAGTTTGAGCTGAGTTTGAGCGAGTTTGGTTTTGGTTATTCTGAGATTTTTTGTGTCCAAACTGTGTAGCTTTATGTAACTCAAGTTATAAATGAGCGAGTTGGGGTCAGCTCAAACTCAGCTCATTTATTAAACGAGTCAGCCAACTCGAGTTGGAACTAACTCGAGTTGTAAATGAGCGAGTTAGAGCGAGCTGTAAACGAGCGAGTTGCGAGCGAGTTGCGAGTTCGAGCTATTTTGCCCAGCCCTAGTGAGCACAACTTGAAAAATTATTGGATTGTCTTCAAATGACGAATTCAAACCGTTGAAATTCATCTACTTCACGAGTGATACATGTACATGCAAAATTTTAGAAGTTTTGAATTCATTTAGTACACGATCAAGTAGTAAAAAAAATAATGAAAAATGAATATATAAAACAACTTATAAAATAACTTATAAAATGTTTATTTTTTTTACCACTTAACTTTGTATTAAATGAATTCGAAACTTTCAAAATTTTGCATGTATATGCATCACTCATGAAGTAGATGGATTTTAACAATTTGAATTCGTTGTTTAAAAACAATCTAATAGATTTTGGAGTTGTGCTCACCAACTCATCTTGGTGAGCACATCACACCCTAGCTTTACTCAATTATATGATCTATATATATGTTATAAGTTCAAAAAAATATTGATTGATACACGAAAATTATGAAAGTATTTTATAAATACACGAACGACATGGGTGTTGGTCCGTTGTATGTTTTTGTATGCTTAAATAGTGTGATAATTTATCAAAAATATATTAAATCTTATAATCCTGCACTTCAATTATTTTATCTCATAGAAAACTACAGATGAATGTACGTTTGTATCAGTGTGAGACCCGCATTCTATATCACCTGTTAATTTGTGACCATCAATAAAGAGAGTGACGACCCCATGGCCCATGCACCACTTGAACTGATTAGGATGATTACATCAGTGCAAGGTCCGCACTTTAATTTTTTTTGTTTGTTTGTAACCATCGATATCATGTTGGAGCTATATAAAATTACTTCAAACCACATTATAACCTATGACCAAATACACAAAACATTAAAATTCGCATAAAATAGAAAAAAGAGCGAGCAATTAAAGAGAATCGGTGAGGAACAAAGCAACACAAATTGGAGCTAAGTATTATAATCCTTAAAAATATTCTCTTGCAGCAAAAATCCAGTTTCCTCATAAAATAATATAAATAAATAGAGTACTGCGTCGGGGGTTGACCCGCGTCACCTCCACAGTGGGGTCACCGCGCTTAATCAATTCATGTCGGGGTCTTTAGTGTTGAATTCGGATCCCTAAAGTAACTGAAATGTTGTTTTTAGATCGGGCCCGTCCGATCTGCTCTTACGCGCTTATTAAAGGATCCCGTACATTCCACTTCAGACCGGATTCTGATCGGACGGGCGGTATATAAACTCAAAATTTGAGTTACTTTAAAGGACTGGACCCGTGTTGAATTGAACTTTTTAGTATTTGCCCAAGTCTCTCTCTCTCTCGCTTCCTTGTTTCTTCCTCACTGTCTCGGCAAAAAAACCAAGCTAATAACGAAACAAATCTACACCTTTCTCTAATTCTCTCTCCCTCGTTAATTAACAGTCGTTACATACAACTTTTCTTGCAACCAGGTTGATGCCCTCTAGGTCTAGTAGAGATGCACCAAAGATTTCTTCTTTGACCTCGTTTTCTCCTTTTTTTTGTTGAAGTTTCAATACTTGCGTCTTTGACAAATACACCCCCTCTTGCCTGTAATAAGCTGCCCGTCCATCTCCGCAAAGGTTTGTTTCCTCGATTTCGAAGTTCTTGTCGCTTGATTTCTAATCGATAGCGTGGATCTTTTGCTTTTAGTTGTTGATTTAGTGCTTGGTTTGGGACAAAGAAAAATGGGAGATTTATCTGATTTATTTCTCCTATCGTTGGTTAGTGATGTTAATATACTGCAAAGTGAATTTAAAAGAAATGGTGCTTCTGTGTGCGGTCTGGGTCGTTAGTTCCAACCGGAATTATCTTTTACTAGATTTAGAATTTGACTACAATTTGCTATTTATACAATATTTTCTGACTGTACCATGTTCCTACTTAATTTCCCAGCAAAAGCAATGCGGACTTTAAATTTCCTTTTGAATTGAAAGAGAACTGGAAAAAAAAGAAGAGGAAACTTGACTGTAGTTTAGTTCCCATTATTTGCATGATTGCGCCAATGCAGAAAGGATTAAATCATTTATAATTGTACATTTTCAGGTTTTATTGATGGATTGGAGCTCCTCTTGTTCACAATTAACTACCTTGACATGAGTTTATAGAAAATATAAGAGAAATGGGTGGGATTTGTTCAGTTTGTGTGAGGAATTCAGCTGTCGATAAATCTCCAAGTGATACTACACTTGGAGCCAACACAATTAGAGATGCCGATTTAAGAAACAAAAATCAACCAAAATTGAGTTCAGATTACGTGGAGACACAATTTCAAGAAGAATTGGTTTCGTCTTCCGATTTGTTAACACCAGATTCATTGAGCATTCCATGCAATGCAAATGTATCTGATGAATTACCGAGGCTTTCAAGGTCATTTTCGCAAAATTCTGCATTGGCTAGACAAAGGACTGCAACTACAAAGGCTGGTACTAAGGCATGTGTTTGTTATTTTATTTTGAACAACTATTTCTTTTTAGTTCTTGATTTTCTAATGCAATGCTGCAACCTCATCCTAAGGAAATGTAGTTTGTACTTTTTGCATGGGTTCCATGGTTGATGGATGCAAATAGGAATTTTCATACCTCTACTTGATTATCATTACATATATTTGATTCAGCAAATTTACAGTGTAGAAAGCAATTTCTAAAAGAAAACCCATGAAAAGTTGGAATAGAATGTGCTTATTACCTGTTCAGTGGCATTAATACTTGACCTGCCAAATGCAGCACCTCTACTTGGATATAAGACTGGATGGTACACTAATCCATGATTTCAACTTCTTAATTTTGTATATGAAGCAGGTACCAGATATTGGTTCAATTTTGGGCCGTGCCGGTACGGCAGGCTTAGGAAAAGCTGTAGAGGTATTAGATACACTTGGGAGCAGTATGACGAACTTAAACCTAAGTAACTCTGGATTTGTACCCAGTGGTACCACCAAGGGCAGCAAAGTCACAATATTGGCATTTGAAGTGGCAAATACCATAGTCAAGGGGTCGAATTTGATGAAATCTCTCTCGAAGGAGAGTGTAAAACATATTAAAGAAGTTGTTCTTGCATCGGAAGGCGTGCAATTGCTGATTTCTAAAGACATGGATGAATTACTAAGGCTTGCTGCAGCTGATAAAAGGTTTGGGTTCATATATGGATATCATTCTGAGAGCTAAAGTATGTTGAGATTGCTTTGCACAGCCTTAAATATAGCTTGTGTATTTTTTCGTAAAAACCTTTTCTATTATCATTGTGTACCTGCTCGTACAAGTGATAATTAGATTTTGTAGAGAGGAAATTTTTTTGTTTATTCTCGTGGAATAAACAAATAACCACAGATTTGCATGGCTTACCCTCACAGGTTTCTTAGATTTGCTTTTGCATCTTTCTAAGTACAACATCTACAAAATGATAATTACATAGATTGCAAACTTGTAGATACTTTTTGTTCTCTAGGTATGTTAATGCAAACTGGAAAAAAAATGATATTTAGTGACCTGAAATTTACTTGACCGGGATTCATATATATATTATCAATGACCCCTTATGTAGCAGTATCAATTTTATTTCAACAGAGAAGAATTCAAAGTCTTTTCAAATGAGGTGGTTCGTTTTGGAAACCGTTGCAAGGACCCTCAATGGCACAATTTAGACCGCTATTTTGACAAGTATGAAACTTTTGGTTTTTATTTTTGTTTTGCTTATTTTATTATGCCCATATTGACAAACTGTGATTGACATTAATTACATTTTGTTATTGTTAAATTCGTTAGATTGGCATCAGAAATTACACCACAAATCCACTTTAAAATTGAGGCTGAACCTGTGATGCAACAATTGATGGCATGGGCTCAGTGCACAGCTGTGAGTTTACCAACATATGCTTTATTATTTCGACATTTCAAATTATCGAAGTTTTGAAATGTCTGTATCCTCCTTTTGAAGGAACTATATCATGAGATGCATGCATTGGATAGATTTGAGCTGGACTATAGAAGGATGAGTAAAGAAGAGAACCTAACTGCAACTCAAAGAGGTAAAAGTTTCTTCTTTTGGTTTAATTATATGATATACATTTAGGAAATTATCCATGTGTCTTCTTTTAGTAGCAGTTTCGTCCCCCATTTTAAAGGTCATATGCAAACCTTCTTCATATAATAGTGCATATGCACTTTCTCATGATTTGTTAATATAGGCGAACATCTTCAAATAATAAAGCAAGAAGTGAAAAGCCAAGGGAAGCTGGTTAAAAGTTTGAAGAAAAGATCACTTTGGGCTAAGAATATAGAAGAGGTACATGATTTATATTAAGTGCTATTGTACCAATCTCAAAACAGTACTATTTTTATCTTATAAAATCAAAAATATTCTATTTTAGCATTTTGTATTCACAACTGGACGAGTAATAACTGGGCTGTGAGCTGCAATAGACAAATCAATACACAAATTGAAAACTGTAAAAATGATTGTTTCTTCTTTGTAGGTGATGGAGAAGCTTGTAGATATAGTTCATTTCTTGCATTTGGAAATTCGCAACGCCTTCGGGAGTGCTGGTATTGTAATCTTATAAGAGTTAAAACATAGTAATTGCTTTTGTCCCCATCAAAATAAGTAGTTATTCTTTGCTTCTATGCATAACTAGTAATGTTATGGCGGATCATTCAAATTTGAAAGTTTGTGCGGGCAACAATATAGATCCTTCTATTGATGTTTGAGAGAAAGTTTTGGGTCATTAAAGGATCATGGTCATAAAATAAATTGAAATTTTACATTTTATCCTTTAAATTTTTTAATTTTGCAAAAAATATTACTAGTACTCATAAAATAAAATTACATGACACTTATTCATCCAGCCCCCTCAATCTCAATTTTCTAGTCCCTCCCCTGATCATGGGGGATATAAGTTGTAAATATTCTTGATAGGAACAATTGGAATAAGCTGGTCTATTTAAAATGTGTAGACCATGAAGGAGCTGGGATTGCACCCATAGGCCGTGGCGTCAGACTTGGGCCCGCAGGCCTTGCACTACACTATGCTAATATTATTAGTCAGATAGACACACTTGTAAGTCTATTTAGTAATTTAAATTGTGTAAGTAAATATTTGGATGACTTAAGCTCACTGAAAGGGTAAACTTAATCTTTGAAGCTGTTGAATTGGCCTTAGTTGACGAATCTGAACCATTGAACAGCATCTACTTCGTAAGAAATGTGATTGCATTCTAAATTTTAAAAATATCAGTTTTCTTTAATAAAGATCCTGAAACCTCTAGTTAGTTGTTGAAAAATGAACATGCCTATATAGATAGACTTCACAATTGGTATTTTTCAACCTCATAATCATGTAGAAAATAAACATGAAAATTTAGAAATTCTAAACTAGAAATGCATTCATTATTGTGAAGAAGGTTTTTATCAACAGTTCGGTTTTGTAATGTCAAGTTTATATGACAGCTTCTTAGGTTAAGCACCCCCAAAATCCTTTGGTGAGCTTAAGTTCATCGTATTTTTACTTTATCCTTTTGCGATCCAATTTCCCATATTCAAGAGTGGGTTGTCATAGATGTTATTGGTAATAGATATCTTGTTTCAGGAAATTAGATATTTTGATATCTTATGAATGGTAATTTAACCAATGCAATTAGGTATCAAGATCAAGTTCTATACCTGCAAATACAAGGGATGCATTATACCAAGGATTACCACCTAGTGTCAAATCCTCTTTAAGGTCGCGCTTGCACTCTTTTCAAGTCAAAGAAGAGGTATGTGTTTTTACTTTCCTTTTGGGGAGCTGGTCATGGAGGAGGGAGGATTGTGAAATTAAGAAAGAGAGGACTTATTTTCGTAATTCATGCTTGATTTAGGGAACTTGTTCTTACTACTAATTAACTTGCAGCTTAGTGTGTTGCAAATTAAAGCAGAAATGGAGAAGACACTCCGATGGATTGTTCCAGTTGCTAATAACACCACCAAGTAATTGAATAAACACTCAATTTTTCTATTTCAGTTCTTTCATTAATTTCCTTTATTTAACCTTTTTCTTCATTTTGTTTTGCTTTTTTGCTAATTATATTTTAAAACCATTCAGAGCACACCACGGCTTTGGCTGGGTTGGAGAATGGGCAAACACAGGGTTAGCATCTCTCTTTATGTGAATTGTACCTTAAAATTTTCTCAAAAAAAATTGTACCTTAAATTTAATGCGTAAGGTTTGCATGTAGGCACATAAAATATCCATAAAAATCAGTATATTCAAGATTCTGATTTTGATTGTAAATAATGTAAAGATGTAGATAGGGTTTCTTTTCATGAGTGAGGCTATGGTACAATGCATAGTGCATATTGGTCCGTACTATGGATCAATATCTCCATTTTTAAAGTCAAATAGTCGATCTGAACCGTTCAACATGATCTTCATATAAAAATATACTTGTAGATCAATTTTACATTTTTTTAGAATTTTTTTACTATTTTTTGTTAGATAGGTGGAAAATCACTTTATCTAAATATTTTAGACCATTCAAAAGTAGTGATTTTCTACCTATCTAAAAAAATAGTAAAAAAATTCTAAAAATAAAATTTAGTCTATAAGTACATTTTCATATGGAGATCACGTTGAACGGTTCAGATTGACTGTTTGAACCTTGAAACAAAGATATTGATCCACAGTACGGACCAATCCGTGCTATGCATAATACCATAGCCTCACTCTTCTTTTCATTCATTTAGATATGAAAAACAAGGACACGCCAGACATCTGATATTTCAACTTGCCAAAGGTTATTTGAAAGTTGACCAATAGAATAATGCATGTCAAACCCAAAACCTGGTAAATAACCAACTTGTGCATCACTTTACAGGTCAGAGGTAAATAGCAAGCCTTCAGGTCAAACCGAGTTGACTCTAATTGAGACATTGCACCATGCTGACAAGTCAAAAACTGAGTCGTTCATCCTTGACCTAATCGTTTGGCTTCACCTTCTCATAAGCCAATCTAAACCATCCAATGGAGTAACCTTCAAATCTCCAATCAAGTCTCCATTACGTTCCCCAACCAAGAAAGGACTTGCCATAACTGCACCTTGCTCTTCGTTAAGTCAAGAAGATCAAGAAATGCTACAGAGCGTGAAGTTTAGAAAGTTCATACCGGGTATAAGTAGGAGTCAAGAGCTTGATACGGGTAAGGGGAAAAATAAACGGCTGTGTAAGAGCAACAGTCACTCACCGACTAGTAGTAGTAGTAGTAACAAGCAGGAATTATTTTCTATTAGAAGGGCTTCTATGTTGCCAGTCATAGATTTTAACATAAACAAAGTTAAGGCTATGGACATGGTTGATCGAGTTGATGGTCTTAATGTTCTCTAGGCAGCTTGCCTTCCTGCCTTGTATAGTGCTTTTCTTAAGGATGCATTTTGGAGTTTTTAGGGATGGATGAGTTACTTGATCATGTTAAATGAGGATGTACCCTGAGGTTGTGTGTGTGTGTGGGGGGGGGGGGGGGGGGGGGGGGGGGGGGTTATAAAGTAGGCTTAATGATCTGTGTATTGCAAAAGTAATGCAAGTTTTGAATACTTAAGCTACGTTTATGTCTTTGATCTGTTCCGGCAGATGCATCGAAGTGTATATTGTACCTGCTTTTGTTTGTTTATATGAAGTGAAAAAGGAGAGCAGAGCCGAGTTCAGAACAAGAATTTAATTAAACCGTAATTTTGTAATCTCAATCATACATGTTATAGAATCATCTCCATATTGGCGCTTTGTCCATCTCCATACGAAATGTTAGAGAATCATCTCTATAGTTCTAATTAGTCTCTCGTGATGGTAAATTCATTCAACACCTGGCCTCCATTATATTCTGTAACTGAGAAGACCATCATTTTCCTTGGGCGGCACATTCTCGGTTCAGTTTAGATAGGAGAATTGGGATCGCATCATAAATTCATAATAACTCTTTTCTCTATCTTATACTGGAGGAGGGCTCAAATGTCCATTGTTTCATGCTCCAATCGTATTCCAACATTTTATTTTCAATTTTAAAGTTCAAACAGACAATCCGAACCGCTCAACGTGATATCCAAGTTAAAATATGATTGGAGATCAAATTTTTTATTTTTTTATTTTTTATTATTTTTTAAGATAAGTACAAAATCATTGTTTTTAGATGGTTCACAATTTCCTAAAAAACAGTGATTTTGTACTTATCTTAAAAGATAGTAAAAAAATTCAAAAAATATGAAATTCGCTCTCCAATCATATTTTAACGTGGATATCACTTTGAGTGGTTCGGATCGTCTGCTTGAACTTTGAAATTAAAGATAAAAATGTTGGAATACGATTGGAGCAATGAGGCATTTGAGCAATGAGCCAGGGGCGGATCCAGTGTACTCACTGGCCCCCCTGGATTTTGAGTTTTAGTGGAAATTTATCGGTTCCGATTGACTTTGCCCCCCCTGGAATTTTTTTTACCCCCTCTGGACGTTTAATTTGTAATTCAAGTTAAATTTAGGGTTAAAATTGAAATAAATCTGTTGAATTTTGATTGGTAATTAGAATTATAAGTCAGAGTATCAGAAATTACAAGTCAAAGCATTAGAAAGTATAAGTTAAAGCATTGTTTTTTGTCGAGTACCCAATTGGTTAATGGATTTAAACCCGATTAGATATTTAGATCCGATTCGATATTTTTTTGACCCCCCTGATGAAAATCCTGGATCTGCCCTTGCAATGAGCCCTCCTCGATCCAGTCCTCCTTATACTGTTAGGTGTACTGATTTAATTATTTGAGCAATGAGCCCTCCTCCAGTCCTCCTATAGGAGTTGGAGGATTATATTTGACAAGTGGCTTGACAATTCCAATGGTGTTAGAGCATCTACATCCCTAAAACTCTTAGAGTTTCTAAGTAACTATTAACTAATTTTTAGAAATTATAGGCTATGGAGTTTCTAGGGGTTCACATCCCTGAAACTAATCTTAAGAGTTTCTAAAATGCCACATCAGCAATAAAATAAAATAAATTTTTTTTTCAGCGAACATCAGCCAATTATTTTGCCAACTCACAGTTTATAAACGATTTCTTATTAAGAAATTATTGAGCACAGTTGCTAAATAAGAAACTGGTCTACATCCCTGAAACTGGTTTATAAACTGCCACATCAGATTAGAAACTCTGATAGTTTCAGGGATGTAGATGCTCTTAGAGGTAAGAATCCCCACTTTTAATCTAACTTCAACCGATGTCTAACGTGTCAACTTTATCAAGCTCTTAAGCTGTTTACTTAATTACATTTCAACTTTGTAATATGCTATTTTTTCAGACAGGAAAATGAAGAGTCAATAATAGAAGAACTGGAGGCAACTGTGGAGAACCAAAAGGCAAGCAAAGCCTTTTTTCTTTTTCTTTTTTCTGACCTAGTAGGTGAAAGCAGGTCAAGCAAGGTTTTTATGTGTTAATCTTTGTTCCATTAAATTATTTGTTGTTTTTTTCAATTGATAGGAGCGTATTGGAAGATAATGAGGTTTATATGGTGGCTAGGTTGTTAGGTAATCTGATGGATATCATGCATCAGGAATTGTCCATCGATTTAAGGTTTGACATACTCTTCCATGCTTTCAATGCATTATAGTTTATAAGACAACTGTAATGCGAAAGCTTGGCTTTTCTTTGGGAAACTTTTTCTCGACTGTGCCAAGTTCAGAATGAATATTTGACCATTTACCTAGTTATACCAATCTTGATCTAAGCAGCATGCATGCACTATATGCTGCACAAGGCAATGAGCTAGTATTACACTTCTGGAGTATCAAAATATGTGATATTTGGGTCTGAAACTGTTTCTTGAGTATTACACTTTTCTTTGAACTGAACAATTTGTTATGAATTGATGGCAGCAACAACTGCAAGCTCTTCTAGAAACACTGAGCACGACTGAACAATTTCTTGAAGGATGTGTTATTAGTGAAAAAAAGTAAAACAATTTAGAATTAGTGTTATTTTGTAATAATTTAGGATTTATGTAATTTGGTGAACTTGAACATGTTTAATTTTAAGTATGTGTTGATCTATATTTCAGATTATTCCATTTCATATATTGTTGGCTTGTTTCGTATATTGTTGCTTGTTTCATATAAGCTAGCAAAAATATATGATAGCTGGCCAAATATAAAAAAGATTTTTTTAAAATAAAAATACAATTCAAGATCGGCTATTTACTAAATGACCGTTCTTGATTCTATAATTAGGATCGGCTATTTACTAAATGACCGTTCTTGATTATCCGAATCAGTAACGGCTAAAAGTAAACGACCGTTTTTTATTGTCTGAATTAGTAACGGCTAAATACTAACGACCATTCTTGATAATAGAATCAAGATTGGCTATATGTCTGTTCTTGATTAGTGGTACTATCAATAACGCTTAGGTGAGTATCACGCGTAGATCTGTTCCTGATGTATACTTTTGACCTCGTGATGTCCAATTCTCCACTAGTGAAGTCACCACAATACAAGAGCAAACCTGTCTACAAAACAATAACAGCTTGAACACCAATAAATGACAATACATCTATAAAACAAACAAACTTCTACGGGTAAGATATTCGAATGGGGCTCTTAACAATAATAGAACGGCATGACATATTTTTCACTTTTTTTTTATTACTATAATCATCATTTTTTTTTTTAATGTTACTGTTATTTGCCATACCGTGACCCTAGTGCTTCGCCAGGAAGTTAAATAGTCGGCATGTAGAACTTGAAGATATATTTAGTTAAATTCTGCTGGTATTTTATACATATTTTCAATGAAAGGAGCCTTACTCTGCATAAAATACAGGAAACATTTACACCCACAAGGGCTTCACTTCAAACTAAATCAACAAAACCAGTTTGTACAGATCAAATTATTAATCACCTTTGAATTTGCCTAAACAGCAACACAGATAATGTAGCTTCAAAACAAGCTCATTGGTTATACCAAAGCAAAAAGGACTTGGAAAAAAAAAAGTTCTGGTATCAAAAGACAAGATATCATTCAAATATAGACCCAAATTTCTCTTTTAATAAAGGAGCACTTCAGAACCGGTGCTCCAACTTCTCCTGCTCCACGTAGTGCTGTGCATACCTGAATGTTCAGAATATAGAAGACAAAAATCATTAAGCAAGTCTCAATAAAATGATAATTTATCGATACTACTGAAGTATCTCATAAAAACACCTCAAAACCTTTTATTGTTAATTGGCTTTCTTCAGCAATAAATTTAGATTGTGTGGATTATGGATCACAGAAAACACTTAATCAACAAAACAACACAAATGAAACCAGGGCAATATTTTTTATTTTTATTTTAGTACTTGGCCCATTGCAAACATCTAAAATTTATCTTTTCTAACACATCCAACCAGACCTGCTAGCAGGCTACATCTGACCAATAATTATCTCTTATTTATAAACCGGGTCTGCCCTGAACTGAACCTGACCCAACCCATCGCCACCTCTATATAAAATTCATTAGTGTTGATAAATGCACCAACAGGGTTAGAGTTCATAAAATCTAAGATAAGATGCAAATGCCAACATATGCAACTACTGAACAAAAAGAACGTCCAATTCTGGACTACAAAATGCTGAAGAATTCATAAGACAGTGCTTATCATATTTCTAATAAAACACCAACTACCCAAAAAATAAAAAGATTTTTCATCGCTCAGACTTAACTCTAACATAATGTTGTTAAGTTAGGTGCAATCAGCCATTACAGAATTTGAGATGAATAATTAAACTTAAATCAGAAGTACATTGGGCAATAGTACATTAAGGTACTTAGGGCCCTCAAGGCCTTAACGAAGTAAGACAGATAGCTCGGTTTTATTTAATAATTGAAGATAAGTACTTCAGCTGTTTGTACAGGTTAATTATAATTTTAAATTAATAAACAATCACATATGCCTTGATCTTACGGTAAGTAAAAAAAATACAAACCCTTTGAAGGATCAGCCTAGACAAACTTTCAAATGAAATATAGAATTGAATTAGCAAACTTAATAGCACTTCATAACTCCATAACAATGAATAGCAGAAGTAGAAAACAGAGAATCTTCAATATTCTTTCAAACAAAAATGCAGAATCAAAGGATTTATTTGCAAAGATCTTGTTATATAACTTTATAAATCAGTAGCTTTGGATAGAAAACGTCGAAAACAAAGACTTATCAATATCCTTTCAAACAAAAATGCAAAATCACATGAGATACTTGCAAAGATTTTGTTCAATCCTTTATTCATGTCTATTAAAAATATTTACATCTCGCTTCTCCTATGAAAACATCTGTGTAACAAATTCAGAAATCACCATCTCAACTAGAACAAATAATGAGATACATACATATATATATATATATATATATATATAGAGGAGGGAAATGCCTCCACCATGCCTCCATTTTTAAAAACTTTAATAACTCAAAATTTAAAACTTAAAAATCAAAATAAAACCGTTGGATATGATCTACATCATTTTATCTATGCACGTGTAAAAAATTATGACATTTCAATTTTGTTTTGGTTGTCATCAAGAGCTTGTAAAAAACGTACTAATGTGGATAATGTTTAGCCGTTGATTTTTCAACTTATTGATTCACATAAAAACAAAATCGAAATGTCATAATTTTTTATGAGTACATAGATAAAATGATGTAGATCATATCCAACGGTTTTATTTTGACTTTTAAGTTTTAAATTTTGAGTTATTAAAGTTTTAAAAAATAGAGGCATGGTGGAGACAAAAAATGGAGGCATTTGAACCCTCCTCATATATATATATATATATATATATATATATATATATATATATAGGGATGAGCTATGGTGAGACGTGGAGTAAAACCAATTTTTACTCCATGGCACTATATTTTCATTTTGAAAATTCAAACAACCGATCCGAACCGCTCAACATGTTCTCTATATTGAAATGTACTTGGAGACCAAATTTTACATTTTTTGGAATTTGTTTACTATTTATTAAGCCACTTTGAAAATCGCTGATCCGGTGGTCCAGAAAATTTTACTGTTTTTTACTGTTTACAGTGGATCAGCGATTTTCAAAGTAGCTTAATAAATAGTAAAAAAATTTCAAAAAATGTAAAATTTGGTTTCCAAGCACATTTCAATATTTAGAAAAAGTTTGAACGGTTCGGATTGGTTGTTTGGATTTTCAAAATGAAAATATGGCGTGGAGTACAAACTTGTTTTACTCCACGTCTCACCATAGCTCATCCCTATATATATATATATATATATATATATATATATATATATATTATAAGCAAATATAACTGAACCTTAAATCCTATAAATCAGTCAATGATTACTAAAAATTGAACATAGCATACTTGATTAGATAAAATTCACTTGTTACTGATACTTCTGCCAGTGAATTATTTGAAGACACAATCTATTAAGCCTAATCAATACAATCTACTGAACCTAATCTTATAAAATAATCCCATCAACCCACCGCAACCAGAAACATAACCTTTCCACCTGTTAGATCCAAAAATATTCGCCGCACTAAGAAATAAACATACACAAAAAAAACTGCCAATTTGATCCCTATAATTCAAAATTTACACAATCAGACTCCGAATCCAATCTAAAAAGGATCCGTCCAGCGCGATCAAATCAAACAAACTCGAACTCACAATTGATACCCCGACCCAACACAACCACATCCGATCTAACAAACCCTAGAACAATCTGCTAAAAAAAGGTTGAGAGAGAGAGAGAGCGTACGAGTAGGTGCCAACAATGGGGGTGAGTAGAAGGGTGGCGCTGAGCCAGTTCTCGGTGACCTTGTGGTGGATCTTGGTGGTTATGTCCTTCCACAACCCAGGCATCACCTTCTGCTGGAACGGTGACAGCGAGTACACCACCGCCTTCAATCTCACGGGCTGCTTTCCCATCTTTCTCTCTAGGTTTCGATCGATCTGGTGCTAGTTTGGATTGGCTTTGGGGAAGAAAGGTCGAGTCCTTGAAAATAGCTAGGGTTGATTTTGTTCACGGCTTGTCGTGAATTTTTTTATTGGAATGAACCAAAATTAGTTCCTGTTGAATTCCACTATTTGTTTATGGTGTGGTGAGTTTCCACATCTGGGTCCCACAAAGCATTTTAACCATGTCATAGTTATACAACACAAAGTGAATAAGTGATAGATCGTGGCCTCGTGTACTACAACCAGCATGTACACTTCAAGACATTTTTCTCTGAGGTAACCCAATATTTATATTTAGATAGTCACCGTCCAATCATAATCCGGTCGAGGTGGAATGCACGGGCCTCCATTCATATTCGTGCGGATTCTGATCGGACGGTTTCTATATAAACAGAAATATTCCGTTACCTTAGGTACATGAATTCTGTATTCTTTTGCTGCTGCCCCGAAATTTTTATTGTTGCCACGGCAAAAAATCGGAATTAATTCGTTACCACTCCGCTGACTCTTTATTCAAAACCACCACCCCCGCGAACTCAGTTCGCGCACCAAAATGACTGGTGCGCGGACTGAGTTGGCGCACCAGCTTGGTGCGCAGACTGGGTTAGCGGAGCGTGATACTGCCGTCGTAGACTAATGACGGAAACTTAAAAAGATTCAATTTCCAAATGCAAAATCTCGAAAGAAACAACTTAATAATTAATTGGATATATAGATGGTTTTCTCCGTCTCCTCTTGCCCAGTGGCATTTAATTATAGAATAAATAAATTATTTGTTGACATTGGGAAGCGGCACGTCGTATTTCTCAAGCAGTACGTACACATTGGCACAGTTAACTAGTAAAAGTGGTTGCAAATTGCAGCTTCTTTTTCTCCCGAACTTCTTTTTCTTCCGCGAACCCAGTCCGCGCACCAAGCTGGTGCGCGAACCCAGTCCGCGCACCAGCTATTTTGGTGCGCGAACTGGGTTCGCGGGGGTGGTGGTTTTGAATAAAGGGTCAGCGGGGTGGTAACGAATTAATTCCGATTTTTTACCGTGGTAACAATAAAAATTTCGGGCTGCTGCCTGTTGTGAATTGGGTCTTTATTGGGCTGGGCTTTAGATATATGGTCCAATATTTTCAACTTAAATGAACTTATTTGCATTATGCAAAAACATAATCCATTGGGCCCGACGACCTTTACATAAATAAAAACCAACTAATAATTGAACAAGAAAATAAAGAATTTTCTACGAGGGGCATAATTATAGTTCTAACGTGATACAAAAATTAGACAAATGACTGCGACAAGTCCGAGTGAGTGTTATAAATGATTCATTATCATATAAACACGAGAATTTAGTAGAATGATGAGCTGCATGCATTTACATTTCTAAGCGCCATAGTAAATTATCCACCACCAGAGAATTCCAATAGCTATTTTTTTGAATGGAATGGATGAGAGTAAAAATGTGAACCAATCTACAAAATCCTTCCTGCACCTTGCTCGAAAACTCGGGTTGTATCTGCAACCGAAATTTTTATTTATAACACTTTAACAAAATAAATAAATAAAATAACCATCGTTTCTGGTCAATTCTAAATCTAACACGGCCGCAGAATGCCGGAGCGGACCCATATGAGGGAGGCCGCAGAATGCCGGAGCGGACCCCCATATGGGTCCGCAGAATGCCGGAGCGGACCCGGGTCCGCACTATGCCGAAGCGGACCTTGTTCTTTAAATCCCGAAAATAACAGCGAAATTTCATTCCACACTCTCACCCCTTCTCTCTCTTGAGTTAGCTCTCTGATCTGTAAGTTTTTTCTCTCTTCTTTTAAATTTTTTATTTTTATTTTAGTAGATTAATAATTTAATTAGAATAATTAATTTAGAATAATTAAATTAGAATAATTAATTTAATTAGAATAATTAATTTAGTTAATTTTTAATTGTAGGTTTCTTCTGTATTGAATTGAAAAAATGGCTCTTATGGTATTCATCTACACTGGGGGGATGTTTTAACAGGTCCTAATGGGGTTTACTATAGTATTGGACCTGTTACTGTGATCCCGGTATTGCCGGGTACTGATTATTTGGGACTTAAATCAAGTATATGTCAGAATTTGGGGTTGGATCAGGGTCAGTATGACCTTAAAATTGATGCCAAAATTAGCATGCCGACTAGTTCGGCACAAACCTGGTTCCAACTATTTCCAGTTCAAAATGAGGGAGTCTGGCAGGTATTGTACAACCAAACCATGAGTTTTTCTGGGGGTGCATACAAGATAATTGACCTATATGTGGAGGTTACCAGAGTCCGGCGTTCGAACCCAGTTATGAGGTTAATCCAAGGTCGTAGTCGGGGTAACTCATCCGGCTCTAGTCCGTCCCCTGTCCAAATTGACCAACCGTCCAGTAGTCGGGCCCCAGTTCAGAGGGACCGACCCTCCCATCGGGCCCCATCCCAGACTGACCAGCCTTCATCTAGTCGGATCGCTCATTGGGGTCAAACTTGTGATCCGGATGAATCCGATGAAGAAGTGGATCCGGAAATACTAGAGGCAGAGAAAAATTTGTTAGTGTTATGATCTAGAAGCCAACCATTTATGGATGTATTCTATGTTTGTTCATGAAATGAAAGAATCATTTTGTTCCTTGAGTATTTAATTACATTATGGATTTTTCGAGTTGAGGACTTGAAATGTAGAACTCTATGATAATAATATAACGAATACTCTAAATGTCCCTAATCTTGGTAATTAAGAAGGAACACTATTTACCGGTACGAGATTAGTATGTGGATTAAATGATGATCATGTTCTACGGATCATATGGTAAGGAGCTACCAATTTAATCACATAAATACCTGATGGAGATCAGGGGATTGGACATGACCCAAGAATGAAACATAACATGGATTGTGTTAGTGTCATTAATGTTTCATTTGTGTCTTGAATTCTTTGGTATGAGATGATTATTTTTCCTACATGAGATACATGTATCTGTAGGTGTTATCCAACGCTGACCGTAACTGGCAGCTATACAGATAATATCTCAATATGTGTGTCTTGTGCGGAGGAAAAGATATTTATCAAGAATACCAGTGTCCCTCATATTTCATATGTGAGTGATGATATCTTCGGGCCCCTTGATGGAGTAATAAAGTATGCATGCAATTATGATCAATGAGTTTGATCATTATTTATTGAATTACTTGGAATCAAGAAAAGAATAAATTTGCAAGGATGACACTCTCCTGCCTTGGATTTATTCTCGATATCATGTGACACGTGAATTGACACAAGCAATTAAATATTGCTTTAGGATCGTGATATTGATTGGTTCATATCATCTTTATCTGTTGAGTAATTATAATGCATATTGCTAGGTGCTGCTTATAATTTATAGAATTAAAAGAAGTTTTGATTCTATTGTCAACACGATATAGATCCTACGAGGTCACACCCAAGAGAGAAAAACGAAACAAATAAAAGTGTCATGGAGATGACTAACTTGATCTTAAAATAAATTTATTACATGTTGGACATGGTATACAAATTTATTTCTCAACAAAATTGAGCAAATACAATTAACCGTAACAATTGTCGGGTGGGCCAAAAGTTGGCATAAATGGCAAAAACGAAAATGGCATAAATAGAAATTGGCCCAAGCCCAATTTAACATTAAATGGAGAAGTCCATTTGATGAAATGGTTTGGAATAAAGTGGGATAAAAGTGCATCTAATGGAGAGCTCCATTGGATGGCAAAAGTAAAAGTTACTTTTGTCATGTTTAAATCTAGCCATCCATTGTGGTTGAGATGATTAAAACATACCCTAACTTCACACTATAAATACCCCACATTTTTCCAAACCCTAGCCACCATTCTAATCTCTCTCTTCTTCCTTCTCTTGTAAGACAAATTGGAAAAACGTTTTTGCAAGACAAGGTGAAA
Source organism: Carex myosuroides (assembly GCA_028015225.1). Classification (NCBI taxonomy): domain Eukaryota; kingdom Viridiplantae; phylum Streptophyta; class Magnoliopsida; order Poales; family Cyperaceae; genus Carex; species Carex myosuroides. The sequence continues at coordinate 10,866,849 of CM051475.1, read as the reverse complement.
AAGAGAAGAGTTTTTGCAATTTTGTCTCCACCATTTTTGCTCATGTGTTGAGCACAACTTCTACACTAAAATTAATAGTTGATTGAAGAGGTAGAAGCTAAGGTTAAGTTAGATTCTTGGTTGATTACCTCTAGCAAGGGAAAAGCAAGAGTTTCGTTTAATCTCGGGTGGATACTCGTAGAGGCTTCGTGCGTTCGAAGCGGGTGCCATTTCGAGGCCGACTTGGAGAAGTGAAGTCTCGACAAGGAGGCAACAACCCTACATCTCAAGTCCCTACTTCTTGGTTTAGAGACCAAGATTTGAGGTATAAAGATTAAACAAGTTAAAATGTTAAATACGGTTTATCATTAGTCAAATAAGTAGATCTATGTTGGTTTCTTTGAGTTAAATTTTTGAAATTTGCTCTTGCATGAAACTAATATTTTCTTCAATTGGTATCAGAGCTTAAGGCTTTATTTGACTAATTTTTGGCCGAAATTAGCATGAGTAATTAATTTAATTAAGTCTTGGAAGCTTATGACACAACCGTCGGTGTTTTTTTGAACATCTTGCATTTAATCTTAGGATTATTTTTACACAATTATTTTGGAGCCTTCTAAGGTGTTTAAACATTAATTAGTAATGTTTTAATATCTGGAAATAAATTTATTTAAATGGTTAAATTAAATTTAAAGCATATGGATCAAAAAGGAAAAATTGATGAAATGATGAAATATAGCCATATAGGCTCGGCTTCAAGTTTGGAACGAATTTTATCATATTTTTGTTTAGATCTATTAAAATCCAATTTAATAATGTTGTTATAAATACCATAAGAAGTGCATCTATGTATAGTTTGCATTTTTTATGAGTTATTTATAAATAATTCTAATTAAGAGGATAATTAAGTGCTAATTAACAAAATGTGTAAACCCAATGATTAAAATGTATATTTATTTGATGAAATGCATTTTTAAGTAATTGGGATATTGTTATTCCTCTTTAGGAATATTGAAAATTATTTTAAAGGTTAAAATTAATTTTCTAAGCACATTTGTTAATTAGGCATAACGGGTTGACTATTGCTTGTGCTATTTGGAATAGTTCAAGGTGTAGTTTGTAAATTTTAATTTGCATGAATTATGTGATAAATCAAACCTTCTCCTCTGTTGAAATTTTGTTTTTGAAACAAATTTTTATGGGTCATAAGCTTAAGGAATTAATTTAATTAATTGCATATGCATGAATTGTTTATGCATGTATGGTGCAGTTTTTGCACATGCACCTAACTTGTTTTTGTAGGGACAAAAATGTGAGTTTTGTATGGTCATTTCCAATGCCTTGTGGGATGTAATGAATGTTTGTTGAATGGTTGTAATGCGGCCTAAGGTGCCCCATAATAATTAATTAGATTAATAATTAAGGCACAAATGTTAGGATGCCTTTCAATGTAATTCATTCAAGGCTTGCATGCCTATATTTAGAAATTTTAGAAATTCTAAATGTAACTTATTTTCTTTTAAGAAAGTCTTAATAGAAAATAAATAGGCATAGAATAGTTGTGAAATGTGGTGGCCACATCCAAGGAGTTGGCGCAACAAGTGACAAATGCGAGAAAGGAGTTTTTCGCACAAGGCCATACAAACTCACAACCGCATGATGTGTTTATGTCGTTTATGTGTATTTATGAAATATAAGAGTCATAGGATAAGTATGGGTGTATGCTTACATGACCACCATAAATAATAAAAAGGTTCCAAACAAAATCAAGCGTCATTCCCTTCCTTCTCTATCCATGTCAAACTATCGATCGTTAGTCGGTGGGACCTACACAGTAGGCATCGCTTTCTATCTTTAGGAGATGTGGGGCATGACCGTCATGTCAAACCAAATAGAGAGAGGTTTACTTGACATGGATAATCCAAAACAGTTTTGGGCCTTGGGGAATAGTTTGTTCATACATGAGTTGGATGGATAAACACCAAGAGTCACCCGGATGTGATTAGCAAGGGGTTGCTTACCTAAAAATATCTAAGTTTGAGTTTCATGCCGACGCTGGCTTATCTTAGTGAAAATATGGATCTTGGACCTACTACAAATGGAACTAAATTAATATTGTAGTGGGAGTTTTATTTAAAATAAAACATCATTATGAACTAAACTCAAACCTTTAAATTGTAGATCATGGCAAAAGAAACCTCTTTCCTGCGATCACTGTTAGACAAAGAAAAACTTAAAAATGACGGATCGAATTTTCTAGACTGGCATCGTGCCTTGAGAATTGTTCTCAGGCATGAGAAAAAAGAATACGTCTTGACTACTCCCGTCCCTGATTTACCAAATGATGATGCTGACCAGAAAACTAAGGATAAGCACAACAAGGCCGTGGAAGACGACCTTGAAGTACAATGCCTCTTAGTATCAATAATGAACCCCGAACTGCAGAAGCGGTTTGAGGAGAATTCTTGTTACTACATCATGGACCAGCTCAAGAAAATGTTTCAAGAGCAGGCCCGTGTAGAGAGGTACAATGTGACCAAAAGTTTTTTGGGATGCAAGATGGCTGAGGGTGCCTCCGTGAGTGCTCACATACTCAAAATGATAAGTTATGTGGAGCAGCTGGAGAAGCTCGAGTGTGCCGTGGACAAGAAGTTGGCCACGGACATCGTTCTTAACTCTCTCCCATCAAAGTATTCTTCATTCATCATGAACTATCACATGCATGGAATGGAGAAAAGTTTGGGTGAATTACATGGGATGCTCAAGACTGCAGAGGCTGACATGCAGAAAGGTGTTTCTCATGTCCTTGCAGTCAGTGAGGGAAGTAGGAAAGTCAAGAAAGGCAAAGGCAAGCGCAAGGGCAATGGCAAGGGCAAGGGAAAGGTTCCAGTGGTGACTGTGAGCACTCCCAAGGTCAAGGTTGCCTCCGATTCCGAGTGCTTCTACTGTAAGATGAAGGGGCACTGGAAAAGGAATTGTCCTAAGTACTTGGAGGACAAGAAAAATGGGAAGGTCCCGTCTTCCTCAGGTATTTTTGTCATTGAAGTTCACTTAGCTACCTCTATCAATGATTGGGTATTAGATACTGGATCATGTGCTCATATTTGTATGAATATGCAGGCACTAAAGGATAGAAGAATGCTAAGAAAGGGTGAGGTGCAGCTCCGTGTTGGGAATGGTGCAAATGTTGCAGCAGTTGCCGTCGGGTGTGTCGAGTTGCATTTGCCCAGTGGGCTTGTAATGGAACTTAAAAATGTTTATTTTGTTCCTTCTATTTCGAGAAACATTATCTCTATTTCTTGTATGGACATGGATGGTTTTTGTTTTACCATCAAAGACAATTGTTGTTCTTTTTATAGAGATGGTTTGTTTTATGGATGTTCTTATATAAGGAATGGTCTATACTTGCTTGAAATGGATAAACAAGTTCTGAACATCAGTAACAAACGACTCAAAACTTGTCATGAGAGTACGACTCTCATGTGGCATTGTCGCCTAGGTCACATAAATGAGAGACGCATCAAGAAATTGCAAGAAGTTGGACTTCTTGGTCAATTTGATTTAGAATCACTTGAGACATGCGAACCTTGTTTACTTGGAAAGATGACCAAGGCACCATTCACCAAGAAAGGTGAAATGGTAAGTAGTTTGTTGGGACTCATACATAGTGATGTGTGTGGACCAATGAGTACAAGTGCCCGAGGAGGTTATCGATACTTCATCACATTTACTGACGACCTCAGTAGATATGGTTATGTCTACTTGATGAGACATAAGTCTGAATCCTTTGAAAAGTTCAAGGAGTTCAAGAATGAAGTAGAGAACCAACTCGACAAGAAGATCAAAGTCTTACGATCAGATCGTGGGGGTGAGTATTTGAGTCACGAGTTTGGCGACTATCTAAAAAAATTGTGGAATAGTTTCACAACTCACTCCTCCAGGGACACCACAATGGAATGGTGTTTCTGAGAGAAGGAATCGAACCTTGTTGGACATGGTTAGATCAATGATGAGCCAAGCTGGCCTACCACTCTCATTTTGGGGGCATGCGCTTGAAACCGCCGCATTCACACTAAACAGGGTTCCATCAAAATCCGTGGAAAAGACACCACATGAGTTATGGTTTGGAAAGGTTCCAAGTATGTCTTTTCTAAAGATTTGGGGTTGTGAAGCTTATGTCAAACGCATGATGTCTGACAAGCTTCAACCCAAATCGGACAAGTGCATTTTCATAGGATATCCCAAAGAGACTAAGGGATATTACTTCTATCACCAGTGTGAGAACAAAGTGTTTGTTGCTCGACACGGTGTATTCTTGGAGAAAGAGTTTCTCTCAAGAGAAAGTAGTGGGAGTAGTGTAAGACTTGAAGAGGATCAATCTACACTACAAAATGAAATGATCAATGATGATCATGTTCAACCACCCATGGATATTGTGGGCAGTGGGAGTCGAGATGAATCAATTTCACAAGAAGTTGTGGAAGAGATTCAACACTCACCCCTAGAACCAAATTCGCAAGAAGTTGAGAATGAGGATCAAGGAACGAATCCACAAGAGTTTGTGGAAGAGATCTCTGAACCACAAGCACAAGTCCTTCGTAGGTCAATGAGAGAAAGTCGCCCACCTGAAAGATGGTTGGGACTTCACGAGGTGACAGTGTTAGACACTGAAGATCCTTTGACCTATACGGAAGCGATGGCGAGACCCGACTCTGTAGAATTGCTTGGAGCCATGAAATCTGAAATACAATCTATGTATGACAACCAAGTTTGGTATTTGGTTGATCCTCCAAGTGGGGTAAAACCTATTGAAAACAAATGGGTTTTCAAGAGGAAATCAGACATGGAAGGTAATTTGACTACTTACAAAGCACGGCTGGTAGCGAAAGGTTTCAGACAGATTCAAGGTGTTGATTATGATGAGACCTTCTCGCCCGTTGCTATGTTTAAGTCAATACGGATTCTCTTAGCAATTGCCGCATTTCATGACTATGAAATATGGCAAATAGATGTCAAAACTGCCTTTCTAAATGGAGATTTAGAAGAGGACGTATATATGACACAACCAATTGGTTTTGAAGATACCAATCATGCTAAGAAAGTATGCAAGCTTCAGAGGTCCATTTATGGCTTGAAGCAAGCATCGCGGAGTTGGAACAAGCGCTTTGACAAAGAAGTCAAAAAGTTTGATTTCGTCAAAAGCGAGGAAGAACCTTGTGTATACAAAAGGATTAGTGGGAGTGTAGTAATATTCCTTGTGTTGTATGTGGATGACATACTACTGATCGGAAATGACATCCCGTCATTGGATTCTGTCAAGTCTTCATTGAAGAAGGTGTTCTCAATGAAAGATTTGGGCGAGGCTGCTTATATACTAGGCATTAAGATCTATAGGGATAGATCAAGGAGACTCATTGGATTGAGTCAAAGCGCATACATTGACAAAGTGTTGAAAAGGTTCAACCTGCAAGATTCCAAGAAAGGATTCTTGCCTATGTCGCATGGTGTTCATCTGAGCAAGAAGCAATGTCCATCGACATCTGCTGAGCTAGATAGCATGAGTAGAGTGCCATATGCTTCCGCCATTGGCTCTATCATGTATGCCATGATATGCACTCGCCCTGATGTGTCATACCCATTGAGTGTGACAAGCAGACATCAGTCAAATCCAGGCTTGACGCATTGGACTGCCGTCAAAAATATCCTGAAGTACCTAAAGAGGTCTAAGGATATGTTCCTTGTCTATGGTGGGGAATCTGAGCTCATTGTAAGGGGTTACACCGATGCTAGTTTCCAGACCGACCATGATGACATGAGATCACAGTCAGGATTCGTGTTCATCCTCAATGGTGGCGCTGTAAGCTGGAAAAGTTCCAAGCAAGAAACAACGGCGGACTCAACCACCGAGGCAGAGTACATAGCCGCTTCAGAAGCAGCTAAAGAGGGTTGTTGGATTAGGAAGTTCTTGAATGAACTTGAGGTGGTCCCCAGTTCCATGGGTGCTCTGGAGCTCTATTGTGACAACAATGGAGCCATTGCACAAGCCAAGGAACCAAGGTCACACCAGAAATCCAAGCATGTTCTGAGGAGATATCACCTGATTCGAGAGATCATCGATCGAGGTGACGTCAAGGTTTGTAGAGTAGATTCGGCCAGCAACACAGCTGACCCGCTGACAAAGTCTCTGTCTCAGGCCAAGCATACGCTGCACACTGCATCTATGGGGATTAGATTTGTTAGTGACTGGCTTTGAGATTTAGTACATGGAGTTGTATTAGAGACTACACTTGTTTAGGGCTTTTATGCATATAGATGTATATGGGATTGGCTCTAGTTCAAGTGGGAGATTGTTAGTGTTATGATCTAGAAGCCAACCATTTATGGATGTATTCTATGTTTGTTCATGAAATGAAAGAATCATTTTGTTCCTTGAGTATTTAATTACATTATGGATTTTTCGAGTTGAGGACTTGAAATGTAGAACTCTATGATAATAATATAACGAATACTCTAAATGTCCTTAATCTTGGTAATTAAGAAGGAACACTATTTACCGGTACGAGATTAGTATGTGGATTAAATAATGATCATGTTCTACGGATCATATGGTAAGGAGCTACCAATTTAATCACATAAATACCTGATGGAGATCAGGGGATTGGACATGACCCAAGAATGAAACATAACATGGATTGTGTTAGTGTCATTAATGTTTCATTTGTGTCTTGAATTCTTTGGTATGAGATGATTATTTTTCCTACATGAGATACATGTATCTGTAGGTGTTATCCAACGCTGACCGTAACTGGCAGCTATACAGATAATATCTCAATATGTGTGTCTTGTGCGGAGGAAAAAATATTTATCAAGAATACCAGTGTCCCTCATATTTCATATGTGAGTGATGATATCTTCGGGCCCCTTAATGGAGTAATAAAGTATGCATGCAATTATGATCAATGAGTTTGATCATTATTTACTGAATTACTTGGAATCAAGAAAAGAATAAATTTGCAAGGATGACACTCTCCTGCCTTGGATTTATTCTCGATATCATGTGACACGTGAATTGACACAAGCAATTAAATATTGCTTTAGGATCGTGATATTGATTGGTTCATATCATCTTTATCTGTTGAGTAATTATAATGCATATTGCTAGGTGCCGCTTATAATTTATAGAATTAAAAGAAGTTTTGATTCTATTGTCAACACGATATAGATCCTACGAGGTCACACCCAAGAGAGAAAAACGAAACAAATAAAAGTGTCATGGAGATGACTAACTTGATCTTAAAATAAATTTATTACATGTTGGACATGGTATACAAATTTATTTCTCAACAAAATTGAGCAAATACAATTAACCGTAACAATTGTCGGGTGGGCCAAAAGTTGGCATAAATGGCAAAAACGAAAATGGCATAAATAGAAATTGGCCCAAGCCCAATTTAACATTAAATGGAGAAGTCCATTTGATGAAATGGTTTGGAATAAAGTGGGATAAAAGTGCATCTAATGGAGAGCTCCATTGGATGGCAAAAGTAAAAGTTACTTTTGTCATGTTTAAATCTAGCCATCCATTGTGGTTGAGATGATTAAAACATACCCTAACTTCACACTATAAATACCCCACATTTTTCCAAACCCTAGCCACCATTCTAATCTCTCTCTTCTTCCTTCTCTTGTAAGACAAATTGGAAAAACGTTTTTGCAAGACAAGGTGAAAAAGAGAAGAGTTTTTGCAATTTTGTCTCCACCATTTTTGCTCATGTGTTGAGCACAACTTCTACACTAAAATTAATAGTTGATTGAAGAGGTAGAAGCTAAGGTTAAGTTAGATTCTTGGTTGATTACCTCTAGCAAGGGAAAAGCAAGAGTTTCGTTTAATCTCGGGTGGATACTCGTAGAGGCTTCGTGCGTTCGAAGCGGGTGCCATTTCGAGGCCGACTTGGAGAAGTGAAGTCTCGACAAGGAGGCAACAACCCTACATCTCAAGTCCCTACTTCTTGGTTTAGAGACCAAGATTTGAGGTATAAAGATTAAACAAGTTAAAATGTTAAATACGGTTCATCGTTAGTCAAATAAGTAGATCTATGTTGGTTTCTTTGAGTTAAATTTTTGAAATTTGCTCTTGCATGAAACTAATATTTTCTTCAAAATTGGGGTCCTGTTGATCCTGAGGGTATGAGCGATTATTTTGACCAGGAAGATACCGGGCCTGTGCTCGGCAAACCAAGGACTTTCAAGATGGATCGCGGGTTTCGGATAATGGATCGCTGGTTTCAGCACCCGATTCATGCTTTCAATGACTCATCAGGGTTTATGGAAGCCAATTCGGGTTTGTTTGGAAGTAGGGCAGAGTATGAGAATGAATTGTCCGAGGGACAAACATATGACTCAAAAGAGGAAATGAAGAGCGCAATTGCCAGGTTTCACATTCTTTGCAACAAAGAGGTAAAACCTACGCACAGTGACCGCACAAGAATGAGGTTCAAGTGCAAGGACAGTTACTGTGGGTGGTACATACTCGCAAGGGCCACCGGTTATGGAACACAATGGCGTGTCTCCAAGTGCCCAACACAACATTCATGCCACGCGGATGCGACAAGAACAGATCACGCCCAGTTGTCAGCTGCTATGGTTGCCGAGTGTATATCCGCTCACATGAGGAACGATGTCGACTTGAGTATTCAGGCTGTCCGAATTGGCTGGACGGGGTGGGTAAATATTTGGATCAAGATGAGAGCGAGTGCCCCAAACCATGGAAGATATTCCAAGCACTGGACGGTGGTTACCGTTGGGGCATCATGACTACAAACGGGTCCGAGTCGCTTAATAAGGTCTTCAAGTCCTCTCGTAGGCTACCGGTTGCAGCAATAATTGAAGACACATTTTACAAATGTATGACATGGTTTGCGCAAAGGAGGGCCAAAGCAGAATGGGAAGTCAGTCAAGGTCAACAATTCTCGTGTCGTGTGCATCAGGTACTTTTATTTGTAGTTCTTTCTTCATAATTTTTAATTTAATGAACTTTGTTAAAAAAATCTGACTTCTTCATTATTTTTTAATTTTTCGTAGCTGATCAACAAACGGTTCGAGAGGTCCGATAAAATGAAGACGCTGGGGGGCTTTGGAAACAACAACGAGTTCGAGGTAACCTCCACACAGGAGAGAGTTCACGCTTTCATACCTGACGATTCTGGTCGGTTTACCAAGGCCAATTACAAATACACGGTGATAATCGGGGATGATCACACGGTAACTTGCACGTGCCAGAAGCCTCAATTGGAGAGAATACCGTGCTCTCATGTTCTGTCCGTGTGTCGTCTCCGAGGCATCGACCCTGGCGTATTTGTAAGTCACTACTATCACATCCATACACTGATCAACACATGGAGCGCACAATGGCATGTCTATGGAAATCAGTCGGAATGGCCTCAACACGATGGCCCGGTCCTTGTTCCAGAGAAAAAAAATATTGCTGTGGGCAGAAGACAGCACCACAGAATTCCGATGTGGATGGACGTTCTACATAATAGGAGAAGAGGACACCAAGCCGGCCGAGATACACAAGAAAGACAAAACAGAGCTGCTCGAGCTGCACAAGATTGAGAGTTAATGTTGCTTTTTTAATTGTACTCGTATAAATGTTGTTTATTTTCGGTTAATTAGACGTATTTGTAATTTCCGATAACATTAGCATTATTCTATTGTATGCTTCTTTATATGGCTTTCTATTGTAATGTTTTTTTTTATCAAACAAACGACGAACAACAATTTCAGATTAAACGACATTTCAAACATAAGTAATTACACACAACTTCCAGTACAAACTTTACATTTTTGATAAAAATTTCCAAAACAAAATCATAATCAACTTCAGAATCAGATTAAAAAAAAAACGAGGGGCCGCTCCGGCATAGTGCGGACCCGGGTCCGCTCCGGCATTCTGCGGCCGTGTTAGATTTAGAATTGACCAGAAACGATGGTTATTTTATTAATTTATTTTGTTAAAGTGTTATAAATAAAAATTTCGGTATCTGCAATTAGGCCTCGATATCATGGGCTTTGTATGTAGAATGGCCCATGTATAAATGAGGAACCACACCCGCTCATATAAAAGAGAACAACCCATTTATGAGTAGAAAGACGCATTTCTTGTTTGATATATTTAAAGATACATTTGAAAAAAAAAAAAATCTAATTTTTATGTATTTTTTTTTTCGGACAACTAATCGTATTATTGATTGCAGAATTTATTTTTGTAGAATTACTTTTGTAAAGAATTTAACTTTTTTAATATTTTTAGTCGAGCGAAACATTGCTATAACTCTAAAATATTTAATATAATTAATTTCGAACAAAGTCATTCCGAACAAAGCCAACCCGAAACTTAAAAAATACCTCTAATATATTCGTGTCATAGAGCAGCACAAGAAATGGGAAAAAAAATGGGCAGTTTTTTTTGCGTGATCTCGACGAAAACACTTGTCCATGCGCGAATCTCAACGAAATTGAACAGATGCTATTAGAATAACAGCCAATTTGTTTCCCAAAAAATGATACCAAGAAATAAAACAAATTTGTAATCTGCATCGGCAGTCCTAAGTCCCTCGACACCTCAGCAAGCAAAATTCCAGATTTATAACCTATGATATTTTACTTTAACATCATAAAGATCTAATACCTTGCACAACAAAATGCATGAGCATTCACTAATCGAATTAATGGTTGGATCAGAAGATCAAAGCAATTGTAATCCGGCGCTTACACAAAAACAAGCAATTTCAACTTACAAGCAGATGAGGAAAACGAGCAAATGAAATTATTGGTTGAACCAGAAATTACTCACGATCTACATTATACACCGCTATACATGAAAGGGAAATGTGTTGCATGCAACTTAATTTCTGATGCAAGGAATAATTTCTCTGCACTAAAAATACATGTACTGTACATCACATCAACCGGGCGTCGCTAAGAAGTCGAAAACTAGCCGTCTGAAGCCCGGCACGTGGCACGTGCACCTTGGAATCAACAGTCGAGCAAGCCAAAGCGGCGTTACATGTACTGTGTGCACCGAGTCTAAACCGCCATCTCGTCCTTTGTGGCCCCACCATCTTACTGCCCCAAATCTCCTCCATTAAACCCGGTGGAGTCGGTGATGCTTTTGCACACTCTGCCAAGGCAAGTTCAAATGGATCGGTGCTCACCGCTGCTGCATAATTGCTCTTTTTCGGGGCGCGAATGGGGATTTGTGAGAGCGACATTGGAGGCGGCAGTGGAAGAAGGGACTTAGGGATGTATTTCTCTGAAGTACAGGGGTTTGTTTGAATAATTGGTTTGGCAATGCCGGGGTGTTGCTCCCAGGAAAAAGGGATGGAAGAGAGAGCACGGCGATGATCAGGAGAGGCGGGAATGGTGGATATGGTGGAATCAGCTGGTTTGGTTCGATGTGGCAGCGGTTGTGTGCCTGGTTTATTCTTCATTGTGTGTGGTATGTGTGTGTGTTTTGTGTTGAGTTAGTGAATGAGAGAAAGGTGGGGTGTTGTGAACTTGTGATTAACAACGTTAGTCAAGCAGGGGCAAGTGGTGTTGAGGATTTGAGGTGATGAATGTCTCTGTGAGGTGAGGTACTGAGCGCTATGCAGGCGCTTCAAAGTTTGAAAGCAACGTTTCATTATATACTTGTGGCATCTTCATTCTTTTCGTAAGATTCCATATGGGGTAAGGGGTAAACTTAATTAAGCCATGGTCACGTTGCTTGTAAGGAATTAAAAATAAATTGAAGGGTAAGGGTAAACTTGGAATATTTTATATACACCAAGATGCTGGATTTTCTGATTTTATTTTTTATTGAATTTTTTTTTAAGAAATGGAATAGTTAGAAGAAAAAATTGTCACGTTGGCCAATTCAAAATTTTTACTTAATTAAGCTATGGTCAAACTTGATAGTATATATGTTTTGAACTATAAATGTAGTGCATATGATAATAAGTTTCGCCTCTTTATAAAAAGATGTATGTTTAGTTTTCATAAAAAAATATATATATATTGGACTTAATTGACTTTTCTGACTATCATTACTATTTTGTCTATTATCTGTGTACTATTCTGACTTTTGTTCAGCTGTCTCATTTTGCTTTCTAGTAATCGTGTCATTACAAAAGTATTTTTTTTTTTTGGGGGGGACGGGGGGGGGGGGGGGGGGGGGGGGGGGGGGGGGGGGGGACGGGCTATTTTTCAAGCCGACTACTTTTTCATGCATGATTATTCTCTTTATCTCGTATTTGACAAATGAAATAAAATTAAAGCTCATTAGATACTAAATCACTTCAAAGTTCAAAGTAATGTTTGGTAGATGACATTGTATTAAACTAAAAAAAATTGGGTAGTGAGAATTAGAAGTGTTAAAATTGAGAAATTTAATATAATAACTTTACTTTTAGAAGTGCTTTAACTTTATCTTAGCACACCTTAATGCACTTGCTTTTGATACATTAAAATACCTTTAAGCATTTAAAATACCACTAATGACAATGGTGTATAACCTAAATCGCTTATGTGGCCTGACATTGTGGTAAAGTACTGGTCACCTTAAATTATAAAACTGTTTGACAGGAAAAAAAACCTAAAAATCGCTTAAAACCCGCGATAATGATAACTATGTATAATCGTAATTCTGTTCTCACTTCAAACCATGTATTGTCACTTTGATTGGGATATTCTAGCTACACTATGATTCGCATAATACGACAAATATAATTATATATAGTAATGAAGGTATACGTGGATAGTACACCTCAATGGTCAATGGACCACGTAATAATTGGCAATGTCAATCTAGCTAGATTTTTGTGCATTACACATATCTTTTAAGAGTACATTATGGATGCAACTTCACCAATAGCAAAAACAGTATTAATTTCAAAAATAGTTCTATTTTTAGAATGATTCAAATATAAAATAGTGACGAAAAATAATTACTAACTAAAAAACAATGTTAACTCCATGGACGATCCAAACACAACCTATATAGATATTTTGAAACAATTAAAGATAGGTTTGAATATGTTTCCGAGTCAAGGAGTTGTACGGTCATCGGCGTATTGGCGTGTTAATTATTGGATTGGTAGCTGAGGTAGTTCAACTCCATTATATTCCAGGAATTGAATATTTCATAATAAAAAATAATTGAGAAAATCATAAATGATTGGCTGCAATTCTGCCCGAAATTTTTATTAACACCCTAACAAACAAAATTAGCAAACATGCCCTGATTGAAATTTTTTTTATACATGACCTAACCGCCCCACTAAGGAGCAATTAACTCTCAATACCAAACCGCTCCAGTAAAAGACGGTCAACTCCTCTCAGCGGTCTCAATACCAAACCACCCCTCAGTGGGGCGGTCAGCTTCAAACCAGATCGTGAGAGCGGTTTGGTATGTAATAATTTTTTTTTAATAAACCTATATTATATTTATGTTAAAATTTTAGCTATAAGATTTACTAATAGTAAAAAAAAAATTCGGTTACCAATAGTAAACCGGATATAAACCTGTAATAATTTTAGTTATAATTTTTTTTTAATTAACTGGATATAATTTTCGGTTACCAATAGTTAAAAAAATAAAAATTGAGTAACCAGATATAATTTCCGGTTACCAAGAGAAAAATAAATAAAATAAAATAAAATTGGGTAACCGGATATAAAAAAAAATTGGTAACTAAAATATTAAATTTTGATAAATTTGAGTAGCTAGAATCAATTAAGTTTGGTTGCATACAAAATAGATGAGTATATGTCATTAATCTTGACAGGAACTTAATTCCAATTAATATATACTTCATTGTTGTTAAACAACCTCAATTTTCACTAAATAAAACCTCAATTGTGTAACCGGATATAATTTTCCGTTACCAATAGTAAAAAAAAAAAATTGGGTAACTGGATATAATTTCCGGTTACCAAGAGAAAAAAAAAGAAAAAAAAATTGGGTAACCGGATAAAAAAAAAATTTGGTAACTGAAATGGTTAAATTTTGATAAATTTGAGTAGCTATAATCAATTAAGTTTGGTTGCATACAAAACAGATGAGTATATGTCATTAATCTTGACAGGAACTTAATCCCAATTAATATATACTTAATTGTTGTTAAAAAACCTCAATTTGTACTAAATAAAACCTCAATTGGGTAACCGGATATAATTTTCGGTTACCAAGAGTTAAAAAAAAAAGAAATTGGGTAAATGGATATAATTTTCGGTTACCAATAGTAAAAAAAATGAAGTATAGAATTTTCGGATATAATTTTCAGTTACCCAATTTTCGAAATTATATCTGGTTACCTATTTTTTTTTACTATTGGTAACCGAAAATTATTACATACCAACCGCCCCAGGCGGCCTTCTCTGAAGCTGACCGCCCCACGAAGGGGCGGTTTGGTATTGAGAGTTGACCGCCCCTCAGTGGGGCGGTTAGGTCATTTATAAAAAAAAATTCAATCAGAGGGAATATTTGCTAATCTTTTTTGTTAGGTTATTAATAAAAAATTCGGATGGATATTAGTTAAGATGAGTCCTATTTGTTATGGCATATATAGAAATGGAGAATGGTGTGGCTTACATTGCATGACATTTAAATTCACAATTAGAGGTTAATGATGCTCAAATATATAGCGAAAATCACTATTTTTTATTCGAAAAATAGCCAAAAACAAATGTGAATTAGTTATTTTTCTGATTTATTTACCGTAAACGTGTTTTTGAGTCCTTTTGGCAGGTTTTGAAGAAATTTGTGTATTTAGACAAAAAAAAACAGAGCAAAAATGTTATATTTCGATGAATATGAAATATCCGCCGAAATAAGACATCACATGGAGTATACAACACCTCTCACAAATTGCACAACATGTGAAATGAAGAAATATCAAGAAAAATCTGCTAAGTACGAAGCATGTGTGACATAGCTAAGCCATATGCGGCATCAACCTAGGCCGCACGGAAAACTGGGCTAGGCCTTCTAAAAGGCATGTCTTGCTGAAAGACCATGCTATTTTTAGATTCTCTCTTGACCAATCAGAAGCATCCCCACGTTCTCTATGTTCTCCACTATTTCCATCACTGTATAGAAAGCCTCTAAATACCCCTTTAGGCAGATTTTTATGTATCATTCATTCTAGCAATCCTCATAGTTGAGTAGAGTTCAAATTAGGTTAGGTAGTTTTTTAGAGAGAGATGGTATAGTCATTAGAGGTTGAGTAGTGGAGAAATCATCTAAAGAAGCAGAAGTCGATCCATCCAGAGGCATAGGAGCGTCATCCATCTTCAATTGGGTTGTATTTATGTTTTTTTTATTTATTTATTTTGTTGTCATGGCTATGAGATGCTAAACTCCTCATCTCTAGGGTGAGGGTTGTACTTGAATTCCTAAGTTTGTTTTGATTGCTTGTTCGTTTATATTTTGTTGTGCATTTAAGATCTGAATTTCTATTAGGTTTTTATTTTTATTTTTTATACTCCCTTGCATACATAATTTCGTCTATATATCGTCAATGATTTCCACATGCATTCAATAAGCAATTCAGAAAATTTATGTGAGAATTACTCGTAAGTAGTGGTGAGATTGGGTCTAACGAAACTTAAAAGTGGTTTAAAGACTAGGGTTCGAACCCAATGTGCTCCCTTGGCAGGATAATATAGATTGCATTTAGACTAGAATTAATCGCCCCCTTTTGCAAGATTACACTGACATTTAATACGTAAACTAAGTAGTTTAATCGCCCCCCTTTGCTAGATTAGGCCTTAGTTAGAACGACTTTAGGAAACCCAATTTTGGTAGGGTCTTTAGGATTATTTCAACCATAAAGTAGTATAGGAAAAAACACAATTTCATACCTAAAATACCTTAGTTTTGGTAGCTCTAAAGCTGATCGAAAGATTAGAAAACCCTCAGATCGCATAATAAATATCCCAGTATACCGTGTGTGGTAGTGACAGTGTTGTACGCGGTATACGAGGAAGACGAAGTGTATACCATACGCAGCAGTGACAGTACCATATACGGCATAGATAAAAGTCAGAACTTGTATTTGAATAATTAAAAAGGATAGGAAACCTGAACCCTAGGAGCTCTCTACCTATTGAATACTTTACTTTATCTATTATTGTTTGTTTGTTTGATCACCATAAACACACATTTAAAACCGAATCAACCTAGACTAGTAAAAATTGTTAAAACTTAATACAATTATCTCTGCGGATCGACACTCCAATATAAACTATATGGTAGGATCATACGCTTGTGATATGATTGTAAGTAGAAATTAGGGTTTATAAATATTCAAAAGAAGTGTTCTCATTCTGAGTCATCAGGAGTGTTCATCGATCGGTTCGGTCCGGTTAAAATCGAAATAAAATAGGCAAATCAAAATTTTGTTTAGTTTTAAAAAATACAACTAACTCGATCAAAATAAACCTATCAACCGAATTAAAACCAAACCAAACAAATCGAACTAAATTTTGGTTTGTTCAATTGAACCGAAATAAGAAGATCAATAAAAAATAAACAGTTTTTGTTGATTTTTAAATTTTCATAGGCTCAAAAACATTATTTATATTAATACAGAAAATTAAATTAAGGTTTAGTGATTTTAAGAGAAGTAAAATGTTCATAATTATTTTTTTATAGGCTCAAAAAAATTAGAGTGGGGCTATGGTGCAGTGTAATGTATATGTTCTCTTCTGCATTGAACTCTAAACCGTTAAATCTGAAGTCGAAACAGCCGATTCAAATCGTTTAACTTGATCTCCATATTGAAATGTGCTTGGAGACCAAATTTTACATGTTTTGGAAATTGTTTGCTATTTATTTTAGAATTTTTTAAAATCGTTGTTTTTCAAAAGTTTTTAGACCATAAAAAAAATAAAGATTTTCAAAAATTCCTAAAAAATTGCAAACAATTTCCAAAAAAATCTAAACACGTTTTAATATAGAGATCAAGTTGAACGGTTTAGATCAACTGTTTGGACTACAAATTCAACGATTTAGAGTCCAACGCACAAGAGGACCTATACATTGCAATGCACCATAGCCCAACTCAAAGAATTATACTTATGTTTTCGGTCTGTTCGGTTTAATCGGTTTTAAATTTTTCTAAACCGAACCAATCCATTTAACCGGAAAAACTGAACTATTTAATCCAAACTTTGTCAGTTCGGTTTAAAACCAATTAAACCGGTCCTAATGAACAACTCTATCTCTGAATAAGAATTTCTCTCTGACAAAAAAATACATTTTAATTTTGTAAAAAGAATGTCAGTGACTCGTTACACGAAACAGTACGACTCGTGTCCCGGAAGTGGACATTAAAAAGCAGTCTGAACTCTGAAGTAGTGTAGCAGTGGAATGGGAACCCCAAAGGCAAGGCAAAAGGGCCCAACCAGTACACTAGTTTATTAGGTTGGTGCTGTTATCTAATCTTGTCTCCACTTGTCAATGCTTTCATTGCTCTGCCTCTCTGTTTAGTGACTTAAATGAGATGGAGCCTGATTATTTTCAATGCCATTATTTCTCAGTGATGTTTCATTAAGAAAAACCTGGTAGTCGCTACCAAGATATCAAAAAAAAACAAAAAAAGATGTTTCATTAAGAAAAGAAAATTGGAAACAGAGGAGGAATTTCTCATGTTCCTTTTAATAAATGAGGTTAGTTATGCAAGTCTGATTTATAATGTTGGGTCGTTGCATAATTCGAATTATAATATCAAGACAGTTGCTTCTTTACAAAATTATAAAAAATTGAAATCATCGATAAAAGACAATTTGAGATAAAAGCCCAATCAAAGAGATCTGCAAATCCCTGGATATTGTCGGGTTGATTTTTTCAAAAAAACATAACTTGCTCATATGTCATGAATAAGACAATTGTCGGGTTGATTTTTTGCAAATTATAATTGTGGGGTTGATTTTCTCATATGTCATGAATAAGACAAATGTGAGTTTGTTCATGCATTAATTACAGTCATAATTTGTCAGGGGATAAGTTTATTTATCAAACAGTCTTCTTAAATATTACATTTTTTTAAACAGCGAAGATAGAACTAACTGAACGATTTGACCAGTATTATTCTTGTTTCCGACAGTACAGAAAGAAACTTAACAATATTGAGATGTCATTTTCAATCTCACTATTTGGGCGTGTTACCATTAAATATAATCTGTAGCATTTTCTTTGTTGAAATATTTCTATAGAAAGTTAAGAAACCAAACAATTGAAGAAGCATTGCCATTTATTATCTCCGTGATGCCATTTTCCATTGAATATCTAGTTTTTCAAAAATTATCTTTTGATTCGAGTAGGAATTTTTTTTTTTTAAGAACTATAAATCTAGCACAAATGATAACAAATCTAACATTTCTACAAACAAACACAAGTTCAATTTTAATAAGAGATATCTAAAAATATTAATGGCAGAATTAATAAAAGCTTTTATTTCAAAAGAGAAGAAAAGGATTTTGACCTCTTGTACATGCAGCAGACTGCAAAGAGGCATGCTGAACATAATATTACAAAGGAGATGAGTTATGGTGAGTTCTGAAGTAAGATTTCTTACTTCACATTCAAATTTTAAATTTCAAAGTTCAAATAGTCGATCGGAACCGCTCAACATGCTCTCCGTATGAATATGTCCTTAGAAACCAAATTTTAAATTTTTAGAATATTTTTAGATTGATAGAAAATCGTTGTTTTTGAATGATCTACAATCTTTTAAAAACAACAATTTTCTACCTATCTAAAAAAAATAGTAAAAAGGTTCTTAAAACCGTAAAGTTTGGTATCCGGTGACATTTTAAATATTTTGGATCGACTGTTTGGACTTTAAAATAGAGGTATGAGCATCAAGTAAGAAGGGGATCCTACTTGACAACTCACCATAACCCATCCCATCCATATTAGTAGTACAATTTGCTAAGAAGAAACAGTGAAGCAGCTGACAGATTAAATGCCATAATCAGATACAAATTCCATCATATATTCATATGCTTCATAGAAAAAAAAAGAGGAAATAAATCAAAGCCACTTGCATTATTATAAGTGCCAACATGACAACTGTCTTCAATTTGATTGGACAGGAATTGAACCATTCTCTTCACACTTATTAAGCTTACAATAACAGCAACTAAATTATGAATTACTACTTGGGTCCAGAACTTATGGCATAGTCTAAATCATTTATCAAATCCTCTACATCTTCTATTCCAACAGAGATTCTGACAAGGTCTTCAGTCAATCCTCTAGCTTCACGAACCGATGCCAGTATACTTGCATGTCACATGAAGCATGGCAAGCTTATTAGTGATTTCACACTCCCTGCATTACACAATATAGAAAATGGAAAAATTATGTAAAGAAGCATATTTATAACTTCCGTGATTTTTATTTTTACCCAAAAAAAAATAAATTTTAATATAAATAACCAGGTTTTTAAAAGATTTTTATTTCTACCCAAACCGCTAGGAATATTTGCGGTTCGAATTAAAAATTCGGACCGCTAGGAATATCAGCGGCCTGAATTCTTAATTCGAACTGCTAGAATTCCTAGCGGCCTGAATTCTTAATTCGAACCGCTAATATTTCTAGCGGCCCGAATTCTTAATTCAAACCTAAAATCCCGTGAACTTCACTGTGTCGCCAACCATTTTCATTTATTATTTTATTAAATGGTAATTTTTCACCGATAACCCTAAAGTTATTTTTATTACAAAAAATTATATTATAAAAACTTATCAATAATATAAAATTTCATTTATTATTTTATTAAATAGTAATTTTTCACCGAAATTTTATATTATTGATAAGTTTTTATAATATAATTCTTTGTAATAAAAATAACTTTAGGGTTATCGGTCAAAATTACCATTTAATAAAATAATAAATGAAATTTTATATTATTGATAAGTTTTTATAATATAATTCTTTGTAATAAAAATAACTTTAGGATTATCGGTGAAAATTACCATTTAATAAAATAATAAATGAAATTTTATATTATTGATAAGTTTTTATAATATAATTCTTTGTAATAAAAATAACTTTAGGGTTATCGGTGAATAAATTTCTAGGGTTATCGGTGAAAAATTACCATTTAATAAAATAATAAATGAAATTTTATATTATTGATAAGTTTTTATAATATAATTCTTTGTAATAAAAATAACTTTAGGGTTATCGGTGAATAAATTTCTAGGGTTATCGGTGAAAAATTACCATTTAATAAAATAATAAATGAAATTTTATATTATTGATAAGTTTTTATAATGTAATTCTTTGTAATAAAAATAACTTTAGGGTTATCGGTGAATAAATTTCTAGGGTTATCGGTGAAAATTACCATTTAATAAAATAATAAATGAAATTTTATATTATTGATAAGTTTTTATAATATAACTCTTTGTAATAAAAATAACTTTAGAGTTATCGGTGAATAAATTTCTAGGGTTATCGGTGAAAAATTACCATTTAATAAAATAATAAATGAAATTTTATATTATTGATAAGTTTTTATAATATAATTCTTTGTAATAAAAATAACTTTAGGGTTATCGGTGAAAAATTACCATTTAATAAAATAATAAATGAAAATGGTTGGCGACACAGTGAAGTTCACGGGGTTTTAGGTTTGAATTAAGAATTCGGGCCGCTAGGAATATTAGCGGTTCGAATTAAGAATTCAGGCCGCGAGGAATCCTAGCGGTTCGAATTAAGAATTCAGGCCGCTGATATTCCTAGCGGTCCGAATTTTTAATTCGAACCGCAAATATTCCTAGCGGTTTGGGTAGAAATAAAAATCTTTTAGAAACCTGATTATTTATATTAAAATTTATTTATTTTTGGGTAAAAATAAAAATCACGGTTATAACTTGCTATGAGAAAATATATATGATCTTATCTAAGCCTGGGCCCTCAATCAAGACTTGTAGCACCATAATAGCAGTCATGATATAACAAAATGAAAATGAATTTAATAAGAGCTCAAATTTCAATACCAAAGCTAACGGTGACATTGAAGTACTTCGTATTCTCAACGATATGCTTTGATAGAGCTAATGAACCCGTCAGAAAACTTAGCACAGAACCTGCTCCCTTTGCCTGAAAGCCCAAAAAAAAAAATTTAATTAATAAAAATGAGGTGCCATGCGACATTTTGACCTATTAACCATATGAACAAGCAAACTACTTCATTTATTTATTTTAATTGGTTCCACTAATTTTTTCTTAGAACCTGAGAAAAATGTAAAGACCGGCCAGGATGTCCAGGAAGGCCAGCATAGTTCACTTGCTTTATTCCTGGATGAGAAGATAAAAACTCAGCTATTTTCTGAGCATTAGCCTGATAAAAATCAAAGTTACTTTGTTAACACGGCATTTTAAACGACCCTATAAGCATGTACAATTGATATTGGTGTATATAATCACAGCATTGTCGCCAGGGGCCGAACTAGAAAATTTAGATTGAGGGGGCTGAAACGTAAAAATGCATAGCGTGTTGTCACTAGTATTTGAACCCAAGTCTCCACAACCATAAACTGAAATTCTAACTACTAGACTACAAGCACACATTTGATATATATTTTTTTTGGGGGGGCTGAATTATATCAAAACTTTACAAAAAAATGAAATTTCAATTAAAATTTCTATACACATGATGAAATTTTTTTAAATCACGGGGGGTCGCTAAGTACCCCCTATACTACCTTAAGATCCGCCCCTGATTGTTGCAATTATACAACCAAACTAACAGCATATATACAAAGGAATTAAATTTTGATGATTTGAGCTATAAGGTTTACAGAATCAAGCCAAAGGCATCTTGTTGCACTAGAGCGTGAATTGTCTTTTAAATAGTATATCATATCATATCATACCATATCCACAAATACACACACAAACCTGTTGTTTCTCAACTCGTAAAGCCATGGTTTCGATTCCTCGCAAACACAGCCAACAGTCAAAAGGAGCAAGACCAGTACCTACTGCATTTTGCAGAAAAGCAATCTCTCTGACCAAGCTGTTAGTGTTCAAAAAATTTATAACTTAGCACAAGTTTACAGTGAACTTACAAATTATCAAAGGTAACATCTATACGCTGTAAAATAAAAGATAGTATTCACATCTTAAAATCTATTCACCTGACGCATCCCTAAATCACCATCTGTTTCCTCACTTACAGAGTAGAACCACGAGGGGCAAATTAGTCATCTTTTGAAGAAAAAGAGAACCGGTAGAGAGGTATGCTGGTCATTTAGGGGCATACTCATTTTTGTTTGTTGAGGCAAGCATGACATCAAGTATTCCGGCCATGAGATCACTATGCCCAGCTATAAACTTAGTTGCCGAATGCATCACAATATCTGAAAAGAAGAAAAAGAAAACTTTAGTATTTGCTTTTCATGCTCAATTTCCTTTTCTAAAAAAATGAAGTACCGGCTCCAAGCTCCAAAGGCTGAGAGAGAACTGGAGACATAATGCTGTTATCAACTAACACTAGAGCTCCATGTGCATGTACTATATCTGAGATTCTCTGTAAGAGAAAAATAAACAGGAATAGTACAAGGTTTTTTATCATTGTGTTCAGCATTCAGTTTTATATTTGGTTCGGTTTAGATTTTTCGAAACCGAGAAGACCGAACAGACTGAACTCTCTATGGTTCAAATCCATGCTTCGATTTTGGACTTAAAATGAAATATTTTTTGGTATTTGTGTATGTATTGAGTTTTAACCTTTTAAAATTTAACCTCTCTTGTTTCAGTTCAACCGAAATTTACTTTGGTTATTTTGATTCGGTTGTTATTCGGTTCACAAGTTTAATTCAGCTGGTTCGGTTATATTTTTCAAAACCAAATAAAATTTTAATTTGACTATTTTAATTCGGTTTTAACCGAACCGATCCAATGAACACTTCTTACTACGAGTTAAAGAGCAAAAAGAGGTTATTACTCTTATATCAGTGATTTGTTGACGGGGTTAGTCGGACTCTCAAGCCACACCAGCCTTGTCTTGGGGCCCACTGCAGATTCTACCTCGGTAATATTTGATGTCTCAATTCGTCTAGCTGGCAAGATTTTCAGATATAAATTAAAATGACCAAGTCCTTTATAGTCGCTGGCAAGATTTTCAAAAAATATATATATATAATAATAATAACAAGACGTGAGGTGGAAAACAAGAAAGAATATCTCTGCAGTACATAATTATGATCGCACCAGGTTAGTCAAGACGAGCAATTTTTTTTTCAGATATATTTGAAGTGTAAAAACTTTGTTCAAATATAAATTAAACGGTCCGAATTTAACTTGACTCTGTCAGGTACCTTACATAATCTGAACTAAGCAAACAAACCTATCAAACTACGTTTGTATTGCATTCAAGTCACATTTATTCCGACACCATGCCTAAAGCTATATAGGTCTATTAATAAACAACATCGGAATTAATACATCATCGGAATTATTGAGTTAATACGAGTTTCGATTCATGTTTGGATCAGTTTGTACTTGCGGATTAGCCATGGTAATTGTATTTGTATGTGTTGGAAATTTGAACATGTAAGAGAATTGAGTTCAACAATTCCTCAAACATCTCTCGTGCTCTTAATATCATCTAATACTTTTCACAGATTTTAAATCAACTGCAATAAAAATTTCGTAATCAACTAAAGTAACTCTAGTTTTGAATTTAGATCCGAAACTATAGAATCTGCTTTGGCATAAAAATTAAAGAGATTCAGGGCAGATCTAACGATTCAGGGGAGATCTAACGATTAGCTAAGAGTGATTAAGCCATCCCTATAATTTTAAAATTTTAATTATGTATATTGAAATTTAATTAAATTTTTATTTGTTTAACGATTTTATATAGTTTATAGTCTTTCTCATAAAATGATAAATGTGTGCTTGTAGTTTAGTGGTTAAACCAATTGTTATTTTAAATTGTAGTTTTGTGTAATTTTCTTAGTTTTATCATAACTAATTGTCATACAAATATTCATTATATGCATGACGCAATCCAACATATCATGCAATGATCACCGAATTTACTGTAATTATAGAAGCTACACAATGAAGCGCAAGCACATATCCCTTACCTTATAGTTATACAACTCTCTTCTGAATAATTACCCAAAAAAAGTACGAAAACTGGGATAAATTATGCTTAATACTTAATAGAGCAATTTAGTACCGTGAGAAATGATTCTAAATTAATACTAAAACTGGATATATAGACGACATGTCACAAAATTTAAAATGTGGAAAAGAACAAATAAACAACATATAAATGCATAAAAAAACACATGCATTAATTGTTTGTGGAAAATATCCTAGTTAAGGAAAAGCAAAGAGAGAATATGTCTTAAGAAAGTATAGTTAGTTATTAGAGATTGAAAACAACTAAAAAAGTTTATTTCTCCATTCAAGCTGAACTAGGTAAACACATACATAGTAGTTCAAATTGGATAGGCAATCGTAAATTCAAATAGTTTTTCATTTTATCCATTTGGCGAAGCTGCTTCATTAAATTTATTAAACTGATCATTCATTCGTATTGACCGAGCTTTTTAAAACAAAACCAAAGAATAAACACATGTACTCACTTCAATCCATTAGTGTGTAATTCGAAATTAAAATCCTTCAACAAACACAATACAAAAATCTATGAGAAACAAATTATAGCAAAAAATATTTGTTGAAAGATCATGCTTGTAATATGAGAGCTTTCATCCAAAAAAGATCAACAATAAAGTCTTAATGCTCTTATAAATTTTTATGATATACTTAAAGTGAAGATATAAACTTTAATACTGAAAATTAACAATGCAGAATGCAAAATTATTGCTAATCTTAATTATCCAACAATTATAAAATTAAAAAAATAAAGAATAAACCTTCATTATAATTTAATCATGTTCTACAAAACTATCATTTTGTGTGAAAGTGTGTTGGGTGGCTTGACTTCCAACCCATAATTAAAAAAAAAACAAGTAGTAACCAAAGGCTGTCAATTAAACAATTAATTACAAATGTACTCATTTCAACCCATTAGTGCGTAATTCAAAACTAAAATCCTTCAATAAACACACAAGACAAAAATCTATAAGAAATAAATTATAGTAAAAAAGATCATACTTGTAAAATGAAATTTTCATCCAAGAAAGATCAAGAACTAAAATATTATAAAAATCTTTACCCACATTATTATTGTTCACAAGAAATAAATCAATCGTATGAACTAAAATACTCATAAAAAGATTAAAATTAAGCTAAATATTGACCAACTTGATCAATCACATACTTTTAACTCTTCAATATTTAACTAATAAAAGAGCAAAATGACGATCACAAAGTTCCAACTCAGAAAGAAACAAACAATAAGGAAATCAATCCTTATGCATGGATGGCAACCTAAACCTATTACACATGATCAAATTTCGGTTTCTTCTCAGCGCCATAGTCGGACTCAGGCTCAGCGACATCGACCCTCTTTCTTTTATGAGTTATGACCCCCTCGTAATGGGCTCGCTTGTGGCCACCTAGGGCCTGACCAGAAGAGAACTTGAGCCCACAAGCGGTGCACTCGTGCATTTTAGGAATCTTAGGCATCTTTGATTTGGAGTCGGCCTCGGACGCGACACCACGACCACGAGCTAGCATCAGGAGAGCATCCGCGATTTCCAACTCCAACGGGCTAAAGAAGTACACGGCGGTCTGAGCATAGTCGGAGATGGTGTTGCCGACGGCGACCGCATTGAGAGGTGGGAACTGGCGGGGTCGACGCTTTGATCGCAAGCCCTTCGTCTTCTTTGCTTTTCCCTGCTTGCCGCTATCCATGGTCATGGATCTCTCTTTCTCTTTCTCTTTCTTGATCGATCGGAGGATGCAAATCAAGAATTTGGAAATCAAGAGAAAACCACGAAAATATTCAACAGGAAGTGGTATATATAATACTTAGAGCTAGCACTCCACTGAGAGGTGAGAGCCGTTTTTTTCCTCTTTTAATTCTGGGATATTCTGGGAAGATATTAATTTGCAAAAATAGCAGTGATCCTAAAATATCTAAGCTATTAGCAGAGCCAGGTATTCTCCTAATTGATAAAAATTATCCAGAAAAAAAAAATTAAGAATGATGTACCATCATCTGGCAATAATTAAAACAATTGATAATTATTACTTGGCTTTTAAGCTTTGGCAGAGGTTAAATTGGTTTAAATTGGGACTTGATCGCATAGCCCTGAGTGTAGTTTGATTAAATTGGGGAAAAATTGGTGAATTGGATGATAGATGAAGGGTTAATTCACAACAATGGTTCTTCAACTGTCTCATTGTACCCGGTTCACTTCAGAGGAGCTTCAAGTATTATTATATATCAGGATATTAGCTGCTTCGACCGCTGGTAAGTACCAGTTGGTATTTGCTCTTAAACAGAAAGTGGTGTATATAATACTTAGAGCTAGCACTCGACTGAGAGCCGTTTTTTCTTTCGTCTTTTAAACTCATGTGCACCCCCACATGCAGTGGCCACTGACTGATGAATGTGATATTCTGGGAAGACATTAATTTGCTAATTGCTGCCCGTTAACGGGTTGAATTGAAGCAGAATTTATTAATACCCGATATCTTTTGTCAGAATTAATGCTTGCCTTCTTGAATTGCAACCACAGAATTAAATTAAGTTCCACTTAACACTTAACAGAGGGGGCAACGAGCTGTTGATGGAATCTCTAACCTCCGATTCTCAAATCACAGCGGTTTAGTTTCCTCTCGGGATAACGTAACAACCTTCGACCTTGTTATTTCCTTCTTTTTAGTTATGTTCACCGGATGGAAATGGAATCCACTCAAATTGTCACAACTCGCTTATCGGGCAATCAGAATCATTCATTTTAAAGAAATTTATAGGAACTACACTACATTGAGGGTTCACTGGTTGGTTTCGTTGTTGTTCTGTTTGTTGGTTTCATGGATTGAATGAGCACGCATCTTAATTGCAACACTGTTCAAAAAATTTGGATGCTCAAGTGCTACTTTGTTGCCCAATGTAGGTGCTCATGTCCTCGCAACAACCGGACATTTCTGAATATGGCACAGGATACAATGTATGTTCTCTCTGTCCGTCCCTCTCTTCTTCTTTTTTTTTAAATCTTGGCAGAGGCTGCCATGTGATTATATTATAACATCATGACTAGATGACTTAACCGGTATAATACCATACCAGATGTTTGGGACTGGTACTAATCATTAGCACTCTGACAATTAATTAAGAAAAGAAACTTGAACTGTACAATACAACAACAACAACCAAGCCTTAAGAAAAAAAAAACATTATTTCTTGAACTGTATCAGTCTAGATCATTACCAGGAAGTATCTCAACCTGTTAACGGGCGGGAATTTTTGCAAATTAATGTCTTTCCAGAATATCCCATTCATCAGTCGGTGGCCACTGCACGTGGTGGCGCACATGAGAATATCCCAGAATTAAAAGACGAAAAAAAAACCAGCTCTCAGTCGAGTGCTAGCTCTAAGTATTATGTATACCACTTCCTGTTGACTCTTTTCGTTGTTTTCTCTTGATTTCCTATCCTGGTATCCATCCTCCGATCAGAGAGAAAGAGAAAGAGATATCCTTGGATAGCGGCAACTAGGGAAAACCAAAGAAGACCAAGGGCTTGCGATCCAAGCGTCGACCCCACTAGTTCCCACCTCTCAATGCGGTTTCCGCCTCAGCTATCACCGCACCAGTCACCGTCGTCGTAGTCACCATCTCTGACTATGCTTCAACCGCTGTGTACAACTTCTTTAGCTTATTGGAGTTGGAAATCAAGGATGCTCTCCCGATGCTAGCTTTGACTGCCTCAACTATCTGGTTTGCCCCTAAATGACCAGCATACATCTCTACCGGTCCTCTATTTCTTCAAAAGATGACTAAATTACCCCTCGTAATTCTATCAGTTCTGTAAAATGAAGAAACAGAGGGTGATTTGGGGATGCGTGAGGGGGACAAAACTAGGAAGGCAGGTGTATAGATTTGAAGATGTGAAAACTATCTTTTATTTTACAGCATATAGATGTTACCTTGATAATTCGTAAGTGAGTGAGGCTACGGTACTATGCATAGCTAGAGCACTTTGGTCCGTACTACGGATCCATATCTTCAAGTCTAAATAGTCGATCCTAACCATTCATCATGATCTCCATATAAAAATGTACTTGGAGACCAAATTTTACATTTTTTGGAACTTTTTACTATATTTTAGATAGGTAGAAATTACTACTTTCGAATGGTCTAGAATCTTTAGATCAAGTGATTTTGTGCCTATTAAAAAATAGTAAAAAAATTCTAAAAAATGTAAAATTTGGTATCCAAGCAGATTTTCATATGGAGATCATGTTGAGCGGAACGGATCGACTGTTTGGACTTTTGAAACTGGAAATGCATCTATAGTACGGACCAAAGTGCGCTATACATAGTACCATAGCCTCACTCTTGGTAAATTCACTGTATAAACTTGTGCTAAGTTTTAAATTTTTTGAACACTAACAGCTTGGCCAGAGAGATTGCGTTTTTGCAAAATGCAGTAGGTACTGGGCTTGCTCCTTTTGATTGTTGGCTGTAGTTGCGAGGAACCAAAACAATGGCTTTACGAGTTGAGAAACAAGGTTTGTGTGTATGATATACTCTTCAAAAGACAATTCATACTCTAGCGCAACCAGATGCCGTTGGATTTTTATCAATTGCATACACCAATATCAATTGTACGTGCAATATAGGGCTTAAAATGCCGTGTTAACAAAACAACTTCGATTTTTATCACGCTAATGCGCAGAAAATAGCTGAGTTTTTATCTTCTCATCCAAGAATAAGGCAAGTCAACTATGCTGGCCTTCCTGGGCATCCTGGCCGGTCTTTACATTTTTCTCAGGTTCTTAGAGAAAATACGTGAAACCAATTAATATTTTTTTTATTGCTTGACTTTGTATTAAATTAATACTAAAATTTATTAATTTTGTATGGAAACGGATCACTCGTGAAGTTTATCGGTTTGGATTAATCGTTTGAAACCAATTCAATAAATTTTGAAGTTAAACTCGCCAAATCTCTTTGGGGGAGGGGGCTTAAAAGCATCCCTAGTTCTACTCTGATTTGAATAATGAAACGACCAAACATCTGATCTCCAAAATGTGAGTCCTATAAATCAGATTAGCATAACTAACCACATTTATTCAAAGGAACATGAGAAATTCCTCCTGTTTCCAATTTTTTTTTCTTAATGAAACATCATTGAGAGATGGTAATGAAAATAATCAGGCTCCATCTCATTTAAGTTACTGAACATGGAGGCAGAGCAATGAAAGCATTGGCAAGTGGAGACAAGATTAGATAACAGCACCAACCTAATAACTAGTTGGCCCTTTGCCTTGCCTTTGGAGTTCCACTGCTACACTACTTCAGAGTTCAGACTGCTTTTTAATGTTTATTTCAGGGACATGGGTCGTGTTGTTTCGTGTAGCAAGTCACTGATATTTTTTGAAGTAGCCTTAATGCTACATTCCACTTCTTCGGTAAACACACAGTATCCCAGTATGTCAGTGAAATTCCCTGTTTTGAACTGTCCGTTTTGCCCCAAAGGAAGCCCCTGCGGATTGATCCATTCTTTTGATGATGCATTTTGGTAACATGAAACATGCCATATAGTATATAGGGACCGTTGAGAGGACTGAATTGATGAGTTGCAGTTGCAGCCAACCACCCCGTAAGATGAGTTTTTCCTTCCATACATCCAATTTCTTTTCCGATCTTTCTAACAGCGACCAGAATAATTGCATACCTGGCCTATTTAAGGTTATAGGCATGCCCAAGTAGGTCATGGGAAAATCTGCTCGCAAGCATCCCATTATGGCCCGCACCTGTTGCATCTCTTCAATTAGGAAAAGTTTATGTTGAATCCTTGCATTTTGGTAACACGTGAGCCAATCTGTTTGCAAGAACCTTAGATATAAGCTTAGGGATCACATTTACCACACTGATGACTCTCTCTCTCTCTCTCTCTCTCTAGCTATAGTGGATACTGAGACGTAAACAACAGTATATGCTGGTATTAGATGTCTGTTATGATACTGGGGCAACAACTCCTCAAAGCCTGGGTTAAGCACTCAACTAGATGGAGTTAAAATTTAAAAGGAGCATATGAAACAAACAAATTGGTTTTTGTGTAGCAGAATGCCAGTTGTTCCTCTATAATAGTAGCCCAAATTAAAATGGAAGGAACTAAGAAGCACAAAGGAAAATTGTGCATATCGGCATCCCCATGCTAATAGCAAACTTTGTATTTGAAATAATAGCAGATTTAATTATAATGAAAGTTCTTTTACATTTACGTTTGCAGAATAACACCAGAGAAGCACTAGGAGGAGACCACTTCAAGATGAAGAAGAAGAGTTCTCTGGAGAGCTCTTTGAGGAGCTACTTTTCTCTTGTTGATTTGTTTTCCAATTTATTTTCTTTTTTTTTGTGATAATAAAAGATCTTCTCAATTCAGCAACTAGTACTTAGAGGAAATCATTCCACTTCAGGTATTGCTCTCTGTTACGTGCTGTCACGGCACCAACCAAGATGGTCAATTTCTGAGTTTGGTACCAGGAGTGAGGCTACGGTACAATGCATAGCACACTTTGGTCCGTGCTACGGATCCATATCTTCATTTTCAAAGTCCAAATAGTCGATCCGAATCGTTTATCATGATCTCCATATGAATATGTACTTGGAGACCAAATTTTACATTTTTTAGAATTTTTTTACTATTTATTTAGATAGGTAAAAAATCACTACATTCGAATGGTCTAGAATCTTTAAATCAAGTGATTTTGTATTTAAAGAGGGTCACTGTAGCTGGTCCTGATTTCCGAGTCTGGCGCTGAGAAGAAACCTAAATTTGATGTTGTGTAATAGGTTGTGATTGCCTTACTGTTTCTAGTTTCTTAGGGTTGCGATTGCCTTGTTGTTTCTAGGTTAGAATTTCTGATTATGAATTGTGTTCTTTCATGGATTAATTGTGAATATTGGAGAGCTAAAGTATATGATTGAGTTGGTATCTATTTAGCTTAATTTTAATTGGATGTTCATTATGATTGAT
The DNA here is from genome assembly GCA_028015225.1 of Carex myosuroides. Taxonomy (NCBI): domain Eukaryota; kingdom Viridiplantae; phylum Streptophyta; class Magnoliopsida; order Poales; family Cyperaceae; genus Carex; species Carex myosuroides. Next base: position 10,835,675 of record CM051475.1, on the reverse strand, counting down.
TTCTTGTGAACAATAATAATGTGGATGATGACTTTTATAATATTTTAATTGTTGATCGTTTTTGGATGAAATCAAGCTTTCCTATAATTTTAGTTGCTCGTAGATTTTTGTTGTGTATTCATTGAGGGATTTAAATTTCAAATTACGCAATGATGGGTTGAAATGAGTACGTGTTTTATTAATTGTTTAGTTGATGGCTTTTGGTTGCTACCAAATTTAATTGAGGCCTTGGTAATGTTTGTTGGTTTTCCACAAAGTGATGGCTCCATTGGACGTACGTGATTGAATTATAATGAAGCTTTAGTTTCATCTCTATTAAAAATCATAAAATGTTGACCTAGACAAATGTTTTCTTTAATTTTATTTTATAGTTTTTTTTTTTTTGGTTGTATAAGCACTGGGTAGTTTTAGAGAACAAAATTAAGATTTTTGAAGCTAAACCTTCAATGCTCTCTTCATATTTAGGGTCCAAGCCATCTCTTTTCCAAACTTCACAGAAAAAAAATGCTTCTTTCAAACCTACTGTCTAATTTAGGGCCCAATAATTATGTACAAATTAATAGCAATACTATTAGGTTAATATATAATTTTTTTTTTCAATATTATAGAATAGCTATGATCATAGTTGTAAGTAATTCAATTCTGAAATCTAACATTCTACATTCTCATAACATATATACTGTTATCTGTGTATATACAAAGCATAAGACGAATGACAATTTTTTCTAAATTGATTACTCGTCAAATAAGTATACCAATCGCACTTTTGTCGTAGACAGATCACTCGTATATCAAACAGCCTGCGTAAACTTATTGTCTGATTTAAGAGTAGAACTAGAATGTTTTAAAGTTTAAAATCTATTGAATTAACTTCAACGATGGATTTAAACTGCTAGAACTGGTCTACTATATGAGTATTGCGTCTTCATATAAACTAATTTATTATAAAGTTAATCAGTAAAAAAAAAACTTATAAGTCTTATACATTTCTTGATTATTATTTTTTTAATCGTGTTACTTCATATTAAATTAATTCGAAACTTTATAAATTTTGTATGTAAACACATTACTCGTGAGTCGCGAAGTATACCGGCTCAACGGTTTGAATTCATCATTTGAAGTTAATTCAATAATTTTCAGAATTAGACTTACCAAGAAATTTAATGAGCTTAAGAACACCCTAGCTAGTTGTACTCTTGATTAAAATTATTTTGTTTCCATTTGCAAAACATTTAATTTATATTCTCGCTCTGCAATAACACCCCACATAGACAACAAAGGATGAAATAACAAGACCCAAGCGTCCACACATGCAGCCTATAATCAAGCTAAAAGAATATCTATGATTTGTATAAGCATGGAATCATAATTATAAAGAGTTTGGCTGACGTGTCATTGATGGCACAATGACATGTTATGTTATCTCATCGAAAATTATCATATAGACTTCAAACAACGAATTTAAACTATTAAAACCGATCTTATTCACAAATGATGTGTTTACGTTTAAAAATTATAAATTTTCGAACTTTTGTATAAAGTCAGGCAGTAAAAAGAAATTGATGAAAAATAGCTACATTAAAATTAACTTATAAATCTTTAATTTTTTACCGCTTAACTTTATACTAAATGAATTTGAATTTGTCACTTAGAAGCCTGTGCGATATGTTTTCAAGACGTCTTATACTATTGATTGCAGGCAGCCATTATAAATTAAATAATAATATTTATATAATTTCATTCAGACTCTATAAGCCATGGAATAATAACAATAATAAATTAATAATTACATTTATATAATCTCATTCGGACTCTTATTACGAACTTGGTAAATAAGTAATAATGATTGAAGTAATTTTAGTTGCTGTAATGTATCAATTGAAAATGCGTTAAAATGTTTCAAGTTGTTTTAAAATTACAACACTTTCCGGAGTAAAATTAAAAGCACCAAATTTCTGAACTTTTGATCTATTTTATCCTCACTACTTTAGTACATAAAGATAATTTTATTTTATTGAAGTATTTTAATATCTACTTCAATTTAATTTACTTCATTTTGTCAAACACAAACACAAAGTTAATTACTGAGCAAATTGGGTACGGACCGATATCAGGTTAAAGAATACCATTGGCCGGCCGCCGGCGTACCCGCTATATTGTGGCATCTAGACCCGTATCAAATGCGAAATTCTAGTTTTTTTGGTTTTATTTGCGAATGGCGCCATAGTGAACGCTAGAATCCATTTTGTCTGAGGTAACAGAATATTTATGTTTATATTTGGACTGTCCCATCGGAATTCGGGCCAATCCAGTCTGAAGTGAAACGCACGGGTCCCCTTTAATATTCGTGCCGATTCTGATTGCACAGTCTGGATCTAAACATAAATATTTTGTTACCTTAGGTGATATGAATTGGTGACGCCATACGTGTTCCTTGAAGTCCGAACCGCCTTTTATTTTTAGAGGTTGTAAACTTATGAATATTGAATATTTTTAGAGAATGAATATTGAGATTTCTGTTACCTTAGGTGATATGAATTCTGATTGCACAATCTGTTATGAATATCTTGTGTTACAATCTCTCACTAAAGCGGTATTTATATCATCTAAATTTATTGTACTGTTGGTACCTAAAATAGTACCAACGGTAACTTCCTATTAATAAAAAAACACACTCCCTAATTACAATTTTATCCTTCTTTTTGTTTTACAATTTAACCCTCTAACTAGCTTTATTCTTCAACACTTCCCCTCAAGCTAGAATTATAAATATCGGTTAATCCTAGCTTGTTTGTTATTTCTTCAAATATTTTTGGAATGAGACTCTTAGTGAAGATGTCGGTTAGTTGATCTTGACTCTTCACATAAGGAGTTTTAATTTATTTTGCTTGCACATTTTCTCTTATGAAGTGACAATCGACTTCAATATGCTTTATTCTTTCGTGAAACACCGCATTCGAAGCGATATGTTTTACCGCATTGTTATCGCAAGACATCTCCATTGGTTTATCCATTTTAAAGTTCATCTCTTCAAGTAATTATTTGATCCATATGAGTTCATTTGCGGTTGATGCCATAGCACGATATTCCGCATCCGCACTCAATCGTGCCATAATATTTTGCTTATTGCTTTTTCATGTGAGTAAGTTTCTGCCTACAAACGTGCAATAGCCAGTTGTTGATTTTTTTATCAAAGTTTCTGACCCAGTCTGCATCAAAATAGCCACACACTTCATTAGATTTATTATGTTCCATCCATATACCCTTTCCGGGTGATTTCTTTAAATATCTCAAAATTCTATCAATTGCATCAAAATGAGGTTTTCTTGATGAATGCATAAATTTACTAATTTGGCTTACCGCAAATGATATATCCGGCCTAGTTACCGTTAGGTAAATTAAATTTACCTATAAGCCGTTGGAATTGGTTGATATTTTCTAACAGTTCTCCATCTTCGGAATTTAATTTACAATTACTATCTATGGGTTTTGAGGCCGGTTTAGACTCTAATTTTCCCGTTTCTTTTAAAAGGTCAGTGGTATATTTTCTTTGTGAAATAAATAGTCCCTTGGTTGAATGGGCTATTTCAATTCCTAGAAAATATTTAAGTTTACTAAGGTCTTTTATTCAAATTTTTCTTTTAAGTGTCTTTTAACAATATTAATTTTTTCATAATTGTTTCCGGTTATGATTATGTCATCAACATAGACAAGAACAATTGTTGTATCATTATTTTCATGTTTTAAAAATAGTGATGTATCGGATTGGCTTACGTTAAAACCACGAGAAATTAAATATTGAGAGAGTTTACCATACCATACCCTTGGAGATTGTTTAAGTCCATAAATTGATTTTTTTTAACCTACAAACAATGTTAGTATTTTTTTTCTTTTACATGACCCGGTGGTAAAGTCATATAAACTTCTTCCTCAAGTGTTCATTAAAGGAATGCATTTTTAACATCAATTTGAAACAAATTCCACCATTTATTTATTGCTATTGAAAGCAAAATTCTTATGGTATTCATCTTTGCTACCAGGGGCGGAACCAAGGCCTGGGCCAACCTGGGCCTTGGCCCCCCCTTAGCCCAGAAAAGGATGCATACCCCATTAATTAAAAAAAAAATATCGGCACCCCTTCTGTTTCCTCTCCGCACCCCTCTCTGGCACCCCGCAGGCTGCACCCCCGCTTGTCTTCCTCTCCGAGACTCCGACTCTCCGCACCCTCTCTGGCACCCCGAGACTCCGACCCTCTCCGCACCCCCTCTTCCTCTCTGTTCAATTCTTCAATTTGACTTCAATTTGAGAAACTAAGGTAAACGAGTTGATTGATTATCGAGCATTCTCAGCAATTCTTCAATTTGACTTCTATTTGACTACTGGCCACCTTTATGATGATATATCGAGTTGGTATTGAATATCACTGACCTTCCGAAACAGTGGTATCAGTCGATACCGATTTATTGTGCTTACTGATAAATGGTTATGAATTTTCTAGGGATTGATTTGTAAGAAAAATAATAAATAAAGGTCAAATATGCTGAATGTTAATGATTGGGTAATAATTCTTTGTCAGAGGGTTTAAATTGAAAAAAATAGTGAAAAACTTTAAAACCCGACTGGAGACTAAAGAATGAAAATTGGTTTATATAATTATGAGCCTTTGGCCTTTGATTATAAAAAAAAAAAATAGAGTTAAGCTTTGGCTCGGCTAAAACTGATATTCTGAGAAAAACTAGTTAGGTCCCCCCTACCGATCATTCCTGGTTCCGCCACTGTTTGCTACTGGAGCAAAGGTCTCTTGGTAATCAATACCGTATGTTTGGGTATACCCTTTGGCAACTAACCGGGCCTTATACATTTCTATGGATCCATCGCTTTGGTATTTTATTCTATACACCCATTTGCATCCTACGGATTTTTTATTTTTTGGTAGGGGTTCAATGGTCCATGTATTATTTTTTTCTAAGGCTTGAAGCTCTTCTTTCATAGCCTTGCACCATACTAATGAGTCCAAAATGAACTACTACTTTTAAAGATTTATAAATCTTAATTTCTCATATCACAAGCGCATGATCCTACCTTGTAGTATGATTGAGGTGTCAATCCACAGGAATAGTGTATTAGATTTTAAACAATTTTCACTAGTCTAAGTTATCGGGGGTTTTCAGTGTCCGCATCGGCATTCTGCGGTCCTGGAGAAATGGGGCCGCAAAACACCGGTGCGGCCGTGTAGATTTAGAATTTCCCAAAATAATATTTTTTTTAGTTTATTATTTTTTTTATGCTAACTTTAAAAATTTCAGGATATCGGGCTACGGAATACCATTGGCTGGCGTACCCGCTATCATCTGGCATCCCGACATTTTTTTTTAATATCCAAAGTTTAATACAAATTATTATTTATGCCCAGAATCTGATCCAATATCCAAAAATGCCCAAGCCGGTCAGAAAATGGCCGGCTTACTCCCTCTCTAAGCCGGCCATTTTCTGACCGGCTTACTCCCCCCTAAGCCAGCCATTTTTTGGCCGGCTGACTCGTTTTTTTTAAGAGACATTATGAAGAGCAAAATAATGGAATCTAACACTGAAAATTTGAATTTTTTTGTTTAAATTATTTGTTAGATTACTTCTTTTGATATATAATTAGTATATTTATGCTAAAATACGCTAAATTACTTGAAATTATGTTGAATTACACTATATTAAGTTAAATTACACTAAATTACATTACATTATGCTAAAATACAGTAAATTACGGTAAATTACATATTAATAGAGACGATATCTTCACTGAAAAAGTGAAAAACAACGACGAAATTTCAAACGGTTATAAAACGGTACTCGAGTGTCCGATTTCAGCAAATGACCACTTTTCGAAAAGCTTGCGAAAATGCGCATGCGTCTGTGCTTGCAATGCCGAATTCCAAAATTCAGAATCGCCAAAAAACAAAGAGAAGAGCCTCAAAACTTGAGTTGAAATTTTCGATTAAGATTTTCATTTCTATTATTCAATCCAAGTAGCTCAGTAAATTAGTTACATAATGAACTTGTAGAATACCAGTTTTTACTATTTTCGGAATTTTTTTACTATTTTTTATAATTCATGAAAGATGGCACAGAATTGGTCTATTTTAGCGTAATTTACCGTATTTCAGCATAATTAGTGAAGTTATTGTAATTTAGCGTAATTTAACGTAATTTAGTGTAATTCAACATAATTTCAAGTTATCTAGTGTATTTTAGTATAAATATGCTAATTATAAATCAAAAGAAGTAATCTAACAAATAATTAAAACACAAAATTCAAATTTTCAGTGTTAGATTTCATTATTTTGCTTTTCATAGTGTCTCCAAAAAAAAAAAAAAAAGTAAGCCAGCCAGAAAATGGCCGGCTTAGGGGGGGAGTAAGCCGGCCATTTTCTGACCGGCTTTGACATTTTTCGATATTGGATCAGATTCTGAGCATAAATAATAATTTGTATTAAACTTTGGATATTAATAAAAAGAACTGGGAGTAGGTATCGGACCTACCTCGGTTCGACGGGTTTAATCACCATCGATTTTCTTTTAGATTCGTGCGAAATGCTTTAAAACCCGTGCGTTTATGTTTTAATTTTCGTGCGCACAAATCATTACATTATCCTACGGTAGATCTGCCCATCGGAACCAAACAAGGTCCGATGGGCATCGGACCTACACCCAGTTCTAATAAAATGTCGGTCTGGCATCTAGACCCGTATCAAATGCGAAATTCTAGTTTTTTTTTTTTTATTTGCGAAGGGCGCCATAGTGAGTCAGAATCCAATCCTCTGTGGTAACAGAATATTTCTGTTTATATTTGGACCGTCCGATCGGAATTAAGGCCAATCCGGTCCGAGGTGAAACGCACGGGTTCCCTTTCATATTCGTGCAGATTCTGATAGTACGGTCTAGATCCAAACAGAAATATTCTGTTACCTAAGGTGATATGAATTCGTGGCACCATGCGCGTTACCTGAAGTCCGAACCGCCTCTTTTAGGGATCCATATCCTCCCAGGTACCGTAAAAGATTCTCTTTTACAGTTAGCTATTTACGGTTTGAGATTAACTCTCAGCCGGTTTGGGATTCGGGCTAGCGCACGGGGCAGTGTTGTTGGGCTTTGAGATGCGTGCCAAGTTAAAAAGAACGGTCCAGATCAAGTAATTGTAAAAGATTCCCTTTTCAGGTACCTGGGAGGATATGGATTCCTCTTTTAGAGGCTCGCTTCAATTTTGAATTTCAAAGCTCAGACGCATCATCTCCATCTTCTTTCTTGAACTCTCTTACACTCTTTCCCGTAGTTTTATCTCTTTTCTTGATATCTTTCTCATGATCCGACTTCTCCCTCGCTCTCTCACTCTGTCACTCTCGATCGAAGCGAGAGTTTGGAAAGAGGAGTTGCGACGAAGTTAGGCATTTTTAAGGTACGAGGAACTCCCCCCACCCCCTTTAGACCGACAATTATTGCACAAAATGAATAATAAAAAGATGCGTTCTTTTTCCCTTTCACGATGGAATTTGTAAAAAATTGAATTACATTGATATAGTATGCTTGCTTAGATTTGATATTTTTTAATGTTTTTCTCTTTGTGCAAAAATTGTTGCTTAACTGAGGTCTAGTTCAGGTTCTTTTCCTTCTGCATTCTTGGTTATTTGGATTGACATGGTTTAAAGAATATGTCTGTTCTTCCAATATATTGAAATCAGCATTCTTTTGTTGATTTTTCAGTATAAATTCTGGCATTAATCTAAATTCTGGTCCTAATTCGAATTCAATTTCTATTTTTCAGCATTTTTTGTATGAATATATGGATTCCGGCAGAAATCCTTTGACATACCTGCAAAGGATAGGTATAATTCTATTTCTACAAACTTTAGATCATTTGAAATATAGTTTTCATTCTCAAAAATCTAAGCTATCAGCAGAGCCAGGTATTCTTCTAATTGATAAAAATTATCCAGAAAAAAAAAAGAATGATGTACTCATTGGTTAACAGGCATCATCATCTGGCAATGGTTAAAACAGTTTATATTTATTAGTTGGGCTTAATTAAGGACACTAAAGCTTCGGCAGATGTCAAGTTGATTTAAATTGGGACTTGATCGCATAGCCCTGAGTTTAGTTTGATTAAATTGGGGAAACGTTGGTGAATTAGATGATAGATGAAGGGTTAATTCACAACAATGGTTCTTCAACTATCATATTTTATCCGGGGGTGTGTACCAGTTGGTATTTGCTCTTTTGGGTCTTTTGTGGCGCAATAATAAGTTAGAAACCATATAAGCACAATTTGCACTACTCATGCAAATGACCTAACCCTAATTTGTTATCCTTTCTTCTTTTCTTTTTCTTTCAGGTCGGAGGAGGAGGGCATCTTCAAATGAGCCCAACCCAAGGGAAGATGCTGGTAGGAGGGTGAGACAAAGGTTGACCCTGCCTCTATCGGGTCCACTAGACTCAGTAACACAGAACCCAATGCAGTTGACCATGGGATCTACTGTTAGTGACCTGCAGGAGGACACTGGATATGAGGAGCCTCGACAGTGGCATCAAGGTTTGGATTTAGGAACTACGAGTGATCCACGGAAAATAGGAATCCCTAGCAATGGTGATAATTTGACGGAAGTTGACTCTGGAAGAGAAACAAGGAGTGAGGAAGATCCATTTGCACTGGTAGGTATCACTTTGGATTATAGTTTTCTTTGTTTTATCATTCTTTTTTTTAACAGTGTTGCCTCAGTGGAAAATTTTGCTAACTAATTAGTTGCACAATTTACTACTAAACATGGGATTGATTGCATAATTTAGGATTCTGGTAGCTTACTGAACAAGAAACCTTGTAAAAATGCTCTAATATAATTGATAGATTTCAAGGGAGAAGGGAAGGAAAATTGGTGCAGCTTGTCTCTCTACTGGCAATGTATCAATATGGAATTTTATCATGTTAATAATGAACATTTCTTTTGACATGCTTTTTCAGAACATAAATTTGCAATACCCTGAAGCACCCAGGAGAGATGAGGAGTCATTTCAAGAAGAAGAGGGTTCTTGTGAAGAATTCCAAGAGGGGGTAAGTTCTCAGCCTTTTTACTTTATTTATCGATCCCATAAACTACAAGAGCTACAGACCAAAATTATATTACCCTGTTACATTAGTACTATCTACTTACACACATGTTTGCTGAAACCAAGGTTTTTTTGTGGTTGATTGCAAATTTGAAGGTAAAAAAATGCGTAACCAGGTTAGCTAAGAGCAAATTGACTCTTAGGTATTTGCAAATATGTTAACAGCAAAATCTAGTATAGTAGATCTTTTTGGATGCTTAAGTGCAACATTTTTCCCAATGTAGGTGCTCCTATCATCTCCACAACCGGATCTTTCTGAAAATGGCACACGATACAATGTATGTTCTCTCCGTTCGCCCCTCTCTTCTCTCTTTATTTACTTATTTTGAAATCTTGGGAAAGGCTGTCATGTGATTATATTAAAACATCATATGAGTTGCATCAGTTTTACAGCTAATTCATCAAACTCCTAAACTACAATAGCCACAAACCAAAATTATATTACCCTGTTACATCTGTACTATCTACTTTCATCGACACCTTTCTATGCCACATTGTGAACCTTAGAAGAATTTAACCCATAGGCACCCTTCTTCAATTATTTTTTCTGCCAGTATGCTAGGCTCCAATATCCTTACTCCAAACACTATTGCATTTCACTGCATTTATTTGTTTTAATGGTCATATCCGGGGCCATGATCCGGTTTCCCAATATTGCGAACACTTTGCACCATGTAGCAACTGTGTATGGGCATAGAAATAGAAGGTGTAGTGCAGACTCCATTGCACAATTTTCACACATGACACAGCCCTTCTCGCATTGGATGCGACGTCTGTCCGTCACATCATGGGTTAGGAGTTTACCTTTGAGCATTAGGTACGCAAAGATCTTGACCGTTGGCGTCATTTTGCATTTCCATCTGTTTTGCCCTGAAGGAAGGCCCTGCAGATTTGATCCATTCTTTTGATTATGCATTTGGTAACATGAAGCATGCCATATAGTATATAGGGACCGTTGAGAGCACTGAATTGATGATTTGCAGCCAATTACCCCGTGAGATGAGTTTTCCCTTTCATCCATTCAATTTCTTTTCCTATCTTTCTAACAGCGGCCAAAATAATTAATTACCTGGCCTATTTATGGTTAGAGGCATGCCCAAGTAGGTCATGAGAAATCCTGCTCATTGGCATCCCATTATGGGCCTATGGCCTGCACCTTTTGCATCTCTTCCAGTTGGATATTGATCGGCACAAAGATGCCTTCGTAAAAGTTTATGTTGAGTCCTGATATTTTGGTGAAGAGCCTGCCACAAGCCCTTTCTGTGGAAGAAAAATTTAGAACGCTCCCCATTGACCAATACCCTTGAGGAGGATGTTGACAGGATGTGTCTTATCCACTTAATCCATCTATCGGGAAAACCCCGAGCTTCCATCACTCTCTCAAGAAAGTCCCAGTAAATAGAATCAAAAGCTTTTGCAAAAATTGCCGGCCTCCTGGTGGTCGAGATATGCTGCAATAGTTCCCTTGTTGCCACGAAATTTTAAGAAATCTGATGGCCTTGAATGAAAGCCGTTTGTTGTGCCGATATCAAATCTGGTAACACGTGAGCCAAACTGTTTGCAAGAACCTTAGATATAAGCTTAGGGATCACATTTATCACACTGACTCTCTCTCTCTCTCTCTAGTTATAGTGGATACTGAGACATAAACGACATTATATGCTGGTATTAGATGTCTGTTATCATACTGGGGCAGCAACTCCTCAAAGACTGGATTAAGCACTCAATTAGATGGAGTTAAAATTGAAAAAGAGCATATGAAACAAATAAATTGGTTTTTGTGTTGCAGAACGTCAATTGTTCCGCTATAATAGTAGTCCAATTAAAATGGGAGGAAATAAGAAGCACAACGGAAAATTTTGCATATTGGTACCTCCATGCTAATAGCAAACTTTGTATTCGAAATAATAGCAGATTTAATTATAATGAAAGTTCTCTTACATTTACTTTTGCAGAATAACACAAGGGAAGCACTAGGGGGAGCACCATTTCAATATGAAGAAGAAGAAGAAGAAGACTTCTCCGGAGAGCTCGTTATGGGGGTACTTTTCTCTTGTTATCTGCATCATTTGTTGATTTGTTTTCCAATTTATTTGCATCTTTTTGATAAAAGAGCTTCTCATTTCAGCAAATAGTACTGGAGGACGTCATTCCACTTCAGGTATTGCTCTCTGTTACTTGCTGTCACGGCACCAACCAAGATGGTCAATTTCTTAGTTTGGTACCAGTACCATCGAGATACGGATACAGATTTTGTGCTACATCGAGATACTGTAGAAACAAAACAACACTACATATGGTTTTTGTGCTGCATGAAGCCAAAATTGCTCTGTTAAAATCTTTACCCTCGAGATACCAGCTTGAGTAGAGGTCTACACCTTTTACTGGTTTCTCCATTCAATTAGTTGCAGGTACAATGGTAGGTAGGATGGTTAACTACTAGTCATGCCCAGTTACTTGCTCGTGTTGGTTAGACCATTGCAAATTGCACAGTCGGTATACCTTAACTGAAAAATATTTGTACAATTAAAATGTATTATTTTTTTAACTGTAGATACTCCCATATCTTGATCCATGGTCATACTCTGGAGATGCAGATGCCGTTGCACCCAACGTAATTCTTCTCTCTCTCTCGTTCTGTAATTTTATTTGGTATGATACAGACAAGTCTTTTACCGCACTGAGATTAAGTCTTAAATTGTGTCATAAGATTAGGCCAAATTAGTGATTGCTTGTCTAATTTATGAGAATAACAATTGCTCTTACTCACAATATTCTTTTTTTTGCGTGTAGGATGAGATAATCAGTAGCTCTATGCAGGAGTCCATCTATGTCTCGGAGCGACATGAAGCGGGATTTTGCATTTTTTGTCAGGTAAACTTGAAGCACACCCCTCCCGCTCTCCCTCCTTACACACATGTTCAATCGCAGCCCAAAAAAATAAATAAATAACATGCATAGGCACTGTGTCTGCTAGTCACCCAAATGACAGTAATAATATAATTTTTCTTTTATCAAATCAATGTTTCTGATTTAAGATATCAGAAAAATTAAAAACTATAAATAGTAAAAAACATAAAAAAATATAAGAATCTATAAGATGAGAACACCATGGCAAGAATCGAACTAAAAAGACTGTACTAAGTCAACTTTTTGGTGCTTGAATAGATTGCTTTATTTTATTTTACAGGAAGAATTTCACGATGGAGAAAAGATTGGAATGCTTAAATGCTATCACCGGTTTCACACTAAAGAGATTGCCAAATGGCTACGAGAGAAGATGTGGTGCCCAGTTTGCAAACAGCCCGGGGTCTAGCTTGCTATCTTAATTAGGGTGTCCTACTGCATTTGGAATTAATGATTATTTTTCTAAGTTAAACGTTGATGATTTGGTCAATTCTTTTACTTGAGCTTTTGTGGCAATAATATGGTTGTGTATGTTCATATTTTTTAATGATTATTTTCTAAGTTAAACTTTGACTATTTGGTTAATTCTTTTATTTGAGTTTTGTGGCATATGATTTTATGTATGTTTATATTTTCGATCGATTTGATCATATTGACGATTCAAATATTACATAAATTTAACAGACATACACGTGCATAAATTCTTTTGGGTGAATGAAGCATATACGTCAAAAGTCAAACATGCATTTGTGGTATATTAGTATGTTTCTTATCATGTTTTTTTTTTTTTATCAATTTTGAAGACATTTACGATCTAAATATCATCACAATCGACGTGCATACCTAAATTCTTATAAATGCACAAATAATTATTCGAGAACTTTTTTGAAAGAATGCATTTATTTTATGCAAAACAAAAGCTACAGTAATGCCTTAAGCAAATTGTATGCATATTAGATGTTTAACACATTAAATGATTAATTCAGAAGGCATTAAAGTGATTAAACCATTATTTAATTCCAAAAATATTATTTAATACTTGTAAAAATAATTATTAGAGTACTTTCAAAAGAGTGCACCAATTTTTATTCCAAAAAAAAACTATGGTAATGCATTTAAAGCAAATTGTATGCATGTTAAATATTTCTGTTTAATTTGGGACACATATAAAGTGAATAAATCATCAAAACTGATATTTACACTTCAAATAGTATCTAAAACTTTCACACATTATTATTAGGCAATTTCGAAAGCACATATCAATTATGAGTCTATGACGCAAAAAATTATTGATATATACATTTTAATAAAATTTGCATGAATAATAGATGTTTTTGATTAATTTTGGATCTAATACTTACACAGATATTAGAGAAATAATACATCAAATTTTATGCAAACAAAAGCTAAAGTAATGTATTAAAGCAAATTGCATGCATATTAAATGCCATCCAACTAGGGTTGCAAACGAACCGAACCAAATCGAACTTATCTCTAGTTTGAGTTTGATTTGAATTAATTTCGAACGAACTCAATTTCGAACTTTTACGAACTTTGTTACGACTTACGAGTTATGACTTATGGCTGGGCCATAGTTCAAAATTACAACACTTCAATAAAAACTCAGACATTCTGAATTCTAATTACACAGTACACCAAAGTTTATGTCAAAGTTCATTACAAATATCAAAATTTATATCAAACACCAAAGTTTAGTACAATCAATCAAAGTTCAGTACAATCACAGAATCCAAAGTTTTCCAAATAGCCAACAGGGCAACATCACCAAAGTTTTCAAATATCCAAAGTATTCAAAGTACAATTTAAATATCAATAAAAGTACAGAACAATCACTAAAGTCTTAGAATTATTACAAACCCAAATATTATCCTAAATAAAACATTAAAGTTCATTATCATCGGAAATTAACAGTTCACGTTTGAGTTAATTTCGAACTAAGTTTGGTTTGCGAACCTATTTCGAACGAACTAGGTCCAGTTTGAGTTTGGCTTGAATTAATTTCGAACTAAGTTTGATTTGAATTAATTTCGAACGAACTCAATTTTGAATCGATTTTTTTACGAACTTTTTCGAATCAAAGTCGAATCGAATTACGAACTACGAATTTTTTGTGCAGCCCTACATCCAACCCAATTTTTATAAATAAAAAATTTCAAAAAAGTCAAATATATTCATGAAATTGGCTTTATTAGGTTTAGTTAAGAAATTTCTAGAAGAGTCGAGTATGCTCGTGAAATTGATTAAACTAGATTGGCTATAAAATTTGTAGAATTATTAATATTTTAATGAGGTCTAGAGATTTTCCGATATTTTTATTAAAACCCCAAAAAAAAACAAATTATCAAATCTGCTCCCACCCCAACTTTATTTTTATTTCTACCCCAACCGTCCGTCGGCTGGGCGGTCCACTTTCCGGACCTGACCGCCCAGCAGGCGGGCGGTCCACTATCCTTATCAGACCGCCCAGCAGCTGGGCGGTCCTCTATAAAACCCTATAAAAGGGTTTTTTCTCTCTCCTGAGCAACACAGTGTTCATTCCCCCAATCCCAGAAATTTTCCAGAACCGAATGAGAGATGAGAGAGCCGTCAGAGGCGATTTTTTCAGCGATTTTGAGGCGATGGTGCACAGTAATGCCAGCACAGTAATTCCAGCACAGTAATCCCAGCACAGTGTTTCCAGAACAGTGTTTCCAGAACAGTAATTCCAGAACGGAAATATGTTGGTTGCACTGTATGTGGGCGGGAAGTTTACCCGGGGTGCGGAGGGAGCACAGTACACCAAGGAAGCAGCCTACGACTTTGAGGTAAATGAAAATACCTCATTTGTTGAACTGAAGGGAATAGTTTATGAAAAAATTGGTGTGAACCCCAACCGGTGTGATATAGATTTAGCTACCCGGATTAACATAGTAAGTGGTGATAGACCTTACTATACCAGGTATCCAATAACTGATGAGTCGGTATGGAGGAGTGTTTACAACACTTTTCAGACACAGGGGTAATGGTAATGGACTTATATTCCAGGAGAGTTCAGCGTGAACCCGGGGTTGGAACATCTAGGGAAAATAGAGGTTATGATCACTCGGGTTATGACAACCCGCGTCACTCGAGTTATGACAGCTCGAGTTATGATCACTCGTGTTATGACAACTCGGGTCGTGAGCACTCAGGGTATGACAACCCCGCCACTCTAGTTATGACAACCCCCACCCCTCGAGGTATGACAACCCCCGCTACTCGAGTTATGAACCGCCCGTATCACCCGTTTATGAGAATTTTGTACCTGATTTTACCACCGATCTACCACCACCACCACCTCCTCCTGAAACCCCAATCCAACCCAGATTTCCATCTGTACCACCATCAATACCTATAGTGTCACCCGTTGCTACCCGGAGAGACCTTGACCTTGATGCTGAGCTCGATGCCATACCACAAGGAAATTTGGAAACATGTGACGAATGGGAAGGGGATTGGGATTCTGATCACCTGTCAGAAGGTGATGGAGATTATTTACCTAAGGAAGACAGATTTCCGATTAGAGGTCGGACAGATAGGCATCCGTGCCCCACATTCAACGATACCACTGCTTTTGAAGAGGCAGACATCTCATTTTTTGGGCCGCGTGTCAGGTACAGTCAAGAGCTTGCTCCGCAGCAGGTTTACACCAACATAGATGAACTTGTGAAGAAAATACATGAGGTCCATGTTCACGGCAACTGGGAGTGCATAACTGAAAAAAGGGACCGAAGAAGGTTAGTAATTATTTGTAAAGACGAAGAGCATTGCCACTTCCGTCTCTATGCAACCCCTGTGGGTAAGGGCGAGGCATGGATTATTAAGAAGTGTGAACCACCTCACACATGCAAGGCTGCGTCATCAAGGAAAGACCATGCAAATCTTACGGCTTCACTTATTGCCGATGTAATTGAGAATGACGTTAAGGAGGACCCATCGATGAGCCTTAAGGAGGTCGCTAGACATGTCAGACGCGTTTACAAGCATGTCGTCCCAAACAGGTTGTAGAGAGGGCGTGAACTTGCGATTTGCCGAATGTTCGGTAGCTGGTATGGTTCGTACAACTTGCTTGCACCATTGCTGCAGGCCATAGTAAGTACAAATCCCGGCACTGTCTTTGAATGTTGGAATATAGGCGTACGGGATGTCGACAATGCGGTGCAATTCAAGGCCATAGCATGGGCGTTCGGTCCATGTATTCAAGCTGTGCCATACATTAGACCGGTCATCAGTGTGGATGCATGCTTCCTGTCTGGTCGTTACGACGGGAGACTGCTGATCGCATGTGCATATGATGCTGAAAACCAGTTGTCGCCTTTGGCCTTTGCAATTGTTGAGAAGGAGGACGGGGAAAACTGGGGATTTTTCATGAGGTTCGTAAGAAGACAAGTGGTTGGCGATCGGTTCTTTTGTGTCATATCAGACCAGCACAAAGGAATCAAATATGTTTTTGATCGCCCAGATTTCGGGTGGTCGACAGCGAACGGCGAATGTGTGCACAGGCTGTGTATGCAACATGTTACAGACAACCTACACAAGAACTGCGGATCTGGAAAATGGGTTGCAGATACATTCAGAATTGGTGCCAAGAATAAGAAGCCGAGAAGGGTGGAAGAGATGTTCAAAGATTTTGCCAAGGTATGTATATTTTCACAGACTTATATTTTCTGAATTATTTAATCAAATGTTTTCTCATCTGAATTTTTTTTTTGCAGTACTGTCCAAAGGCAAATTTGTACTTACTCAAGGTGGGAAAAAATAATCTCGCCGATCTGGCTGAGCCACCTCGATATGAGAAGATATTGCAAGCCCGTGATGGAGGTTTCCGATGGGGAATTATGACCACAAATGGGTCTGAGTCCTTGAATGCTGTTTTCAAGCAGAGCCGGCAGTTGCCCGTGGCAGCAATTGTGGAGGACACCTTCTACAAGTTAAATGCATGGTTTGTTGCACGGCGTGTTAAAGCCCTCGAATTACTGTCCAGGTATGTATATTTTTATTCAGAGATTTTGCCAAGGTATGCATATTTTTATTTGTTGACTTATATTTTCTGAATTACTGTCCAGGAATCAAACGTTTTCAACAAGGGTGGAGGGGAAACTAAGGAAACATAGGGAGAAAGGTGCAGTTATGAGAGTTGTCCCGTACGGGGATAACCAATTGAAATTCGAAGTGCACTGTCCAGATGAGTTTGCTCCAACCGGCCGTAGACCGGATGGGACTATGGAGTTTGTGAAAAGGATGTTCAAGTATGTTGTTATTTTTGCACTTGACAATACTGTAACATGCACTTGCCAAGGAATCCAGTTGGCCCACATACAGTGTTCTCATGTTATGGCGGTGTGCCGGGAGAGAAACTTCTCTGAGGATGATTATGTCGCAGACATGTACCGTACCGAGTACCTTGCGAGTACTTGGGGTGCATCTTTTCATCCTTATCCCAACCAGTATCAGTGGCCGCCTTATGTTGGTGATAAAGTCTGTCCCGCAAGCGGGTGGATCAGAAAAGGAAGAAGACCCCACAAGCGTCAAGTAATGACCATGGACGAGATGGAAGGTAGGCGAATGGGACATCAGGCCCGCCGTTCAACAACTGACAGGCAGCGAGCAGGTACGGTTGATTCCTATTATTTACTTATATTTTTTTTATTTGCTTATATTTTGTTTTGATTTTATTTCAACTGGAATGCAATGCAGATGCCATTAACGAGGCCAACGAAAGAGAAAATGCTAGAGTTGTTGCTGAGGCTACCGGTAGTAGCCACCGCAGGGGTGAAAGCTCAGGAACCGGTAGTAGCCGCTGCACTAATGAAAGCCCAGGAACCGGTAGTAGCCATGGAGAGACATCCGGTAGTGCCGCAGAACCAGCTGCACCCAGACCAAGACGTCGTATTTTGAGTTTGTTCGGCCGTCGTCGCTGATTACCAAGTTTTGTTAAATTATGTTATGAACTATTTTAGATGTATATTGTGAACTATTCTAATTGGTAGTTTGTGAACTATGCAATTTTTTATTTGCCTCGATTATTTTATATGCTTCATTTTTGTTATTTTTATTACTTAATTACGTATACAAAAACTAACAACATAAAATATAAACAAACACAAAACTAATGAAATAAAGTCTGCGACATAAATTTCTAAAAATTCTACAACATAAATTCCTAAAAAATCTACTTCTTACAACGAGCCTTGAAAGTGCATGGAACAAAGTCATCATCAGAGTTTGCCTGATCTGGATCAATCACAGCAGACGAAGTGGTAGCCTTACCAGTACACGGAACAAACTTATCGTCCGATGCTGGAGGCTCTGGATCAACTTTCTTCTTTTTCAAACCAAAGCCGTTGGGGTCAGGGGCGGAACTAGAAAATCATGATAGGGGGTGCTAAAATTTAAAATGCACAATATGTTGCTAGTGGGAATTGAACCCATGCTCTCCACAACTACAAAATAAGCTCTAACACTGGACTACAAGTAGACATGTGATATTTTATAAGGGGGCTAGACTATATACAAAATTCTAAAATAATAAAATTCAATTACATTTCAATATATATAATTAAAATTTTAAAATCACAGGGTGGCTTAGCACCCGTACGGGTGAATGTAGATCCGCCCCTGGTAGGGGTTTTCCACAAAGTCATCGTCTGAAATTTCATACTGAACATGTCGTTTCTTCCATTTCTCCAGCTTACATGTCTCACAATTAAAAAAATCACGACATATTTGACACTTGTATTTTTTTTCCTCATTTTTACCTCGATCACTAATTGACCCTTCTCTCGCTACGCCACGATCTCGGTTGCTCGCTTTCTTACCTCGTTTGTTACTGTCCATACCTCAAAATCGCCTGACAACTCTCTCTTTCGGTTCTGGAAATTTGTGGGATTGGGGAATGAACACTGTGCTCATCAGGAGAGAGAAAAACCCCTTTTATAGGGGTTTTATAGCGGACCGCCCATCTGCTGGGCGGTCAGATAAGGGTAGTGGACCGCCCACCTGCTGGGCGGTCAGGTCCGGAAAGTGGACCGCCCAGCCGACGGGCGGTTGGGGTAGAAATAAAAATAAAGTTGGGGTGGGAGCAGATTTGATAATTTGTTTTTTTTTTGAGGTTTTAATAAAAATATCGGAGAGATTTTCATAGCTACTATAAATAGGAGGATTTAGTCTCTATTTTGAAGCAACTAGAGAGAGTTACAGTAGTTTGAAGGTGTATAATATTATAACTATTATTGTATTGGTCTATTGCAACGGAAACATATTATAAGAAAACAAAAAAATATTCATAGATTATTTTGAGAGAATGTTTATTTATGTTATACTTCTCAATAAAAGAAGTAATATTCTGAAAATTCATGAGTATTTTTTTAAATAAAAATTCTAGATGATCAAATTTATAATTGTAAATGCAATATGACCATTCATCCATTTCTTAAATACTAAAATATCCTCAAATATTTTGAACATCTGATTTTAATATAGAGAGCAATGATGCAGTATTTTTAATAAAGGAAATAATATTTTGAAACACACGAGTATTTTTCCTTATTATCTTTTTTTTAGAAAGTTGATAGTGGATATATATATATATATATAGTATGGCTAATTTGCTTCTGGAAGCATTTCGGACGAGGTGCTTACGGGGGCATATCTTAGTATTTGATGTTCTAACAACAAATTCAAACCGTTAGATGTTCAATCTATATTAAAATGTACTTGGAGACCAAATTTTACATTTTTTGGAATTTTTTTACTATTTATTAAGATGGTTTGAAAACCGCTGTTTTCAATGGTGCAGAAATTTAATAAAAACAGCGGTTTTCAAACCAGCTTAATAAATAGTAAAAAAATTCCAAAAAATGTAAAATTTGGTCTCCAAGTACATTTTAATATAGATTGAACATCTAACGGTTTGGATTTGTTGTTTGAACATCAAATACTAAGATATGCCCCCGTAAGCACCTCGTCGAAATGCTTCCGGAAGCAAATTAGCCATACTCTATATATATATATATATATATATATATATATATATATATATATATATATATATTTTAGCAGAGGGATCCACTTACAACATTTTATAACATGATTTTTCAAAGTTCAAACAGTCGACCCAAACCATTCAACATGATCTCTATATTAAAATGTGCTTGGAGATCAAATTTTTACATTTTTTTTAATTTTTTTACTATTTATTAAGATGGATACAAAATTCAATGGTCTGAAAATAACAGTTTTGTAAAATACTTAATAAATAGAAACAAAATTAAAAAAAAATGTAAAATTTGATCTCCAAGCATAATATAGAGATCATGTTGAACGGTTTGGATCAACTGTTTGGACTTTAAAAAATCATGTTATAAAATGTTGTAAGTGAATTCCATGTCTATATTTTATTCCTTCTTAGGTGGGATTATATGTATTGAAGGAGATAAAAAAAAAAGTACATCAACCCTTTCGTAGCCATAAAAAAAAAGTAAGATATCAATTTGAATTATGCTCAAATCGCGTGCAATACGTGTAGCGAGTAGGTGTCTAAATAAATTTAGACTTCAACACTAAAAACAATACCAAAAAGATGCATTAAATTTAAAAAGACAGACTATTTGATTGGAGAGCTGATATTAAATGTGAAATTCTATTTTTTAATTACAACCATTAGCGGATCATGACATCTATGTGCTTAATATAAGAATGAAAATATGTGTGTATTTGATGTTAAATAATTTAGTAGATATTTTCAAGTTGAATCCAGCTTTTGTGGCCTAAAGATAAGTAGATATTTTTAATTCAGTATAATCACGAGGGGCGTTTCGTGAAGATTGCCATCTCATACCATTCTAGTAGCTTCGTCGCGATCAGAGAGCGGTTATAGCGAAAACAGCACACATAAAACCCTTCTCTTCTCTCCATACATAATCTCTCTTGTTAACCTCGACAAACTCCAACAAGCAATAGCCTCTAGCTTCTATCAATGGAGGGGTCGGGCAAGCTCCAGTGCGTCGGAAGACTGGAGATCGCCGAGCCGAAGCCTGTGGGGTCCGAGTTCCTATGCGGAACCATGCCCATCCCTACTTACTCCGCCTTCCCTCTCTCCGACTCCGCGCTCTTCCCCTCTCCTTCTCATACGTACTACTCAACTTTGATCTGAGTTTGTTTCATTCTTTTTTGTTAATTTGATCTTAGAACACTTATTTAGTAATTTGATGTCGCGTGTTTGGTATGGATATAGGATCGGGGCGCCGAGGTATCAGATGCTTCCTATTCAGACCGATCTTAATACACTACCTGTGCTGTCTAATTTACCTGAGAAGCTCATTCCATCCTCGGCCAAGAACAGTGAAGGTTTGGGTTTTTTCTCTTGTCGGTACATTCCAAGGTTTATGATGTACTAGAGAAAAAGCATGCAATGATAGCTTAGGTGTGCCAAAGATTGTTCATTGCCAGCACAAGTTTTGTTATTCAAAGGATTTTGACCGTGTTGTTTAAAGTAGAATGCGCATTATGAATTAGAATATGCTCTGTCTAGAAAGGAGTTTTTACTTTTCTTAAGTAGCTTGCAGAATTGTGCTTAAGCCCGATTAAATTGGTTAATTCAAGGATGCATTTATTTGGTATGTCCTGATTTAATGCAAAGTTGCACTTGAATTTTTTTTCTTTGCACGTGTGCAAGTGATGTAAAATCCATACAAAATCGCATTATACAAGAGAAAACATAGAAGTATTACGATGGAGTGGCTGCAGTACAAGACAAAATACGAAAGTATTAATGAAATGACTGTTATACCCCGCTAGCACATTTTACGGCCTTTTAACCATAACGCATCCAAATTACTTCCATTTTGATTTCTGCTTTTTGCAAAGTAACATACCAAAACATTTCCTTTCTCAGATCTCTCACTGATTGTTTCTCTGAATCAGGATTTTACTACGAAAGCGGTCCCGTCAGCCAAAATCTCTCTCGCAAATGCGAATCTCTTGCTGTATTGGGGATCACAGAGTATGGAGACGAGATAGATGTTGTTGCCTCGACTGATATTTTAAAACAAATTTTCAAGATTCCTTACTCCAAAGCTAAATTATCTATTGCAGTTCACCGGATTGGGGATACACTGATTCTTAATACAGGGTTTGCTTCTTTAGATCTATTAGCCCTTTTTTCGTTATTATAAATGATCTTATTTTAAACGAGTAATTTCAGAACAAGGCCATGCTTGTTTCTTCCGATACTTTTTCCCCTTTGAGAAAATAATCCTCACTTATTGTTGTTTTTCCTCTCAAACCCGTGAAGAATTATGACAATCCAGAACTGGAGAATATTTACCAAAAGATAAACTTCATATATTTGCTTACTGGGTTGCATGCAAAATGCAGATTCTTTTGTAAATTTTGGGAATTGTATGGGAGTGTTGACTGATAAACACCTTGAACTTATCTTTTGTTTATTAATTTATATCCACAATTGATAACTTATCTCTGACTCCATTTATGTGTGTGTGTGTTTTTTTTTTTTTCTTCACAAATTACAACAGCCCGGATGTAGAAGAAGGAGAGAAGATATACAGAAGGCCAACTAACCAACCCCAGCCAAAGCCCCAGCCGCAACACCAATCCAAGGCATCATCTGATCCATCCATATTTCTAAATTTCGCAATGCATTCTGTCAGGATGGAGGCATGTGACTGCCCTCCTGGCCACGAGCCGATTCAATCTGACAAGAGTGAACCACCAACCCCCCCATCAACTATCCTACCGGGAAGTAGTTTTGGCCAAAGAGACGGGGGATTATACTGGAGCAAGGGCAAGGAAAGGGGTCAGGGCTCAAAACATCCGGTCAAGCACACTTCTCAGGTGCTGTATTAATCACTGAGTTCGCCTTTATTTAAACAGATTTGGTAGTTGTATTGAGCACATTTAAGTGTGAATTTTGTATTTGAACAGCGAAGTATGTGCAAATGCTGATACTTTCTTTAGAAACATTTGATAGTTGTAGATTAATCTCAAAGCACAACTGTGCAAATGTATTAAGTTAAAAAAAAAATTAATTGGGTTTTGTGCTTGCAGCTCGGGTCCTTATTTGCACTTCTATACACAATTCTATACAAAATGTTCTGATTTTTGGTGTTTCTTAGGTTGGTGAGAAGGCACGGGGCCAAGTGCAAGAGTCAGAGAATATTAAAAGGGTTGGTAATAATGACTTCATGAGAATTCTGATGTGGCAATTTCACAATTTTCGAATGCTTCTCGGAAGTGATTTGCTTATTTTTAGCAATGAGAAGTACGTTGCTGTGAGCCTTCACCTCTGGGACATCTCTAGACAGGTATTTATTATTTTGTGATCTCCTTCACAATTAGAATTCTTGTAGCTCTTGCAAGTGTTTATTAAGGACGGTCCTTCAATGTTTTTTTTGTTCTGGTAAATGTTCTTTGGATTTGAGAGAGAGAATCAAGAGATTACATGTGATGATACGTGACAATTGAATTTTATGAATAATTTTGTACTTTGACCATTATGTCTTAATATTTTGCAAGGGCATGGAGGCTAGATCCTGTACTGCAAGGCTTGATTCTGTCAAGCACATCAAATTTTTTAAACCTGATAATTTGGCCAATGTATACTATTTTGTTGATTTAATTGATGCCAGTACTATTGCTATTACTGCTATTGTTCTTCTTATTGTTTTTACTACAATTTTTTTTTTTTTTCAGTTTTATGTGTGTTATCTACAAGAAACCATTTGCTGGATTTGATTTAAATCCCAGTACTATTTGTTGAATGCAACTTTTAAGGTGACTCCTCTGCACTGGCTTGATGCGTGGCTAGACAATCTAATGGCGAGTGTGCCAGAACTCGCCATATGCTACCACCGAAATGGAGTCGTCCAAGGATACGAGCTCCTAAAAACTGATGACATTTTCCTGTTGAAAGGTGTGTCAGAGGATGGGATCCCTGCTTTTAATCCTCAAGTCGTGCAGCAGAATGGCCTTGCTGTTCTGAGGTTTCTTCTGGACAACTGCAAAGAAGACCCTGGTGCATATTGGGTACACTTTGCTTATCTCTTGTCATTGTTTACTGATTTGAACCTTTAGTGCTTGAAAATTTAAGCAGTCACAACTTTCCATTATTTTGTTCAGGAAATTTGTTGACTTCTTTAATTTGGCTGCTGCTTTAGCAACAGCCATCTTTAAAAAGACAAAATAAGCAACACAATAAGAATAGTTATCAGAAGTCAAGTTCGTGGAAGTACAGAACTGAAGAAAGCCAAATGAAATGGTTAAAAATTAGACCCTAAATATCGAGAATACCATATATTTTATAACTGAATAGCGGTTCCAGATCTGATAGGTTTGCTATTAAATTTGCCATTTCGATTTGAGGGGCTAAAATTATTAGCAGATTAGTTCAATGGTTCAAAATCAGATTTTACTTGAATGTAAAAAGATTTCTTTTTGTGAAGATCAAGTGTTTTTCAGTCCCTTATTTGTCAACAGTCTCTTGTGGTTAGGCAGAGTAGCATTTAGTTCATTTATAACAAGTTGAATCTGTGTGTGAGAATATGAGGGTCATGATTGCTTATGCATGAATCTTTTACTCTATCAACAGTTGTATAAAGGTGCAGGAGAGGATGTAATACAGCTTTTTGATCTTTCAACGATGCCTAAAGGCCGTTCATCAGAGGACCACCACAGTGCATGCCCGTCTCTGCCTTCTCTTATAAACAAAGGAAGAAGGGAGACTTTGTTTTCTCTTGGCACACTTCTTTATCGTGTGGCTCACAGACTCTCTCTCTCCAAGGTATATATATTCTTTGGAACTACAATTTGGCTTTAGAAATTTCAAGCGAAGTATGGTAGGGAATATGTCTACTTTGTTCTAGAGAAAGATTGGATTCTGTAACTGAAGAATATATTCATATTCAGCCGGGTTTCTATTGTGTTTGAAAATATCATCGAGCATTTGTTGCTGTTGCCATTATTGAGGACCTTTTTTATGTTGTGTGCAAAGACCAAGCTGTTATTGAAGCAAAACTAGTCCCTTAAGTGTTTTAGATCGATAACCCAATTAAATCTTTGGTGACAAGTTTGCGTAAACTGGTAGTTCATTATCTAAGTTGTTATTTTCTAGCTTAGTTGAAGTCAAACAAATATCTAAGAGTCAGGGCAAATATTCCCAAATTTCACATAAGGTAATTTTATCATAATACTTGCATAATTGTTCCCTTCCATTTGCAAGTATTTCAATAACATATATAAGTGTTTGAGAAATGTGACAGTGTTGGGTTATATTTTTACAAATAACAAAACTATGATTATCTTGTTAGTATATCAATTGGAGTTGCAATTAGCTTAATTCCATTTCGATCCATCTACTTGTTATAATAATATATGATATGATCTTTTTTCTAATAAAACAAACTCTGAACTACTAATCAATGGAGTTTAGCCATGATCTTGCTAAATCATCAACAAAATGCTGAACATCTGTGATTTTACTTTTTTAGGCAAGAGAAAACAGTGTAAAATGTGCGAGATTCTTTAAGAAGTGCTTGGATTTTCTCAGTGAACAAGATCATCTGGTATGTTTTGCAGTATCTATGAACTATCTTGTTTTCATCTTCAAATGATTATGTTTCCTTTTTTAATAAAAAGAAATTCAAGTGAACAGGTGATCAGGGCATATGCACATGAGGAATTTGCTAGGCTGATACTAAGATGCTATGAGGAACTAGAATTAAACTCGGAGTCGTTACTGCTTGAATCTGGTGCTACTGTAATTGACCTTGAAGAAGAGGGTAATTCTGAATTTACCATTGAGATGCTTGAAGCTGCAATTGAGGACTCCTCTCAACTGCCCAAAATCTCTTCGAACGATACTTCTGTAGCTTCAGTTAGTGGAAATGAAGTTTCAGTGGAAAGCCTAGAACTTTGTCCTATTGGGGATTCTTCTCATACTGTAACGGAAACAGTGCCTGATCCAATTTCTTCCAAATTGGCTGCTATACACCATATTTCTCAGGCCATTAAGTCCCTAAGCTGGAAGCGCCAGCTTCAAACTGAAGACGATTTTAATGAATTTAGTGAAAATTTTGGTAAAAGCAAGATGTGTGAGAAATCAAGTTTCTCAATCTGTTCCTGTGGTGATCCTGATTGTATAGAAATATGTGACATAAGAGAATGGCTACCCAAATCCAAAGTGGACTTGAAATTATGGAAATTGGTTTTGTTACTTGGTGAATCTTATTTGGCATTAGGAGAGGTGTATAAAGATAATGGACAATTGCACCGTGCTTTGAAGGTGGTTGAAGTGGCCTCTTTGGTTTATGGGTCAATGCCCAATAGCTTGGAGGATTCAGAGTTTATTTCTTCCATTTCTGATAATGGGTCTGTATCTGAAACCAACAGCCCGAAACTGTTCTGGACCAAGGCCTGGATGCTTGTAGGAGATGTGTATGCGGAGTATTATAGGTTGAGAGGTAATGAGGTTAGAGTAAAGAGAGAAAAAATATATGTTTCTAATGAGGTTGTAGAGGAGGTTAAACGGTTGAAGAAAAAATTAGGAAAGGACCGTCAAAATTGCGGCACATGTTCTCTGATTAACTGTAGCTGTCAGAGTGACCGGGCAAATAGTGGAAGCAGTGCCAGTAGTAGCACAAGTACTGATGCTGGTACAAAGTTCAGTAAGAGGAAGAACAAAAAATCCATATCAAAAGGTGCACAAACTAGTGCTTGTGTTACTTGTGAAACTACTGAAGTGCAAAGGCATGATGTGAAGGAGCCAGAGAGTGAGAAGATAGAAGATTCGACCAAGGTAAAAAATGGTGGTATCTTTAAATTTTTGGAGGGACCCAAATTTGGAGATGTTGAATTTAACCTAAAGTCAGCCATTCAATGCTACGAGGAGGCATTAAAGGCAACTGCAGGGATTCTTGCTGATGAGGTTCAATCTGTAAAGAAGAAAATGGGATGGGCCTGCAATGAATTAGGCCGTTACAAGCTCGAAAAAGGTGACCTTATTGGTGCTGAGAGAGAATTCAATCATGCCATCAAAACCTTTCAGGAGGCCTCAGATCATAAAAATGTAATTTTGATAAATTGTAATTTGGGTCATGGTAGAAGGGCCTTGGCCGAAGATATGGTTTCCAAGATGGGCGAATTTAAGAACCTTAACGCCTTGAAAAATATTTACTTGAACGCTTTTAAACGTGCCAAGTCAGAGTATCTTCTCTCTCTGGAATACTACACTGCGGCCAAGAGGGAATTGGCTTATCTTACTGGAGGAACTGAGAATGAACAATTAATTAGTGAGGCACTGACACAGTATGCACACACATATATACGACTGGGGATGCTTCTGGCAAAGGAGAGTTTCTCATCTGACAGCCATGAGATAAAAAGAGAGAATAACAAGGAGATACTGGCTAGTGATGCCTTTAGAGAATCTCTATCTACTTATGAGTTGTTGGGTACAACCCGCAAACAGGAGGCAGCGTTTTGTTATTACCAGCTTGGATGTTATCACAGAGACATCTGTCTTAAGTTTGTAGAGTTGGAAGCTAGAGAAGGAAAGAGGAATATGTCAGAGAATAAATCTCGTCAGAGGGTTAAGTGGTATGGCTCCCTGGCGGAGAAGAACTATTACAAGGCAGCAGACTTTTATGGCCCTAAATCACATCCAAGTATGTACCTTAATATCCTCATGGAGCTCTCCGCACTCTCTTGCAGCCTTTCAAGTACTTTTCATTTAAGCTCGGTACGCCCTTTGGTCCTTTTTTTACTTGGCTTATCTTAGTTATGCATTGATACCAGTCAACAGTTTGTTCACTCAATTACCAAATGTCCAATAAAATATATAAAAACAACAGTCATCAAAACAATAGATGTTTCTGTGTCTAATTAAATAAACTTAAAAATGGTATACAGAACCTTGAAGCAGCACTAATGCACCTATTGGAAGGAAGGCATGTAGTTGAAGAAAGGGATGATAATTTGTGTAACTTGGACCTTGACATTAAACTGAATTTCTGGAGGCAGCTTCAGTCTCTGCTCAAAGCCATGCTATCTGCATCGATGTCGGGCCCCACAAAAGCAAGTCAGTCCGGGTCCGGGTCAGGTAGTGCACCGTCCTCACCCGCATCCAATAGGGTCTTGGATTCTTCTAAGCTGAAGGAAATGTACCGCATGTCACTCAAGTCTACCAGCTTGGGTCAGTTGCATGCGATGTACAAGTACTGGGTATCTTAAAGTGTTACTTAACCTGGGTTGGTTCCTGCATCTAATATGTTTAATACTTAAGGAGCTAGATGAGGTTTGCAATAGTTGGTAGATAAATGTATAAAAAATAAAACAGAGAATATTTAATAAGCAAAAAATAATAAAATATAAAAATGGAAAAACGTAACTAAATGCTGTGTTGGAATTTTGGTGTACTGGTGGGTAACATCAGTTGAAATTTTTTGGAGTTCTTTTTTGGTGAGGGACTGAATTATTTTGTTCCTTGACTAGAGAGATTTTAAATGGTTATCTTGAACTGTAAATTTTTAGTTTGGAGCCGGTTGCTGCTATAGTGCTATATATCCTATTTTCATTTCTTTTATTTTATGTCGTGATAAAGCTAGCAACCGAACAGATAACAAGGTGCTTGTATGTCATTATCTGCAACTTTTTTGTGGGACTATGTTAAGTCCTGAAATGTAGTACGGATTGTATGTTCGAGCAAGGTGTTTAATATATTTGCAATAGATGAAAATTGCCTGAAGTGAATTTGGTTCTTTTTCGAAATTCCAGTTATGAAGTTCAATCAAACAGGGTTCATTTACATATTCCCGGCTTGCAGCTATACAAACTAACGCAGATATAACGACCCTTATGATGTAAATAAGACTAATTTTAAATAAATTTCTTTACAAAGCTACAGAAAGTTACATGTTTGGTAAAACAAAACCTCCAATTACCGTTCAAAACCTAATTAGGCAGCGCCTCCCAATACAAAGGCCAGACAATACATATGCATACAAAAAAAAAAAAAAAACCTAGCTTATAACATGCCTAAACAAGATCATATAGAAAAAAAATCTAACCAAAACCATTTTCCTTTTGCGTCAAAAAAAAGAAACAAAAAATGATTAAGAAAGCCTTCCTCTTAGGACCTTGCACTATACAAAATAGTCCTGTCTGACAAGAGCAATGAAATCTCGAGATAACAAGTCTCCATCTTTGTTTGTACCAACCTCTCCATTTCCTTGTATGTGCCAGTATATTGTTGGAGAAAGTGGCATATACAGATCTGATCACCACGCAGAAAAAGAAAGAGTCAATAATCACCTTGCTAACTACTTGTTTATCAGTTGAACTTTTGAAGAAGGAATAGAATTACTTCACAATGGAATTTAGTGTTTCTAAAATTTATGCATGAAGTTCGAAAAGCAAAAGATAAAAAGAGTTCTAAAGGCATATTGTAAACATAAAAGAAGCTCTCCTATAGTTTGGTAATGCATTAAAGGCTGTTCAATTAAGCCTACTGAAATATTCAAAATGCATCAATTCTCATTTCTATTTAAAATTGCACGGTAAATATGTGTTGTATTGTTGTATAGATGACATGTAGAATGTCACAATTCAAATTTAAACTTCAATTGCGATGAGTGCCAAGTTCAGTCCATTAGCAATAACAATTGATCCTAATCCCTTCCAAAATATGATTTGAAACCATAAAGATGAAGGTTCAAAATGCAACAAACATAAGAAGGAGAAGGAACAAAAAAAAAAAAAAAATCAAATATTAGTGATATTGACCTGAAGAGGATGCCAGCTCAGGTTCTCTAGTAGAATGCAAAACAGTTGTACCCGATAGCACGGTGACAAAACCGCATATCTCTGATGCAATGCTGCTTGCACTTTGTCCAGACCAATCCTTCAGAAAAAAATATAAAAATATCACATTTTTGTTTTATTTTTTTAACAAAGAATTAAGGTTATTAATTGAATAATCAGAGCTTACCCTGAACATAATGGCGCTTGCAAGGATAGTTAGGGTTGTAAACATGGCATAGTAAATAGGAGAGACCATTGCCGTGTTGAAAGTATCAAGTGCCTGAAAATAATTTGATTGTATGTGTGAGAAAGAGACAGAGAAAGAGAGAGAGATGGGAGTGCAAGAGAGACAGAGAAAGAGAGAGAGATGGGAGTGCAAGAGAGACAGCGAGTTTACCTTGTTGAGGTAATTTAACTGAGTTACAATGCAAGAGATGGCAACCATGGCAAAAATCCAAGTCTGGAAATAGCCTGCTTGATTGGTCCCCTCTATTGTAAGCTTTATGGCTATGCCCACTGCCTTTATGCTCATCACCTACAATGAAAAATAAATAAATAAATAAATAACAGTGCACAATTTCTTGAAGTTCTCTTCTCTGATAGTAATCTATTACTAGCTGAAAACTCTGCAGGTACTGGTACATTTCTTACCAGAGCTTATGTTAATAACATGACATGACATTTTAAGTTATGGGGACTAATTGGTGAACTTACAGTTAGAGATCCAATCACAGAACAGATGCCGACATAGACCATTATATTGGTCTGGCCATGTCTTGGTGAGCAATGTAGCATTAGTACCAGTGATACCGCCACAGCTGATGCCGCATACAAGAGAAATGCTGGAAAATGAGACAAACAGAAAAAAGAAAACTACACATTTCAGGAAAAGTTTGGCATCAATACACATAAGAATATGTGCTGATATGAAAAGAATTATTTACCAGGTTGGGTTGCTAGCTCCCATATTTGATTAACAGAGGTTGGGGTCTCTTCTTCTGGTGCATGCAACACTATGATAGTGGACCCCACAATGCAGAGTAAGCAACCCAATACTCCCATCCTCTGTAGCTTTTCCCTCAAAATAAAGTGGGCCAATACGGCACTGACCCAAGTCGATAAATAAAAACTAATCACAACACTAATCCCACAAAAAAAAGTGTCAGCTGTGAATTTTACTGGTTGTATTACCTACCTTACAATGATGCTCAATGCCCCAAGTGGAGTGACAAGCACAGCTGGCGCAAATATGTATGCGACAAAATTTGCAATTTCACCGACAATCACTGCATAACATCATATCTTCTTAAATTTCCTATCAACTTTAGCTTACTTTGTTGAAATATTAAATCAAAACCCGTACATAAACCAATCAGAACTGATGAAATAAGCTATCGAGATTTGAGTTTTTATATTCTTACTTGTGATCATCCCAATCCACCATAAAGGCTCCTTTAGATAACCATATCCACCTACACCTGAAGATATAACACATTAGAAGGAAAGGAAAATTCAATATATGAACAAGCAATCCTCTCTACATTTAGAATGTGTGACAACAGACATCAGCAAATCAGCAGTTCTAGATAAAATTCAGACAAAACCAATAGAGGTAGAGAGACCAGGGGACAAAATCCAAAAGAGAGAAGCAAACAAAAAGCCAAAAATCTTTGAGACATTTTAATGCAATTGACAGGTCGCCATGTCAGCAATGGACAAAGAAGTGACATTCTCACATCGTTTCCGGCCGCTGGAAAATCGGGACCGTTGATTTTCCTCCCTAGCTCACATGGCGCAATCTTAGCTGAACAAGAAAAAAAAAAACGGTCACAAGTACTAACCTGCTCGTGCACCGGCGGCGCCGGCGCGCTTTAATCCTTTTTTCTTGACGATGAAGCTAGCTCCGATGAAGGCGCTTGATACAATGGCTAGTAAGACCCCCTTTAGGTTGTCAGCGAACAGTCCAGTGGAGGTGCCTCCGCTCATCGTCTCCGGCGCGCCGCGTGGCACGCATCGATTGGTGAGGAGGTTGGAAGGGAACGGAGGAGAAGAAAAAGGAAAGAATAGGGAGGGGGGGGGGGGGGGTTCCCAAGAGAGAAAAAGGCAGATCGAGAGAGAGGGGGGCAGATAGAGAGGAGAAAAGTAGGTGGGAGAGAAATTAATGATATTATAAGAAGACGGGGACAGTTTTGAAAATTTAGTTGGAAGTTAAATTTATAATAAGATAAAAAGACGGGGACAGTTTTGAAATATCTTAACTGGATAATAAGAACATGTATTTAATGATATTCCAGGCACATGGTACGTGGTTTGCCCCAGAAAAGGACCACTCGCTGAGGTATGCAATTATCAATAAATTTAAGATTTCAAATTTGTAAACGTCAATTTGAGAATAAATTATTGATAGTGTTGTTTTAGGTTCATGCAATGAATAATATAATTAAAATAGTATTGTGTATGATTCATGTGATGTATGAAATTAAAAAATATACTGTCAATATCTTTATTCAAGTTTTTTTTGTTTTTTTTTTGAGTGAAAGCCCTTGGGCGATTTGCATTAATAAGTTTTATTTTGTTGAAAAACAATGTTTGCAGTATTTGTCTGTTCAACATAATTAATTTGTAAAGTATCTGCTTTATTATATTACAAATTTGATTTATACGGTATATTTTTTAGTTAATATTACAATTTTGATTTTGATATAACGTAGCTATAAGTTGTTCATTTTTTTTTTCTAAATTATATTTTTCTAAATTATGACGACATTTGTTTTTTTCGTGATGTAGTCTTCATAAATTTCAAAAAGGCACTTATAATCTTTATTATTCTTCTTATTTCATTAGCAATAAAAAAAAACAATAACATTGAATGAATTAAGTGCTTAATTTTTGTTGAAAACTGTGCAATTTCAGATATCTAATATTTAACTTATTATGTAATTGAACATTGACTTTAAAAATATCAATTTCTAAAAGTTGGTATGTTACATGCAAAAAAACATTGAATTTTGCTTGTACACATGATTTATACAACCCCCATCATAAAATAAACCTCAAGAAAAAAAAAATTGCTTAACTAATTTTGCGGAAGAACAACTAAACAACATGATCAGTCAAGCAACCTGAGCAGTTCAAATATTTTTCATTAAAAATATGCACATCAGATGATGTCACGCATACACTTTTGGGGTACCTGATGCATTTTTCTTAATCAGATCTAAATAGGGCAAATATCCTCGACGGTACCGTAAAAAATTCCCTTCACTTTACGGTTTGAGATTAACTCCCAGCCACTTTGGGATTCGGGCTGACAGAGGGGGCAGAATTATTGGGCTTTGAGATTCGTGCCAAGTTAAAAAGAACGGTCCAGATCAAGTAATTGTAAAAGATTCCCTATTATACCGGGGATGATGTGAAATTGTGAATTCGATCTAAATAGAGGTTTAGATTGCGGATTAAATTTACTAATTAGATAGAAGTTTGAAAGGTACACACGACTCAGACTTGCAGACGACAGCACTTCCCACGTTGCCGCTCCCAGTCCCAGAACCCAGATGGCAGATGCAAACTCAATAATATTCAGTTTTGTCCCTGATTTCAAATGAAATTACATAAATATGACTACTTCAGTACAAGTTTGCTAGCTATACTTGAATCACGGATCACGTTCAACCAAAATGCAGCAAGGCCATTATGCATATATTTGAATGCATGAGAATAATATTAACTCATGGATAGTTCTACTTTTTTTTTATTTAAATGCAATTTAAATATATTTCGTCAAAGTACGTTAGGTTAGTATTGTTTAGTTAATTCATAAGAATAACATATGAAAAAAATTTAAATAATTGAAATGATCGAGCATCTTTTGACTTAGCTGTAGATCCATCCTTATTTACCCAATACAATTGAAATAATATTCACATTATTCCTTTTTTTTAATAAATGGCCCTATGCATTCAATTTTCGATAATTAAAGTTGCGTCTTTATGAAGAAAAAAAAACTCGTACCACTATTTGAAATAATACTCTTTCCATGCTATTTTTACACACCAGTTTAAATAATATTCTTTCGCAGTGTCCAAATATTATTGAGAATTCAAGCATAAACTTTCGATTTCTATGAAACAGAATTCAGTTTTGAATTTTCTTCTCAATCTAGGTTTACAAGTAAGATGTGGATAGCCAAGTGGCGGGGTACTAATTCATCAAATTCTTTGAAGCACTTGGTAGCTCTCCCAAAACGTCAGGAACAAAAATATTCGAATCATAATTATGTCCGGACTTAGAGCTTTATCCGACCTCAGCTTTCCATAACCGCACAAGGCTGGCGAGTGTGAAATATTATAAATGAATGATTTTTCTTGATCGGCTTTTTTGTGGTATGTGTTTTTTTTTTTTAAGAATGGTTAAATTAGAATACCAGCAATCCACGAGAGAGCATATGATTCGGAAGGAAGAATAAGTGTAGGTCAGGATGACCATCAAATCGAAAGTAAATTTGAATTTGATGGGTACGTCCGATGCGTTTTAAGATTCGCGTGTGCTCTATTATGAAATTTGTGTGCATGAATTTTAAAGCACATTGGATTCTGGGCCACGTTTGATGAGTAATTTCAAGATTGCCTAAATGGTGAAACTTGGAGCATTCATTTAAAATTGGAGTAAAATTAAGTTTCATCTGCAAAATTTGTTTGCTAAATCTTAAAAACCGTCAAATAAATGTTGAAATTTGTGTGCGCTTTGTTTTGATATTTGTGAGCACAAATTTTAAAGTGCATCAGAGTCTGGCCCACAATTGATGAGCAATTTTCAAGATTGCCTAAATAGTGAAAATTTGAGTGTTCGTTCAAAGTTGGAGTAACTCTAAGTTTCATTAGCAAAATTTGTTCGCTAAATCTTAAAACCGTCGAATAAATTTCAAACAATAAAATCTCATGCTAATTTTATCACGTTTTAAGAATTATGAGTTGACGTTTCACAATTGTAAATTTTAGTTCAATTTTTTAAGCTCATGAATTCCGTGGAGAACTCAAAACTCATCCTAATTTCGCTCCTTAAATTTGCCTCGTATTACTAATTAGTTACTTCCATTTGTTCTGCCAATGTACTTTTTGTTATGTTGATAAATATTTTGCTACAGCGAGTAATTCGTTTTCTAACATGAACAAATTTTAGACATATATTCGCTGACATAGATGATGACACCAGCATTTATTGGCTTTTGGATTGAAAAATAAGAAGTGATGACTAAAAAATAAAATATTTAGTTAATTATGATGAGCGAAGAATTAAAATTCAACGAACAATTGTGATACGCTAAGTTTAGTGGACTCTTAAAGAAATAACTTATATAAAACGGCCAACTTCATCATGGGAAATTTGATAAAATAATCTTCTTTCTAAAAAAATCAAATAAAATATCCTCTTTTAAAATTTCTTAACAAAATAATCCGGACCCATCTATGTAAAACTTTCCCCTTCTTCCAATTTACTTTCACTTTTTTTTAAGTTACATCTCCTCCTCCCTTCAAAATTCTAATTTCTTCCTCTTAATTCAACTAAAAATTAAAATAGATGCTACACCCGTAAAACAAACATCACATTGTCATTTTTGTTTTTATTCCACATTTCAGCAAAAAAAGTAGAGTCCCGCTTCATTAAATGGCGAAAAAAAAGTGCTCACGTTGAACTTTTTTTTTCTACAAAACATAACGTATTTTTATAAGAGAATTCCAAAATGTTCCATTAAATTGACAAATTATGTGTAAAATTTGTAATTTTTGTAAAATCTGGAACAAAAAAAATTACAATAGAACGTGATGCTTGTTTTTATGAGTAAAGCATCTTTTTCAATTTTTAGTTTAATCAAGAGGAAGAGATTATAATTTTGAAGGGAGGAGAAGAGGTAACTTTAAAAACATGACAGTAAATTGAAAGGAGGAGAAAGTTTTACATGGGTGAGTTCCTGAGCATTATTTTGTCAAGGTTATTTTATCAAATTCTCCCTCCATCATACTTATTTTCATCGCTGCCTTCTATTTAGGTTGTCGGTAGACTTCAATTTTTATCGAAAAAAAATATATTTTTATAGAAGTGATTAGACTTCAAAACTTTTTAATTATGTTATTTCACAGTTAATACTGATCGTTTGATTTGCTTCTCTTTTCTTATTTGACTCATGTTCTTCTTACTTTTTTTTTCTTATTTGAAAGTGTTTGGTGTGTCTAAACTGTTATAAAATTCTTGTAAATAATACAATTTTTTGTATTACACCGTATAGATTCTCATTTTCTGATCTAATTGGATTGTTTCAACGTGTTAGAAAAATATTTATTTTCAAAATTGCCACATACAATTTTTTATCTATAATTTTTTTCTTGTGGCGAAGTCTCAAAATAATTCCAATACATATAAGGATGCAATAAAATGCATCAATTATGTAATATGTGATAAATGAAATCATGTCGAGCCTAACGATTAAGATGACACTCTTTGTGTTATACATGTGATACATGTAAGAACTGCAACACCGCAAGCTTTATCTCTCTGTAGAGGTATATATTCAACTCTCAAAAATAATATCTGAAAATAACCCGACATTTTTATTAATATCCAAAGTTTAATACAAATTATTAATTATACCCAGAACTCAACTCAATATCGAAATATACCCAAGCCGGCCATTTTCTGGCCGGCTATGTTCCTTCCCTAAGCCGGCTATTTTAATATCAAAATATTAAAATCTAACTCTGAAAATTTGAAATTTTTGTTTAAATTATTTGTTATATTACTTCTTTGATGTATAATTAGCATATTTATACTAAATAACGATAGATTAATTGAAATTATGTTGAATAACACTAAATTATGTTAAATTACGTTAAATTACATTAAATTACGTTAAAATACGATATGAATATGGACGATATCTTCACTGAAAAGGAGAAAAACCACGATGAAACTTCAAACGGTCATAAAACGGCGCTCGAGTGTCCGATTTCAGCAAATGACCACTTTTCGGAAAGCTTGCGAAAATGCGCATGCGTCCGTGCCGGCTATGCCGGATTCTGAAATTCAGAATCGCCAAAAAACAAAGGGAAGAGCCTCAAAACTTGAGTTAAAGTTTCCGATTAAGATTTTCATTTCTATCATTCAATCCAAGTAGCTCAGTAAATTAGTTATATAATGAACTTGCAGATTACCAATTTTTACTATTTTTGGAATTTTTTTACTATTTTTTATGATTCATGAAAGATGAGCAAAATCATTCTACTATAGCGTAATTTTGTGTAGGGTTTAGTGTTTTTTTTTACTGTATTTCAGCATAATTAGCGAAGTTATTGTAATTTAACGTAATTTAGTATAATTGAACATAATTTATTGTAATATAGTGTAATTCAACATAATTTCAAGTATTCTAGCGTATTTTAGTATAAATATGCTAATTATACATCAAAGTAGATGAGGGATCAAGTTACAACAACCATTTTTTTCATTTTCAAAGTCCAAATCATCGATCCAAACCGTTCAACATGATTATCTAAATAAAATGTGCTTGCAAATTTTACATTTTTTTGAATTTTTTTACTATTTATTAAGATGGGTACAAAATTCAATGGTCTGAATATGACTATTTTTTGTAAAATACTTAATAAATAGTAAACAAATTCAAAAAATGTAAAATTTGATCTGCAAGCACAGTTTATTGTGTAAATCATGTTGAACGGTTTGGATTGACGATTTGGACTTTGAAAATAAAAAAAATAATTGTTGTAATTTGATCCCTCCTCATAGAAGTAATATAACAAATAATTTAAACAAAAATTTCAAATTTTCAGAGTTAGATTTCAATATTTTGATCTTCATAGTGTCTCTTTATAAAAAAAAAAATAAAAAAAAAGTACATAGCCGGCCATTTTCTGGCCGGCTTAGGGAAGGAACATAGTCGGCCAGAAAATGGCCGGTTTGGGTATATTTCGATATTGAGTTGAGTTCTGGGTATAATTAATAATTTGTATTAAACTTTGGATATTAATAAAAATGTCGGGAAAATAACTGAGTGTAAGAACCTTCAATCAAAATATAAAAGAAAAATACATGTTCAGTACTCATATGATTTGTAAACTTGAACTTTATCTCATGATTCAAAACCCGACGTATCAACATGCCCTTGAGAGAATTGGATTTTAAAACTAGACCTAATCCGTCCGATTTGTATTGAAATTTGTACAAAAGAATTTCAAACTTAATAAATTAAAATAACTCCGCAAATTTAAACTGTTCCTGAGAATTTTAGATCTGACTTTAAATAAAAGTTTGACCAAAACCCTCCAGACAAACCCCACCGATTTGGCCGATTTTTTTATTAATCGAAAATAAAAATAAAAATATCACGAAAGGGGATTGATTTGGTGAAATTTCGATATCTAGGTAAACCGGGATTGATTATCCCGTCCTACGGGACGAGACAATTTATCCCGTCCCATTAATCCAAATCCGTAACCCCGCTAACTTAATTAACTAAGCAGAGAAAAAAAAAATTATGGGACGGGATAGATAGATTATCCCGTCCCACAATTTTTTTTTTCTCTTTTTCTTCTTTCTTCTTAGTTAATAGATTAAGCAGAGGAATTTTTTTTCTTTTTTTTTTCCTCTCTTCTTAGTCAATAGGTTAAGCAGAGGAAAGAAAAATTGTGAGACAGATTAACATCTCCCACAATTTTTTTTTCTTTGCTTAATTAATTAGATTAGCGGAGTTACGAATTTGAATTAGTGGAACGGGATATATTGTTCCGTCCCCTATATTTCAATTTCTAACAAAAACGCCACCCTATCACAAATTTTTTTTTTTATTAATAAAAAATCGGCCGCTTTGGAGGCCTTATTGTGTATCGCCGAGTTTATCATAAGAAAATTCAAAGAAAAATGAAGATCCGTGAAACACGCTGTCGCATTAAGCATGTGAGCGAGATATAAGTTTTAAAAAAGGATTAATTTGTTGTGTATCCTCCGACTCTTGTTAAATTTCTTATTTATCCCTCAAAACTTCAATAAATTATATTTACTTCTCAACTCTTCTATTTCTTTCTTATTTATCCTTACGGTTAGTTCTCACATTTCAAAATTTGATATTTCCAATTATACTCGTTTTGTATTTCCTTTCTCCTTCACTTCGATTGGTGCTTCACTTTGTGGTCGGCAATAAAGGTTAATGGGGGACGTAGACCCCTTTTTACGGAGAGCTACTGGACTAAAACAGTCACACTACTATATGCTGTTACACAGCCAGTGCACATCTCGGCTGTGGCCACACGATCCTTTTTCATTCAGAGCTTGGGCAAATTGGTAGAGTTCTACATGTGCTCGGTTCAGCTGGGGGGAAATCCTGTTCATTCAGAGCTTGGCCACTCAAGGTCTGGTTCGGTATCTCTGTTCACAAAATCCTTCTCGATGTACTGCAAAACAAAAAGGATGAGTAAATTGTGGTACTAACA
Organism: Carex myosuroides; assembly: GCA_028015225.1. Lineage (NCBI taxonomy): Eukaryota > Viridiplantae > Streptophyta > Magnoliopsida > Poales > Cyperaceae > Carex > Carex myosuroides. The sequence goes on along the minus strand of CM051475.1, from coordinate 10,796,268 downwards.
GGAGAGCTTTTTTATACGTGACCAGTCATTGGCACCATATATTCAAGGAATCAGCAGCTGGGGCGCGCTGTATGGGGTTAACCCATCTCGGCCGTCTGGTTTTAAACGGAGCCAATCCGGCCCTAGTCTATAATGCAGGGCTCTTTAATATTAGTGTGGATCTAGTCTGTACAGATCTTAAGCAGATTGTACGATTCAGATGTATAGATTTTTTTTTGAGTTAACGCAAGGAAACGAATTCCGCTGTATGTACCATTTAGGGACCCACCAGATTCTTTTATTGAACCAAACTTGAATTAATTTCTCTTTTACAGAAATGGAATCTGAGTGCCTCGGCTTGGAGAATGAAACTCCAACACAAAATTAAAATGAACATATTATAAGGAACCGTAATACAAGAGAACAACAACAAAAATAAGAAACTCCAACTCAACCTTTTAAAGTTGGAACTATGCTAGATAATTAGGCCACCATATAATTCCAACTCTCCTAAATGTCAAAACTTAAAAGAGCGGCAAGCTCATATTATTATGGGTAATATGAACTCACCCTATGATATTCATTCCTAAACCAATTGCAAATCGTTACTGGAGTTTTTCTCACTAACTTTCAAAATAATGAGGCCAAAGAGAAAGAACAGGGGTAAAATGGGAATAAATAAATTATGTCAATATTCAAATGAGAATAATTATCTTTATGGGTAAATAGAAAAAGATAAACATAGTTAAGGGGTATATTAGATATAACGAAGAGTGTAAGGGTAAATAAGAAACTGAGGAAGTTTTGGAGGATATATAGAAAATTAATCCTTTAAAAAATGATTTCCTTCTGTCGTGCTTCATATATTCAATATTTCTTTCATATATACCTGCGTATTAATTGGTCCACATTTAATTGAGACTTTGAGAGCGGTATAGACTTTAGACTGTAGAGAATCCTGCATTTGTCTCTAACATCCAATTCAAGGGGGCTGATAGGTGTTATCTGCCTAGCCTCTCTATTATTAATTGGTCCTTATTTTTCTTCTTGCTGGATCTTCTCTGCTGTGGGTCCTCAATTTCAGAGATGGGAGCATGGAATTAGTAAGGAGGATCAATAATAAAAATTTATAGATTTTATATCACAGTTCTAATTTTGATATAATATATTTCTTTTAAAAAAAATACGAGGTCATAAGTGAACAACTTTTACAAAAATTATAGGGGTCTCCATTCCTTTTCTAAAAAAAAAAATTACAGGGGTCAACATCAGTTTATTTTTAGAATTTGTATTAAACAATAAAAAAATATTTCCAATTAGCTTAGTGTTCATTGAAAGTTGAGAGTAAAACTAAGTTTTACCCGCAAGATTTGTTCGTTAAGTCAGCCGTCAAATAAGCTTCAAACAATAAATTCTCATAGTAATCTTATCACGTTTTAAAAATTATGAATTAACGTTTCACAAGTTTTAAAAGTTAATTTTTCTTAAGCTCACGAGTTCTCTGATGAACTCAAAACTCATCCTAGTTTTGCTCCTAAAATTTGCCTCGTATTAGTAGTTAGTTACTTTGATTTGTTATGTCATTATACTTTTTATTATTTTGATAAACTTATTCCATTAATAAAACCAACTCGTGATGATATGAATATTTTTTTGGCTGAGGTGGACAATATTTTGCTACAGCGAGTAATTTGTTTCCCAACATGAACAAATTTTAGACATATTTTCGCTGACATAGATGATGAACCCAGCATTTATAGGCTTTTGGATTGAAAAATAAGACTCGATGACTAACAAATAAAATATTTAGTTAATTATGAGGGAAGAATTAAAATTCAAAGTTTACTGGGCTATCGTACTTTTTTTCTTCCTGCTGGATCTTCTCTGCTGTAGGTCCTCAATTTCAGGGATGATAGCATGGAATTATTAATTATGATCAATAATAAAAATTATAGATTTTATATTTTAGTTCTAGTTTTAACATACTATTTTTATTTTGAAAGAATGAGGGTCATACACAGTGAACAGCTTTTATAGAAATTTCAGGGCTCAACATCAGTTTCTTTTAAATTTTGTATTAAACAATAGAGTGAGGCTATGATACTATGCATAATGTCGGTTGATCCGTACTATAGATCAATATCTCTATTTTTAAAGTCCAAATAGTCGATCTGAACCATTCAACATGATCTATATATATGAAAATGTACTTGAAGATCAAATTTTATATTTTTTTTTAGATAAGTGGAAAATCACTTGATCTAAAAATTCTAGATCATTCATAAGTAGTGATTTTCTACCTATCTAAACAAATAGTAAATCTAAAAAATGTAAAATTTAATCTGCAAGTACATTTTTATATGGAGATCATGTTGAACGATTCAGATTGAGAGTTAGACTTTGGGGTGTATACATGAGTGAGTATTGCAGGTGAGTCAAAATAAATTCGGTGTTTATTCTAGAATAGAGAGATCGATTTTGAAATCATACCTGATTAAAACAGACGACTCAGATCTTATTCTACACGGTCAGATAGTGCACTGAATCTGAATTCTGTATTCATGATACATGTATGAGGATTGATTGTGCACATGGGATCCTAACATTTGCACTCACACAGTAGTCACACCCTGTTGGAAAGGGAATCCATATCCTCGACGGTACCGTAAAAGATTCCCTTTTACAGTTAGCTATTTACGGTTTCAGATTAACTCTCAGCCGGTTTGGGATTCGGACTAATGCAGGGGCAGTAGAGAGGGAAAAATGGCACGCCGGAGCCGGCTCCGTCACGGAACGGCACGGTTACGGCACGGAACGGCACGGTTACGGCACGGAACGGCACGGCACGCGAGTCATTCGCGTGCCGTGACTCGCGTGTCCCGTGCCGTGACCATTCGCATGCCGTGTCCATCTTTTGAAACTTTGGCACGGCACGGCACGTGAAAAATTTAGTCACGGCACGGCACGGCACGTAGTCACGCGAGTCACGTGTAATTAGGATCATTAGATATTAATTTAATGGTGAATCTTGAATAAATTAACTTAAATTATGATTAAATGGTCACGCGAGTCACGCGGGTCACGGCACGTTTAGGCACAGCGTGACTCACGTGGCGTGACCATTCGCGTGCCGTGACCACCTCTTGACATTTTAGTCACGGCACGGCACGGCACGAGACCAAAGTCACGGCGTGTTAGTCACGGCACGACACGTTTTTCCCACTCTAGGGGCAGTATTATTGGGCTTTGAGATTCGTGCCAAGTTAAAAAGAACGGTCCAGATCAAGTAATTGTAAAAGATTCCCGGTACCGTCGGTGATATGAATGCGTTGGAAAGGAGACGATATTTAATTGAACAGGTGAGCTTCCCTCTTTTAAGTTGGAAACATTTTCACGTGCTGTCGGACAGAGGCAGAGAGCCCTGTAGAGACCAGACAAGGCAGCTTTAGCATCTCAAGAAGGAGCAGCTTGGGTTCGATGGGCTCCATGACCGTCCGATCTGCTTTAAGATTCACGTCAGAACTTTCGAGCCCACTTTAATATTCGTGCGCACAAATCTTAAAGCAGATCGGACGGTCATGGAGCCCATCGAACCCACTTTGGGTCCGATGGGCATCGGGCCCAAGGTGCTCTCCTCAAGGAGATTTTGAGAATAGTTCCATTTTATAGTTGAGTTCAGTTCAGCCCCTCCAAACTCATTTCCTAGTGAAGTTGAACTAGATGATTATGTTACAAACTTACAATCCCTCAGCTAATTAGCTCAAACTTCACTTCTGATATCAGAACCTTGTGTGCACAATCTGTTTTTTTTTTTTTTTTAATTCCTTGCCAGGAGCTGCCAGGATACCTTGTGTGCACAATCAATTGTCCATATTAAGATGCACATATATTGGTCTATCAGATGGTTCATTAGATAGCTTATTTGTATCCCCAAACACCATCTAACGAGAGAACAATGATCAGAATCCACACGAATATTAAAGGGGTCCGTTCATTCCACTCAGATCAGATTTCAAGAATTCTTGATCAGACGGTCTGGATCTAAAGAGAAATATCCCGTTACCTTGAGGATATGGACTCCAATATAGTTGGATCAAATATCAATTACTCTGTAACTCGGAAGTAAAATGCCATTATATATATAGGTCCATTCCGCTCAAATGGTCCTATTAATATGTTACTGGATTTGTTGTTGGTCTAAGATCTTGTAACATCGTTTATGGCACCTGCGTCTTGAACTGGATGATAAAAGAGAAACAAAAATCATTTTTTATCAAATAGAAATTGCAGTTCTCTGGATGATAAAAGAAAATAAAAGAAGAGAAACCATGGAAAATTTGTCTAAAACTATCTTATCCATTTTTGGTTCCATAACAAAAGAAAAGACAGAAAGGGAAAAACAGTATCACTATTGCAAATTATCACCAAGCATTCTTTCAGTCAAATTTTACTTAACACCGTAACTAAGCACTAACAAAGCACTACTTTGAAACCCTTTAATGATTTTTCAGTTATGTCTACGCCTTTTAGGGCCATCTTCAGTGTGTGATTCCCATCTACTATGATCCAATTGGCTCAAATCAGACAACTCGGCTATTGTCATCAAATACTGTGTCAAATGAACCAGCTCCCTATCAGTGCCTCGATTTGTGTGGGCCCGCCTGAAAGGCCTAATAGTCAGCCCATTTTGTGGGTTCATCACAAAATTCCTCTTCAAATCATCAAACATTATGGTATTTCTTGGGCTGTAGTACTGCAATACAACAGTTAAAATAAAGAGAAGCAAAACAGGATTGCGCATAATGAGATGGTCACGATAATGGTACAAGCAAAAAAATAACCAAATCAACCAACAATTTCTAATAACAAGGAATTAATTTCATAATTGCCCTTAAAAGCAGGAAAGTGTCCCCTATATACTATGCTTTATTCTTCTCCTGTTTCCAGTGAAATATCAAGTTGACCCTAGTTTTTCCCCTAATATACAGAGTTATAGACAAATAGCAGGAACTGTTAAGACATATTTAGAAGCAAAATGGGGATATGAGGTTTTAGCAAGGATATTCTCATGCTTTAGGTGTTAGTATGTAATATTTTATATGTATGAATTACTGGGATGAACATGCACAATCTTGCATTGCAGGTAGTATGTGCATATGGAATTTTGATATTTTGAAAAACGTCCATGAATTTACCTGAAAACAAAATCAATAATCAATTTTACCAGCCTTTATATTGAAATTGTGTTTATATGGCTCTAGCAGTTCGTATACTAATTGTTGGTTTAAACCATAACATCTGGCAGCTTCACTAGCTCAATTCATTCGAAGTACAATCCTATAAGCTCATGAATTGCGGGACCTGCTTGTCAGAGAGACTAACCTCAGGAAGTTGAGCCCAAATAAGGCCCAGGGGTTTACAATCAAAGGTTCCATACTTGTCAGACTGAACCGTGATCATGGCAAGGTGATCTAGGAGTGCTGTTATTTTGTAATTTGGGTTGCTTAGTACCCCTAGCTGCCCCATCTTCATTTCTACCCATTTCATGCTGCACCCAAGAAAAAAACAAAAGAAAACAATTGCTATTTACAGGATGGTAATAATCATATTCAATTAGTGACCTCCTGTAACTAAAATTTGTGGTTCACTTAGGTTAATTAAATATGAATTGGGCACCATCTCAATAGCCTCACCTAGTGGCCGACCAGATCATGATGTCATACTCTGCATAAGCAGCTGTAAGGAACTCGTGAAGATCTACATATCACAAAATATATAGAACAACATCAACTTAAAAACATGAGAAAAGAAGTTGGAATAAGTTTTTAAAGTTATCCGACTTACAAGGGCGCATAAGCTCTAAAGGATTTTCGGCTGGAGACCTATGATCAAAAAGTGTATAGTCAATGTCCAATACTAGAAGCTTCTTCCCTTCCCGGCATGGATTTAGAAGCTTTATCTGAAAGTAGCACATAATTACAGAAAATGTATTCAATTAAACAAAAACTAGGAATGAGTGACCATTAGTAATGATCAGTATACACACACAATGCATGCACATTATTTTTTTGACTATGGGATTGTGATCTGGTACCTTATATTGGGCCACTCTTCGGCTTAATTTGAGCTTATTTGCAGCTTTATCCTTTATGTCCACGACCTCATCTTGACCCAATTCAAAGTCATCTACTATTTCTGGTGAATCAGCTTGGTCTACTATTATCTCATCTTCAACTGTACTGTAATTTCCAATTTTTTCAAATATAATGTTAATAAATCTGAATATAACAAGTGCCCCACACCAACATTTATTTGGTTCAGAAGCTGGAAAACTCAAAAGATTAGAGAATAAGGATACATAAAGATTTGTTGCTATGACAGTGCAGCAATATCCATCTGGAATATTGTTCCTATTTACATAAATATCCAGCCAGAATATTATTTCTAACTGTGCAAATATGTGGATCTTCTATAAGATATTGTTCCTAATTACACAAATATATGCATCTTTGTTAATAGATTTAACCAACCCCTCAATCAAGGAAACATGAGTAAAAACAAAAAAAAAATCAACGTTTACCCAATCATAGTCATTTTGACAGAGGATTTCAGTCCCAATTGAGAGATCAAAATCGAATCGTCGTTGAGTTTTGATGCAAGCTTGGGATACAGCAGCTTCTGGCGCTTGGGGAGAACTGAAGTGACCTCACAGATGCGGCGCTTCAGCTCCGCCACAGAATCATCGGCGCACAACCGCACGGTGTACTCCTTTCCACTCCATTTGACAGTAAGCGTCAATTCCTCCACACCCTCGCTAGCAGTAGGGGTAGGGTTAGGGTTTGCCACGGTCGGAGTCGAAGAAGAAGCCTCCATGGTTGTTTCCGCTTCTTTCAATTTCCTTCTCTCTTTTATCAGTGGGGAAAATTTCATGAATTCCCCTCAAAACCTCCGAAATTACGTATTTGCTCCTCTAAAGTTCATAATATCACATGTACCCCTCTCAATTTTAAAAAAATCATAAATTTATCCAATTTATTATCTTTTAGAGTTTCCATTTTATCCTTAATTAAAAAATGAAAATATATAGCAGGTGTAAGAAAAAAATTTAGTCTTATGATATGAGGGCAGATAATTTATTTCTCTACTTACACAGATATACAGTGACATTTAGACATACACTTGTATGCACATTACAAATAAAAAATGAACAATTTGTCCATACAAACTGATCAATTAGAAGACTGAACAAGTTACATATTTTTCATTTGTTTAAAAAAAGTAAAATGGATACTTGATAAATTTAAAATGAGCTCTAATACAATAAATTTGTGAGTTTTTAAAAATTAGAGGGTTAGATGTGATATTAAGAATTTAGAAGAGAAAAATACGTAATTTCGACGTCTTGAGAGGCATAAATGAAATTTCTATTTGAATGATGGTCTGAAATTAATATGACTAGTGAATAACATTATAGAGCATCCAGCAACTCAAATTAGTTTCTAAATAACTGTTAATCATTTTTTAAAAATTAAGATCTCTAAAATTTTTAACTCTTACATTTCTGAAATTAATTTTAGAGTTTCTATTAAGCCACGTCGGTAACAAATGAAAAAAGAGAAATAATTTGAGCCAATCATTTGACCAACATGGAGTTTATAAACAATTTCTTAATAAGAAACTTTACTGCATAGTTTCTAAATAAGAAATGCTCTTTCACATTTCTAAAATTAGATTAAAAACTGTCACATTAGATTATAAACTTTAATAATACCAGGAACTTAGATGCTCTTAAACAGAGACGCAATTGAAATACGGATGGATCGAATTATCTCATTACTATTCGGTCTTCACTGAAAGATGAAACAAACAGAAAGAAGGGCTCTAAATGTTTGAGCGGATGGGCCGGTCCGAAGGTTTGAAATTGAAATTTGGGCCACATTGGGCTTCATCCTTACTAGTTACTCCACAGTTTTATTATTGAAACTTATTGTATTGTGTGCACCTATGCATGCACATGATATAATATGCACAGGCAGAGGCGGATTCATTTATTTGACCGTCATTTATTTTGAAAATTTTCACAATTATATATAATTTTCTATACAATTCAGGGAAAAATGTTATTGGTACTGTAAAATGGACCCTCATTCGCTCTATGGAAATTTTATATGGAAACTTATGGGTACTTCCGCCCCTGTGCAGAGGTGATATGCCCTTGGCCCTTATTATACTATTTATGAGATGTTTCACAATAATTTCAAGAGCTAGAAAGTTCAACAAAGAACAATTTCAGGAGGATATTGAAATAGTCTCACCTATACGTGTACACAAATAAATAGAGAAAAGAAAGCCTCCTCAATGAGACAAGGATATTAGGATATTACTGATTAAAACCTGCTAACTAAGTACAAAATTGAGAGAGACATGCTACCAGTCTAAATAAGCCATTCATCTTGTTAAGAACTACTTTAGGCCGATCTATCCATAAATCTCTCTAGTAGAACTTACAATTTAATTGATCAGTCATGCATCCAGAGACTAACCTTATCTGTGAATGATTTGATGCCTAGCTAGCTAGCTTTTGTTTGTACCTGATAAATGGGGGTATCTGTTAAATCATCACTATGTGATGGGGCAGCAGCATGTGGCTAACGTTTAGCATCGATAAATAGTCTTGCATCTCTGCAATTAAAGCCCTTCTTAATTTTTACACTCAGTTCCAGAGTCCAGTAGACCCTGAGTGGTCCATGAGATGCAGTTTATGTGTGCATGCGTGCATGCCAACTATGTAACAATTATATGTGACCCTGCACAGGTAAGGAAAAAAAAATATCAATTAATACATAGTACTTATTTATTTATTGTGTGTTTTGCTGGTAATGTGTTAAAAGTCTTTTGAAGAGAATTGATGCTGCTGCCTCCTACTGAATTAAATGTATATTGATGCGCGCATCATATATTGATGATCAATTAAATGTAAATTAATTTAATTTCTTCAAAAGATATAATTCCTCCATACATAGTGACATATATTTTTTTTTCTGATATTGTGATAGAAAGTAATGTGTTGAATGCCTCTTAATTAAACAGAAATGGTGTTGCCTCCCCGGCTCTAGCTCCTATGGCGTGCACGCCAGTCACCAACCATATCTCGATCTCTCCTTGGTCTCAATATCATCCAAGAACCGCACTGGTAAATGGACCAGTACAGGTGACAATTGTGATAAGGATAATTCTAGTACATCCAAATTTTATGTATACATATTTGGAAATTATTATTATATTAAAAAATTAAAATTGTTATTATTCTTAATTATATACAAGGCATGTATTAAATCTAAGTTAAATAATTTAAAATGTTTAACGATGGAGTTTTAATGACTTTATTTGACACAAATTTGATATACATCCTATCTATAATTTAAATTTTTTTAATTTGAATAATTATTTTCAAATATATATATCATAAGCATTGAATGTACTATAGAAGTTGATTTTACATAATTAGAATTATGCTTGTGATAATATATATGAAGATTTTTGTACCCACAAGAGACACTTTTTGATGTTATTGATGTTGCCATAGAGTGCCAAACAAAATTTTCGTTATCATCTTTCTTCAAAACTTTCACTTAATTTCTTGAAAATCCTCCCCAATAACTTCCTTCTTTCTACAGCCATTACCCCAAAATTGCATTTTGACAGTCCCAATTTTTCTTCTCGGTTTTCACTTTATTGATCAGGAAATGATAACTGCAATCTATATATATTCTGCATTTATTTCTGCACTTTAAATCTTATGCTTATACGTGATTATAGAAAATTTAAATCTTTGTTTTTCTTTGTTTGGCGACGAAATAAGTACCCACTAATTTTTGTTAACACATGTTATCTATCTGTTAAGTAAATAATTGTTAAGATAATTGTTATATAGTCTACATTAATGTATATAAAAACAATAAATAAATAAAAATTAATATCTATATATTCTCGGTTAATAGATTGATAATTGTCATCAACATATTAGTGAGTGCACAGTTGGATAGACATGACACAGTGACTATATATAGATGTTTTCCATAAATAGTAATTCAATGTATCAAAATTTGCAACTAGTTCGCACTCGCCAACTAATGCATTAATTATGATTTATGAGACAAGGTCTTCTCTTAATTTTGCCAAAATTATTGTGAGACAAGGTGCATGGATGCGGGGGACTGATATTAACACCACTATTTTTTTTATTAACACAACAACTTTATAATTTTCGATTGTATAGACAAACTTGTCCCTACTTATATTCTCCAATTGCCAACATTTTCCTCATATATGGCTATTTACCATGCATGTTTTGTTTTCATAACTGGAACATCCCACTAAAATATTTCATTTTTAAGGAATTAAAACATGAAAACAAAAAATGCATTGCTTACGGATGAAAGAAATCAGTCTACGAATTTTAATTAGCTTATGACACTTAATTTGTTTTAGTGTGAAGTTTATTTCAATTAACTGTGTTTGTAGTATTTTTTTTTATGTCAATTGTGATAATATATAATTAAGGTGGTCTGTATTTATTTTTTTCAAAACCCAATAGTATGAAATTCGTATGAACCACTTAAATACATAATTAGTAAAAGTAAAAAAAAAATAAAACGACATATGATGCTAACTTTTCTTTTTATGATATTCACTGTTACCAATCCTACATTCCTACTAATTAAGTTGAGTAAAGCCACTAAGCTGTAAGCAGCTTCTATATTTTCGAACTTGAAAAAATGAAACATTTCCAATAGGTTCTTAAATATTTACTCAGACGTCTTAGTTATGAAAATAAAATAAAGAAATAATTAATGACCATTACTACAAAAAAAAAGTGCATTAAAAAGGATATGGCAGTCAGAGAAAATTTAAGGATAAATTTGTCAATATAAGTATAAACTTTAAAATTATTGTCTTAATACAATTTAATTATGTTAGTATATATCAGTCTCATCGATGTGTTTAATTAAATCTCAGAAATTTGCCCCAAATATATATATTATTATTCTATTCATATGCATCTACTGGAACGTTCGTATTTATAATGTAAAATATGTGAGGCTATATATATATGGTATCATGTATAGCACACTTTGGTCCGTACTACGGATCTGTATCTTTATTTTTAAAGTCAAAATAGTCGATCCGAACCATTCTTCATAATCTCCATATGAAAATGTTCTTGAAAACCAAATTTTACATTTTTTACTATTTTTTTAGTAGGTAGAAAATCACTATTTTCGAATGGTCTAGAATCTTTAGATCAAGTGATTTTGTACATATTTAAAAAAAGAAGCATGATAATTGTCCCCCAAATAAATCCCGAGCGTGTCCCCAAAGTATTTAATATCTAATTGTCATTTCCAGTGCTCATATCCAAGCATTTAAAGTTCTGTTTAATTTATAACCTTTTAAAATGCTACTCATAAGCACTTAAACCTCCATTTGCAAGCATTTAAATTTTAAATCTGAGTAGTTTTAACTCCTAACTATTTTGTCTTCAAGCCAAAAAAGAAAAGATTTCTTTCACCCACTATTTTTTTTCTCTGATCATTCTCGTCCATTGTTTCTACGATCCGTGATGAATTTTGCGAATTTAAAAATACAAGCGTTTTTTACTCGAATTTCTCTTTCAAATGAGATCCATAAAGAAATACATTTAAGTTTTTTTTCAACTCATTTTTTTTTAAAGTGAAGTCATGAGCACTTTAAATTCTCAAGCTTAATTTTAAACCTCAGTCTACGACCTTTTAAACCTGACATGAAAACTATTTAAATGTTTGACACAACTACTTTAAATTGTTGTATACAGAGAGGTTTAAATGCGTGATACTATAGGATCGACATCTGAGGTTTAAATGCTTGAACATAGTAGTTTAAATGGTGACATTAAAGGTTTAAATGGTTGTAGACCGAGGATTAAAAGTTTGAAAATTTAATGTACTTATGAGCTTTACTTTAAAAAAAATGACTTCAAAATAACTCAAAAGTATTTATTCGTGAATCTCATTTGAATGAGAAAATTGAGTAGAAAACGTTCGTATTTTTAGATTCGTAAAATTTATCACGGATCGTCGGAAAAATGGACGAGAATGACTAGAGAAAAATAAAAAAAGAGTGGGTAAAAGAAATATTTTCTTTTTTGGTTTGAAGACAAAAGTAGTTAGGAGTTAAAATTACACAAATTTAGAATTTAAATTCTTGCAAATATAGGTTTAAATGCTTACAAGTATTATTGTAAAATGTTATAAACATAACTTTAAAAGTTTGAATATGAGCGCTGAAAATGAAAGTTAGACAAAATTAGAAGGCTTTTTCTGTTAAACTAGTTGGGGGGCGCACTCGGGTATGATGGCTCGGGAGGCAAAACATTTATCTTAAAAATATAGTATTTTTTTTTTTAAATGTAAAATTTGGCATCCATGTACATTTTCATATGAAGATCATGTTGATACGAATGGATCAACTATTGGACTTTAAAAATAAAAATATGCATAACAGTACGGATCAAAGTACGCTATGCATAGTAACATTATCTCACTTATATTTAATTTATATTTGGTAAGTGCATAGGTGCATTCAGCATGGTATAATATGGATAATTAACTTTTTTGTACCGGAATAATTATTTTCGTACAGCTGGCAAATTTCCTGTGGATTTATTACCAGAAAAAAAAAACGGTGAACGCCTAATTAATTAACAATAAGATGTCATATCAAAAGAGCCCATAAAAGTAGCTAGTCACACAAAAAGGAAACAAATTGAAATACAATCCTTGGCCTAATTGAAGTCTCGATGCACTTGTATCTCTCTCTCTCGTAAACCCTATAATAAAGCAACAGTTAACAAGAAAAGGGAAAAAAAGGAAACAAAAAAAATAAGGCAGTTATTCTTCAAAATCCATAAGGCGGATTGTTTGTATATATATCCACAGAAGCAGCTCAAGACCATTAGAGAAGAGAAGACAGTGGTTATAGAGAGAGAGAGAGAGAGAGAGAGAGAGAGAGAGAAATTAAGATGGAGAGACGAAACATGGGTCTAAAGGTTCATGGAATTTTCTTATTTGTTTTAGTGATGTGGGTATCGGCAGTTGTTTCAAGTAGAAGCGTAACATATGATGGAAGAGCTTTGATCATAGATGGAACGAGGAGAGTTCTCTTCTCTGGTTCAATCCATTACCCAAGAAGCACTCCTGAGGTTCCCTCTCTCTCTCTCTCCCTCTCTCTCTCATGAAGTGATGTCATTGCTCTTTTTTTTTATATATAATATATTTGCTTTTATATGTACAACATTTTGTGGAATGTGGGAGAAGATCAGTAGTATAGATATATATATATATATATATATATATCCCTAAGAATAATTGATATTATTTCTTAAAAGTAAATTATAGGTTCGCTGTATATATATATATACTAGCTCAGAGGAATAAAATTTGTAATAATTTGGCTATTTGCTGATTGGAGGAAATTTATCATGCATCTTCTCGTATATGATACGTACGTCCTAAATTATTATAGTACTACTATAATATTTTTCTATAGAATGAACATACTGTAACTTGTGCAACAAAGCGGCAATGCAATATATATAGTACTACTTCTCATATTGTCATATTGCCTAACATGTCGAGGAGTTAAAATACCAAAACTTAATTTGAACGAGGAAAGTTAATTACAATGTCATCATGCATCCACAATGCCAATTTATTAAGAAAAACCTTTGCATTAATTGTCATGCATCCACAATGCCAATTAGGAGAAACATTTGCATTGTCATGCATCCATATTGCCTGGTAAGAGAGAGAAACATTGCATCTCATGCATCCACAATTTTCTTGACAACAAAAAATATGGAAGTTCTCAAGAAAATCCCTCCAGTAAAAAAATAATTAAAAATCGCATCCATCGCAGATATGGAGACAAAATTAAACCACCACAACACTTGTTAAACCCTTATATTGATGTTACTGTTATATTATTCATCCTTAATTTGTGTCGGCACATATATATGTGACTAGGGATATCTCCATTTCATACATAATGGAGATAAATTGAAGAGAACATATGCATCAAGCTGTAACAAAAGGGGCCTGGCCAGCAATTAATAATTTTAGCTGATTTCTAATAATGATGTTTTCTATGATTGGACCAAGTCTAGTACACCATAGATACGGAAGTCAGCTTCTGGACCCACAGATTCAGTGACTGTGTGGTGCATGTCAGACAGTGCAGATGACTCAACTTGCAAAACCGTCTCTACTTGTCATATCCATAAGAACATTAAAAAAATATATATATCACATTCTTAGATGCTAGATAATGACTTGAAATGAATCTTCATCGATCATTTTTTTTTTGCATAAGCTATTAGTGAAAGGTTTTAATTCCACAGGTTCAATTTTTGGCATTATATTAATTCGGCAACTGTAATTGTCATGATAACTAAGGAAATTGATCTTGGAATGTAAAGTATTTTGTTAGAAAATTTCAGAATGTTTGAAAAAAAACAAATTTGGAGACAGATTGACAAACTTGAAAATTCTGACAGATGTGGCCATCGCTAATAGCCAAAGCAAAGGAAGGAGGCATAGATGTGATTCAAACCTATGTTTTCTGGAATGGTCATGAACCCATTCAAGGCCAAGTGAGTGTACACATTTAATTTTTTGTTTTCAATTATGAATCATACTTTAAGAAAAAAGAAGAAATTAACATTAGTTCGAAATTTTATCAGTTTAATTTTGAAGGGAGGTTTGATCTAGTGAGGTTCATAAAGGAAGTACAGGCTCAAGGGCTCTATGTAAGCCTTAGAATAGGTCCTTTCATTGAAGCAGAGTGGCAATATGGGTAATTATTCTGCTTCTTAATTTAGAAATAATTTCTTTTATATGTAATAATTAGAGTGGCTTAACAATCTAATCTCTTTTTTCCCTGCACAAAATTTCTTAATATTCTTCAATTTTCATGTAGAGGCCTCCCATTTTGGTTGCATGATATTCCCGGTATGACATTCAGATGTAACAATGAACCATTCAAGGTAAAAATATCTCATGCCCGTTTTGGCAAGAAATTCCCAACAATGATATCATATTATATATGTTAATGTCCAATCCTCTTTTTTGCAAAACACAATAAAAAATCAAAAAATTAGGATCATAAAGGATATATGTCTTAACTCTCTTGCAGTATTATATGGAAAAATTTGTGACAAAGATCGTTAACATGATGAAAACAGAGAGACTTTTCTATCCCCAAGGAGGTCCAATCATCATTTCTCAGGTACAAGCCTTTCAAAATTAAACTTTAAACAGATTTTAGTTAACTGTCCATTAAGATCCAAAATAAGCAGAACAAACATAGTTTGCACCATTCTTTAATTAAAAAAATTGCACTATATATGTAGATAGAGAACGAGTACAAGAATGTAGAGCAGGCATTCCATGAACTTGGGCCTCCATATGTTAGGTGGGCCGCATCAATGGCTTTGGGCCTAAAGACCGGTGTTCCCTGGATGATGTGTAAACAGGATGATGCACCGGACCCAGTGGTCAGTCATTCCCTTCCTCCCTTTATTTTGTATTTATTGACCCTTAATTTACCCCCTGCAAAATATCAGCATATATCATGAATGCACCAGCAAAGATAAAAGCATCACATGTGCACATAATACTTGTTTTTGTAGGGTATACATGATAATTAATTTGAGGCAGTCTAGAAGTATTCATTAAAAGTGCAAGTATTTTTGTTTTGAAGGATGGTGTGTGATACTTCGTCACTTTGAATAGTGTGCATGGAAATTGCCTGCTTTTAAGCAAAAGAAAATAAATAATAAAGGATATTTACATGCTGGACCTTGTTAGTTAAATATTAAAATTTAAAATCAATACAATATTACAATTTTTAGACAAGCATTTGGATAAACGTGCTCCTAAACTAATTAAGCCAAATGAATTGCTTAAGGGTTACAATTAGCAGCTTTCTACATGCTATCATTTTATGCTCTGTAATGAAAAAAAAATTGCAAGTATTTTATATACAATGCTAAGTTATGGGTCTTCAATCTGTTGAAATCAAGTTGATGTGTTTGATCTCACTTTAGGAAATATGAAATTTATGAACAGATAAATGCGTGCAATGGACTGAGCTGTGGCGAAACATGGTCGGGACCAAACTCACCAAACAAGCCTTCACTCTGGACCGAGAACTGGACCAATAAGTAAGTGAAAATTAGTTACTAATTATTTTGGCATGCTTGACATATATCTTCATGAGTGATCCTTGTTAATGTGCCTAAAAGATAACGGGAGTGTTGTTTCTATATGCAGTTATAGCTTTCAGAAATATGGAACAGAGCGAAAAATCAGAGCGGCTCAAGATCTTGCATTCACTGCAGCCCTTTTTATTGCAAAAAAGAATGGAAGTTATGTTAACTATTACATGGTATGAAAAACATATTTACAAACATTATGTACCTACATTAGAAAGCAGATTATTTGGCTTGAAAATTTTAAAACTAGGAACTGATCAAAAGGACCTATGTGCATTATATTTGCAGTACCATGGTGGGACTAACTTTGGGAGATCTGCATCTCCATATCTGACTACAAGCTACTATGACATGGCCCCACTTGATGAATACGGTAAATTATCAAATAACAATTAAAGAAATATATATATACAATTATCAAAAGTCTGAAGAACAATGAAAAGCTATTTGAAATATTTAATATGTATATTGTTTTTAGGGCTTGTTTGGCAACCAACATGGGCACATCTTAAGCAATTGCATGCCGCTGTTAAGCAGTCGGCACAGCCATTACTTTATGGAACATACTCTAACTTGTCGCTCGGCAACTTAACAGAGGTAAAAGTTGCTTACCAGAAAACAATCACCTTTTTAATGATTCCATTTTTATATTTATTTCATGTAGCTTATCTTAAAAATGTCATTGTTTTAAAAAAAAAAAAAAGCAAACTTAAGAGTATGATGTATGTTGCAGGCACACATATTCCAAACAGGAACAAATTGCGTTGCATTTCTGGTGAACGCCAATCTGCATGGAAAAGTAGATATCCAGTTTCGCAATAATAAATTTGAACTGCTAGCTAGATCAGTTATTATTTTGTCTCAATGCAATAAGATAATCTTCAATACTGCTGAGGTAAACTGTTATTTTAGATTCTGTCTCTGTTAATTGGCCATTCACTTAATATAAATTACTATTATTACAAATAGTAGGGACTAAACTTTTTATCTTTTATAAGGTGACTGCGCAAAGTTATACAAGATCATCGAAAGTATTGCAATCCCTTAATGATGCTAGTAAATGGTCATGGACTTCTGAAAGAATCCCTGATTTAAAAGGAGCTAAATTTGCAAATAAGTTACTTGATCAATTGTCGACAACTAAAGACGCAACTGATTATCTTTGGTACATAACCAGGTACAACATAAAGCATGCAAATATAAAATTAGATAAATCTTATGCTCTAAACTGATCTGGTGTGGTATGAGCATGTACCTGTACCAGGTGGCATGGCAATTATTGATTATCTGAAGGAATAAAATATTTTAAATGCAGATACAATAGCACGTCAGCAGGTGGCAACCAAGTACTTCATGTCGAATCAGATGCACATGTCATACATGCATTTGTTAACAACATGCTTGTAGGCAAGTATTCTATATGATAAAGAAATACATATTTCCCATTGAGACTATAAGAGATGCACCTAGCACTATACAATTTTAACGAATTACTGTCTTATTTTAACTTGATTAGACTAATGGAAGATGAAATATATAAAAACTAGAATCCAATACTTAAAAAAGATAACTAAGAGGACTAAAAAGGAAGAATTAGACATAATTACTTTTGCTTGATATTTCCCAACAATTTTTTCGGCATTATGAAACACATTTCTCATGATAATTTATAGGCAGTGCACACGGAGATGATCAAGATCCAAGCGTGACTCTAGATGCAAAGTTTGTGCCAAACAAAGGAGAGAATACTATATCATTGCTAAGTGTCATGGTGGGCTCGCCGGTATGAATAGTAACTCACTTGTATCATTTAAAAATAGAATTCCTGAAGACTAGACAGGTACCAGTGCAGTTCTCCTCTTGGGTACCTGACTGCTAATGTCCTACAAATGGATACAAACTGGTACAATAACACAAAAAATGTAATTTTTTCCATTCCTGGTACCTGTAGCCCCCCCCATTAACAGGACAAACATACAGCTTATACGGTAATCTCACATGTCAGTAAACTTTCAAGTACAATTTATACACATGTAACAATTTTTTCTATTAAAGGATGGCGGTGCTCACCTCGAAAGAAAATATACCGGGCTCCGCACCGTGAAAATTCAGGGTACTGGAAGAAACTCAAATCTGATTGACCTAAGCAATCAAGCATGGGTTTACCAGGTATGCGAAAATTAATAAATATACTTTATAAAAGTTGCAGTAGATAACCTTTTAAAACTTTTCAGTCTTAAACATGAGGTATAAAATACAGGTTGGAGTATACGGCGAGGAGAATAAAATCTACTCTCCTGAAGGATCAACAAAGGCTAATTGGATAGGAATATTGGTACAGAACTCCAGAAATCAACCACTTAGGTGGTACAAGACGACCTTTGACATGCCAGCTGGAAGTGGTCCGTTTGCGCTAAACCTTACAAGTATGGGGAAAGGAGAGGCCTGGGTCAATGGAGAAAACATAGGCCGGTATTGGGTCTCCTTGATAGCACCAAATGAACAACCTTCTCAATCTCTGTATGTAGAAAACAACTCATATGTACATTTGTTTGATTATTTCATGTGTACTCTACCAAATTTTGAAGATCACATGCTTTAAAAAAATAGAACATATTAAAGTTAAAAAATGCCCAATGTTTTTTTGCACCTTTTTCTTTCCTATAGTGGAATAGATGCCCTTTTGCACATATACCCTTCCACTATTTATTTATTGCACAAATCACTTGCATGACTGATCATCTGCTTTCAATTTTTATAGGTACCATGTTCCGCGGTCATTTCTAAAACCTTCAGGAAACCTCCTGGTGCTTTTTGAGGAAGAAGGTGGAAACCCGTTAGAGATAACAGTCAAAACTATTTCAATCACACAACAACAGGGGATCATGGATGAACAACCGATACCAACATATTTTTCATATCAGATAGAGAACGTAACAATTGGGTTATAAGGATTTTACATTTTTTTTTTTGAAGGTTGGCGGTTGACCGCCAACAATATATTGATAAGAAAAGAGTTTATTTACACGGGATTTTACATTTTTACCTCCTTGATTTGCTCTTTGGTAGAAGTCAATACTATTTCCAAAGTATTGACGTCTGCAAGTTAAATTTATATTACATATTATTTGAAGGTATCTTTGGGAAGGAAAATTTCCCAATCTGGTTTCATTCAGATTTTGAAGAACAGCGCGTATCAGCACCTCCAATCTCTCTTATGATTAGCTAATCGTACCTGATGTTACTCACAGTAGAATTTTTAGATGATTTCTTTTATATTGAAAGATAATGCAGTATCTTTTAAGGACCTACATGTAACTTGGCAAGTGCAATGCCATTGGAATGCTGTATCTTAACATACCAAGAGGCTGTATAAAGTCCAAAAAAGAAAACAAGAGACTGCATCACTTCTGATTGGTAGTGCATGCAGTACTTTTTAGAAGCAGTTAGTTCATGCTAATCTCAATTTTTTGATTTCGTCATCTGTCATTTCTTGAACTAATTTCTATTCAGTTTATAATTTTTTCCGACTTTTCTACACTAAATTTTGTAACACGTCAGTGAACTACACCGGCCTTAACTGGTACTGTCAGAAGTTGCTGGACATTTATTGAGAACAATGAAAAATTTAAATTGGATTCAAATTTTTCCATGCGCGAATCTCAACGAAGATCAACGGTTGGGATCGGAATACCAGGTTCCTGTTATTCTAAAGGAATAACAACAGATTTATTTCCTACAAACAGAACACCTTTTTGAGAAGAAAATCATATTTATAAGTCAAAGCAATTACAGAAATTTCGGATCCATCTTATCTCTTCTGTTGTGGGCCCTCCACTCAGAGAACAGATACAGGTTTGCAGATCCTCATCCCTCGCCAACGGGTAGACCCGGTTTCCATGTGCAATTGCGGAAAGAATGCAGATAATACAGTCACGGTTCGTGGTAAATGCGATGGTATTACAGTTGGATTATTGAACATCCAAACCTTCATTCTAGTTCCTAATTTTGTTGCTACATCTCAATTAATCAGAAATTATTGAACATCTTCGTTTATCTTAGATTTACAGTTGGATTGTAGATTTTCGCATTTTCCCTTGTAGGGAATAAAAACCAAATCTGAAATGAACATGTACATCAAATAATTCAAAACAAAAACCAATTAATTAAAACCAAATTAATTAGATCAGTCATGGCTGTATGCACAATTCTGCAGCGTAAACATCGCGTGGAACAAATGCAACGACGAAGAAGAGTGTTGCTGCAGCTGACACACATAGTGACGCATTGTTCTTCGTCGCTGGGACTCCAACACATTCCCTTGAACAGTGACGAAGAACAATGGGTCACTATGTGAGTCCGCGACGAAGTAAAATACAAAACCAGTTGTTCGCATATTCCTGTTAAAAAACCAGTTGCCTCCACCGGTGCCGGCACCATTTCTGTTTAATAAATTACAAAAATTAAATAAGGTAACAATGATATGTGTGTGTCAAGCATCACTGGTAATGATGATAATAAAAGAATTAAGGCAAATATAACTAATTAAATTAAATTAAATTAATCAATCTTAGTCTACCTGTTGGCGAGGAATGAGGATCTATAGACCTGTATCTATGATTCTTTTTCCAGAGGCACATTGGACCGAATGCGGTACTGTAGAGAATACGGACTCCAGAGGCTATTTCCCTCATTCGCTCTCCTAATTATTAAAGGGTATGGTACCAGGTGCAAATCCTCCTGTTGGGTGCATGACTGATAGTGTCCTACCAATGGATACTGTTAAAGATAGAAAGTATTAGCTGTATAGATCTTGAATTAGCTGTGTATATTCGTTTTTATTACTTTCCTAATTTTGTCATTTATCTTTGGTTATATATGTATGTAACGTTGCTTAGAACAATATACAGAAATAATATCTTTCCAATACGTTTTCATGGTATCAGAGCCAAGTCAGGATTTCGTACCTTAGGCGGCGGCTAGGGTTTCGTCAGATCCACCGGCAGGCCATTCTGCTCCGTTCCGCCGTACTGCGCGCAGTGCACTCCGCCCCGCACCACTCGGCTCCGCGCGCTCAGCCCCGCACCGTTCGGCTCCAACGGTTCCGTCCCGCACCATTGGCCCCGCACCACTCAGTTCCGTCCGCGCGCTCAGCCACGCACCACTCCGCTCTGTTCTGCTCCGCGCGCTCAGCCGTCCGCACCCAGCCGTCCGCACCCAGCCGTCCGCGCTCAGCCGTCCCGCACCGTTGGCCCTCTTCTTCTTTTTTTTGATCGGTACTCTCTCTCTCTATTCCTCCCTTTCTTTCTTCGGGAGAAGAAGGTTAGACTCAGTAAAGGGTTCGGTTCGGATCCAGTGAAGGGTTCGGATCCAGTAAAGGTTCAGATCCAGTAAAGTAACCCAAATTGTATTCTGCTTTAATGGGTACCCAAATTGTACCTACTGTTTCACAATCGATATCCATCCAGCAATTAAAAATTCCGGTTAACCTCTCTAGCTCCAACTGGGAACAATGGTCCACGTTTGTTGAAACTGGGTTAGATTCTCTCCGAAAGGGAAAATACCTGACGGAAGAATCACAAAATACCGATGATTGGAAAGCTGAGGATAGCTCTATTCGCATGATTCTCTGGAATGCGATGGAGCCTGATATTTTATCCACTGTACACACCTTTAAGACCACTAAGAAAATGTGGGATCACCTCAAATCCACATATTCTAAAAGAACCAGCATGGCACACGCATACGCAATTTCTCAAGCACATGCAAGGTGTGAACAGGGTGATGCAACTCTGACCGAGTACTTCACCAAATTCAAGAAATTATCTGATGAGATGAGTGATTTATTTCCCTTCGGTGCGGATTCAGCCACAGTATGGGAGCAGCTGAATACACTCACTTTTATTGGAGGCATGTCATCCAGATACTCCTCAGCGCGGCCGATCCTTCTTGGTCAGACGACTATACCATCATTGTCTGCTACCTATCATCTCCTGCGGGAGATGTTTCCGTCTGATGGGACTGGTTCATCACCTATTACTGAAAACTCAGCATTAGTGGCAAACTCTTACAAAGGTAAGAGCACCGGTCAGTCATGTGTGAAAGGAGGAAGAGAATCTGAGGGCACTTCTAATTCCAGTGGCAATAAGAATGTGCAGTGTCGCTATTGCAAGGAGTGGGGGCACATGAAGTGGGACTGCCCAAAGCGCCCAAAGGGTTCACCACACCCTCCTCGTGCTCAGGTGGCCACTGTCGATCAATCAGATGAAGTTGCTACACTTGTTCAGCGACTTCAGCAGCTGGGCTTCTCTCGTGCCGACATGACCTCTCAGCCACAGACTCCGAGGGCTACTTCAGCCCACCCAGGTATGACTTCTAACTGTTTTATAGCATCAAAATCATCATGGATTGTTGATTCAGGCGCTACTGACCACATGACTGGTAACAAAAGTATACTGTCAGGACTTGCCACTACCTCACAACCACCTGTCCAAATAGCCAATGGCTCTACCTGTAATATAGAAGGAATTGGATCCACTCAGATTTCACAAACCATGCCCTTATCATCTGTCTTATATGTTCCTTCCTTTCCTGAAAACCTTATGTCTGTAAGTAAAATAACAGAACAGTTATATTGCTCAGTTACCTTCACCCCAACTAAATGTACCTTTCAGGAACTGGGGACGAACAGGTTGATTGGCACTGCATATAAGGACAAAGGTCTGTATTGCATGGAGAGCTCACCTCAGCGAGTGGCATACCTGAGTACTAGTAGTGCTAAGGAGGTTCATTATCAGTTGGGGCATCCATCTCTCCAGGTGTTGAAGAAGATACGTCCTGAATTTCAGTCTATTTCAGAATTAGTTTGTGAGTCCTGTATCCAGGGAAAGCATGTTCGTGCTTCCCATCCACCTAGAGTCATTAGTCGGTCTAATAGTATCTTTGATTTAGTGCATTCTGATGTATGTGGTCCTTGTCCAGTTACATCTGTATCAGATTTCCGATATTTTGTTACTTTTGTGGATGATTTCTCTCGTGCAACTTGGATCTTTGTTATTAAATCTAGACAAGAAATTTTTGCAAAATTTTCAGCTTTTTGTTCTTTTGTGAAAACTCAGTTCGATACCACTGTTAAAACTCTTCGTAGTGACAATGCCAAAGAATATTTTACTAATGAATTTGTGCAATTTACGACTGATAATGGTATCATTCATGAATCATCATGTGCTTATACACCTCAACAAAATGGAGTGGCTGAACGAAAGAATAGACACATACTTGAGGTGGCTCGTACTATGATGATACATGGCCATGTCCCTCATCGTTTCTGGGCAGATGCGGTTCTAACTGCATGTTATATGATCAACCGTATGCCATCCTCTGTACTTGATGGTGCAATACCCTATAATGTCTTATTTCCATCTGCACCTTTATTTCCTGTTTCACCCAAGATCTTTGGTTGCGTCTGTTATGTGTATGATAATCGACCAGGTCGTACAAAAGTTGATCCCAAGTCCCTACAATGTATTTTTGTAGGCTATTCTGGTACACAAAAAGGTTATCGATGCTATAGCCCCACTCTTAGAAGGTACTTTGTTTCATCTGATGTTATTTTTATGGAGTCTGTACCATATTCCTTAAACTCTGAATCTGGTCCATTATCTACATCTAGTACCTCTCCACCTATCATGACTATTCTGAAATATCCTGATGTTCACATCGGTTCTTCTTCAATCCTTGAGAGTGGCGTGCCACCGACACCTCCTGCGCCTCCTATTACTCAGGTATATACTCGAAGGGGTAAGAATCTCCTTGTTAATACTAACTCTGTTCAGACTATGCAGGACCATGAGACTTGTGCATCTCCTGTTGAACCTGACACTGAATCCCCACAATCTCCTACACAAGCCCCTGACCCTACCACACCTAGTCCACATTTTCCTCCAATCCCACCACCTCAAATCTCCGATCTTGACCTTCCCATTGCCCTTCGTAAAGGCTCACGTAAATGCACCAATACCAGATATCCCCTAGACCACTTTTGTTCCTACACAGCCCTATCCATAGATCACCGTGCCTTTACTACTAGTCTTGACAGTTACTCTGTTCCTAAGAATGTGTCAGAGGCTCTGCACAATCCGGGGTGGTTTAGTGCTATGCAGGAGGAAATGTCAGCTCTGTGGAAAAATGAAACATGGGATCTTTGTCCTCTCCCTCCTGGCAAAAAGGCAGTCGGTTGCAAGTGGGTATTCACAATCAAGGTTCATCCTGATGGATCACTACACCGACTCAAAGCTCGCTTGGTTGCAAAAGGGTACTCTCAGTCATATGGCATTGATTATGATGAGACATTTTCTCCTGTTGCTAAGATGGCCTCTGTTCGCATCTGCATGTCTCTAGCCGCTGTTCGCCACTGGCCGCTGCACCAGTTAGATGTCAAGAATGCATTTCTCAATGGCATCCTTGAGGAGGAGGTTTATATGACTCAGCCACCTGGATTTGTGGTTCAGGAGGAGGCTTCTAAAGTCTGCCGTTTGCGGAAGTCTCTATACGGTCTGAAACAATCCCCCCGAGCTTGGTTTGGGCGTCTCTCCCAAGCGCTTGGTCAGTTTGGTATGACCAGGAGTACTAATGACCACTCAGTCTTTTATAGACACTTAAAGGAGAAGACCATCATCCTAGTTGCATATGTCGATGATCTGATTATCACTGGTGATGATGTCGAAGGGATCTCGGCATTGAAGAAGTTTTTGAGCGAGCAATTCCAGATTACAGATCTTGGTAAACTCAAGTACTTTCTTGGCATTGAGGTATCACGGTCTCCTGGTAAGATCCTTATTTGTCAAAGAAAGTATGTTCTTGATATGCTTTCAGAATGCGGGTTGCTTGGATGCAAACCCGTTGACTCACCGATGGTCCCTGAGACCAAGCTCATGCCTGATGACGGAGCACCCCTACATGATCCTGAGAGATATCGGAGATTGGTCGGGAAGCTAAATTATCTAACAGTTACTCGACCAGACATTGCTTATCCAGTGAGTGTAGTGAGCCAATTCATGTCAGCTCCGCACACTACACACTGGGATGCAGCTATTCGGATCCTTAGATACCTCAAGGGATCTCCAGGTAAAGGACTCGTATATTCTGATCAGGGACATAGTAGGATCGCAGCATTCACTGATGCCGATTGGGCAGGTTGTCCTACTAGTCGAAGGTCCACTACTGGATATTGTGTCTTCTTTGGTGGTAACCTTATATCCTGGAAGAGTAAGAAGCAGACAGTTATATCTCGATCCAGTGCAGAGTCAGAATACCGCGCAATGGCAAACACATCCTGTGAGCTAGTTTGGACAAAGCGTTTGCTCAGTGAGCTAGGTGTTCGCCATGATAGTTTGATGAGGCTACATTGTGACAATCAAGCCGCCATGCATATTGCTAAGAATCAGGTCTTCCATGAGCGGACCAAGCACATTGAGGTGGATTGTCATCTGATTCGAGATCTTGTCATAGGAACATCCTCTTGT
Source organism: Carex myosuroides (assembly GCA_028015225.1). Lineage (NCBI taxonomy): Eukaryota > Viridiplantae > Streptophyta > Magnoliopsida > Poales > Cyperaceae > Carex > Carex myosuroides. The sequence goes on along the minus strand of CM051475.1, from coordinate 10,770,453 downwards.
CCCCCATGTATTCAACTCAGTCACGTTCGGACAGATCTTCAGCTCGCTGACATTCTAACCAAGCCTCTTCGCAAAGCCCCAATTAATACTATATGTAACAAGTTGGGCATGTTAGACATATACGCTCCAACTTGAGGAGGAGTGTTAAAGATAGAAAGTATTAGCTGTATAGATCTTGGATTAGCTGTGTATATTCGTTTTTATTACTTTCCTAATTTTGCCATTTATCTTTGGTTATATATGTATGTAACGTTGCTTAGAACAATATACAGAAATAATATCTTTCCAATACGTTTTCAGATACAAACTGATACAATAACACAAAAATGTAATTTTTCCCATTCCTAAAATTAACCTGTAGGTCCCCCTTATTAGGACAAAACAACTTGTATGGTAATCGCACATGTCGGTGAACTTTCAAGTATAACTTGTACACATGTAACATTTTTTTTCTATTAAAGGATGGCGGTGCTAACCTCGAAAGAAAATATACCGGTCGGGCTCCACACTGTGAAAATTCGGGGTACTGGGAGAAGCCCAAATCTGATAGACCTAAGCAACCAAGTATGCCAAAATTAATATATATATATATATATATATATATATATATATATATATATATATATACATAGTTTGTAAAATTTGTAGTAGATAACTTTTAAAACATGAGGTAATTATATTAAAAATTTAAAATACAGGTTGGAGTATACGGTGAGGAGAACAAAATCTACTCTTCGGAAGGATCAACAAAGGTTACTTGGATGAGAGGATTGTTACATAACTCCAGAAACCAACCATTTAGGTGGTACAAGACGACCTTTGACATGCCACCTGGCAGTGACCCGGTTGCATTAAACCGATACCAATATATTTTTCATATCAGATAGAGAATGCAACGTCTGCGTGCATGTTAAATTTATATTACATATTATTTGAAGGTATGTTTGGGATGGAAAAATCTCTCCATCCTGGTTTCATTCAGCTTTTTAAGAACGGCACGTCTCAGTCTCTCTTAATTATGATTAGCTAATTAATCGTACCTGATGTCACTCACAAATTTTTAGATGATTTTATTTAAAATTGAAAAATAATACAGCATCTTTTAAGGACCTACTGATGTAACTCAGCAAGTCCCATGCCAGTTGGAATGATGTATTATCTTAACATGGCTGTATGAAGTTAAAGAAAGATGAAAAATAGGGGCAGATCTTAATATAAGTCAAGGATACTTAGTCACCTCTATTAATTTATTTATTCTTAATAAAGTTGAAGTTCAAGTCACATTTTAATTTTTTTAATTATATACATTGAAATTTTATTGTCTTAGAAGTTATTATATAGTTTAGACTCTCTCATAAGTTGCTAAATGTGTATTCCAGCTACTGCATTATACATTTTAAGTATCTGTCTAACTGTCTTCCAATTTAAATTTTCTAGTTCCATCCCGATAAAAATAAGAGGCAGAGGCTGCATCAGTTCTGATTGGTAGTGCAGTACTTTTTTAGAAGCTAGTTTCTATTTTATGATTTCGTCACCTGTCATATTTTCATGAACTAATTTTCTATTCAATTTTTATTTTTTCTGAAATTTCTGCACTAAAATTTGTCACACGCCAGTGAACTACACCGGCCTTAACCGGTACTCATATATCTGTCATACAAAAACAGAGAAACAATAGTATTAGAAAGAACGCACCGTGTTGCCCCATAAGCAAGCAGATATATGCCGGTACAATTCAGCAACCACAGCCAGGGTCACTGGTACGGGACAACATTAAACTCCTCATTAAAAGGAAGACAACGAAGAAGACGAGAGAATTGTTGTTGATCTCCCACTTTGTAATCTGGCGTGAAAGATGCAACCGTATCTTCAACGACAAGACAAAACACACGAATGAATTAATACAGGAAGTGAAAACCCAGTGGAGGCAAGGCCGGTACAGGGAGACAGATCCAACCGGGATGGAGAGTAACGCCGAATGAGAACTGAAGAACAATAAAAACGGAATTACATCTCTGGTTTCATAGTTGGCTTATTTTCAGTCAATTTGTTTCTTTAATCTTTTCAGTTTAATTTTCTTTGTTTTACTTCTTTTCATTTCTATTTTAATGTAAAATGGGTTTCTACTCAGAAACCCCAAAAACTGTTACCAATTATGGTCAATGAAAAATGAGGGCTGGACCCTTGTTGATTCTCGAAAAAAGAAAGAACGCACCGTGTTTGCGCCAGAAGTTACTGGACATCTGAGAACGGTGAAATTTTTTAATTTGACTTATCAAATTCTGCTGGATAAAAACTGAAGCACATTGATAGCACAATTTGAAAGGCCAAACATAATTTATTTGAGAGAATAAAATATAGATTTAAAGAACTTTTAATTCTATTTTAAGATGATGAAAATTTTAAGTTTATTAATGTTTCTTACCGAAAATTATGAGCGTTTTAGTGACAACATTGTGACTTAATGCTATTTTTGAATGTTGTTGTGTTAACTTTTTTATGAATTTATAAAGTTTAGAGCTATCAAATATTATGTATAAAATATTACGAGAACAAAGAAAAATTAAATTAATCAGTTATCTTTCTCTTAGCTTCCATCATTTTTTTGTTCTCCCTAAGGCATTTCGTCGAACAGAACAATTGCGAAAATTCCCGAACTATTTAAGATCTGTTAGATTGTCACAAAATTGTATGAGATAATATTTTTTGAGTACGGAAACCCACAGACTATTATTGGAACCTATATCTTAGATATGCTCGGAAATAGTCATGAAATATGCTGAAATGAGTTTTCTTTTGTATTGTGAGAATAGTTGCAAAAAATCATAATTTGAGAAAGATATTCATGAAAAATTATATATATTTTTTTATTTTAAAGGTTTGCTGTCAATAATGATTTTTTAGTCGATGAATTGATAAGTTTATGATAAATTCTAATAATCTCAAGTCTAATATGTAAAATACAATAAAATTTTGAAAAATTAAAAAAAGTAAAAGTTGTCATGAAAAAATAAAGAAGTTAATGGTGAAATAAAATAGTAAAAGCAAAAATGATGGTGAAAAATAATTTTATAATTAAATAAAATAAAGAAACTAAACAAATTGTATCTGTCATAAAAATAAATAAAAAACAAAATTGACAAGATGTAAAGGTAAATGACTGGTGAGAAAAAAAAAATTAAGTTCAAAAGACCATTCCACCAAATTTGTCCGGATCCTCAGAGATGACAAATTTTCAGTTTGAATTCTGACCCATAATTCGGATTAATTAGATCTGAAATAAAATGTACGAGATCTCTTTAATATACGTGTCAAATCAGATCAGACAGTCCGGATCCAAACTCATATTTTGTGTTACCTTAGCTGATATGAATTCCCGACCAAAATTCCCGCCGAAAACGCCCTAAAATGGGGTAAAGATTTTAACAGAGCATTCTTGGCTTCATACAGCCCACGAATCATATGCAACGCTACAGTTTGTGCGCTGCATTAAGTCGAAACTTCTCTGTTAAAATCATTACCGCTAAAATGGGCAGTACTTGGGTTACAAATAGAACACCGAGAAGAAAATCATATTTATCATGTCAAAGCAATTACAGAAATGGGGGAACCATCTTATCTCTTCAGTTGTGGGCCCACTCAGGTAACAGATACAGGTTTGCTGATTCTCATGGACCTGAGTACGTATCCTATGAGATATCTTTTGCGTGACCGACATGTCCGGTGCTTATTCGGAGATAGCGAAGAGGGCCAGTATTATTTGTGCTTTGAGAGTCGCACGGAATGTATTTGAATGGTTGATATTTTTCAAAAAAACACGCAAAAGTTGAGATATCTTAGAGGATGTGAATTCCGTGGACGTCATCCCTCGCTAACGGGAAATTCGTATCCTCTGCATTAACTCAAAAGGGAATCTTTTGAGTTAATACATCTCGAGCATTCGATTTGTCCTAAAATTTGTGCGGACTAGATTCACACGAATATTAAAAAGTTCCATATATTATAGGTAGAAGCTGAATTAGTTTCGTTTAAAATCAAACGGTTGAGATTCATTAACTCAAAAGATTTCATTTTGAGTTAATGGAGATGATACGCGTTCCACCAACGGGTAGACCCGGTTTCCATGTGGCATTTGCGGAAAGGATGCAGATAAGACAGTCACGTGGTAAATGCAATGGTCTGTTTTCATGCATTTAATTCGTAAATGTTGGCCCCAGAAATAAGAATTTAAATCCCGGAAGTAACTCAAATTTTGAGTTGAAAGTCCGAACCGTCCGATCTGCTTTGACAATAATACTTTGTTTTTTAGAAACTTTGGACTCTTGGAAAAAATACTAAAGTGGCATCGTGCATTCCAATTTAGCTGGATTGGTCTGAATTTTGATCGGACAGTCCGGATCTAAACATAAATTTTGAGTTACTTTAAGGATCTGTACTCCAGAAACGAATCACATGGCAGTATGGCACCCGCTATCCATGTCGCGCCAAAAACAGATCCCGTATCCATTTTTCGGTGCTAATCCGCTCCTGTTCTATGAACACAAAACACAACGACAACCAATGTACATGCTCTTTCGAAAAGTGCGAACTGCAAACTTGTTTTATGAGTGGCGCGTAGGCGTAGCCGCGTCCTTTCTTAATCTTAGATCGAGGCCGGGGATCGTAATCCAGTGATTCGGAGTCTAGTATCTTACTCTTATCCAGAAAAAGAAAAAGAAAAATATAATATCATTTACTATAATGTTTCTTGATTATTATTTTACGGATATATTGTATTATTGGCTTATTGTACCTTCAAGCAACTTTGATGCATATAGAAGATGACATATTTGCTCTTAGACGGTTGTTGTATTGCGTCAGAATTTATCATGAAATTTGTAACAATTAATGATAAGTTTTGCCTAAAGGACACTGCCGGCTGATTAGATTAATCACATTTTCTTTATACAGACAAGTGTGGTGTGGGGCGTGTTGAAAATCTTTTATTTATTTCTTCACTTAGAAATGGTTATCTTTTAATTTGGACAAGGATCGATGTCATTGTTTTGAGGCATGCAATTTTTACGAAGTAATTTCTCGTTTTAACAATGCTTATCACGAAACATTTGTACTTTCCGTATCCTCTGTATTAACTCAAACTTTGAGTTAATTTACCTCGGCCGTCCGATTAGGATCCGGGCCAATCCAGCTCAAGATAGAATGCACTGACTCCTTTAATATGTGTGCCAACACGGATCGGACTGTCCGGATTCATTCTGAATTAACTCAAAGTTTGAGTTAATGCAGATCATACGAATTCGTTTAAAATGCCCCATCTTTTTTCGTTCAGACATTTTTTTTTCTCGCTGGATTATTTTAAATTAATTAAATTTTCAATATATTAGTTATGTAATTATATATTCTAATTGTAAAAGTATGTTCCTACTACACAAAAATATCTTACTACATTGAAGTATCTACTTTAAACAATTATACTCACTGAAATTATATAAAAAATTACTAACGTTAGTATTGTGATATGCTTATACTAATTGTCCAAACTAAATTTGTTTGTATAAAAATTATAATCAATCCAAATCATTCGAAACAAAATTTATATTAAAATTTTGTCAAGTATCAGATTTTACTGTTCTAAAAAATTTTGACCTCATTGATTGAACTATTTTTGTATTAGTAGTTGATACCTATTGATACGCCCCTTCCCGCTGGGGGCCGGGCCGTACTTGGACTTGGTCCAGTAAGGTACGTGCATGTTCTGTTCCTGGGAAGCAGGCCGTGCGGGGCTGATGGCGGAAAGTGCAGCTCGACCCGGTTCAAGCGAAGCGGGCCAAGACGATGGACACGCGGGGTGTCGGAGGGGTATTAACGCTCTAACCCTTTTTAATACCTCCTCTAGTTGTAGTGGGTGTGACTAAGAGTCGTTTTTTTGCGGTTCCCTTTTCTGAGGGGTTCTCAGCCTTAAATAGGGGGGCGCCCTACTGTAGCGGGGTCTTGTCAGCATTAATGGCGGAGGCCCGCATACTGTTGAGGGCGCCCGCATAATAGGCAATAGCATCCGCATAATCTGTCACGAGCCGAATCGACGAGACCGTGCGTCGGCTTTCTCTGGTTGTTCGGCATGTTAGGCCTTAAGCCTTGTTTTGTTTGGACCCGAGCTGGCCCTGAGAAGGGGTTCGAATCTCGGGCTATTTTTAATCTCGGGCTGGCCCCGGGAGGGGGTCCGAATCCCGGGCTGTTTTTTAACCTCGGGCTGGCCCCGGGAGGGGGTCCGAATCCCTGGCGGTCTTTTAATCTCGGGCTAGCCCCGGGAGGGGGTCTGAATCCCTGGCGGTCTTTTAATCTCGGGCTGGCCCCGGGAGGGGGTCCGAATCCCGGGCTGTTTTTTAACCTCGGGCTAGCCCCGGGAGGGGGTCCAAATCCCTGGCGGTCTTTTGAACTCGGGCTGGCCCCTAGGAGGGGGTCCGAATCCCGAGTTGCTTTTAACCTCGGGCTGGCCCCGGGAGGGGGTCCGAATCCCGGGCTGTTTTTTAACCTCGGGCTGGCCCCGGGAGGGGGTCCGAATCCCTGGCGGTCTTTTGAACTCGGGCTGGCCCCCAGGAGGGGGTCCGAATCCCGAGTTGCTTTTAACCTCGGGCTGGCCCCGGGAGGAGGTCCGAATCTCGGGCTGTTTTTGAGTCGTGGCCTGTTTTCTGTGGGGGGAGGGGCCTATTCTGTTTGTTCTATTTTGGGCCGGCCTTTTGTGTATTTAAATCTGAGAGTGCTTTGTTGGGCCATGCCTGGGCTTTTTAAGGGCCATTGGTATATGGACCTATCACCTATGTTCTCAAAAGTACTATATTATCTTTGATAATTGTCTTAATCCGTGTTTTGTTGTGAGATAGTGTATATATGCAGAGCAAGCAATAGAAGAGCCTTATTTTCATATTTTTTTTTATTAGATGCTAAATTTCTTCCAGGAAAAAAACTAATAAAGCCAATTACTTATCTTAATTGATTCTACATTTTGATACGAGTTTTGATTGAAATTAAATACAACTGTCATAAAAATAATAGAAATTAACTTAGAGCATCTCTTTTTCTAAAATTAATTAAAAATTGCCGTATTAGATTAGAAATTAGAATTGAAAGTCCAATGTACTAACAATTAACAGTTGGTGAATGAGAATTAGAATTAAAAAGTAATTTTTAAAAATCTTAGTAATTATGAAATTCTAAAACTTAAAAAAGAAAATTATCATGGTAGATTATAAATTAGAATAATACTTCAAGAAACGTAACACTATCACTTTTAGAATTTTTGGCCTCTGTATTTTTTTAGAATTATCATGGTAGATTACTAATTTTTGGCCTCTGTATTTTTTTAGCTTTATTGTTCTCCAAATCGAAAAGTAACACTGCAAGAAAGCTACACAACTAACCAAATGAGACAATATAAAGATAATTACTTATTTCTATTTTGAGGAGGGTTCAAATGCATCATGATTTTGTGCTCCAATATGCTCAACATCATTTATCTCTGTTTTTAAAGTCCGAACAGTTGATCTGAACGGCTCAACATGATATTTATAATAAAATATTCTTGGAGACCAAATTTTATATTTTTTAGATATTTTTTACTATTTTCTTTTACATAGGTACAATGTCACTTTTTCGGATGGTCCAGAATCTCCTTAAAACAGTGATTTTGTACCTATCTAAAAAATAGTAAAAAAATTCTAAAAAATATAAAATTTGGTCTCCAAGCAAATTTTATTATAAAGATCATGTTGAGCGGTTCGGATCAACTGTTCGAACTTTGAAAATAGAAATGAAAAATGTAGAGCATATTGGAGCACACAGTCATGATGCATTTGAACCCTCCTTTTATTTTATTCAATATCTTCTTATCTATGATCTTCATTGGTCTCCATTTTTCTTCAATTATTAAGAAAGAGACATGATATTAATTTAGTAGGAAACAAGTCTTAAAAATGTCGATTTTTTTATGTGTAGCATTTAAAAAAAAATTAAGCTCATGACATCAAATTATTAAAATCTCGAAACATAGTAAAAACATAGTTTTAGTAAATCTCATCATTTTTTTTTGGTAAGATAAAATGCTGTCAAGAACAATATTTTACCGTAGCGCATAAATGGTGTTTTCTACTCTATGTTTTTATATAATTTTTGTTTTAGGATAAAAAATTGTCAATGATATACAAGTAATACAACATGTTTTTTCTCTAAAAGAAATATTATTACAAATATTGAAGTAAAATATTGTTTTTGTGCCGATATAAATAATTTTATTGATAACTTTTTCTTTCCTAAATATCGTCAATGATATATAATAATGTTTCACGTTAAATCAAACAATACTCAAAACAAATAAAATTAAAATATCATTTTTTTGTCGAGTTAAGCAGCACTGTTTCACAAGCTGAAACTTTTTAGTTACTACTATAATAATTCAAAATTAATACATATTGTATCAAAATTGAATTTTTACCACTCACGCAAGCTGAGTTGGTGCGCAAAACCAACTTGTACACCAACTCTTTTTTTTTTAAGTTTTGTTATGTTGTGTGTATTATTTGTAGTATAAAACGTTGATCAAATTGTGCATATAATTTATATTAATTTGCTCACCAATTTACTTAGTACAAAATGCTGTTCAGATTGTGCGTATAATATGTTGTAGTAATTTTTACTTTAAACTTATATTTGTTAAATATGTGTGTTTTATTTTCTATAATTTCTTTGTTTAATCTGATGCGAATATATAATTCTAAATACCACAGAACAAAAAAAAAAAACAGAAAAAAAAATTAGTACAACAATTTGAAACACAACGGAACAAAACTTAAAAAAAAAATACATACATGCCTACCGAGTACCGACTACCGAGTACTGACGACTGACGCGTGCTTCCGTCCAGACGGAAGCGTATCCTCTATAGTACGAATTCGCATCCTCCGAGATATCTCAAACTTTGAGTGTTTTTTCTGGAAATTATCAACCGTTAAAATACGTTATGCACGAATCTCAAAGCAAAAATAATACTGGTCCGGTCCCTGCGCTATCCCCGAATAGGCACCGTACACGTCGGTCACGCAAAAGTTAGATATCTCAGAGGATACGCACTGTACTACTCTCACTATCACTGTACGCAATCCCCCTCTTTCTTTTTTTTGAGTCGATCTCCCCCTCTTTCTCTCTCTTCATTCAGAGGCTTCATCACTATTGTGCACATAAGTCGTTCATTCCCATTCCTACACCATCTGGGTACACCAATGGCCAAGCGAAGCAACAGCACTAACAACTTAAAACACAGTCTCTCATTACCTTTTTTCTTCCTCCTTTTTCTTTTCTTTCCATCCCTATCCTTTTCCAGCAATGTGACCTACGATGGCCACTCTCTCTTCATCTCGGGCCACCGCCGGATCATCATCTCGGCCTCTATTCACTACCCCCGTAGCGTCCCTGCTGTACATTCTCTCTCTATATCTTTCCTTGAATGCATCTTTGTGTGTGTTACAGTTGTGTTATAACTTAATTTATTGTATTTTGGAAAATTGTAGATGTGGCCGGGACTAGTGGAGGCAGCGAAGGAAGGAGGTATAGATGCAATTGAGACTTATGTTTTCTGGAATGGGCACGAGCCCTCTCCTGGCAATGTGGGTTCCAATTTCAGTTTCTCTCTGTTATTATTATTTTCCGTTTTGTTTACGCCACCTTGAAGATGTGGCTTTACATGTGAAATCCCACCTTTTACGAGGGTACATTTGCAAATGTCAATTTTTAGGAGTTTTGTTTATAGATTCTAAGCTAAAATCCTCTTTCAAATTTCAACCTTGCTTCTCTGTGGGCTTGAAAGTTTGGTGACCTGAAATTTGCATGTATGTCCTTTTATTACATAAATTTTACATATATGCTCTTGCAAGATCTGTATTTAACACTAATGCACCACCTTTTTTGCAAAGACATTTTAGAAAGTTTTATGGCATTTTCAGTATTATTTTGAAGATCGCTTCAATTTGGTGAAATTTGCTAAGATAGTTAGACATGCGGGTCTCTACATGATCCTTCGAATTGGGCCATTTGTTGCTGCTGAGTGGAATTTTGGGCAAGTTTTGAATAATACATCCTTACATACACTTTATTTCACATCTATCGTTAGCTTTGGTTATCTCAGCAATTTCTATCTATCAAATGCAGAGGAGTGCCGGTATGGCTACATTATGTGCCCGGTACCACATTCCGAAGTAATGATGAGCCCTTCAAGGTTTCATGCTATACAATGACAACTTCTATTTTATTAATTCTTTGTACTTTTAATGCTTTAATGGAACAACAAACCATTTCTTCTACTACTTAATGAACTACATTTTGTTTAATGTTGGGCATTGGCTACAGAATCATATGGAGAGATTCACGAAATATATAGTCAATATGATGAAAAGTGAGAAATTATTTGCTTCCCAAGGTGGCCACATTATCTTAGCTCAGGTCTCTCTCTCTCTCAAACTTCAGTAAATGTATATTTCATTTGGTCAAATTGTTAATTAAATATCAAACAATCCAGCCGTGCTTGTCTATTATCTATCATAAAATGAGACTATGAATTTTAACTGTATCCACTTTAGCTAATTGCAGATAGAAAATGAATATGGTGACATAGAAAAGGTCTATGGAGATGGTGGTAAGCCTTATGCCATGTGGGCTGCCAGCATGGCACTCTCACAGGATATTGGTGTACCTTGGATCATGTGCCAACAATATGATGCACCTGATCATGTGGTAATTACATATCACTTTGTTTACCTATTTATTTAGTTTTCACCTAGAATTCTTCACAACTGATAGTGACTTTTTCGATAATATGAGAAATGTTGCATTTTCATGCAAGAAGAAAAATATCACTTCATGTCCTGAAAACCAAATAAAACATCACAATTATCTTAAATATTAACTAAATAAAAATAATTTTACTGTACCTTTTTAGAATTTCTTCAGAATATACACTCTGTACTTACTGCCATATAATTACAGAGATGGGGGTAATTTTTTTTTAGAATTAAGGAAATATTTGTGACAAGTGTGATAATCAGTATAAGTTTTCCAGGGTACATGAGATGTTTCTCTTTTTGCATGGGTCTGTTCTGTATTATTTATTATGAGATTTCGTAGGGACACATGAAATTGTCACCTAGAGATAAAGCCTAATATCAGCTATTATATTTCCAAGCCATGCCATGCCCATTATGGCTACTGTTCACCAGTATCCGAGTTCTTTGTACATTTTTCATTCAATACTGAACCATTAAGTTATTCTGACAGAAGCAGTCAAATATTGACAATTTCCCTCAACTCAATTTTTTTTTTCCTTCCTGTAATTAAGCCAAATACATTTAAGTCACATCAACAAGCTGAAGTTATGTGGGTCAATCTACTGTAAATAAGTTTGCAACAATCTAGACAATATAAACTTGACAAAACCTTAGTTTGGTGATTTTTTTCCGGAAGCTTTGTCATTAACAATTAGAGTAAATTACAAAATGGTCCTTAAAGTATCACTCATTAAACATTTTTGTCCTTAAAATTTCAAAGGTATCATGTTGGTCCTTAGTGTCTAATTAGCACCAAATTGGGCTTATTCATTAGAAAAAAAATACTTTTTCATCCATTCCACCATCAATATAGCAATGCATATAACATATCTTGTTGTGGAAGTAATAAATACGACGGCAATACAAATATTACATCCACAATATCACACATTAATTAAATGGGTACTAAAATCTATGTCCATGTCATTAGGAGTCAATTAAAAAATAATATTATTTATGTGTCACCATGAATATCATCATGACATGGATGTTAACGTGAATTTCTCAAACTTTTTGACCGGTGACAATAATATGACCAATTGGGTATAACATGAAAGGTTTAAGGATTGAAATGATAATTTTGAAACTTTAAAGACCAAAATGATAAATGAGTGATACTTTAGGGACTATTTCTGCAATTTATCCTAACATTTAATAATAATCCTAACATTTAATTAATCGTCATGCAAGTTTCCATTCATAAAACACTCTAAAATGTTGAGTGTAATTTGCAAAAATAAAACTTTAGCATGACTTTTCGATTCTCATTATTTACTCTGGGACCATTGCAGATAAATACTTGCAACTCATTTTACTGTGACCAGTTCACACCGAATTCTCCAAATAAACCTAAAATTTGGACAGAGAATTGGCCTGGATGGTAAGCCACTATAATATATTTTCTCAACTTTATTTAGAAATGGTAAATATGTAGAGGCATTTAATTATGCTTTTAGGTTTCAAACTTTTGGGGCAACAAACCCACATCGACCCCCTGAAGACATTGCATTTGCTGTTGCGCGGTTTTTCCAAAAAGGCGGCACCGTTCAAAATTATTACATGGTATATTTGCAACTTTTCTTTAAGAAAGTATATTTGGAACTCAAGTTATGCATTTTTTTTATTTTTTTTCTTACAGTGAATTTTTTCTTTTTGTGGTTTTCGTTTGAAGTATCATGGTGGAACAAACTTTGGCCGAACAGCTGGAGGACCTTTCATTACAACAAGCTATGATTATGATGCGCCAATTGATGAATATGGTGCATAACTACATATTCTTTCAATATAGGGAATATTACGTCTTTCCTCTACTTTGATTTAATCTTTTGCTTTGCCATTTTCGTACATCATTTTAATGAAAAACTAGGGTTGGTGAGGCAACCAAAATGGGGGCATTTGAAGGAACTTCATGAAGCTATAAAACAATGCGAAAATACCCTTCTTTTTGGCAATTCTAAACTTCTCACTTTTGGCCCTTTACAAGAGGTAAATTACTTTGATATCTGGTTCTCTTTTTAGTTTTCCGTTTTCTCCTTTTTTGACTGATTGCTTTTCCTTTTTTTTTTGTTAGGCAAATATCTATACTGATCATTCTGGGGGATGTGTTGCATTTCTTGCAAATATGGACGAAGAAAAGGATAAATCAATTGTTTTTCAAAATAGGTCTTATAATGTGCCGCCTTGGTCAGTCAGTATCTTACCAGATTGCAAAAATGTCGCATTTAATACAGCAAAGGTTCTCTTTTCTGTTATGAGTCGTCTTTTCTGTTGATTGATTTTTTTTCTTAGATTTTATGTTGCTGAGCTCCTCATTAAGCTATCCTTTGCACAAACAACCATCAATCTTGTTTTCCTATAACACCCTTGAGAGGATTTGGCCTTGTAGATAAAAAAAAAATGAGATTTAACTTTTCAACTATTTAGGTCTAATACTTTGTTCTTCAAGGTCAAGGCTTTTGACCTAGTGTTATGTTAACAATGAAAGGGTACAATAGAGAGGGCAGGAGGGAAGATAAGCACGGAATAAACATCCAAGAGAAAAAATTTGATACTTGTTGTACAAAAGGAAATTTAATTTGTTGTGCTTCATATAGCATTTTTACAAAATTCTGTATTTAACTATTTATGCTACCTGTACAATCTGATCCCAATTGTTTTGGCAACTACATAATATGGCAATATGTACTTTGTTAATAATACATGAGGAATCAAGGGACCAAACTTCACCCTCTCAAGAAAAAAACAAGAAATATTCTATATGAGACAAAGGGCAATTGAATTGCATCATTTTATTTGATTCTCTCATGCAGCGTTTACTATTTTGTAAGCATATTATTTATTTGGTAACCAACCCATGTACTGAAATTCAATTCTGGACGGATTTGCGGTTTTTTGTGTGTGTGTGTGGTGGTGGTTGGGGGGGGGGGATAGGAGCATGCCCACTGTCAGTTTACCTAGCTTCACTCCATCTCTGGTTATATAGTTATATGTTAAAACTATATTTTTACATAATTTTCCAATAATTCTACTGTTCGATAAGTGATGTGGAACTAATTATTTCTGTGTAGGTCAAAACCCAAACTTCTGTAGTTGAAATGATTATTGAAAATTTGCAAATCTCAGAAGGCTGGAGTATTTTCGAGGAGAAGGTTGGAATTTGGGGTAAACCTGATTTTGTAAAAAATGATTTGGTCGATCATATCAATACTACCAAAGATTCTACAGATTATCTTTGGTACACCACAAGGTACACAAATAACTAGTAAACAACCCAACTTTTGGTCTAAAATTACCACAAGGTGCTCAATATAATGTCCTCTTCTAAGTTAAAATTCAGGATTTGTGACTTTTTATTTTGAAAAATGGCTTACACATATTATTGCCAGCTCTTTAATTTTTATTTTTTATTTTTGATTATTGCAATGAACAGCTTTTATGTTAAGGGAGGTGAAAAGATTTCAAGCCAATCTCTTCTCATGGTTGAATCCAAAGGCCATGCTGCACATGTTTTTGTCAATGGCAAACTCCAAGGTTTTTTCTCTTTACTTTCAAAGCAGTATTTTTTCGTCCTTCATTTGAATGTTTAGTTTTGATAATATTTTCTGAGTGAGCCTATGGTGCTATGCATAGCACGGATGGGGTCCGTGCTACGGCTCAAAATTTGACTTTTCAAAATTCTAACGGTCGATCCAACCGTTCAATGTGATAATCATATGAATATGTACTTGCAAACTAAATTTTATATTTTTTCGAATTTTTTTACTATTTTTTTAGATAGGTAGAAAAATCAGTGTTTTCTGAAAATTCTGGACCATCAAAATTCTACCTATCTAAAAAAATAGTAAAAAAATTTAAAAAAATATAAAATTTAGTTTGCAAGTTCATATTCATATGGTTATCACATTGAATGGTTGGATCGACCATTAGGATTTTAAAAAGTCAAATTTTAAGCCGTAGCACGGACCCCATCCGTGCTATGCATAGCACCATAGCCTCACTCATATTTTCTTGCCATTTAATCAAGAGTCTGATAACTAGCATGGAAATTTCTGTGACCAATCTACGGAAATTTTTACTACTTGTATTGATCTCCTTATATTCTTCTAATTTTAGCTAGTGGATATGGAAATGGGTCGGAGAGCAAATTTAATCTTACTACGCCGGTAACCTTAAAACCTGGGAGAAATGACCTTGCATTGCTAAGCATGACAGTCGGGTTGCAAGTAAGTGACTTTCCTGAATTACATCTGAACTGATGTGTTTCAATAGATGCCCTTGGTACAATGAGATCAATTTCTTTCAAAATAAAAAAAGAATAAGAAAGAAAGAGAAAGGGGGTAACTTCACTACAAGATCAAACTACCTCAGAGTTAATCTTGACATCTGGAGTTTAATGCTACGAAATGTTCTCGACTAAGATGGATTAAATTGTTGTATGAATTAACTTATTAATATTTACATGACATACCTACTTGTATTACTTGTATTCAATTAATCTTCAATTTTTTGAAAGGTCAATATCTTCACATGCTGTAAGCATCCATAGTAAAACTAATGAAGTCCAAACTTTGAATTATTTAGATTCACAATGCTATTAGTGTTGTTTTGATGTGAGTAGTCTATATTCTAATTTTCCTTTGTTTAATAAATAAATAAAAAAAAGAATGCTGGGCCATTCTATGAATGGGTCGGAGCAGGTCCCACTAGTGTAAAGATTTCTGGTCTGACAAGCAGGACCCTTGATTTATCTTCACATGAATGGGCCTACAAGGTATACTTAATTGTTATTTTATTTTTTTATTTTAATTATTACTTCTTCTATTTGAGAAACTCTCAATATTGATATAAAACATCAAATTTATGATTCTTTTTCAATGTTTTTTAAAGATTGGATTAGAAGGAGAGCATCTTTCTATTTTCAGTCCATATCAGAATGGTGATTTGAACTGGAAAACATACTCTCAACCACCAAATAACCAACCTCTGACATGGTACAAGGTAATGGTTTTATTTATCCTTTCACTTATCCTCACAAGCTGTATAATATGTATGTTAAGTCATGTCTTAGCAAGAACATAGAAAGTGCCAGAGTATGGATCAAATTCATGGGATGGATGAGTTGATAGCTAGTATGTATACAAATTTCAGCAGTGCATATCTTTACTATAATCATACACTTGACTGTTTGGTGTCTTATTGGTGTTTTAGGGTGCATTTTTTCCTCAAAAATATTTTGAGTAAAACAGGTTAGAAACCAGTGAAAACAAACTTATTTGATTGCTCTTACTTTTAAAGAGAAAAGTTCAAATACCTCTATTTTTTGTGCCTCCATTTTGTGAAAGCTGAATGAGTTAAATTTCTAAAACGTGAATAACAAATAACCTGTTAGACAGATCCATAATACTTTCTATATTGTGGTACTTCGGGTTCAGTTAAATGGTCATCACAAGTACAAAAACAATGCACAGAAATAACCAGACGAGGGTAGAATTGATGAACTTTTTGATGTCCATCAATACATAGCTGTAGTGACATGATTTTGTGTGTGCATACAAAGAATGTGACATAGATCATATAATGGCTCGGTATTTTTAATGGGCTCCTGTAGAATTTTCAAAGGGAGGCATTTTAGCCCTCATTTTTGAATGGAAAATTAAAATTGTAAATATGCATATGTTGCACAACAGGCAAACTGGTCTACCAAGCAAAGCATTTTGCAACAATACCCTTGAAAGGATGCTCTCTGATTATGAAGTAGTACTTCGTTCAACTTTCAAATCTTTTAAACAATTTGCCTCTTTTTTTCTTTTTCTTATGTATATTTCAGGTAATAGTTGATACACCAAAAGGCAACGACCCAATTGGGCTTGACATGCAACACATGGGAAAAGGCCAAGCTTGGTTAAATGGGTATCCAATTGGGAGATATTGGCCGAGAGCTAGTTCTCCAAATGACAAATGTACCTCAACTTGCAATTACCGAGGCAAATTCTTCCCTGACAAGTGCCGTACCGGTTGTGGTGAACCCACTCAAAGATGGTATAATGTCTTCTCAATACCATAATATTTTTCTAAAATATAAACAGGTATAGGGCTGAGTATGCAAGTAATGCAGGTTTTTGTGTACAAGCAACCTGTATATTACCAGGCATGAAAGTTATGACCATCATGTAGTTGTACCATGAGTGTATATATATAACTAGGAGATGTTTATATCATACTGGCATTGTTATCAGGGTTGAGTATGAAGTTTCTTGGTATAAAACATTATAGGATAAATTATAATTGTAAACTTCCTTTTCTTTGGTCAGGTACCATGTACCAAGATCATGGTTTCATCCGACTGGTAAAAACACACTTGTAATTTTTGAAGAAACTGGTGGTGATCCGACAAAAATCAGTTTTGCAAAAAGGCAAACAAAACATATCTCTCTTGATAGTTGAAAAGGTATGCAATGACAAGTGTACCGTTGAAATAGCAACGAGATATACTTGTCTATTTAAAAAAAAAATAGATCTTCTGTTTAATTGGGCTTTTATGAGATCAACTTTTTATTAGTTTATATATTTTATTTTGTAGGTCTGTTTGAATGCAAATAGTTGCACTCTAGCACTGTCAGAGGAGCAATTTGGGGATGATTCGTGCCATGGTATTTCTAAGTCTCTAGCTGTTTAAGCAGTTTGTTCCTAGAAAACTTCTAAATTCTGATTTCAATTAAATTTGTAGAATTAGTATTGACTATATCAACTTCTGGTAAGCATATTTAATTTAATTTACTGTCTTAATAACTGAGGTGCTGTGTTCCACTTCTGAACAATTATTTTAAACATGTTTTTTGATATTAGTAAGTAGTAACCCACAAAAATCTTGTTTATCTTAGTCTAGTTAGCTGAATAAGTTAAATCACTTTCTAACCGGAATTAAATTTTCTTAACAATTTTGCCTCCATGCTTATCCAGTCAGAGATTTATCACCAATTTTCGCTAGTTGTGTCCTATGGTGGTTGTATATCCCGAAATTTTTATCAATAGGAATATAATTAAAAAAATATCGGTAATGAGGAAGGATTATGTGAAAATTCGATATATAGGAAAAACTTCATAGTTCATAATGTTCAAGGAACGTTATGGACCATCGCGGCCTGATTAGCAGAATTATGATTTGGGAGATTTATGATTAACGCTGGACGTTATTCTCTATCACGTCCAGGCAGTTCGAAAAAAATAAATAAAAAAATTTGGGCCGTTATGGTCTATCACGGCCAGGGAGACGGAAAAAAAAAAACATGGGCCGTTATGCTCTATCACGCCAGGGAGATGAAAAAAAAGGCTTTTTTGGACGTTGGTTTGTACAACATCATGTCGGCAAGAAAATTGTAAAAGTAAAAGTAGGACGTAGTCCAAAACGGGTAGACCTCAGCTAAAAAAAGTGATATTCTGGACTTCATAGTCCATAATGTCCAAACGGACATAAATAGAGCATCCGGACACCCTTGCTCTATGTACAAAACATTCTCCTCTCCTCTATTCAAACAAAATTTTCACGCATCTCTTCTGTCTTACACATATTTTCTTAATAAAAGGTAAATATTCAATTATATGGCCTAACAAAGTAATTAATTTATGTTATGCCATTTATTATAGAAAGTGCTGTGGAGTTTTGCATCGTAAAATATATATTAGATATGGTTCCTTTTGCTTCCGTATCAACAGTTAGTTTTGAATTTTTCTATGTCATTTATTGTCATAGATTGAAGCTAGATTTCACGGCGCGGGAACAGGAGAAATATTTCTATTTTTACGGTGCAAAGCTCCCCATCACTTTCTGAGGTTCTCACATCGTGAATTATAGCTTCAATATATGTGAGTTATATATTAACATATTATTTTTAAGTTAACAATTATTGTTTTTTTATTATCTTAGTTCTGAAGTTTTTATTCTCATCCTCGATAAAAATGAACTAAAATTTTTATGTTCCAAGTGCCCTTCGTAAATATTTATAAGGCAAATATCGATTAATACTCTTAATTTGGGAGATAATTCTTTTTATTTGTTAGACATCACATATGTATCAAATTCTTCAAAAATAAAGATACTTCGACTTGAGATATGTTTCAGTTTAAACTGATTTCTATAAAACTTCTATATAAGTTTGAAGGAATTATTAAATATGATTTTTGTATTTTTTTTCTTGTAATATTGCTGGAAAGATGAAGAAATCGTACATTTGATTTGAACATCAAATGTGGATAAAAATTACAAAGGTGCAATGAAAAAAAAAAGAAATCAAATTATATATTAATGTAAAATAAAAATATAGAAGACTATGTACTCTTTCATCTTAAAAATTAAATTAACATCTTAATTTGAAAACGTGTCTATATCTACGGGTTTGTGCTTGACAAAAGACATAAGGACCTAGAAAAATACATATCCCACCCGACGTCAGAACAAAAGTGCAATAGGAAAATAGAAATAATTTTCTTACATTTGATTTGTAATAAATTTTTTTTATTATCTTAAGTTAGGGAATTACAATTCACATCCTCAATAAAAAAAAGGAAATATGTTTTATAGCAACCGATGTAGACATTCTAATCGTGGGGAAGCAAGAGGAGGGTCTACAAGGGGTGGAGTTAGAAATTATAATCGTGGGGCAAGTTTGCAGGAAAAATTTACGACGTGGCCCGAAATTTCAGACGATGACTTTGTTTCGAGACCACAACAGGTGTAACGAACCCAGGTTATTGATCCAGAACCGCCAACGTCGGACGATGACTTTGTTCCTTGTCCTTATACTAGGAAGTCTAGCACTTCACCGGTGGTGCTTTATCCAGAATCGCCAACGTCGGACGATGACTTTGTTCCTTGCCCTTATACTAGAAAGCCTAACACTTCGTCGGTGGTTCTTGCTCTAGAACCGCCAACGTCGGACGATGACTTTGTCCCTTGTCCTTATACTAGAAAGCCCAACTCCAAAAAGTCTGCAAGCCCAACTCCAAAAAGTCACTCCACTAAGTCAAACACATTACCGTCTACAAAACTAGTCACCGGAGCCCCTTTTATTGGCAATCCCCATAGACATGAAACATCTTGCAATGTCACCGTCATCTCTCCCACGGGAAGATGAAAAGTATGCGACCTTGGTCTCCACTGCTCAACGAGGCCAGCAAGGAGCCATTTGTCAATATTTATATCATCTATTCGAGAAACCTGATACAAACCGAGCCTACACAAGATTTGTTCGCAACGCTCATGGTATGGAATCACATACCGGTGGTGTCGAACATCTACCTCGTTATAAGCCTATCATTGTTATAGAATTTGGTTAGAATAAAATATCGTAATACAAACATTTATATCTCTTTATAAAAAATATGTGAATTTTGGATATAATATGATTCATTGAGTAACTTATAATATCAAAGAACAATGAGATCTTATGCTGTGCATGCGACATCCATAACAAATCGCTAAACTTTTCTGCTAGCAAGTACGTAAGTTGAAATTAGGGTTTACAAATATTTAAAAGTAGAAATTCGGATTTGGTTGGGCCTCATATGCGTCATGAACATCTGCTGCAGGATCATGCAGACCACAGCTACTTGACATCCTGCATGCATACATTTTAAATAATTTAGATTTACCCCCAAAATTAAATACATAAATTAATTTCCTAAAACACTTACATTAATAAATTACTAAATTAAACAATTCCCTATAAAATCTAAAAACTCACATGAATTAATTATCGAATACATGAAAGAATTTGAATTTTATTTGTGCACTCTTTGAAAAATGGTACAACAAAATAACTTCAACTTGCTTAAAAGCTAACCAAGCAAGCTAAAAAGCTAACCAAGCATGCTTCAAGGCTAACCAAGCATGCTTAATTCTTAAACTCTTTTAAAAAAATTCTTTCTAGTCATGTTACATAGCTTTCTAAAAATTGAAACCCATATTTTGATAGTTATAATGTATAAGAAAAAGTTAACAAGAAAAAAAAATCAATGTACACAATTTTTACTTAAGTTATGTTATGATAAATATGCATATTTTTATCCATTTTTGTGAACCAAACAAATGCAAATTCACAACCTTAGACCTAATCGGGTGCTAATTCACAAAATTAAACCTAATTCGTAAAGTTAATTCAAGTTTGGTGCAAATTCAAAAAATTAAACCTAATCGGATACTAATTAACAAAACTAAACCTAATCGTGTGTGCTAATTTACAAAATTAAACTTAATCAGGTGCAATTTCACAAAATTAAACATATTCGGGTACTAAATTACAAAATTAAATCTATTTGAGTGCAATTTCACCTAATTAAATCTAACAATAGTCTTCACAACAAATCAAATCAATAAATTATTGAGAATTTACTAATTTTTACAATTATTTTAAGAAAAAAAAACATACGTTATGTGGGAGAGGGAAAAATGGAGGGCTGGCGGACCTGGACGTTGTTGTCCACGACATCCCGTGCGCGTGGTGGAGGTGGGCTTCCTTCTCTGATCGCTGTCGGTGGGTGAGAGCAGCATAGATCCAGGTTTTTTCCTTAGCGTTGTCGGCGGAGGTAGAGACAGGGAGCGAGAGAGAAATGAATGGGGCGAACGGGTCCCTTTTTTTTCTTTGGGACCAGGCCGTTGTTCTCTATAACGGCCAGACTTTTAATTTTTTATTTCCGCGGGCTCTGGCTGTTGTTCTCTGTAACGTCCAGTCAACGTAATTTTTTTTTAAATTCTTTTGGCCGTGATAGACAACAACGGTCTGCTTCACAGTTTATTAACGCTAATTTGATTTCATTAATCGGGTCGCGATGGTCCATAATGTCCCCTAGATGTTATGGACCATGAAATTTTTCTTATATGTCGAATTTTCACAAAAATCTTCCTCATTACCGATATTTTTTTAGTTATATTTCTATTAATAAAAATTTCGGTTGTATATCATGCAATGTCTTTAGGAAAGAGACAAGGGTCATATCAAGTAATAGGCTCATTTCTCCTACCTCTAAAACTACTTTAAATCGTGACATCACATTTCAATGCTTACAATTATGATTTTCTCAGAGGCCAAGTATGGTGATTTTTTATTAAACTATTTTTTGTTGATAGCGAATATAAAATGTTTGATCAGAGCTTCTCCATTAACTAAATGCAATATGGTTCTTACTTGTACGGCAAAATGTATTGTCGTGATCATTTGAACCATCCTAATCTCCTTTAGCTTTGGATAATCTTATTTATTGAAACATTTTTTTGTATACTCTACACAAGCTTATAAGTTGCGTACTTTACAAAATAAAATATAATAAAACTTTTTATACTCCGATCTCAATGATCCGACATTTTTATTAGTATCCAAAGTTTAATAGAAATTAATTAATATATTCAGATCTACTAAAAAGTTATAAAAATAGTCATACCCGCCATTTTTAATTAATTTCTATAACTTTCCAGTAGATCTGGATATATTAATTAATTTCTATTAAACTTTGGATATTAATAAAAATGTCGGCTCAATGATTGAAGTGTAGTATAGCCAGGTTCTAGAGGGAACAAGGAAAAGAAAGATGTTTTCATAGAAGAAAAAGAAAATTTTCATTCCCATAAAGGCTTGTCAAATCTAGACAATTCAAGTCAGGTGTGTCAAAAAGATAATAATTTAATATCCTGTGCGTATAATGTGGTGGAGGATCACTTGATAATTAAATTATTAATTTGATAATGATAGCAAATTTTCAAAATTAAATTAAAATTAAATTTGTATATGGGCAATTAAATTGTATGTGATTTATTTATTATTTAATGATGCATCATTAATCGTTAATATCAAATCATTGAAAGTTTAAGTCACTTGACATATGGAGGATATACACACACACACACATCAAATTTCATTGTTATGTAGTTAGTACAGATCATGTTTATAACGTTGAATTTTAAATTAAATTTTATTTTTAAAATTATCAAAATTATTAATATAAATAATTATCAATTAATTCTCTCCTTAAAGAAATAACTTAATAATCTATAAAAAGTACGAAAACCTTGCGTGTTTGTATTGATTTGATAGAGCTTCATTGAGCGTTATTCTAGGGTAAATAGCGACTGCATAAAATACCAAATTACATAAAGCTATAAACAAATTAAAATAAGTCTTATAGTTATAGTCAATTGGATAAGAGAGGTATGCTAAATTTTTTTTAAAAGAAAATGAAATTTTTAATTGTGTACTGGGAGCTTCTTAGAGATAATATAATTAATTGCTGCAAAAAATTTAGCGTTTTTATGGTCATTTGTTTCTGTTGGTCATTCTCGGTCGATCCACATCGTAGGACCTTGATTTTTTTTTTTTTTTTGTCTGAATTGTCTGATCTTAAATGAATTAATCAGATTTTTTTACCTTCATAAAAGATCACTTTTAAATGACTTCAGGAATCGATTTTGACGCAAATTTTTTAAGATTAAATAGTCCAAACAGAAAAGGAAATCCTACCATCCGCATAAATAATAAAATATATACGGAGTAAGGCTATGATACTCTGCGGTACGTAGATCAAGTATCCTATTATGGATTTCTATATGTTCGTGCTTAAAGTTTAAACCGTGGTAGCCACTACACAAGTTTAATTTTTTTAGTTTTGAAGTTGTAAACATCTTTAATTTTTCTGTACTCCTGGTAGCCACTACCATATATTTCAAAAAGAAAAGAAATTCCAGATACAAATTTAAGTTTTACCTTTCCAATATCACTGATGTTGCGGTTAATGGAACCTGGAGGATATAATCCCATTTTTATCTCAAAATAAAAAATTCGATGGTGATTCCTCAGCAGGAAATAATGTGGGTCTCTAGTATGTCAAAAATTAACGATGAAATTGTAATGCCTTTTATTAATTACCAACAAAATAATCTTTAGTACTTGTCAAATTTATTATTTGGTTCTTTGCCGACAAATTGATGGGTATACCGTTACCGTACACTCAAAATCTTCCTCAAGTTGGTGTGAGGCTTTAAATCGTTTGGTTTCATTTCCTGAAATCGTGACTTGTACTGCTTGATTTGACGATACCATTTGTTCTGACTTCTTCTTAGTGCCATTGAACTGATAATTATTTGCCTCTGTGCTATTAAATCAATCCAGGGAGCACATATTCAAATTCAAGACCATCAATAGCAGACAGTTACGTTTCATTTTCAAAATTTTAGAAATTTAAAAAATCAATTTGTCAGAAATAAAATGAATTATTTTTTTCTCAATAAATGAATGGGACAACAGAGGTCTGCGAGGAAGAGAGAAAATGAAAGAAAGTAGAGGGCAGAGGGAGAACTAGAAAATTGAGATACGAATTTAAGCTGTATACATAAGTTTATGTAATTTTATTTTATGAGAAGAGTAGCAACATAACTTTTTGTAAATCTAAACAAAATTTCAAGGACAAAACTGAAAAATTCTAATTTATAAGGGTGCTTAGAATGCCTTCTCTCCACCTATTTTCACCCGGTCAGTAGGGGCGGAACTAGAAATTTTTTATGGGGGGCTAAAAATAAAAGCACAATATGTGGTGAGTGAGATTTGAATCTTAAATCTTCTCAACTACAAAACATAGCTCTAATCACTAGACTAAAAATAAACATTTGATATTTATTGAGGGGAGGCTAAACTATATAAACAGTTAAAAAAAATCAATTAAATTTCAATAAACATAATTAAAATATTAAAATCACTTGGGTGGTTTAGCCACCTTTCCAATACACCTAGATCTGTCCCTGTCCGTCGGTAGAGGGCTCAAGGATTTCATAGTCACTACGGTAATCAATTCAATCCCAGTTGTTTTTAGATATTTTGTGACGAATGCATACTGGAACTTACGAAAACTACGGGGACCGAATTATTGATTCGGTCCCGATAGATATTCTATGGAACCAAATCATTGGTCTGATCTCATCTATGAAAATTGAAAAAAAAAAATCATCTTATTTCAGATAACTTAATTCTTTTAATTTCTAAAATTGAAAAAGTTGGTCCCGTTTAGTTGAGTCCACCAGAATATTTGGCGTAAAAAAACCAAATTGTGTCTTAGTCAAATTCTAAATCAGGTCTATTTGTAGTGGGTCGATTACAGGGACAGTTTTTGAGGATGAGATATTTTAATTTTTGTTGTTTGTTTCTTTGATGTAACCTATAATGTGAATTGTGATAACGCATCCTTGACTCCTTGTGCACGTCAACCTCCATCAATAGCAGTTACAACTTTATTTTTTTCCTTGATTGAAAGCAGTTACAACTGCGCTTACTGAGTTACTGTTTTCATAGTTGAAAAACTTGATATTAGACAGGAAAGGAATCTATAAAGAGACTGTGATACTTCTTGCATCCCAAGTACAAAATTCCGACATTTTTATTAATATCCAAAGTTTAATAGAAATTAATTAATATATTCAGATCCTATAAGTATTTATAAAAATATTTCTACCGGTCATTTTTTGGCCGGTACTCTATTTATTTGCCTACCGGCCATTCAATGGCCGGTACCTTTAATTTTTTTTAGAGACACTATGAAAAGCAAGATGCTGAAATCTAACGCTAAAAATTCAATTTTTTTATTTAAATTATTTGTTAGATTACTTCTTTTGATGTATAATTAGCATATTTATACTAAAATACGCTAAATTACTTAAAATTATGTTAAATTACGTTAAATTACGCTAATTACTCTAATTATACTGAAATACGCAAAATTATAATAATTGTACTGAAATACGCAAAATTCCGCTATCATAATTTCAAGTAATTAAATTCACTAGCCGCATGCGAACACTAAACTACGTTTTTTTTAGGAACTAAGTTTTAACAATTTCACTAGTTCAGGTTGATCCAGTTGTTTCAATGTGATTCGGGTTTCCTATCCTTCCTAATCATCAGCCGCATACGACACTGTCACTAGCCGCATACGGGTTGTTGTGTGTCTACCAATGATAAAAAAATTTAACTAAATTTTTGAGGCACTAAACGACATTTTTTTGCAATTATAATTCTGTCGGCCCCTTGGGGATGACCCTTAAAGCGCCATTGCGCCCGTCTCGTCCCAAGCTTTACGAATTGGGGTCGTACGTGCAAATCCGAGTTTCCTAGCCAAAGTTAGGCCGTTAAAGTTTAAATAAAAAAAGATACTTTCGTGCAAAAACACCGATGACGCACCGATGCTTTATGCACGGCTTAACGACGACAGAAGTGCATCGATGTTTCATTACAAAAACATCGGCGACGCACCGATGTTTTTTAGCACTACCCTACTTAATTACCAATACTAAGACTAATAAAACATCGATGTTTCATTACAAAAACATCAGCGATGCACCGATGTTTTTTTAGCGCTACCATACTTAATTGCCAATGCTAAGACTAATAAAACATCGATGATGCACCATAATTTAGCGTAATTTAATAAAATTTAGTGTAATTCAGCGTAATTTAACATAATTTCAAGTAATTTAGCATATTTTAGTATAAATATGCTAATTATATATCAAAAGAATTAATTTAACCAATAATTTAAACTACAAATTCGAATTTTTAGTGTTAGATTTCAGCATCTTGCTCTTCAGAGTGTCTCTAAAAAAAAAAGTTTAAGGGTACCGGCCATTTAATGGCCGGTAGGCAAATAAATAGGGTACCGGCCAAAAAATGGCCGGTAGGGGTATTTTTATAAATACTCAGGAGATCTGGATATATTAATTAATTTCTATTAAACTTTGGATATTAATAAAAATGTGGTACAAAATTTGTAGAGATTGATTAATATACTAACTGTTATGAATTGATTGGTTTGAAATCAATAAGGATGAAGGCAGAATTTTTAACTATAAAGATATGAGAATTGGTTTAGAAAATTTGAAGGAAAATATAAAGTTTAAAGGAGTTTATTTTAAATCTCCTTTTCTAAACAACACATACATTAATATATAATTGTTGAGAATGTGGATTAAGTGACCATTATTGTTTCGTACTACGTCACTTGTTTGTACCTGATTGTGATATTAATGATAAGTTTGTGTCTCCTGTTATTATTGAAGCAACTCTTGTTGTTATTGATGTTCGATCATTAATTTAATATTGAATTTATATGTAAAATAATTATGCATTGTATACTGTTAATTTTATGTTAAATTTAAAGTAATCATTACAGTTTATAATATATTAAGTATTAATGTGTAATATGTGGATTTTAAATATGTATAACTTAATATGTAATTTTTTCAATAATAATGATAGGCTGAATTGAAAATATATTACAAATGACTAAGCAGCTCAATGGATGCTTTAGTGGTTTATTATAGGTTTGGTCTCCCATAATACAAGGTATTCTGAACTTACTTTTTTTTTTTGAGGAAAGTATTCTGAACTTACTTATTGTTCCATACTTCCATTAGACAAGTACGTGAGAGACTTTGAAAAAAAACATAATCAAATAAACTTTGAAAAATCTTGCTATCTTCGATGAACCAAATAAGTAACAATCTCATGCACAAGAGAGATGTTAGTTCATATGCGCTTTCGCATTTAAGTTTTTATATTCAAAACATATGGTGCTGACGGTAGCGATGATGGTTTTCATCGGCCTGACAATTGAAGCGACTCGATCATGATAAATCATTTAACTAAACTAAACGATAAAGTCATTAAATTAAATTATATCTTATTAAGCTGAATTATAAGTACATTGTTTGGTTTCGACAAAATTAGTTTCATGGTTCCTTCACTATTAATTTTTCTGGTTAATCGATTGGTCAAGTTCTATTAAACTAAATGATAACTGAGATTAATAATAATGATGATAGTAACAAAAATATCAATATTTGAGCTCTTGTCTAAAAATGATTGCAACGGATTTATTTTTTCAAAAAAAAGTTGGTAACCATTTGATATGTGAGACCTGAATGTTTATCATCTTTGAATATACTCATTACACAGATTAATATCATACATTTCAGCACGTTACCTTATTATATTTTTGGTATCTGCCAATTAGAAGATACATAAAATTATGTAAGCACCGTTTAGAATTGTTATATTAAATATTTTACATATTAAACATTATGAAACGGATCAACAAAGGAATCTTGTCTTTTTGAACGATTACCATAAGACTGCAGAAACATATTTTCTTAATTTCTGTCTTACAAAATTTAGCTATGTTCACATTTTAAACCTAAGAAATTATGGGAGTACAAGGCTGTATTTGGATTTTTTTTTCCAATTTTATTGTATTTTCTGTTTAAAAATCGACCAATGGTACAGGAAAAAAAAAGTAGTGTATAAAGCATTTCTAATCAAATTAACAGACCAACATCCAATGAATAATTGTTGAACCTGTACATGAAGCAGCTGCATACAAAAAAATACTTTTCAGCAAATTAAACAGGGAAGATACATTAATGTTCAAATACAGCATTAACATCAAGTACTATGAATCCGGGGCTCAAATCATATGGATATGAGTTATAATGTGGGGTTTATTTTAGGTATATTTGCCTTTATTGTTATAGAACAACAAAAAACATGGAGGCCCAAACTAACAGGCAGCCATCTGAAGTGTTTGTTGTATGCTCGCTACTGTCTTGGCAGTTGGCACAATCATGTATTCATGTGTTTTGTGTACAGGCGCCACAGTTAAGGCGAAATTGCCACTTGTTGAGGCATCAGGAGCAGATAGGTGAGAGCTCCTAACTGTCCTTCTAAGGAATTCAAGGTGACAGAATATTAATTTATGTTGAGATCTGAACCGTCAGATTAGGATTCACACGAATATTCAAGGGTCCCGTGCATTCTACTTCGGACATAATTGATCCAGATTTTAATCGGATGGTCAGAATCTAAATAGAAATATTATGTTAAGGATATGGACTCCCTTTTAAGTCATATGGAGGAGATATATATGTTAGAGTGAGGCTACGGTACTATGTGTAGCGCACATTGATTTGTACTATAGATTCATATCGATATTTTCGTTTTTCAAGTTCAAATGGCCGATCTGAACCGCTCGACGTGATCTTCGTAGGAGAATGTATTTGAAAGGCAAACTTTACATTTTTTAGAAAAATATATATTATTTATTTAGATAGGTACAAAATCACTTGATCTAATGATTCGGAGACCATCCAAGAGTATTTTATATCTATCCAAAATAATAGTAACAAATTCTACAAAAATATAAAATTTGTCCCCTGGTAAATTTTCATATAAAAGTTATATTGAGCGGTTTTATTTGATTATTTTAATTTTAAAAATAAATATATATCCATAGCACAGATCGATGTGCATCATGCATAGTACTATAGCCTTACTCTACATGCCATATGTAAATCAGTAATTTTGATAATTATCCTCCTACCATCAATACTTGGCTCTGGCTCTGATGAGCTACATACTATTAAAAAGAAAAATTAATATATTAGAGCCATTCATGTTACTATATTAACAAAATATTTATTTAAAATTCCTTTTCTGAGAAAAACTGATGTTTTGATTAATATTTTTATATTGTTTGATCAAGTCGAACATTCAGATTATGTTATTTTTCACCTCGAGGCGTTATGTATAGGATTCATCTAAGAATTCTAAAAAGATTTGGGTGAAAAGTGAAAAATAGTAGACGACTTGTCAGACAAAGTCTGCCATGTATCTCATGGAGGTGCAGATTATTTATACAACACAATAAATAGACGGGTCCAAGTCAGCTGCCACTGGGTAATGGCAGGATTCTACCGTGGTCCATCTGAACCGTCTGATTTAATCTTAACCGTCTTAAGGAGGCTTTTGTTATATTTATTTTTGAAGAGATCCACTATGCCGTACTCTCATTAGCAGGACCGCATCAGATTTTGGATCCGAGATCGCGCGGCATCGCGTGCATCGTGCGATGTGCGTTGCTTTCAGATGCGTGCCGTCTGTTTTGAAATCTACAAAAAAAAAAGGCATCTTTCAAAAATACTCCCGTCTGTTTCGGGAATAATTTCAATGAGAAAAATTATGCTGAAAGCATCATATGTTTTTTATTTTTAAATAAAAGTAGAAATTATCTCGTGTAGGAGGTCAAATGTTCAAAATTTAAAAGAAATAATTCTTTGTAGATATTAAATAGTTAGGTAACTTGACAAAAAAAAAAGTAAAAGTTCCCACCGATTTTCTTGTGAGAAACCTAAACTTTATCATAGGAGTATCATAACCACAATAGTTTCAAAAATCTACTTTAGCTATTGGGCTACGAAACCGATGCCCAACTAAACCTATTAACTATGGTTTAAATTTTATTTGGAGTCGCTACCCGTTACGCAATGAAAATGCAATCAACCATATTTATTTAGGTCCATAGATAATCGGTTCATATATTGGTTATGAATGTGAAAAGTGTTACACACTACATTCACTCAAAAAAAATGATCTCTACTAATTATAACTTTCAAAAATATATTTCATCAACACAACAAGTTACAAAATAGAATAAACAAACATAAAAGAAAAACTAAAAGAGAGTGCAAATCAATTATGCAGATCTTCATTATTGTTATTAGAACATCGTAACAAGCCTTTTCAACGACTTAGAGCATCCACATCCCTGGTACTATTAGAGTTTCTTATCTGATGTGGCAGTTTCTAATTCAGTTTCAGGAATGTAAGAGAGTTTCTTATTTAGAAACTATGCAGTAAAATTTCTTATTAAGAAACTGTTTATAAACTCCATGCTGATCAAATAATTGGTTCAAATTATTTCTCATTTTTAATTTGTTGTTGACGTGGTTTAATAGAAACTCTAAAATTAATTTTAGAATATATGAGAGTTATAAACTTTAGAGACCTTAATTTCTAAAAAGTAGTTAACAGTTATTTAGAAACTCATTTGAGTTGCTAAGATGTAGATGCTCTTAGATTATTGGTTTTAGAAGTTTAAGGAGTCGGTTAATGGAAACACATATGTGAACGTTTATGGAAGATTGATTTTTTTTTTTTTTCCTTTCTCTGTTGGCAGAACACTCAGCATTTTTTCTCTCTTTTTTGTGCTTTGAATGCTCTAATCAACTATGGGAAGAAGTTAAGAGGTAGGGAGTATTTATAGGGTGGAGTTAAAAATGTTTGGAGCTCAAAACGTGTTAAACTTGGTGCATACTAGTATGACCTCTGTTCAAATCTGTTTTGAACATACTAAATATATAACATTAGACAAAATATGTAAACACACTTGAGTTATAATGATTCTTGGCCAAAAAACAAAAAACAAATTGTGTCTCCTTGTACTTAGAAAATTTTACTTAATTTATTTTAACATTTTAATATGTTATGACTATGTTGACCATATCTATTATAAAAAAAAGAAGTGGAAATATTGCAACAAAGAATTCTGCTGCATATTTTGTTTCAATTCAAAATTTTACAACTGTATTTTAGTCAATTAAATTATGACAAACACTAGAATTTTGCAGCAAAGATATAACTAGACTATATATATTAAATATGCCTAAATGTGCCAGTTAAATTTGCTTTAATCTAGATTTTTTTTGTTGCTGGACATTATATGAATAAATGTAGATAAAGTTGAAATAGATAAATACTCTTATTATGAATAAATGTAGATAGACAATTTAAGGTAATAAATTTGAGGTTCCAAAATGATTTTTATGAGCATACCATATATATTTTGGATGTTTTTATTTGTGCCAGTAACTTACAAATGGATCACATATAGTTTACGGCACAAGGTATTATGAATTTCGAAAAGTTCCTCTCTTATTTTTAAATTTGCAACAATATAATAAAAGTAAGCCAAACCAATTTTAAACATTTAATTTCTAATGGAATTGACGGTAGAGTGGAAAAAACGTGCCGTGCCGTGGCGTGACATGACTAGCACGCCGTGACTTTGGTCTTGTGCCGTGCTATGCCGTGATTAAGTTAATTTTTCACGTGCCGTGCCATGTCATGACCAAAATGTCAAGAGATGGTCAAGGCACGCGAATGGTCACGTCACGTGAATCATGCCGTGCCAAAACGTGTTGTGATCAAACGTAACTCGCGTGACTCCCGTGACCATTTGGTCATAATTTAAGTTAGTTTATTTAAAATTCACCATTTGATCAATATCTAATGGTCCTAACTACATGTGACTTGCGTGACCACGTGCCGTACCGTGCCGTGACTAGATCTTTCACGTACCGTGCCTTGCCGTGGTAAAGTTTCAAAAAATAATCACGGCACGGAACACACGAGTCACGACACGTAACTGACACGCATGCCGTGCCGTTCCATGACGGAGCCGGCTCTGCCGTGCCATTTTTTCCACTCTAATCGACGGTATATTCAATAAGAAACCATCGTAATAGCGGTTCACAGTGTCGAGTACCTAAGCAGCTAAACCACAATCAGGCACTGCCAATACCGCTATACATAACATTTGCTTATAAATTTAATAATTATAATAAATAATTTTTAGGGAATAAATAGTTCCTTTTTTCTTCTATCAAGAGACCATTGTGAGAGATAAGCTTGCTTGACGTGGAAGCAGATAAAACAAAAGAAAAGTTCAAAAATTTGATTTGGAACAAGAAATTTTTGGGTTGAGATTTTAAAACATTTAGGTGTAGTGCTTAGCTACCTGTCTGCTCAAAAGTGACTAGCCAACCGAATCCTATGTCTATTGGCTCAAAGCAGCGCTGCTGATCTGTCTCTACAGAGATGAATCTGAATACTCTATGGACCCCTCCCACCATGTACGGTGTGCGCCATTCAACATTTCTAATGAAATTTTATTTAGTTAAACATTTTTTTAAGAAGAGAGTTCAAATGTCTTCCCGACATTTTTATTAATATCCACTGTTAATTACAAATTAATAAATATATCCAGAATCTCTGGGTTTTTCGAAAAATGTCCAAACCGGCCAGATTCTGGTCGGTTTCTTCCTTTTTTTTTTTTCAGAGACACTATGAAGAGCAAGATAATGAAATCTAACACTGAAAATTTTTTGTTTAAATTTTTTGTTAGATTACTTCTTTCGATTTATAATTAGCATATTTATATTAGAATACACTATATTACTTGAAATTATGTTGAATTACACTATATTACATTAAATTACGCTAAATTATGTTAAATTATGTTGAATTACGCTAAATTACACTAATTTCGCTAAATATAATGAAATACGGTAAATTACGCTAAACTACGCAAAATTACGCTAAATTAGACCGATTTTGTGTCATCTTTCTTAAATCATAAAAAAATAGTAAAAATGTCTTGTGGATTGTATATTTGAAATAGCAATGGAGGAAATGAATAAAATAATAATTAAACAAATATTATATTACATTTAATATTTAAACTAATATCATATTACATTTAAACTAATATTTTATTTAATACTAATCTAATCTAAGGTAATATTATATTTATTTAATACTAAATTAATATTTTAAATATTTAAATATTTTATTTAATACTAATCTAATCTAATGTAATATTATATTTTTAATAATAATCTAATATTTTATTTAATACTAATATAATCTAATGTAATATTATATTTATTTAATACTAAATTAATATTTTATTTAATACTATTCTAATATTTAAACTAATATTATATTACATTTAACATTTAAACTACACTATATTACATTTATATTACTTCTTTTGATGTATAATTAGCATATTTATACTAAAATACGCTAAATTACTTGAAATTATGTTGAATTACACAATATTACATTAAATTACGCTAAAATATAGTAAATTACATATGCATATGGATAATATCTTTACTGAGAAGACGAAAAACGACGACGAAACTTCAAACGGCCATAAAATGACGCTCGAGTGTCTGATTTCAACAAATGACCACTTTTCGGAAAGCTTGCGAAAATACGCATGCGTCAATGCCCACGATGCCAGATTTCAAAATTCAGAATTGCCAAAAAATAAAGGGAAGAGCCTCAAAACTTGAGTTAAAGTTTCCGATTAAGATTTTCATTTCTATTATTCAATCTAAGTAGCTCGGTAAATTAGTTATATAATGAACTTGTAGAATACCAATTTTTACTATTTTTGGAATTTTTTTACTATTTTTTATGATTTATGAAAGATGGCGCAAAATTGGCCTAATTTAGCGTAGTTTAGCGTAATTTACCGTATTTCATTATAATTAGCGAAATTAGTGTAATTTAGCGTAATTCAACATAATTTAACATAATTTAGCGTAATTTAATGTAATATAGTGTAATTCAACATAATTTCAAGTAATAGAGTGTATTTTAGTATAAATATGCTAATTATAAATCAAAAGAAGTAATCTAACAAATAATTTAAACAAAAAATTCGAATTTTCAGTGTTAGATTTCATTATCTTGCTCTTCACAGTGTCTCTAAAAAAAGAAAAAAAAAAGGAAAAATGAAGAAACCGGCCAGAATCGGGGGTTTGGACATTTTTCGAAAAACCCAGAAATTTTGGGTATATTTATTAATTTGTAATTAACTTTGGATAGTAATAAAAATGTCAGAATGTCTTCATTTTTTGTATTTCTCTCATGCATTTATTTTATAATTTTTAATAGCAAAATTTTTAAAATTTATATGTTAAAATAAAACTGTTAGATGTGATATATATTATTTTCTCTATATGTACATAAAAAATTATCACTGGCCGGCCGATTTTGGTTTTATATGAATCAATAAGTTGAAAAATCAACGTCCAGAATTTATCTACATCGGTGTGTTTTTGCAAGCTTTTGATACTAATTAAAACAAAATTGAAATGCCATGATTTTTTATATATGCATAGAGAGAATAATATAGATCATAACTAACGATTTTATTTTGACAAAGTTTTAAATTTTAAGATATTGTAGTTTTAAAAATAGAAACATAATAAAGACACAAGATATTAGATAATGCATCCAGCAAACTATGTAAAGTTTCATGTAGACCATAGAAAATAGAAAGTTCTTATGTTTTAAATCTTCGGACATTTTCTGTACAGGTATAAGATGTAAAATTTTAGGTGTTAATAAATTCCAACCATCAGTTATTTTATTTCTAATAGAATTTTGAAAAAGAATGTAATGTAATAATATAAATTTTGGATGAGAGTGACATCTATAGACGTCAAAGTTATGACCTGAGGGCTTTCACATGCTCCTATAATTTATTTATTTATTTTGGTTTGCGTATTTATTAATCCTGTATTCCTGTGTCTGGTCAAATCTCCATACATTTTAAATAACATAAAACAAAATAAATATCCAAAGTTGCAAACCTCAGATCTCATGACCAATATCGTAGCAGATTACAAGATTGAGTGCAATATGGTAAACAATAATGAAAGGGAAATAATAATAAGCTGGCATGCACTTCTTGTGCAGATCTAATATATTGAAGATAAATTTACAAGTATTTCTATTTGAGAGAATCCCTTTTAAGTATTCTTTCAAATCCTTGATCCCATCTAATGATCTAATTAACACATGCTTAGATTGATTGCATATGAATCTATGATCCTAAAGCCAATAAACACGGCCAATGGCCAGATTGATTGACAATAATTAATCTGACCTTAAAAAGGACTTGTTAAAAATATCCATTCTCATAAAGTACAAACCATAGGTATGCTTGATAGATTGCAATACAGCGGGTGCCACAGAAGAACAAATAGCAATTAAGCATCATAATGTGATGCTATCTTGGAATGCACCTAAAATACCATAGGTCCATAACATAAGAAAACAAGAGAGAGCTTATCAACCGTGGACCCCAGTTTATGTCATTGCTAAATATGTGTACAGTGCTCCGGCTGCACACGTGGAATTATTACTGTGCTGAAATGTACTGATATTTATTTACATTGATTCTGTATAAAATAATTTTTTAGTTTGTTAACATCTTTTTATGGGGGAAATTGTTAATATGCTATGCATAGCATAGATGACCTCCGTGCTATGGCTCAATTTGAGTTTTTAAAATTCTAACGGTCGATTCGAACCGTTCAACATGATCTCCATATGAATATGTACTTGCAAATCAAATTTTACATTTTTTTAGAATTGTTTTACTATTTTTTTAGATAGGTAGAAAATCACTTGATCTGAAAATTATGTACCATTCAGATTAAGTGTTTTTCTACCTATCTAAAAAAATAGTAAAAAAATTCTAAAAAATGTAAAATTTAGTTTTCAAGTACATATTCATATGGAGATCATGTTGAACTGTTCGGATCGACCGTTAAAATTTTAAAAACTCAAATATTGAGCCGTAGTACGGAGGCCCTCTATACTATGCATAGCACCGTAGCCAACTCCCTATTATGGGCTCACAATTGCAATTCCATATTAATCAAGGAAAACATGGAGCAGGATCCTCTGTGGCCGGCTCCTATTATGTCTATTGGATGCATTTTGATATATAAATGCATGTTGAAATGTAGATATACCTAGATATAAATTAAGGATAAGAACTATTCAGTAGAGAGCAAAGTAAAATATATACCTCGCAGTTTTTGTAAAGTCAAACAATTAATTCATTTTGGAAAAATTAAATAGTCTGAAGGACAACAAAAATTGTGGCTTTATTAGAAAAAAAAATTTGTCATCAACTCGCCAACCAAATAGAATGCACCTTGTCAATGCGTAATGAGTTCAAAAGTATGAGCCTGTATAAATTTAAATTTGTATATGATTCACACTTATATGATTCTCATACTGGTGAAATAGAGGTAAATTTTTTCTCGAACACATTATGCAAGTCAACGTCAGATAAAAATAACGGATAATAAATTTTCTCGTCAGATAAATTTCATTTAGGGCTTGCCAAAATCAACGTTTAGCATTGTTAGTAATTTTGCCAAAGAGCATGAATCATATAAAATTTTGAGCAATGTCAGCTATTGGTACGTAGTATGAGAACTAATTAACCACTAACTATAATAGAGGTTAGTATTGGAGAATAATATGGCGTCACATTATTATTTGAGCGAAACACAAAATAACAACTTCCTGGACAATTATTAACGGACCCCTAAAGCAATTAACAAATCTGAGACCTGCCTACTTTCCATATCTACCCTCAAGCGAAGCTAGTGAACAAAGTCGCTACTGGTCGTCCCATGAATTTTGAAATATATATCACAAAAAAGAAGAAGATGAATTGTGCACATTTTACTACAGAATTTTTTTTTAACCGAGCAGATATTCATAGATTTTTTTTAACTTTTAATTTGCAACATAACTATGCCAGAATAATAAATAATAAATAAATAGTATGTAAGTCTATTTAAATAAATAAACAAATACTGCAGATATATTGTTAGACTGATTTTCATATATTTTTTTGTACCTTGACCATCAACTATATATGCAAAAGATACTAGTCAGATTTTTTTTTCTTTCCATTTTGGCATACGGATATTTATTTCATTTCCATTCATGCAACCGAGATCATAATATTCTGTTATATTATTTTCTACAAGTGGACAATGTAAACAAGCAAAAAATAATCTCTTCCTACCCTCATATATGGATGGTATAAGTCCGCGTGTATCATTAAAAAGGAAATAATTGTTCAAAACTGTCGAGACATCCTAATTTTATAAACTCCTCACTAAAAAGGAAAATAAATATTATCATGAGCAGCTGTATTGCATTATTATATTATTCTTAATTTGAGAAAAAGTCACTTGTGTGTTGTATCTGAATTTGGCTAGGAAGACCAGTTTAAAATCAGAAATTTTTATTTATAGAAATATTATTTAAATGATATAGAGTTCTAGACGGATTACCCGAGTATTTTGATTCTTTTAGATTTTTTTTTTCTAAAGGAACCGTAAATTTTTTGCCTTAACATATATACAGGATTTCAAAAATTATTTTCGGTTTTTTCTACTGAATCGAAATACTCATATAATTAGGGCTGCACAAAATACTCGTAGTTCGTAATTCGATTCGAGTTTGATTCGAAAAAGTTCGTAAAAAATTCAATTCGAAATTGAGTTCGTTCGAAATTAATTCAAACCAAACTCAAACTGGACCTAGTTCGTTCGAAATAGGTTCGCAAACCAAACTTAGTTCGAAATTAACTCAAACGTGAACCGTTAATTTCCGCTGATAATGAACTTTAATGTTTTATTTAGGATAATATCTGGATTTGTAATAATTCTAAGACTTTGGTGATTGTTCTGTACTTCTATTGATATTTAAATTGTACTTTGAATACTTTTGATATTTTAAAACTTTGGTGATGTTGCTCCTGTTGGCTATTTGGAAAACTTTGGATTCTGTGATTGTAATGAACTTTGATTGATTGTACTAAATTTTGGTATTTGATATAAATTTTGGTATTTGTAGAACTTTGATATAAACTTTGGTGTACTGTGTAATTAGAATTTAGAATGCCTGAGTTTTTATTGAAGTGTTGTACTTTCGAACTATGGCCCAGCCATAAGTCATAACTCGTAAGTTGTAACAAAGTTCGTAAAAGTTCGAAATTGAGTTCGTAAAAAATTCGATTTGAAATTGAGTTCGTTCGAAATTAATTCAAACCACACTCAAACTGGAGGTAAGTTTGATTCGGTTCGGTTGGTTTGCAGTCCTACATATAATCCATCTAGAACCCTATGTCCTTTCATTATTTGAAACATAAAGTTACAAAAAGAAAAAATTGCCACATGAAAAAAAAAAACATAAATTACAAGTTACTCAATGTTCAGCAGACCCTAGAACGCTAAATTATTTTAATATTATTTTTATTAAAGAATACTGTTTTAAAATTGCCCAAAATTATAATATTCGCCACATAGAAGAAACCAAAAATATTTTAATTACTTAAGATCTGGAGTCATGTGGTAGTCATGCAAACAACCAAAATGTACTATATGTACCTGAAAATGGTACCAACACAATTACACAAGACCCCTCCTATATCTCCAATCCCACGGTTCTAAAATAAAAGGCCACACACATCTCTAATACCTCTAGCTTGCTCTTCTCCCTTCTCTCCTCTCCAAAGGCCTCATTTCCTCTTCATCTCCCTCTCTCTCTCTCTCTCTCTCTCTCTCTCTCTCTCTCTCTCTCTCTCTCTTCCTCTCACTGCTTCCCCTCTTACTACTACAGTGAGTATCAAATTCTCTAGAAATAGATGGGAAATTCTCCAGAAATGTACTACAAGATACTAAATTTACCGAATGGTTCAAGCCCGCAAGAAATTCGCAATGCCTATAAGAGCTTGGCAAGAAAATGGCATCCTGACAAGCACCCTGCTTCGTCTAAGTCCGAGGCAGAGTCACGCTTTAAGGCTATAACTGAGGCTTATGAGGTATATTTATTTAAAGCATTAAGTTATTTGGTTTATATGTCGAGAATACCTCTGGACTTGGCTAATTTTGTAGGAAGAGTGTTTTGTCTACTAACCTCTCTGTTTGTTTTTTACTCAAATGGAAATTTTATATGGGTGGCCAAATTTGAATGGCTATCGGTTTATTTTACAAGAACCGAGGACAATTTTACAATTAGTGATTTTTTCTGCATTACATTGTTTTTGTTTAGCCATTGAATTATTCAATTACGAAGAGAAGGTCGAGGCATTGTATCAGGCTATATTGATCTTGTATGAACAATAGATACAAAACAACGCATCCGTCATAGTAATATATATATATATATATACATATATATATATATATATATATATAGAGTATGGCTAAATTGCTGGCGGCAGCATTCTGGACAGCTGCTGCCGGGGGCATTTCGGTCATTTCCGGTGTTCAAACAACAAATTCGAACCGTTCAACGTGTTCTAAATATTAAAATCTACTTGGAGACCAAATTTTACATTTTTTGGAATTTTTTAGCTATTTATTAAGCCACTTTGAAAATTCCAGATCACATGGTTCAGAATTTTGTTGCACTGTTCACCCGGATCAGCCAATTTCAAAGTGGCCTAATAAATAGCTAAAAAATTCCAAAAAATGTAAAATTTGGTCTCCAAGTAGATTTTAATATAGATTGAATATCTGTATAAAATAATTTGTTGTTTGAACACCGGAAATGACCGAAATGCCCCCGGCAGCAGCTGTCCAGAATGCTGCCGGCAGCAATTTAGCCATACTCTATATATATTTCGTTTTTATTGTGGAGGAAAGGAGTAGCCTAAAATTCCTCTTACTTCTTATGCTTGTATTTCATATTTAAAAGAAAACTTATTAATAAATTAGTTTTTAGTTGGGCAGAGCAATTTATTTTAGTTTTTGAAAGAACTACTACAGCAGTTCTCATATCGAATCACTTATTATTTTTTTTCTTCTAATTTTACATTCAGGTCCTTAGTGACCTGCAAGAGAACAGAGACAGTTTATTTCAAGAGATGGTAAGTGGTGAAATTAAGCCCACACCAAAGTGTGATAGAATCTTAGGCCGGAGGAAAGACGGGACCCGATCAACAGGCACATTAGGAGTTCAAAATTCAATTCCATCATTTTCAAGGTCAATTTTGCGAAAACCGCCTCCTATGGAAAAGAAACTTGAGTGTACTCTTGAGGAGCTCTCTACAGGGTGCAAGAAGGAGTTTA
This sequence comes from Carex myosuroides, assembly GCA_028015225.1. Taxonomy (NCBI): domain Eukaryota; kingdom Viridiplantae; phylum Streptophyta; class Magnoliopsida; order Poales; family Cyperaceae; genus Carex; species Carex myosuroides. Next base: position 10,729,974 of record CM051475.1, on the reverse strand, counting down.
AGTTCATGCGAGATAATGTCATGAAAAATGGGTAAGTGTATTTTACACCTTAATTCCTTGAAAAAATACTAAAATATCATAATGAAATCCGTTACAATTACTTTTGAACCGACGGCGAAAACAAATATAGGTTAAGGTGTAGTAAAACACAGTATAATTATCTTTTGTAGGTTATTTATGAACTAAAAACATTTGTTGGTTTGAACTAGTGTTGTAAAAAACGTCCATTTAGGCTGATTAATCGGCCGATTATTTCCGATTATGGCCGATTATTCCCAATTAATCTCTCGGCGGTACCCTGTCCGTCCGACGACCACATACCGTTATTTACAACACTGGTTTGAACTAAAAATAAGCATGTAGGCCATAAGAGAAAGAATTAGTGGCATGGTCCCTCTAATTGGTACGAAATAGCTTTCTTTCCTTGAAACATACATAAACCATCAAAGAATGGTCCTTTTTGCAATTTGGTTTCTGAATTCATGCACAAAAGAATCGTAGATAGAGTTGAGACAATGACATATCTGCTTCTACCTAAAATCAAAAGAAAAAGAAAGTACATGTGTAGACTTTTAAACAGTATGCTGTACACCATTTGGTCTAATTGGTGGGTGATACTATTTAGACTGTAGTGTACCTACAAACAATTAGGTGTAAGATGGAAAATAATCTTAGCATAAAGAACAGATTTTGTAGTACAGTTATGTACCATCTGGCATATATTATACTAATTAGTCAAGAATTACTATTTTTTTTTTTGCTGAATTTTGGTTAATTTTCACTCTATTCTAGGGCCAATTCCAATACATTCAAATAATTACTTAAAAAGTCTAAATTTTTTTCTTTTTTTTTCTTGCTGAATTTTCCATCAGATTGATAGCAAAGAAAGAGGAAACTCTGATGATCAAGGTGAAACCGGGTTGGAAAAAGGGCACTAAAATCACCTATGAACGATTAGGTGATGAAAGACCCGGTTGTCTCCCAGCTGATCTGGTACTCTACATATCTGAGAAAAAGCACCCGGTTTTCAAGAGATCAGAAAACGACTTGGTTTTAAAAACCGAGGTCCCATTGGTAAGTGCTCTAATAGGCTGGAGCTTCAGTTTCAGACTGTTAAACGGAGAGAAGATGAACTGCATGTTTGATGATGAAATTATATATCCAGGATATGAAAAGGTATTCAAAGGTTATGGCATGCCTTTAGCTGGTGAGCAGGGGAAAAGAGGTGATCTTAGGGTCAAGTTTTTAATTATTTTCCCAAAGAAGTTGACTGATGAGCAGAGGTTGGGTTTGGTGGAGATTTTGAACCAATGCAAGTGAGAGTTGTTGCTTTCTTCTTTTTGCTGTATAATTTTGGTGTTATGTTAATAATTCCATGATAGATCACAGATGCTTGTACATAGAGGTGATTAGTATATAATGTGTAAGAAATACATTAAAAACATATTGGCAATGTAATAAGTTTATAATTAATGCCTACTTGCATATGAGATAATGAGAGGTACAAAATTGGGATATCTTAAATGAAGGTTGATTTTTTGTGCTATTTTGAATAGTACTAGTGAACCTCATTCCATCAATCAAAGTTTGGTTCAATCTTATGTTTATAAAAGGCATATGGATACTTAGGCATGGACGGTTGATGCTTTATTTTTGCCTGTCCAAAAGCATTAGTTAGCTTTATTGGATGCTTTCTTAGGTTAGGCATGAATAAATGCTTTCTTTAATTCTCTCTTTTTTCTTTGTACCTTACAATCTTTTAGGAGTACATGTCATGTAGCTTTGCTGTTTTCGGAAGGAATGTAGGTTAGTCTTTTTTCCTCCGAAAGGACAAAGTTAGTAGCTTAGAATATTTAGTGCTTGCCAAGAGATATTATGAAGTATGAACTCCTTGAATATGCACCATAAAAAAAATATCATGTATAACATACAAAATGAGGAAACATCTCATCTAAGAAGAGTGGTTAACTAACTTAGCCGTGTCTTTTCTTCCTTTCCTTTTTCTTTGTCTCGAATGAAGAACCATATCTACACAGCTAAATTAAGGGCTCTTGCATCTGTCCGTAAATAACTTGAAAATATGGAATTTTTTACTCCTCTAACACCTTGTTTGGATGGAGAGTAGAGGAAGGAATGGGAGGTGAAAAATAAAAGGGAATGGAATGGAATAGAAAGGAAGATTAACATATTTAACTTCTTTGTATTTGGATGATTAACGAGGAAAAATAAATTTAATTTTCCTTTCCGTCTTATTTCTTGTTTGGTTGATTAAAATTTAGAAGATTAGTGAGAAATTCAGTGGTTGTTGTAGGTTTGTGACAAAAAACTTGTATGAGAATTATATAGGTAAGATATAGGATTGGACATTTGTGTTTTTTGTTCTAAAAATATTTGCAACAAAATTTATTTCCATCCGTTACACTCCAAATCGGGAGGGAAACCGATTCTATTGATTATAATGATACAAAGTTAAACCTTTCACCTCCTGTACCCTTCACCTCCGATATAATTTTGTCAACCAAACACGATTCGACGGAAAGTTTTCTTTTCTTTCCATTCCCTCCCTTCCTCTACTCTCCATCCAAACAAGGTGTAAAGGGGAACTGACTGTTATAATTAATGGGCCAGAAGAGCCCAAGAAGAAAAGCGGGCTGCTATTGAAATTTGGGCCTCTTTATTTAAGATAAATTTAAGGCTTCTTTATGTTGCAATATTGGCAACTAGGCCTCCTGTAATTGATCCAACCCAAGGGAGACCAGAAGAGTAAAAAAATATTTGGTTGGAAAAAGATTCTCACTCTCAAGTGCCAATTTTCATAGATAAAAAAATATTCAGTTTCAACTGAAATCAGAAAAGTAAGTTTTTACTTCAAGGAATGCATACTTGTTTACAGAGAATTACATGGTAGAAAATAAAACAAAACAGATTTATTTCTCATATAACAAATAAAGGGGTGGGGGTGTGGGGGGAAGGGGTGCATTGTTACTAATATCTACATTTTTAATACATTTAAATGAAGCTACAAATCTTAATTACCATCATTTAAATTAAACCACTCTCCCCCCAAAGAAAAGACTAAAATTATAAACAAAAAAATGAATATTTTGATATAAAAAAAAAGAACAAGGAATTTAAAACTCCAAAACAGTTGATGTTAGGTTAAGAAGAGGCTGAAGCGCGCTCGGTGCAAACTTCCTAGCAAACAAGAAGCAAACTGTGGTTGGGTTCGAGTTGTACATGCAGAACGTGCCGTTATCCCTAATCGCACGTATAAATCCCGTGGTGATATCACTCCCGCCATATGTCGCCGGGTGGGGTCCACCCCTCGACCAGTCAACCCACGTCACACTCCTATTCGCATTAACTTCCCCGTAAAACATGTTGACATAAGTCGGTATGTAATGCTCATCCGGGTAGCAGCTTGGCAGACAATATTTCTTGAAAATCACGTAAAATTTTGTCTCGGCAACAAGACCAACTGCCAGCTTTCGTGATGCCTCAAACCATTGAGACCCCTTGCGCCATTGGTATAGGCGGATGTCGGGAAACATGTGGCGGCTGTAGCGCCCACGACCCTGTGGCGTGTTCTCATCAAATGAATCCACAAAGCTGTGCACCGAGTTCATGAGGTAGTTGTATACCATCTGAAAGTTGAAAACCGGAATGCAGCTCTCTGAGACAAGAACAAAGCGCTCGTTCGAAACGTCGAGTAGTGCATTTGCTAGCAACCTCTTTTCGGCATCTAAGAGGGTTATGGAGCCCCATGAGACCTCCTATGGAGATAGGAGGAAAAACAGAGGGTTCATTTCTGTGACTAATTTTGCAGAGTTATGGAAATGTAATAGGAATACAAAATGTGAAATCAATTAGAATACAGCATGTTTCATTTTTTTTTCCCTAACAACAAGTGAGCTTATATTATATTGAGAAATAACAAGATACTGTTAATAAAGGAGTTAGATAATTTCTGGCAAACTTTGTTACAGAAACTCTGCATTAGTAGTAAAAATATGTTATTTGGGACATTATTGGTTGGTATGTGATAAAAACACAATGGAAAAAGTTTTAATTTCCCTCAAAATTACAGAAAGCAAAGATTTTTTTAGCAGAATATTGCATATCAAGTACGTTCTAAAGGAAACCTATAATCCACTCAAGCATATTAACAAACTGAAAAACATCAAATATATTTACCAACAAACCTATGATGCCATTGAAATTTACCAACAAAACCAACAAAACTTAATCATATCAGAACCATTGTGGTTAACAGAATATAAACAGATAAACCATATGTAAACAGTCATATAAATTGAGATATGAAACCTTACACCGCTAGGGATTTGGCGGCCATAAAACACCGACTCCTCGGACATGTTAAGCCTATAGCCGGGTGGTGCGTGCACGTAAATGGAGAACAAATCATCATGTCCCTTGAAGAACCTCTCCCAAATGGGGGCCAGATGTATAGGTCCCTTTGTCAGAAACAAGAATGCTACCTTTGGCACTCGGTCGAATGGGAACACCTCCATTTGGGGCACCACTGATGCCCTCCAGTACAGCTCTCTGTCCTTCATGCCATGCAACAATTTCTCTGGCTTGATGAAATCCTGAAGCGTTGATGTATCCCGGTTGCAATTCGAGACAAACTGAATGGTTTTAGGAACAATTGAGCTCGCTTCTGATACACGGTACTGATTGAAATTGAAATTTGAATAGACGGATAAGCCAATTAAAAATCCAAAAACAAAGATGAACAGGCTTGAGAGGACCTTGGCAAGGCCGCTTTCCTCTTCTTCACCGCCCTTGAGTTTCTGAATATATCTCATTTGGTAATGGAGATTAAATGTGCCAAATTTTCAAACCGTTCTGATTTCATGCGAGGTGAAATTTGAGTTTCTTCTATTTCGGGAGGATGAGCGGATATTAAGACAGCTATTGGAAGAGGAACAGAATCAAATATCCACTATCCATGTCCAAGGAAATGAAATGCCCAAAATTGCAAATTGTGGTGCAATATTTTTCAGAGTTTGAAATCTGCGAGGATTGCTGAACCAAGATCCACCCAATACAGAACTTTACTAATTTTAAAGGAAAAACAATGCAAAAGCACTCTGCACCTTTTTTTTTTATTATTATTAAAGGTTACGAGGAAAAGAGATGTCTCTGTAGCTCAATAAGAAAACACAAAAATGTGAATACAACTTGACCACATCCACATAGATCAGTCGTTTAGAAATGGCAGGGGCACCGAGATTAACGGACCTTACATTTTCAAGGAAATAAAAGAGCGAACTATGAGAAAGATTTCCAGTAGTTGTTTTTTATGGAGTGAACTACGTGGCGAGTTACCCAGTAGTGGGTCCCACATAAAGACCGTATCAGAAGATGGGCGGAAAGAGCCAAAGAGGATATTGCCATGTGGGTTCATGCCATAGAAGTGAGTGTGAGTCCCACTGATCAAGATATATAGAGGCTTCTCTCGGATATTATGTGCACGCAACAAGGATGTCGCTGTTGATATATATATATATATGATGTGTGGCTATATTAAAAGTGGGAAAAATGGCACGGCGGAGCCGGCTCCGTCACGGAACAGTACGGTTACGGCATGGAACGGCACGGCATGCGTGTCAGTTACGTGCCGTGACTCTTGTATCATGTGCTGTGACCATTCGTATGCCGTGTCCATTTTTTAAAACTTTGGCACGGCACGGCACGGCATGACACGTGAAAGATTTAGTCATGGTACGGCACGACACGTAGTCACGCAAGTCACGCAAGTCACGTGTAATTAGGACCATTAGATATTAATTTAATGGTGAATCTTGAATAAACTAACCTAAATTATAATTAAATAGTCATGGCACGACACGGCACGAGACTAAAATCATGACGTGATAGTCACGGCACGGCACGGCACAACACGTTTTTTCCACTCTAGCTATACTATACTTTGATTTTGAATGGGGAAACTGTATCTGATTTTAAAGGGCTTACCTTTTTTATTTTTTTAAATAAACGTAACACTCAATAATGTTCGTTATGATATGAGTAGCCTGCTTTCGTTGGAAAATGTATAGATAAAATGCGTAGAGTTTCATAATTCATAATTTAATAGTATAATTGCAATAAATTCTATCACTAATCAACATGTAGCACAGACGTGTCTGAATTCGGATCACCTAAGGTAACAAAATATTTCTATTTGAATCTGGAGCGTCCAATCAAAATCCGCACGATTACTAAAGTAGTCTCGCCTGATCCACCTCAGACCGGATTGGTTCAAATTCCGATCAGACAGTCATGAATCAAAACAGAGATATTTTGTTACCTCAGAGGATATAGATTCCATGTGACTGACATACCATCACCTGTTTTACACGGTCAACCTTGACGACACAGTAGAGACATATGTATGACACATCACACAAAATCTGACTATGCACATAGAACCAAAGGGACACGCTTAGATCATGCAAGGACTCAGTTGGACGCGAGGTAAAGGCTTTACATGTTGCCACTTACAACGGGGCCGAACTGCTCTAGGGACACAGAGGAATAAAAAAAGAATCTACATGTTTATTGTTTTCAAATAACTTATATATTGGAGTTATTAAGAGCTGTGTTCCGTGAATTCGGATCGCCTAAAGTAATCCATTTTTTATATTTTGATCGGGACCGTCCAATCTGCTCTAACACGAATATTAAAGGGGCTCCGTACATTTCACTTCAAACCGAATTGGTCCGGATCTAAACCAAAAAATTAGATTACTTTAGGGGATCCGGACCCGTGTTCCGGGCCGTGTTTGTAAATTCTTTTAAATATCGTACCGTGCGTGTCATGTCCGTATCGGAATTCCCGTGCGGGCCGTGCCCATGCTAGCTTCCATTGTAAAACCATGCTGCTGGCCTACTGCATTTTCTTTCCAACAACTATATTAGGCCTAATATAAATTGGTTCAACTTTCAATATAAGACCCAGATTTAATTTTTATAGGCATGAATAGAAATCTTACTCCTTGATCCTTTATTCTTATATCAGGCCATGGACTGATAGAACATAATTGGGCCGAATTAAAATTTTGCAACTTCTAAAAGTGAATGAAACCAAGGAAGTTTACAACAAAAGTCGAATGTTTTGAGTTTAAACATGAAAGAAGTCGGTCAAATTATGCAAGGATGGTTGTGGTTGTGGCACACGAGTACCCTTTTAATATGGCCAATCACCACTTCTGTCATGTTTTTGTTAAGAACCTTCAACTCCAATTTAGACTAAATAAAAGAAACACAATAAGAAGTGATTGTGCGAAACTTAAACAAAAAGAGAAGGAAAATTTGTACAATGTTCATAATAAGACTAATTGTAGAGTTAGTTTTATTATGGACATGTGAATCTTCGCCAGTGTTCAAGATTTTCTTTGCTTAACATGTCATTTTACTATATTCTTTCCTACCTTAGTTTTCCCGATATCTCAAAATTATAAACATAATTATAAATAGTGTGCTTTTTCATTGAAAAAAAAAATTAAATATAATAACAGACGATACAGAATGTTTATAAATAAGTATGAAATGAAGGAATGTTAACATATGTTTTGCATGTCTTTCAGAGTATGATTTTGTCCTTTGAATTTTGCTATAATTGTACCTTTTGGGAATCTCATTATATTTTTTAATTTGTTTCATTCTGAAAACTTAAACAATTGTTCTTCCTAAAAATATTTACCAATATATTCATGTGGAGCGTAATACATCAAATTGTTGACTTCCTTTCCATGCCTCTAAGATTATTTAACAAAATATTCTTATGAAGTGCAATACATCAAAATCCGTTTAAATCTCATTTATTTTTCAAATTATACATTCTCTAAATTTTTAAATTTCACCTTTTTTATTAATTAGAAACTATTTTTTTTTGCGAAGCATTGAAATAGTACATTTTGATATAAACGGATACGGATAGTGATGACAAATGGTGATGACAAACTATTTGGCACAAAATCGGGAACAAAATGTCAAATAGTCGAAATTAAGTAATTTAGGTCCCCTATCTAAGAATGAATTGTGTACTTGAAGATATGAATTTTATCAACCTTGCCAATCAGTTAAATAAATCAAAATCAAAATTCAAAGTAGAAGTTTAGAAGCAAATTATGTTATTATAAACAAAACTTACATATCAAATGTTGATTTTTCTAGAAATTGGTCAATAAAATATGCATATATTATTGTTATTAAATCCCAAATGGAGACAACGGGCAAAAACAAAATGGGAGACCAAGGGGGACCGAAATACAAAATATTTTCACGCGGTGGCCTCTAATGCAAAGAGGAGAAGTGCAATTTCAACAATTTAATTTAATGGACAGCAACATGCAGATCAACACAACAAGGCAGCAGCTTTTTTCGGATTCTACTGTGACTTGATGGGTCAACAGTCACCAGAGCAACCGAACATCAACTGGGGAAATCTGTACCCAACATCGCATGACCTCCAAAGCCTTGGCAGAACAATCACAGTTGAGGAAATTACAGTTGCGATAAAGCAATGGCCGAATGGAAAGAGCCCGGGGCCTGACGGATATACTGCCGAATTCTATAAGGCATTTCTGCTCATATTAATACCGGATCTCTTTGAATGTTTAAATTCGGTTTTCAAAAATCAGCAATCCCTGGCCCCTCTAAATACACCCTACATAGTTCTCATCCCCAAAATGGACGCGCCTCTGACGCCGGCAGATTTTCGACCCATAAGCCTGTTACACGGGATTCAAAAGATTTATTCGAAAATCATGGCAAACCGTCTGAAGGAGAGACTGAATGAGTTGGTAGATGATAAGCAAACATGTTTTGTCAAGGGAAGACAAATTACCGATGGGTTTGTCTATGCGCAACAAATTCTACACCACTCGAGTAAAGCAAAAATTCCAATATCGGTGTTTAAGGCGGATATCAAAAAAGCTTTCGACACCCTGAGTTGGAACTTCTTACTCCGGATACTGACAGTGTTGGGATTCCCAACGGTTTTTGTCACAACAGTAGCGAAAGGGATACTTCAAGGTTCTTCGCAAATCGTAATAAATGGATTACTGGGCAAAAAAATCGTTCTCAAGCGAGGAGTCCGACAAGGCGACCCGTTGTCACCGCTTCTGTTCATAATAGGAATGGGCTTTCTTGGGAGATGGATGGATAGGTTGGTCACGACTGGAGCGATCAGACTGCCTTATGCGGGCATGAAGCCCTATCTGTTCTACGCGGATGACGCACTAATATTTGTCAAACCGGAAAAGCAACAAATACAAGCGATCAAGGTCTTACTGCTTACATTCGAGCAAATCTCGGGGCTGTCGATCAATCTTAATAAGTCCGAAATGCTGTTCTCAGAAGTGCCACAGGAGCAACAGCAGCAAATGGTCAATGTGCTAGGATGCCGGTTAGGTAAATTTCCATTTCTATATCTCGGCCTACCGTTATCCAACCGGAAAATACCAAAGAATGCATACACACCCCTCATAGAAAGAATGCAAAAAAGATTGGGATGTTGGATGGCCAAACACCTTACAATTGCGGGACGACTGGTGCTACTAAACTCGGTTTTATCCTCTTTACCGACCTACTCTATGTCGGTGTTCAAACTACCAAAATGGGTCATACGGAGCATGGATAGGGTTCGGAGAAGGTTTTTATGGCATAGAGTCACTCAACAGAACAAACGCATAAATTTAGTCGCATAGGAGTTAGTGTGCAAACCAAAGGAAGAAAGTGGTATGGGTGTTAAAAATTTGGAGATTTTTAACCAAGCACTGTTGCTGAAATGGCAATGGTATTGGAGGAGGCAGGAAGACAAAATATGGAAGTCGATTTATCGTCTCACTGTATCCACAAGCACATCGGCCATTGGTATTTCCTTAAATGACAAGCAACTAAGGCAATTCTTCAATGTGTCGACCACAATCAAGTCGGGCAATGGAGCCATTACAGGTTTGTGGGAACAAGAATGAGGGGAGGGCATACTTAAACATTCGATTTCCTGTCTTGCACACGTTTGTCACGCATCCCGATATCACACTCCGACAAGCAATGGCGACACAAGCACAACACACCTTCCTAAGGCCGAACCTGTCAGTAGATGCACAAGAGGAATTCATCCAGTTGCTTCAAATTTTCTCATCACACACGCTCAATGAGGACACCAACGATGAACTCACATGGCGGTGGGAGAGTGCAGGACAATTCACGGTAAGGAGTGCTTATCGATTATTGACCCGGGGACTGACAATCGGGTCTGAGATTGCAAAAATCTGGAAACTCAAAATAACCCCACAAGAGTCTTCGATTGGCTTATGAGATTGAACAGAATCTTGACGTTGGACAATTTAATTAAGAGAGGCTGGATTGTGACAAATTGGTGCGTTCTCTGTAGAAGGGAAGCGGAGTCGGTGAAACACACGTTTAACAAATGCAGTTTTGCTAAGGCCCTGTATGCCCAAGTACTTCCGGTAGCAGAGTTCTCTACCCGACTCAACTGGAGATCGATCACTTACACGGCTGCATTAACAGATGGCGGGTTCACTGCAAAACAAAAGAGTATCCTGCTAGTTACACAGTTCATTTTGTGGAGGGAGGGGCGAGAATTTCCAGAGATGTCGACAAAGATATTCAACAGCTGACACAAGAGGTATCAGACCAGCTCACCTACATGGAGATGAAGAATTTCAAATAAAGGGCAATGGAAAATCGGATCGTGCAGCACTGACTCTTTACTGAGATTTTAATTTTCAACTTTTAAACTTACTTTTCATGTATTTTTGTTTCTGCTTTTCCTCTTTTCTTTGATGCTCAACTGTCTGAGCACTCTACTTGTGTTTCTAGCTGGGGGTTACCACTCTCGTGTAACAGAACCATATTTCAATACAACTGAGGGCATGACTCTCATTTCTATCAAAAAAAAAAATTAAATTATATTCTCGAAATAGATGCTATACCTAATCACAAAGGAAATCTGACTAATCCATATCACCTTTTCTCTTAACAATAATATAATTTCTAGTTTTATCTCTCTTTCCTGTACACATACTTTCATTTATGTACAAATATACTATAAGCTTAAAAAAAATGTACAAAAAAATCAAAATAGAGACTTAAATGATACATAATTCCATCCATATTAAGCCAAGCAGTTTGTCAAGAAGCTTGAGCAAGGAAATAACCAGATTTGAATCAGATACGCCTTCCCTTTCTCCTTGTCAAACTTCCACATTCCCTCTAATTTCCTCTCTCTAAGATTATAAGAGACCATTTTTGATGGAATCCATATATACACCAACTCTTTCTCAGGATGAAAAGCCAAGATACTAGGTTTAATTTCTCTGGTACCAATGAAATCTCTCACACTTGTTTCATGCTTCAACACCCAATCACTTTTATTGACAGCCTTCAGCATCCAAATCTGCAATTTCTTTCCATCAATGTGTGCATAGTGCAGATGACCTTGGCTATGGCCCACACGCCCGTCTTGATTCATCTTCGCAGGCAATTCGATCAAATTGCACGAAATTTTGGTTAAATTAATTGCAACTATGAAATTAGGATTTGCAAGGATATAAAGGATATTGTTGAAAAAGTGCATTGTAGCTGATATTGCATCTGTTTCTATCCCAAATTCAATCTCATGTTGATCCCACTTTCCATTCTCAGAGGAATAGATCTCAAGCTCTGCACCCCGGGCCCTCCAGCCAGTGAAACATATCACCTTATAGTGCGGCGAACTATATGGATCAAACGCCAAAATCGACAATTGAGTCAATCTACAGGGTTTAGGTAAGGAAACCCACCTTTTGGTAGTTGTGTTTACCACATAAAAGGTTACAGGTGCTGTCTGGTAATAAAGAAGCAACCCGTTACATGCATCAACTATGGTTGATTTCCCATGGAAAGGAAAGAAATCTAGTCTACTTTCTTTAATGACACCATCATCAGCTGTATATGCATATCTAGGCTCCTTGAATTGATCGGATTCGGATCGAAAAAACACGCCGGTGGAGATCAAAGGGAGTTTTTGTTGGAGGTACTTATCGGAGATAAGCCGGTACCATGACTTGGAGACACATTTAAACCTAGACAAGGATTTCAATGGAAGCCTCGCTAAAATCTCTATCAGCAAATCTTCATTCATGGTGCTGTGAATGCTTCTCTGATAGCAAGAGATCAAATGTGATGCCTCCATGAGTGCTATTATTTTGAGGTTGAGAAGGCGGTGGAAGTATGACAGGGCTAATTTAAAAAAATTAGGCGGTACTAGAAATTTGATGCAAGGGAATTATGTGGTGACACCTTTTAGACCAAGTGGTCTAAATATAGAAGAAAGGATATATATATATTGGGGCCCACCTCCACGTATTGAGTTGTCTTCCAAGGGAAGGCTTCTGTGGCGTTCACGCAATAATCACTCTTGAGTCTTGACTTTTTTGCTTTTTATCTCCGGGATTTCAACAGTAAAAACAATCAAGATATGAAGATAGTGCATCTTTTATTCAGTGAAGCAAGATATAAGATATACTCAATCTGTAAATTTATTATTAAAAGACATGATTAATCAATTAATAGGGAAATTTACCACGCTATCAAAAATTTTGAGACTGTTACATAGTTGTTTGGAACCTTCCATAACTGTTGCTTGTAAAGTTCTAAACCACTGATTTCACTAAATACGGTAAATTTTGTAAAGGGTTTAAAATTTAAAAACTAGTCCTTTTCCTTGCTTTATTTATTACTTGTTTAGATGTAAATTTAATTTCAGTCTGTAAAACTTATAAATTTCAATCTTTTGAAGGTGCGTACTATTTTTTCATGATTATTTTGTGGATCACAAGCAATATCTGATTTGCAAAGTGGACTCCTAATTCTCCCGTGAATAATTATTTGCGCCTCCTAATCAGGACACGTGCAATTATCCCAGTGAACCTGGAATTTAAGTCGGTACGCTTTGAATACCACTGCTAGATTCCCTGCGCCTGGTCCGGACGCGGAGCGGCGCCTCTTCGCCGACCATCCCCCAAATATAAAATATTAGAAGTTAAAGAACCTTATCAGAAAAAAGAAAAATAATGTTCAATCGCTCTCACCGTCGACACGTGGAATACAAAGCGGGAGTTAAAATTAAACAAACGACGGCCCGTGCTCTCTGTCTCTCTGGTATAATGTACGGAATGTTATTCCTGCGGAGCTTAAAAGTCCCGCAGACTGCGGTTCTTTTAATCTGGTCCGTTAGTGGTCCGTTAGTTTTAACTTTGCAAGAATCTAAAAGCACAATAATACTGCCCCCTCCGTTAACCCGATCACAAAGCGGCTGAGAGTTAATCTGATCCGTTCATTTGCTCCGCACCTGCAGCGCAGTTTTAATGAACTCTGCAGTGGATAACTTCCCATAATGTACACGTTATGTACAAAAGATCTTGTTTTGGGACATCTGTACTGTTGGACTTCTTGTAATGTACACGTCACTATATGGGTATACGTGCAAAACTGCCTGTTTGAGGACACGTGTACTTCAGTACTTGCGTTGGCTTCATTACAAAAGAGCATTTCGATTCTCTAAACATAGTAACATATAATGGTAAATATTAATATGGCAATTCCAATTTAAATCCTAGAAATGTGAAATAATTACTAATCTAGCACTTTGGCTAAATTAATATTATTAAAATCACTTTCACTCAATCTATTGTGTAAAAGTTCCCTGAAAGGAAATTGGTTAAACGCCACGATTTTTTGTCGGGATTAGTTGCAAAAAAAAAATTTATATCAGAAAAAATTGAATCTTTATAGGGATATTAAAAAATAATCTTACAGTCAAGCAAATTAAAAAATAGTTTTATAAATATCTTAAACCTATATAATAAAACAAAATACAACTAACCACATATAAATTACTACATTAAAATGCACAAATATAATAAAATGTTTGGCTAAGGACGTGCTCCGAAACGTAGCTACAATTCTAGAAAAAGCTTCCACAAAGTGTCATCCTAGGTATAAATAAAGAGTTTACTATATGGGTAGAATGTGACTTTACATGAAAAAGAAGAAAAGGGTAGAACTAGGGTGCTCTTGAGTTCAAGTTCTTTGTGAACTCAAGTGTAAAATTCATCGGATCGGTTTTAAAAGACGAATTCAAACCGTTGAAATCCGTCTATCTTACGAGTGATGCGTCTACATGTAAAAATTATAAATTTTGAAATTAATTTTACATAGAGTCAAGTGGTAAAAAAAACGTCAAAAAATGAATGCATTAAAATTAATTTATTAACCTTCTAATTTTAACCGCTTGACTTTATCCTAAATTAATTCGAAAATATAATTTTTTTTACATGTATACGCATCACTCGTAAGGTAGGCGGATTTCAACGGTTCAGATTCGTCGTTTAAAACCGATCTGATGGGTTTTAGACTTGAGTTCACCAAGGGATTTGGTGAACTTAAGAACACCCTAGTTCTACCCGAAGAAAAAGTCAAAGCGACTTTTTTCAAAGTAAATGGATAGTTTAAAATACTATTGAGTCTGTGACAATTGCAACACTGCATCACTTTCAAATATTGCATATTTTCTGAGGCTTTGTAAAGTATAGACAACTTGATGCTTCTTTTTCAAATATTAGGATATCTTTTTCCACCTTTGTCATTTATTCTTTTCAAACGCACTAGAAACATTTATTGTTACGGAGAAATTTATGTTGCTTGTTGTTGCAAAAGCTGCTCTAAAAGTTAATTTTTCAACGAAAAAAAAATCTAATTCTAAGCTTCTTTTAAAAATTGTATAGAGATGTATACATCCTCTGGAGGGATTATTAACGTTTTCTTCACTATTTACTTAATTTCTTTTATGTATCTTAATTGTATATATTAGTTTGGTTAGCGTGTTATTAATAGTATAAGTTGTCCCATGCTATTGGCTTGAAAACTCATCAGATCTGCGTCAAACGACGATTTCAAATCGTTGAAACTATTGAAGATTTATAAGTTAATTTTAATACATTTATTTTTCATTATTATTTGACTCTAATTTTATACTAACTGAATTTGAAAATTATAAATTTATATATAAACACATCACTTGTAAAGTAGATCAGTTTCAACGGTTTGAATTTGTTGTTTCAAATCTATTTAATAAATATGTTAGACATAATATGATATATCACTATACTATTGATATAACGCTAACTAGGAAATAAATATGTTGTTATTCAAAAGGAATAACAGGAACCTGCTATTCTGATTCTAACCGTTGATCTTCAACGTCGTTGAAATTTGTGTATGAAAAAATTTCTTTCATGAAATTTGCGCATGCAAAAATTGAAAACGTTGGCATTGAAATAACAGGTTCCTGTTAGCAGGAGACTTATTTCCCACTAACTAAACTCTAATTGTATTAATTTAAAGTTTTATTTCGAAGGGAATTAAAAAATGAGAACGGAGTAGGTCCGATGCCCATCGGACCTACTTTTAAGTTTAACGAGCATATGACCGTCCGATCTAATTTAAAATTTGTGTCCACGAAAATTGAAACAGATTTGCACAAAATTTAAAGCGTTCTGCACGAATCTTAAAGAAAATCGACAGTGATTACACCCATCAAACCAAAGTAGGTCGGATGCCTACTCTCAAGTGTTAAAAAATCCCATGTACTTTGTGGAAGATCATTAGCTGGCCCAATAACACCATGGGCCCCCTATATTGCGTCTCTAGCATGCTATTGGGACCTCTACCTTAGTGCCTTGATTACTTTAATCCTTCCAAGCAAATAAATGATACCCTCTAGATCCTTAGGATAGATTAATAATCCAAAGTATATCATGGTCGGCTCAAATTCATACGTGACAGGCGGAGAGATGACAAAAGCGTCAATATGACAGGTGAGTCAAAAATCTATCAACGCGAAGTGGACGCAGTGGCGGTGGAAAGGGAATACAGCAGGACCGCCATTTAGATAATTTCAAAAGTAATATCCATCTTCTGCACCGTTCGATTCACATCTAATGGCTGAAGATGTACTCTCCTTGCCACAATACTTTTCCCCCTCTCTCTCTCTGGAACCTTCTTCCAATCGCAAAGCCCCTTTCCTCCCTCTCTCTGATTGTTTGAATCATTTTTTGTAGTACGTTGATTTCATTGATTTTAGTTTAATTGGGGCTTTTTAATTGAATTAGGATTTTACCATATCTCAATTTATCTGAATAAGTTCATCTATTTTATTTGCTAAAGGTTTCGTAATATTGTCTTAACACATTTTTTTTAGATGCAAATGAATGAATGCAGCCATTAGTGCGCTAGAATATAAAATAAACTCGAACAACCTTTAGGACAACAGCTATTAGTTTATCGGACAAGCATCCTCTCAGGTATTGGACAGGATCTACTAATTATGGTTCATCATCTACTAATTATGGTTCATCCGGGTATCCTTCAAAGCACCGGGATGCGACTTGCAATTTTTTTTTCTTTATACATTATTGACGAACGAGGTCAGCACAAAAATAATTTTATTATAAAGAACTTCAAAATGTTAACCACTAAAAAAAAAGTAGTAAATGATGAACAGAACTCTAATAAATATCATTCCTAATTTTTATGGTACAATTTTTCTGTCAATTTTGTTTTCATCTTTTATTGTTTTTTTTTTTAGAAACAATAGGGTCTAGCATATTTCATTAACCATGTTTGGTTTTTCATCTTTTATTGTAAAACTGCTTTCCATCTTCTTATATTTTTATTTCTGAATTATTTTTCTTTTAGTAATTTTCTTCCTCCCCTAAAGTATCAAATAATTAATACAGCTGAAAATAATTCTCCTACATAAGTTTATTTCATTCTATATATAAAAGAACGTGTAACATTTAATGCAAAAGTAAAAAAAATTCTCCTTGCCCTCCTCATCTGTATACTATTTTAAAACAAAATTACGCTGCAGGAAAGGGACTCTATCCAGCTGTACAAGTAACGAGGTTGAGTGGTTGATTAACAAGTTCGCACCTATTAATTTTTTTAAACTAATCAAATTCGTTAATCCAATGAGTGCTACGCTCGTTGGACCAGAATTTAAGTTGATGCACATATCATTGCTAACCTAAAAAAAAAGTATGTATTTTTGTTATATAGTCGTCCTTATTATAAGAACTAATTCCGCTCTTAAGTGGACGCTGAAATTCATTTGTCAGTTTGATTCGCATCACGATTCTTGTACACTTGATTTACACGAATTTTTTGAAGTTGTCCATATAATCTTTGATACAGATCGAACGGCTTTGATTCGGTATCAGATCGCCTCTGATTTGGATTTAAAGGGGTGAGGCTGGCTCCTCTATTGCGAATGGAGGAGGAGTAGTGCTTTCTGACTCAAAGGAAATTGTGGATTCTGTGGCATTTAGGCACTCAGTTATAAATTATTGGAGGAATTATGAAGAAATATGGACCGCTTGGCTGATGCAGGCAACAACTGAAGGTAGACTGCGAGCTATTTCTATGGCAGAGATAATGCGGGCCTGAAATTGCGCACTTATTGGCAAACCAGACAGGATGTGTGGATGGAACAGAATAGGCACAGATGACTCAGCACTTAGATTGGAATTTTCTTTGAGTTTTGAAGATGAGTTGTAAGCCTACGGGATATGTAAGAAACCAAAAAAAAAAATCTATGTTAAATAACAATTTATTTATTAAAATATTTTGCTAATTTGCACATTACTTTTTCTCTATCTTATTATAATTTATAAAGTTCCGACCTTCCTATAATATATTCCTGACTCACAGTGAATCTACTAATCTGAGCTCCATATTGAACTTTAATAAGTATCCTCATTTAATCGGATCCCCACAGAACCTGAAGAAACATACACAAAACAAAAAGTACATTTCTCAATTTTAAATTTTTTCACGGAAGCTCAAGATTTAGACATGCATACATTGTAATTAATTACACTAATTACGGAGAGGTGAGCCGAATGCACAAGTGGCAACTGGAAAGCACATGCAATGTTTTGTCATGAAGCAAAAGGTCAATCGTTCTCTTTCTTTCTTTTTGCCCTTTTCAAATGCATGTTTCCTTAACTTTCTCTTTCACATGGTTTCCAGTTGTTCTTCTCATATGCTTCTAAAGCTACTCCTTATCAGATGCTGTGCTTGGCTAATGGTTTGTCAAGTCCATGTCATATAGTCATGGCGATAATGTACACAAGGATATTTAATTGCCACCATGTGACATAAATTTTACAAACAGACTTTAATTTAAGACCTTGGAACGAGTTTCAGTTGTCCCTTGTCAGTGTCTTGCATAGCATCAGACGGTTTATGCTCGCCACAGAAAATCCGAAGATATTGTCACTTTACTTAATACCTGGGGGTTGTTTTTATTTAAATTATTCCCGTAAGGATTCTTTGGGTGTTAGTGTGTTACCGTGTCAGTAAAAAAGAAAGAATATTGACAGCATCAATGACAACTATCATCTGGTGTCAGACTGACTGTCAGTGATAGTCAAATTTAGGAAACCAATAAATTACGCAGGAAATTTTTTATCGGTATCGGTAGTAATTAATAAAAAAAGAATATAGATAAACATTAATATTTATATTAGTAGTAAGATAGGTAGTAATTTTACTGATTTTAACTTTTTTTTTAATCTGATGTATAGATGGAGAAAATTTTTATATTTGATTTCTAATAAAGTATGAAAAGTTTTTCAAAAAATAGATAAAATGTTTTTGATATATCTAAATTTTAAGGTACTTTATCTATTTTTGTAAAAAAAATTATTTTATTAGAAAAAATTAAAAGAAAAAAAACAAACTGGTTTAAATCAGTAAAATTCCTACTGATTTAAACTTTTTTATCTTAATAATCGGTAAAATTACTACCGATCTTACTACCAATATAAATATTACTATACTCTTACTTGTCTCTCTTCTTTTAGTTACTACCGATAAAAAATTTCTAATTACGCAGGTCAGGGACATATGTACAGTGCCGGTATTAAAGTATTAATTAGTTAAAGGGAGGAGGATATAAATGCATGCCATTTTTATGAATTCATATCACCATTTTCACCACCTCAAATTTTGATTTTAGATCCGGAGCGTCTGATATGCTTTGACATAAATATTGAATGAAAGGGTTTCATGCATTTTACTTTGGACCGAATTAGTATAAATTCTGATCAGACGGTCCAGATCCAAACACAAAATTTGAGTTATATCCAGACTCATTTTTTATGCTTACGTTTATATAAATTAAAAATATTACAGATTTTAAATTTACATTATAAATTAAATTCGTCGATGTTTATGCTTGTGCCCACAGAAAAAATTTAATGTCGATTTAGGTACCAAAAATTAAATCGTCTATGTTTATTGTTTATGGATTTAATTAAAAAATGACGGAATACATTTGTTATCTGTAACTTGAAGCTGAAATAATTTAGAGCGGAAAAAACGTACCATGCCATGCCGTGACTAACACGCTGTGATTTTGGTCTCGTGCCGTGCTGTGCCGTGACCAAGTTAATTTTTCACGTGCCGTGCCGTGACCAAAATGTCAAGAGTTGGTCACGGCACGCAAATGGTCACGCCGTGCCAAACGTGCCGTGACCATACGTGACTCGCGTAACTTGCGTGACCTTAATCATAATTTATGTTAGTTTATCAAAATTCACCATTAAATTAATATTTAATGGTCATAATTACACGTGACTCGCGTGACTACGTGACGTGCCGTGACTAATTCTTTCACGTGTCGTGCCGTGTCAAAGTTTCAAAAGATGAACACGACACGCAAATGGTCACGGCACGAGACACGCGAGTCACGGCACATAACTGACACGCGTGTCGTGCAATTCCGTACCATAACCGTATCGTTCCATGACGGAGCCCGCTCGGCCGTGCCATTTTTCCCACTCTACTCACCATGGAATGCACTTGTCTTTTAATTTATGACTATGAATGTGATAACCATAAAGCTACTTTACTATTTGCAAATGTTTATTTTATAAAAGAAATATTGTTGAGCTAGAGCTTTTTCAAATCAAGTAATCAACCAAAGAACCGAAGAAGAGGCTAAAGATTGACAAAAATGGAGAACTGAACAAAATATTCTCATTATATAACAGATCGCCGCAACAAGAAGTAAACTTAAAAAAAAAAATCAAAACTATCATCTACAGGTAGAATTAATCATATAAGCAATATAAAAGCTACAATGCTACTGCTAAGCAGCACAACAAACCATGAGGAGGTCGTTCTACAAAAATTTTCATCATCTGTTACTGTGAATTTACATACCTGCGCTATAATGCCGGAAAGTAATTTTGAAATTGCTAAGGACCAAAATATAAAACAGACAAATATGGCAGCTAGCCCCTTATTCTCCATTTCTAACTGCCTTTCTTTCACCTTCTCAACCTCAGATCTGCAAGAGATAAAGTGTGTTGTTAGTATTTACATTCTGTAATAAAAAATTTCAAGGGAGATATTTAAATTAAGTCCAACCTGAGTATATCACTGTCTCTGAGATACTTCTCCATTTGTTTGGAAACAATAAATTTCCAGTCTGTTATGTCTCCAAGTTCATTCACCTACACAAACAAAGGAGTAAGAAATAAACAAATTAGAAAGTTTGACAAAAGGAAAATTTGAAATCATCAGATTCTTTTTTCTGATCAGGTTTGTTCAGAGATTTTTTCATGAGCTTGTTCATTTCATCTTCTAATGATGCTTGATTTCTATCTAGTTCTTACTTCTCTAGGTTAAGTTTATCCAAATTAAACAAGCAACTCAAAGAATGATAACTTACAAGAGTTTCTTTGCTCACTTGGAGACCCTTAATCTCCGCCTTCAATATATTCAATAGCAAATCAAAGTTTGCCATGTCACCATCAAAATCTTTGAAAATCTGTCCATACCGACTGTTCAATTCCTCTAGATATCTCTCCAAAACCGAAAAATTTAAATCTAGCTTCTGAACTTTCTGCATTAAAACCTTTAGAACCGTATCTCCTGGCATTCTTCCCACCTGAAGAGCCTTTATGTCCGTTACTGGGTCAGGCACTGGTTTTACTACCTGGTCGGGTAAGGGTTTCCCTGTTGGATCCGGTACAGATTGTTTTTTGTTTTCATTATCACGGTCTTTTTCTAAATCTTCAAAGTAGTTAATCCCTTGTCTCGGTTCATCCCTTTCAACATTTTCTTGAGGCGGTACAGGTACAGTTTCATTTACATCCTCATTATTTTCCAAAGTTTTGCTTTTCTCATCAGAGATTAAATTCTCTAACATTCTCTCAACAGCATCCACCCCGTAAACCTCGATCGAACTAAGTGTACAGTAAAATTCAGATCCGTAATGGCTCAAAAGATTAAATTTCAAATAACGGACCCACCTCGGTTCTGGTAGATTGAATCTCTGTTCGTGCTTTGAATTTTGGGCAAGAAATTCACCTATATAGTCCCATTTTTCTGTTGGGTACACCAAGCTGCTAAAAACCTCAAACTGTCTCAAATTCGACGAATAATGCTCAAAATTCGCAATGACAATCATATCCACTAAGGTTTCTTCAGACAATTCTATAATGACAAATTTGCCCTCGACTGAACATGGGTTACGGAGATACTTATCTTTATCTTTATCCAATATGTTTGAAGCACCTTTCGCTTCTTTGTTGAATGCTAAAACCTTTGCTCCTTTGGATTGAGAGGCGTAGTTATACTCCTTACCACTAGGTTCTACACGGCGTACCACTGTACGGGCTGTACCAGTCTGGCTAGGATTGATTTTTCCCTTGGAGTTAATTATTGCCTTGCTTTTGAACTCATCTAATGGGAGAGGGGTGATTCGAGAGATTCTCTCAGTTCTTTGACCGTTCATTTCTCTTTCTTCCTCCTTTATTTCTTTGTCTTCCACCTTTTTCACTTTCTGTTCTTCCTTCGTTTCTCTCTCTTCTTCCACTTTTGCTTCTTTCTCTTTCTCCTTTGTTTCTTTCTCTACCTCCTTTGTTTCTTGCTCTTCATCCTCCTCTTCTCTCTCTTCCTCGGTTTCTTTGTTTTCTTTATCTGGTATAGTTCCAGGCTCACTAGCTAGCCCTTCATTTTTCAGGAGAATAGGTTTAGGAGAAGGGGTGTTTTTCTCATTTTCACCCTCAGAAAGGAGTGCATTTTGGTAAACCTCACTCTCAGGGACAGCAGGATTATTTTCGTACTTCTCACCTTGAGTACGGGTATTTTCGTAATTGTTGTTTGGAGTAGAGTCAAATACATTTAAATTCTCTTCTTTGCGCGAGATGGATTCAGGAACAGCATTGTGCGGTTCATCTATAAAGTTAGATATTTTAATATATCAGTCCACATTGATAAGTTAACTGACTATACAGAAATTATTAATATATAGACAGATATACACAAAATTAGAACTAAAACATAAACATTGAACTAGGAAAAAATAATTGGTTTCAAAATACACTCGAGGTAAGGATGGTAAACAAACCAATCTGACAATACTAAATATATGCAAGTACAAAACCAAACAATAGTCAGTTGTTATTGAAAGATAAAAACCTACTTAGTCAAAAGACTTCAATTACGTAGAACCAATAGATATTGTTTGAATAAATATAAACCGTACAAACAAGTTCTTTGTGCTCAGATATTATTATTTAGATAAGGAGACTTGAGTAATTAACCATTGTATGACAAAATCAAAGTTATGTAATGCTTTCATGCTGATACCAACCACCAATAAAAAAATAAATGATTATGGTTTGATGACATTGACCATGTACCAAAATTACAAGAACAAAAAAAACTTGGAGGTATGGATAAGAAACTCCCATATTATTTTTTAACTAAGAGATTAGTGAGGTTCAACTCATAATTAAAACAACAGGTATGGTACTAGCTTTCATGGATGCAACTAACTTCAAATGAGAGAAAGAAAATCCATTGCCTTAATGACATAATCACACACAATAAAAATAATAGATCAAAGGCAAATTACCTCTATACCCATTGCCATGGCTGATGAGAGAATTTAGCATAAAAATGAGAACCCATAAAAGAAGGACTACAGAAAGAGAGACTTTGTAAAGCTTTTGTTTCTCAACAGTGCTGGTTTTCTCTAAGGCAACGGCTCTTCTTTGGAGAAGAGCTCTGCGAGACCTCTGCATTGCGCATCAATAGTATTTCTTTCACATCTGCATTATTCAAATTAGAAGATGTAATCATTAATTACAGGAAATGCAATACAAGAACTCTCCATTCGAATCAAGATTGAATCGAATTGAGTTTCTTACAATTTGTTCAAGCTCAATCAGAAAATAGTATTAAACTGCATTACTCCTTGGTTCTACCTCAGTAAAATAAAAAATTGTTCACCTAAAATTTAAAAAAAGAATGAAATTTGTACTTTTGTGACTTAGCTTGCAAGAAAAAACCTCAGCGAGAAAGAGGAGAGTAAATTTTACCTATAAATTGCTGTCCTCTTCCACTGTGTTAAATCAAGATGCAAAAGATCTTGAAAAACAGCACCATGCCACAAAGATGGAGGGAGAAGGTGACAAGTTATAATCCATTGTTGCTACCATGGTTTGGAAAATCTATCGGCAGCCCACGATCCGACTGTTCGTTTATGGAGTTGGGACAAACTGATTCTTCAGATTAGATCTTTTACCGATTCTTTAAAGGCAAAGGCACAGGTAGATGCGATTGATTGATTGATGATTGGAAGTGGTATTTGGGATCGCGTGAAGTATGTTTCGTGAATTGAAAGAGAAAGAGAAAGAAAGAAAATGGGTTTGTTCGCCGGGTTAGAGGGACCCGATGGTCAGACAGGCGTTTTATTGAAGAAAGGAGAGGAGAGAGTGTGTGTGAGAGAGAGAAGCGTTTTAATTGGCGAATCGGAAGAGGCAAGAGTGACGTTGGGACTTGGGGCAGATGAACGGAGCAATCAATAGTTGTGATTTAAAAAAAAAGTAGGGGTAATGATGTGAAATTTTCTTTTCACGGAAGCAATGGGGGTTTATTGGTTTAACCGTTTAAATGGCTTGAGATTTCCTAAACGGCTCCGAGATTTGAGAAGGCTCATGGGTAATGGATGGAACTATCATGGAAACCAAGAATGAATCCGGTTGTACAATAATTTGATTTGGTTTGATTAGGAGTTTAACTTCGCTTTGCTCATCTCAAATCAGGAAATTTTATTTGTGTCCCGAATGTTTTAGATTATTTCTTTCCTTAAAAAATGTTTTAGATTATTTCAAATTCAACATTATACAAAACTTTTAATTGATTTGGCAATACAAATAAAATACTCATTATACAAAACTTTGTACAAAACTTTTAATTGATTTGTCAATACAAATAAAATACTCATTTGATGATTTCCAAGTAAACATAGTCTTTACATAATTAATAAATCGATTACTTTATTCCAGATAATTTTAAGAAATATGTGACTTACTACACTTTACATTTGAGGTATTTGATTTAATAAACTTATATTCATGTCATGTCATGGAACTAATTTGAGAAGAATTGAGATCTATCTAATGTTGGATTAAGACCAAAAAAAAAATAATTGTTGTGGAGGGACAAATCAAAATTTAGTATCCAAAACATAGCCAATGCTCTACAGAATTATTTAAAACAACATTGCCAATGCAGATTATTTGAAGACTTTATTAAAAGAAATGTTCCAAATCATACTTGATCTGTGATTTATACTAAATAATATAGGAGCTTATGCCTTATCGTTTTTTCTTTAAATAATGAAATACAAGTATTAGCGTATGAAAATGAATATTACGCTTATTAAGCAATCTAGGTATATTGTGCTCAATTTTGTTTGATTTTAGATTTTTTAATAATGTTTGAGAATTTGTTGAACTATTCAGAGTTGCAGGTAGATAGTTAAAGCAAAAGCAATTTTAATAATGATCGAGTTTGACTTTAGAAAACAACAAGTAATATACACAAAATTCTACGAGACGTGTTCGTCAATAATTTGTGAGTTTGATATTTAAAAAAAAATTTGGATCGACTTTAAACGATAATTTTGAACCACTAATTTTGGATGTAGGAGCTCAGTGATATGTTCTGAATATTAAATTTTTTGAATTAATTATATATGAAATTATGATATTGAAATATAAATTATTTTGTTGTATTATTTCAATGGAGGCATTTCAACCCTCTTCTGGAAAGAAATACACACATAAGATTTACTAATAAATAATTAGAATCGGCAGTTAATTGAATTTTCCGCGTCCATTAAATGCTTGAAAGTGGGAGAATGTTTTTGTGGCCCATTGAATTGAATATAATATACGGTCGTGATTAGAATGCTGAGTTGGCCGAAGTGGGAACGAGCAGCAATTTGAACTTTCAACGGCATAAGATTTCCTAAAGCCAAATCAACGGCTGAGGATGTCGCCAATGACGTGGAGATCTCTCAATCTCCATGTGGCCACGTGGGACAGCGATGATTGCAAATCTAAACTTAAATCAAGGCAATCAAACCCAAATTGTCCCCAGCGATTGTGAAATTCGTATCCCCTAAAGTGACACAAAGTTTATTTATATATTCAGACCGTTCGATCATAATCCGCACGAAATTGAAAGGGATCGTCAATTTCAACTTAGACCGGATTGGTCCAGATTCTAATCGTACGATCCGAATCGAAACACAAATTTTGAGATATTTTAGGGGATCCGACCCTGTCGACTATCCCCTCTTAGCTGGCATTTCTTGGCTGGAGAAACGCCAACGGTAAGGTAACATCAGTAGAGGGGCCCACTCACCGTCTGCCACGTAGCCTCGTACGAAGGTCAATTCAAAATTTCAAATTGTTCCCCTTTGTCTTTCTTTGAGCGTTTTAATTCCTTCTGTTTCATTTTCTGCCAGATGTTTTAAACTTTAATTTGGTTTTAATTATGTCCATTTCAGAAAGGGCTATTAATTCAACATTTATTTGTTTTATGTGTACTAGGTCTACGTAAAATATTGTATTTGTTTTAGTTTTTAAATTAAACTTTCCTTTCTCCCTAAGCAATAATTATTTAGATCTGTATCGTATTTGTTTTAAGTCTTAAGGGAAAGAGATACTTATGGCGGCGGCCAAATCTCTCCGAACAACTTCATCAAAAAAAATTTGAGTAAAAGTTCGAGTTCAAATTGCCTAACTATTTAATATTCACAAGAAATTTTTTCTATTCAGATTTCGAATCTGTAACCTCTCACACAGAAAGCATTGTCTTTGCCACTAGATCAAAAACTTGTTCTCAACTTTATAAAAATTTGTGGACAAATTTAGTATTTTGACTATTACCAATTTAGTTATGATTTCTTTGCTGGATTTAACCTGAATTACTTCCTAAATAATTTCTTCCAACCGTTCATAATAAAATTGTTCAAGTGCATCTTACTATTAAGATAAAAAAAGAAATGTTCAATGATACTCAACAATTTTCAAAAGAGGATCTCTTCAAAAATCAGGAAATATTAAAAAATTATTTAGTCTTAATTCGTGAACATTGTATTTGGAGTCATTTTGTTCTTTCTATGATTTTGTTTGAACTTGCAAAATCAAATCTACATTCATTGTTTAGTTTTTTTTTTTTAATTAGGACACATTTTATTGAAAACTGTAAAGCAAAATTATAAGTTTCTGGTTATTGAACGTAGGAAACAGAAAATTAAAAATTAAAAATTATTAAGATAACGTACGCATTCTTTGATTGAGATAATATGATGCCTTTTAATTAATCTATGCAAAAGATAAAGAATGAAGTTTTTTTTTTAATAGCAAAGCGTACCTCACAAACACAAAGCACCTATTTCAAATTTCTATTAAATAATAATGTAAGTCGGCATTACTAAAATCCATCTTTTTCTACCTCACAAAGCACCTATTGTCCTATTCCACTTACATATCAATTAATAAACGTAGAATAGCACGAAATGACAAAATGGATAGCTATAATACCCGCTACCAAAATAGTACCAAACAATCAGTGCTTAAAACATTCATCATTCTCAGAATTTATTAAAGAAGAACATGCATCATGTTTCATTGAGACAAGCTAGAAATCTCATAAAGTCAATTATGATATTTTTTTATAAAGAAAAATTAGCTTTGTTGATATACAGATGGATCCAAGTTTGCTTTAAACTCTAGCAGTTGTTAATTTGTGATGAGTTGGGGGGATATTATAAAATATCCTTCTTTTCAAATCATCAAACAAAATATCCTTCTTTCAAATTTTTTGTCAAAATACCCTTGTGAGCTCTATTTCCCCCCTCTTTCCCTCCCTTGTTCTCCTCCCAACTTACTCTCGTTTATTTTATTTTTTTAGTAAAGGAACTTACTCTCGTTTATTCTTTAATTATATTTTTGTTTAGAGTTAATTCCAGTCTACAAGCAGTAAAAAAGAATTTAAAAGCGACGGTTTGACTATAGAACTACTACATTTTGTAAAAAAGAATTGAAACAATCACTGATATTTTTAATGAATCATTAGTATATTTGTTTTTACATAGTTTACACTTCGATTATTCACGTTTTTGAAATAACGAACCACTAACAATATTAATTAGTAGTTGGTTAATGAAGTTTTGACAAAAAAATTCTGACTAGAATAATTATTCTTATACTTTAATGTTGGTATCTAATCTCCAAACCCCTAGATGATTGAATTTTGAGATAATAATATTTAATGTTATAGTATTTTTTACGTATTTAAAAATTATATATATTTTTAAAATGAGAAAATTGGGTACGTATCAACAAAAAATATTATTGCAATTGGATATTTCTCTATAAAATAATAATTAAATGGATCTCCATCTAAATTTAAGAATCTCTTATATTTCCTCGTTACATGATTAATCATGTAAAATACAATTGTTACATTTTTAATTAATAATTAATACTTGAACAATTTTGAAATTACTATTGTACCTCCTCTTTCTCTTCTTTTCCTCATTTCCTCTCCTGTGTACCT
The DNA here is from genome assembly GCA_028015225.1 of Carex myosuroides. NCBI lineage: Eukaryota > Viridiplantae > Streptophyta > Magnoliopsida > Poales > Cyperaceae > Carex > Carex myosuroides. The sequence goes on along the minus strand of CM051475.1, from coordinate 10,701,939 downwards.
ATATACATGAAGAGGAGAAATGAAAGAATAGTAATATCCCACATTATTGAATGGAAAAAAAAAATATCCTAGGTAAACATGTAACTGAAAAGAAGAATTTTTTTTCATTCGAGAAACGAGGAGCAAAACTGAAGTGGCTTTACTTGCAAATATATTAATTTATGCTCTGATTGGAACCGGAGTTATCAATCCTTCTGCTATTTAATCTTTCACATGCGTACAATAAATTTCATAATAAATCTAAAAATTAGAGCACTAGTCCTAAATGTAAAGGTTAGTTTTTAATTATCTCGAATCAACGTACTTACTCACTCTAATTCCATTTTGGCTTACACCAGTGTATTTTCGCTTTCAATAGTCCTCGAAGGAAATGCTATTTTGCTGTTCAAAGAATAATTTATAACTGTTGAAAGAATTTTGGAGTATAATTTCTAATGTTGAAACTTGAAAGTCAGATGGCATTGAAAGAATTTTGGAGAGTATAGTTTCTAACTGTTGAATTTTTTTTAGAGAATATAATTTTTTCATTTACGGGGGGTTAATATTTCTAATGTTGCTATTGGAGTTGGAGGCGTTTGAATCCGTGTATATATCACAAGAGGACAATGAGAAGAATTTCTCCGCGACCACAATTGGATTGGATCTGACCTACACATAACCTAATCGAACTGTCAGGAAAGGACAAACACTGGGAGGAGCAAAAGGAAGGGGAAGGAGGGGAAAAGTGGAGAAAAAATAAAGCTCACAAGAATATTTTGTCAAAAAGTAAGGCTTACAAGGTCCACAAAATATTTTGTAAAATTTTCTGATGTGTTGTTTGTTAAATATTTATCTTTATTGGAAACCTTAAAAATATGGGAATTTAGAATGCGATAAAGACATACACTAATAAATTATAGGAAAATATGCAAGTTATTTGATAAATTATCTGTTTAAGTTGCGTGAAAAAAAACAAGAAAAATGATAGAAAACTAGCACTAATAAATATTGTACTCTTGCTCAAAATAAATAAATATTATATCGGTTTGTAATAACAATTTTTTTTTTTTTGTAAATTTGGATCTTCTAAAGTAATTAAAATTTTGAATTTGAATCCGTTCAATCTGCTCTGCCATAAATAATAAAGGAAATTTGTGCATATTTAAGAAAAGAACTTTGTGCATACTACTTCAGACCGAATTAATCTGAATTATAATCAGACGGTCCGAAGACTCCGAACTCAACATTTGAGTATTTTAGGATATCCGGACCCAAACTTAGCCCCTCTTCGAGGAACACGTATCCGGCAGTTAATACATCTTGATCATCTGATCAGGATCTGAACCATCCGATCTGAGATAGATTGCGCGAGATCTTCTTAATATTCGTACCGACATGAATCGCGGTCCGGATTCATTTGGCAGTAACTCGAATTCTGAGTTAATACAGACGATACGAATTTATCTGGAACTACATTATTCTCCGGTCTTGATTTTTTATCATTGTATGGACATGATTTCACCAGTAGAAGGTTTGACTAGCCGATCCAACGACCAACACTCCTACTGGGCTGTAAATGTAAATGAGCTGAGTTTGAGCGAGTTACCTTCAACTCGTGCCCAGCTCATTTAATAAATGAGCGAGTCAAGTCGAGTTGAGATGGCAATAACGAGTTGCAAAGCCAACTCGAGTTAGCTCATAACTCGTTTATAACTCGTTTAACCTAAGTCCATAAGACAATTCGAGTTCAGCTCATTACCAACTCATGAAATTGCTTATAACGTTTATAGCTCATTACCAACTCGTTTATAGCTGACTCCTGAGATTTACTGTGGCGAATTTTGTGTAACACTGTAACTCGAGTTGGGGTATGCTCAAACTCAGCTCATTAGTTAAACGAGCGAGTCAACTCGAGTTGAAACAGTTCCGAGTTGTAAATGAGCGAGTTTAAACGAGCAGTTATTGAGCGAGTTATGAAGGAGTTGCGAGTTTGAGCATTTTTGTACAATCCTATTCCTACATATATGTAGGGGTAATTAATGAGCGAGTTTGAGCGAGTTGGGGTATGCTCACGCTCGACTCATTAGCTTAATGAGCGAGTTGGGTATGCTCGTGCTTATTAAGTGACTCGTTAAGAAATTAAGCTTGTAAGCAATTTGAATTTTGTTTTGAGTTTTTTTGTTTAAGATACATCATTCAAAAACTAATTTTTATTCGTAGAATTTAACAAATTGTCATAATCCAATCTAATTAAATAATATATAATTTAACAAAAAATTGTTCATAAGCAAATTTAACAAAATCAAACAGTTATTAATCAAATTTGATTCAAGAAATTAGATGTGACAGGATTTATGTAACTCAGTTCTTAATAAACGAGTTATGAGCGAGTTAGATATGCTCATGCTCAACTCATTAAATTAATGAGTGAGTTGATAATGAATAAGATATAACGAGTTAATAATGAGGGAGTTGCTAATGATTTTTTAACAACCGAGTTATGAGCCGCTGAGTTACGAGCAATTTACTCATCCCTGCGTATATGTCTCTCTGTTCGGACGTATCCCGAGCTGTGCGCTGACACGGCACGTATCGACCTCAACAAAAAGTGCTACAGCGAATTTAAATCCTCACTGGCTCACTGCTATTCATCCATCTCTTTCCCCACTTCTTGGAGAACGCTCGAGAGTTGCGGAGGCGCTCATGTCGCGAAATACACCTTCGACGGTTTACATAGGTTAATATCTCTCCTTTTACTCTTTCTACTGCTTGCGACACGGCACGTATCGACCTCAACAAAAAGTGCTACAGCGAATTTAAATCCTCACTGGCTCACTGCTATTCATCCATCTCTTTCCCCACTTCTTGGAGAACGCTCGAGAGTTGCGGAGGCGCTCATGTCGCGAAATACACCTTCGACGGTTTACATAGGTTAATATCTCTCCTTTTACTCTTTCTACTGCTTGCGATAGCGGCTTTCAATCGTGACCTCAGTATGTTTTCCTAGTTCTTGATCTACTTTTAGTTCTTTCTGTCCTCGGTAGCTCGATCGTATTACACATTTTAGGCTTTCGTAATCGGTTTTAGTTTCTCCTAGTGGAAACCCTAGGTCAACCCGAATTTAGTCTCTTGTAGGTGATGCGATCTATAGCTGAAAAAAAATCTAACATCAAGCGAAATTTTGCAATTAGGGACCAGTAATATTGAAACCAATGGGAATCAAAATTTGTTTGCAAAGCAACTGGTAGTATGTTACTCAAATTTGCAACCAAAAGCAACCAAAAAAATTGATAATTTGCTGGTATATTGACTGGGATGAGTGGACAAACCTAGTAAGTAATCAGCTATTCTCTTGTGACATAGAAGAGAAAGTGTGACATGAGAACAAACTCGATTGTTCAATAACAACAGTAATATGAGTTTTGAGAAAATAAAATGACTGTTGTATCTTTCTATGGATTTTGTTTTCTTGGATATAGAATCATAATCAATTTCAGCAAGAATGAACTAGTAAACTGTGAAGCAATCACATTTCAAGTGATTTAATTGATTGATGTTCTTGTGATACAATAGACACTTGCCATCACATCTTCAAAATTTTCACTAATTGTTTGATTTTTCCTCATTTTACTTCTGATCGTGTTTCATTTATAGTTAATTTATTATCACATACTTGAATCTATTGGATTTAACATATAAAAATAAATTTTTTACAAAGATATGAAGAGATATGAAGACAACAAAACTGAGCGCTTATCTTCTGAACGATGGAATAGCTAATTGGCTGTTCTAGTTTTCAATCTGATGCTCTCACCTCCTTTTTTTAATCTGTTTTAATTCATGTTTTTTCTTTTTGTAATTCTCTCTTAGCCCAAGTTTTTGTTGGAGGTTTATTTTTTTACCAGGGATTTGGATAGCTTGATAAAAGGTATAAATAAAGCACATTAACCATCTGAATTTAACTCTGATGGTATAGCTCTATTAGCTATGTAGTTTTCAATCTGATTATCTGAAATCCTTTTAATTTCTGTTTGTTCAATTTCTCTTTTGCTTCGAATACTCTCCTAATTTGGTTGGTTTTAATAATTTATTTGCTTGGTACTATCATATTATGACTCTTTCGGATATTAGTTTTTAGTTTTATCTTTGTTCGGCATTGTCATATTATGACTCTTTGGGATATGTACCAGAAAGAACTAAAGAATATTTGTTTATTTTTTTTGTTGCAAGAAATCGTTTTATTTATTTTTAATCTAATTCTCGTAAGTGCCAAGGTGTGAAGTAAACAGTTAATGACAGTTGTACCCTATAATGTGCACATTTTTTTTATTAGTTTTTATGTGTATGTGCATATTTATTCTGCAAAGGTTCCCTTTTTCCCCTTTATGTGCCCTTTGTAATTTAACATACATGACATACATTGTCTCCTTTCTAATAGGAAATTTGGATGAGAGAGTGTCTGAGAAGGTATTGTATGAAATTATGATACAAGCTGGTAGATTAGTAGATCTGCATATGCCTCGTGATAAGGAAACCAACAAGCATAAGGGATATGCTTTTGCTGAGTATGAATCGCCTGAAATTGCAGACTATGCAATCCGCCTTTTTAGTGGGCTTGTTCGCCTCTACAATCGACCTGCCAGATTCGCGGTTTGTCCCTTTTGTTGTTATTATTTTGCTTTTTTTTGTTTTATCTATCACTGTACCCAAGTTTTACCTTGTCAACAACATTCAGTGCTTTTTATATTTGCAACAATTACGAGTTGTTGAAAGCAAGAATAAATAAGCAGTACTGGCTATATATAACCCTATTTTTTTTATATACCAGTCTACTGAATCTCTTCATTTTTTTTTTCTTTCAAAAAAAAGCGGCTAATCCACTGATAATCCTAAAAAATAAAAATAAAAGATATCCATTCATAGTAGAAAGAGTTTCTCTGAGTACAGAATAGTAAAAATTCTAGCTACTAACCCTTATCCAAATACTAACCTAAGATTATAACCCACCAACTGGTAACTAACCCATGGTTCCAGGGCCCCTCAGAGTAAACCTTCATTTGTCTAAAGATTCAAAAAGAAACTAGTGAACAAAAATCTACTGAGCATCAACAACAACCAAATTCAAAGCGAAAACAAACATAATAGAATGAAACAACTGGAAGGTGGGCAGGCAAAACTAGTTTTAATTGAGATTGAAAATTTCAACCTTTTTTCCTGCCCAATAATATACTGTATACAATGCTAAAGCACATGGACCTTTTAAAGGTTTTAACTACAACTCCTTGAAAACATATTCTATTCTGTTCGGTCAAATTACTGACATCACAGTACCTGTAACTTTTTCTAGTATATCAGTATTTTTTTGAAAGGAATCACTGATATCTAGGAGTCGTAGATCATCTATACAATAACATTGCAATCAAATATAAAATGTGTTAATCTCGCTACCCATAACCATAGGGCATGATAAACAATCAATAGATAGTCTCTATATGAGAGCAAAACGAACATGAAGGTAAAAAATGTTCTAATTTTGAATTGTGATGAGGTTTTACAAATATAATTAAATTCAGGGTGAATCCCCTCAAACTCTAACCAACTATATAGAGAATTAATAGTAAAATAGGCTTTTGGAGTCTTAATCTCTTCAAAATGCTTTTGTTTAATCTTAGAGCCAGATATCAAAAATCACTTGGCTTGTTGTATTGCATTAATTTGGGATTAGGAGTAAGATGCTTATTTAAGCTAGATGTGTCTTGTTCCCTTACCCCAATCTTAAAATGCTGTGTTATTGACAAGGAATTTCTTGCTGATCATTTATGAGTATACACTCTTTAATTCAACAAATGTGCTTATGTGAGCTTTCCATTTTTAAGATGTCGGGACAGGATAGACAATCTGCAGTTGGTAGCACCCCTCCAGTGACACCTCCAATGACACCTGGATCATCTTCTCCTGAAGTACAAATTCCTGCTTCTTCTCGAGGTATGAATACATTTTCATATTACATTTTATCTTACACGAGTATATCCAAGTAATTTGTTCTCATACATCATTTCTTTCATCTCTGTTTATGTTTTTATTTTTTTATTTTTTCCTTCCAGAATATGACCGGTTAGGAAACAGTAATAGAGAGTCAAGCAAAGGAAGTTATGAATATACTAGACGTGTATTTGGTTCGGTGTTAGGAGATGCTAGGCGATCACATTCTGGTGTTTCTTATAGGCCCTAGTGCTTTATTCAGTGTTATACTTTAGTACTAGATAAATAGCTTTAAGTAATGTGGGGAGGTCTGCTTGTGTTCATCATTTGTTATAATTGGAAAGAATGAAACATAGACTGTTTTGTAACAATACATGTACCATTCCCAGTGACTTTTCTCTCCAACTAGATTGATTTTAAAACTAGAAACTACGGACTTATTGAAAGAAAAAGGGCAAAGCATAAACTACTATCGAATATAGTAATAATGGAACAAGATGCCACCAATGCATATATGGATTCTGATTCCGGTCTTAACCATATTGAGAGAGAGTGGAAAAGTCCTCGCTTTTTTAACTATTTGGATTACTGGTTGGTATAATAATGGCCCCTTCTTTTCCCTTGCTCATTTTTTTGGCGCTTCTATGCCCAATCATTCGAGCACAGATGCATAATAAAAAATAAAAAAGAATTGTGCTTGCTTTAAGAAATGTTTTGCGTTCTTTTGTTTGAACTTTTTCAGAAGTTGGAGGGTCTGATGTGAACGGAGGCTGATTTGTGCATGCCTATTTCATAGATCAAAGGCGTCTTTTTTCCAATTGAGCTGGATAAAAAGAGCTTGCAATTTTGTTCATTGTTTGAATATTTGATTCCATTTTTCCTTGTAAACGATAGGTCTTGCAACGTTGCTTGGTAATAATGCTGTAAATAGATGTTAGTGTTCCATATGCACGTAACTAAATATGTGCCAAAAGGTATATGCAAATAGTGGGGGTTATTGGACATGAGTTTCTTTCATTACAACAGATACAGGTACATGCGTTGTTGTTTTCTTAAAGAACCATCCCAAGCATAAACCTTGCTTGTTAGTCTGTGTTGCTGGATAATAGATGCACTAAAGAGCCACTTTTCTTTTTTGAATATAATTTTACTGGCCAAAATATTTTATAATTTTTCGTTGAGTAAGGCTTAGATGCTATGGATAACATATGACCTTCCGTGCTACGGTCTCAAAAACCTATCATATAAATTTCAAATTCCGATCTAAGTAGCTCATAAATTGGTTATATAATGAACTTGTATAATACAAATTTTTACTTATTTTTGGATTTTTTTAACTATTTTTTATGATTTATGAAAGATGACAAAAAATGGCTTAAAAATAAAAGAAATCGCTAATGTTTTAGGTCATTTTTTGCCGTCTTTTCTAAATCATAAAAAATAGTTAAAAAAATTCTAAAAATAGTAAAAATTAGTATTCTACAAGTTCATTCTATAACCAATTTACTGAGCTACTTGGATCGAAGTTTGAAATTTATACAATAGGTGTTTGAGACCATAGTACGAAAAGTCTTATGCTATCCATAGCACCTAAGTCTTACTCTTTTTCTTTAGTTGATTGAGAATGAGAGAATGAGAGCACATCAAACTTGAGAATTCAAAGTGGTATAAACTAGACCAAAAATTGCAGCTGTTGTTGGGCTTTAAAAAATCACGCTCACAAGTAAAAGTTGCACACAGGAAACAAAGTAAGGTTATGACATTGACACCAACCTTGAATGAAGCCCGCCTGAAGGAATTAAGTGATATGATGTGAAATAGCTTTAATCCTTGGTATATTATAGTTGGTGCATAGGGGTCAATGCTTAAGGATTTGAGTTACTGAGTACGAACTTACCGGTTGTCAAGACTATGAATTATATGAAATACAAAGATAGTATTCATGACAAAATAAGATTTAAAGTAATGGCATGAAATTTAAGAAATTAAACAAATTGCTTTGAGGAGAAGACAACTAAAAATAGTGTTAACACATGTATTATAGGAATAATATTAAGCTTGGGTGTTTTCTGCCGAAATTTTTATTTATAGCATAATAAAAAAAAATAAACACCCCCGTTTGATGGGAATTCAAATTTTACCCAGGTTGCAGGGGCATTTGGCGGTCCCAAAGACTGGGGACCGCCAATTGGCCCTGCGGCCCCCTGTCTAGGGCCTCCAAATGCTCCTACGGTTCCATTTTTTTTAGTTATAAAATAATGGGCAATTAGCTTTGGAAGCATGTATTATTTATCATTGTTTTTTGTTGGTTGCTTGGGTGTTGTGCAGCAATTCTGCTCTTATGCTCAAATTGTTTTTATATCAGTTTAAAAATAAAATTGGGGCCGCAGGGGCATTTGGAGGCTCCTGGACTGGAGCCGCAGAGTCAATTGACGGCTCTCAGTCTTTGGAGCCGCCAAATGCCCCTGCGGTCTGGGTAAAATTCAAATTCCCACCAAACGAGAGTATTTTGGTTTATTTTTTTTGTGAATATTGTAGAAATAAAATTTCGGTGTTTTCTGATTTGAGAACTGATAGAAACCTTAGCAGCATTGCCACAAGTGTATTTAGCCTATCGGAAGAGTAATAAATCCAGCCGATACGCCATAAAAAAATCTCATAAAAAATTCAATAATACAATTAAAAAACAGAGTTTAATGGTTCTGGTGGTTGGTCGATATAATTTTATCCGATTAACTTGGTCGTAGGCTAACATGACTTGAAAATTACAAATTTTGATTTTGATTGATTAAGTGCGGATTTGATTTTGATTAACATAACAAGTAACTTGTAGATATGGATTTTGTTAGAAAAAAAAAGAACAAAATCAACCTGACGTAAAGTATTTTTATAAAAAAAAATTATTTATATATAATAAATTAATAATATGCCATGTTTTTTTGTTTTTTTTATTTAGAATATATTAGATATTATATTTTCCCCTTAATTGTGTTAACATTATAATTGATTAGTCATTAACTAAATATTTATATCTGAGCACCCTTCACTTAACCGCAGTCCTGAATTTATACCAAATATAAAGAAGAGATCGGTACCATGACTATGCTTTGGAAAAAAAAAGGAAAGAAATTTTCAATGCTACATAAATGTGGCCATAGCTCAGATGTATCCATATTGTGAGAAATGGCGTGTATGGATATTTACTTGCACATACGGAATTATCAACATTTGGAATTTTGGGCATTATACCTAACCAATTCATACTTCTTAGATTAGCATTTTCTATTTTAACATTTATTACTTTCAAGCTGGAATTGTTATAACATAGAAAGATGTATGGCAGCTCTTCCCTTCATTTTTTCGTTCCATTTTCTTTAAGCAAACGAAGGCAGTCCAAGCATTGTTTGTTATATCAGATTGAAATCTCCTGACTGTAATCAGGTGCGGTCCGATGTTTTATTCATTCGGAGTCGTCTAATTTACATCAAGATTCGCCTAGTTAATTTTAAAATTTGTGAGAATTCAGTGCGTACAAATCTTAATACGGATTAAATGACTCTAAAATAGGATACATGGTGTACAAGACCGAGATCAGCCCAAAGATGTAGATAACTGAAGACAGATTCTGTTAGACTAATTCAGTTAGAGATTAGTTGTAATTAGCAAAGTAGTTAGCAGTTAGTTAGTCGGTTAAAGACTTGTAGTTAGGCTACTGGCTAATGTAATGCTTCTACTGTAATGCTTAGTCTATAAATACAGCATAGATGTAATATCAAGAATACAATAAATAAAATACAATTCTCCAAATATTCCTTTCTCTTCTTTTACCAGTAAATGTTTTTATGGTATCAGAGCACCTCTAATCCCTTTCTCTTTCTTCTTCACTAATCCTAGCAAGACATAATGTCGACTAGTGATTCTCCTGTATCAAATCTCATTTCTTCCTCTTCAAACAGTGATCCTGTCACTCACATCACCATACCGGTTTCGATCAAGCTTGATCGTAACAATTTTCTTACCTGGAAATCACAAATCGAGCCAATTGTTGATGGATTTGATCTCACAGATCATCTTGATGAAGGATTCAAAGCACCAGATCAGAAAATTCGAGTCGGCGAGCAATTGGTTGAAAATCCAGCTTTTCACCGATGGCGCAAGCAAGATAGACTGTTGTTAGGCTGGCTTAGGTCGACCATCACCGGCAATGTCCTGTCTCAGTACGTAGCATGCCAGACTGCAGCTTCACTTTGGAGTTCTTTGCAGAATGTTTACTCGGCTGTTTCATCAGCTCGGGTAATGGAACTTCGTCGAACACTTCAAACCACCACCCGAGGAGGGCTTTCGTGCAATGAGTACTTCGAAAAGATGAGAAGTGCTGCCGATCAACTAGCGGCTACTGGAGAACCGATTGCTGACAATGATTTAGTTCGGTACATCCTTAATGGCTTGGGGGCGGAATTCAATTCCTTTGTCGTTGCGGTAACCACAAGAGAAAAGCCATTATCGATTAGTGATCTCCATGGATTTCTTCTCTCACACGAAAAGCTAATTGAGACACAGACAAGTTTCTCTCCCTCTTCTTCTTCTCTTCCATCTCCTCAAAATCCTGCTGCCTACTACTCTAACACTCGCCCCAAATCTGCTCAAAACAAAACCGGGTATAACCCGAGACCTAACTCTGGTGCATCCAAACCCGGTTACAATTACCGACCTACATACTCACATAAGCCCAATTTTCGGCCCACAACACCTCTTCTTCCATTTCCTCCTCACAGGCCGCCTAATGCAAATTTTCAGCCCAATTCTTCTCAAACCAGGCCCTTTAATCCAGACAGGGCTGAAATTTGTCAACTTTGCACAAAGAGGGGCCATATTGCAAGAAACTGCTGGTACATTGCTAATTTTGTACCCAAGCAGAGCACATCCGAATTTCAGTCTAACTTGGCTCATACTGCTCAGCCCCAGATTCAAGCTCATGCTACTCAACCTTCTCAATCCTACTCGGGTCCCGAATGGGTTCTTGACTCGGGTGCCTCTCATCATGTGACTAATGACCTCAATTCCTTATCTTTTTTTTATGCCATATGAGGGTTTTGATGCTCTTCATATTGGAAATGGCACGGGTATGGCTATTAGTCACATTGGTTCCTCTCATCTCGTATTCCCTAATTACACATTTTTGTTAAAGGATGTTTTACATGTACCATCCTTTACAAAAAATCTTTTAAGCCTTTCTAAACTATTATGTGATAATGACATTCTAATTGAGTTTGCTTCTCATTTTTGTGAAATAAAGGAGCGCCGCACTATGAGAACCATCCTTCATGCTCGTCTTCTTAATGGCATCTATCTCTTCCCTCCTTCTTACTTGCCTCAAGTTTTTCTTGGAGAGCGGGTTTCGGCCGACTTATGGCACACTCGTCTTGGGCATCCTTCTTCTTCGACAACCTTGAAGATTTTACATGATCATAGTTTACCTTTTTCAAATAAATTGTCTTTATGCCATCATTGTTGTGAGGCAAAGGCACATAAACTTCCATTTTTACCATCATCTTCTCTTACTTCACAACCTCTTGCCCTTGTACACTCGGATGTTTGGGGTCTCGCACCCGTTTTATCACATAATGGATTTCGGTATTATGTCATTTTTATCGATGATTTTACCCGCTATGCTTGGATTTATTTCTTGCATTCCAAAGATGAAGTGGTGAAAGTTTTCACTATGTTCAAAGCTCAAGTTGAGAACTTGTTTTCTCACTCCATCAAAACCCTTCGAACGGATGGTGGTTCGGAATTTTTCAAAATTTCTCGCCTCTTTCCCTCTATTGCTCATCAAAAGACGTGTCCACATACGCCTCAACAAAATGGCGTTGCCGAGCGTAAACACCGACACGTGGTTGAACTTGCCCTATCCATCATGGCCCATGCTTCTTTTCCTACCAAATTTTGGGATGCGATTTTCTCTAGTGTTGTCTATCTCATCAATAGACTTCCCTTATCCGACAACTCACCTTCTCCTTTCTTTAATTTGTTCGGGAAAGTGTCCGATTACAAGTTTTTGCGGGTTTTGGGCTGTCTATGTTTTCCATACATACGGCCTTATATTGATCATAAGCTTCATCGAGATCGCTACCGTGTGTCTTCCTCGGTTACTCTCTTTGCCAAAAGGGTTACAAGTGTCTTCACTTGGATTCTAATCGAATTTTTATTTCCAGGCATGTAATTTTTGATGAAAAAAATTTTCCTTTCAAGAATTTACAGCTCTCAGATGTCTCTGCTTCAGAAGTTGACTGCTGGCTGCCTCTGTTGACTTCCTCTGGCCGAAATTCATCCAACCTTGCGCCTCCTCCTGCTGCTGGAGCGGATCCTCCTTGCTCTCCCTTGCATTTTTCCTCCAACCGGTCGGCTACAACCCCTCTTGGACCGGATTCCATGCCCACTTTGACCGATCCAGCCCCTAGTGCGCCTACTTCCCCTGTTGGAGCGGATCTTCAATCCAATTCTTTGATCATTCTAGCCTCTGGTGCGCGTCCTCCCCCCATTGCATCGGATCACCCTGTTTTTCAAACTGAAGCTGGCGCCTCTCATTCCTCTTCACAGAGACCAGTATTATTTACACCTGCTGGAACTTGTAATCAGAATTTTGCCTCCACTCACTCTATGATGACCAGAACTCGTGACAACACCAGAAAACCTCGCCTATTTCCTGATCACATAGCCTTAACCTCTCATTCTTTTATTGAAACAGAACCTTCCACATTTAACCAAGCCAAAAACCATCCCCAATGGATTGATGCTATGAATAAGGAATACAATGCTCTTCTCTCCAATCGAACATGGGATCTCGTTTCTTTGAGTTCAAATCAACATGTAATTGGGTGCAAATGGGTGTTTAAAATCAAGAGGCATGCTAACGGGTCGATTGAGCGCTACAAAACCTGATTAGTTGCCAAGGGTTTTCATCAAGAAGAAGGTGTTGATTTTTTCGAAACCTTTAGCCCAGTGGTTCGCCCTACCACCATTCGTATTGTTCTCACTCTTGCTACTTCTCATGGCTGGCCTATTCGGCAATTGGATGTTCAAAACGCGTTTTTACATGGTGACCTTCATGAAACCGTTTTCATGCACCAACCGCCCGGTTTCGTTGATCCCTCTCGCCCCAACCATGTGTGTCGATTGAACAAAGCTCTATATGGTCTCAAACAGTCCCCTAGAGCATGGTTTCATACTTTGAGTTCCGAGCTACTTGCTTATGGCTTCATTGCTTCGCATTATGATCCTTCCCTTTTCATTCTCTCTTCTCCCGACACAATGATAGTTATACTCGTCTATGTCGATGATATTATCATTACGGGTAACAAGCCAAGTGCGGTTCAGTCTTTCATTTTGGCTATTCAAAAGAGATTTGCAATCAAGGATCTTGGGCCTCTCCATTTCTTTCTTGGCATCGAAGTCTCTTCTATCCCACACGGCCTTCACCTTTCTCAAGCCAAATACATCAAAGATCTCTTGAACCGTGCTAAGATGTCTCAAGCTAAAGCATGCCCCTCTCCTATGGTCCCAAACTCTACTCTCTCCCTTCATGATGGAGATCCTTTTGATGACCCGCACCTATACCGCTCGATTGTTGGTGCATTACAATATGCTACCATTACACGACCCGATCTTTCCTATGCAGTAAACAAGGTCTCGCAATTCATGCATTCCCCTACTACCTCTCATTGAGCTGTTGTTAAGAGGATTTTACGATACTTACTTGGTTCTATTGACCATGGCTTAACCATCAAACCGGCTTCTTCTTTTACTCTTCATGCCTATTCGGATGCCGATTGGGCCGGGTCTCCGGATGATAGGAAATCAACCTCAGGTTATTGTGTTTTCCTTGGTCCCAATCTCATTTCATGGGGCTCAAAAAAACAGCCAACAGTGGCTCGGTCTAGTACCGAAGCGGAGTATAGAAGCTTAGCCGTTACAAGTGACGAGATTGCTTGGGTTCAATTCCTTTTAGCCGAGCTGAAAATAACCTTAGCCGCTGCTCCTACACTGTGGTGTGATAACATAGGAGCGTCCTTTTTGGCTTCTAACCCGATGTTCCATGCTCGGACGAAACATGTCGAGATTGACTTTCATTTCGTTCGCGAACGGGTGGTCAACAAATCATTGCAAATTCAGTTTCTCTCGACACGAGATCAAATCGCTGATATACTCACCAAACCACTTGCTGCCCCAAGGTTTATTCATCTCAAATCCAAGCTTACAGTCACTGTGTTGCCTTCAGCTTGTAGGGGGGCTAATAGGATACATGGTGTACAAGACCGAGATCAGCCCAAAGATGTAGATAACTGAAGACAGATTCTGTTAGACTAATTCAGTTAGAGATTAGTTGTAATTAGCAAAGTAGTTAGCAGTTAGTTAGTCGGTTAAAGACTTGTAGTTAGGCTACTGGCTAATGTAATGCTTCTACTGTAATAAATACAGCATAGATGTAATATCAAGAATACAATAAATAAAATACAATTCTCCAAATATTCCTTTCTCTTCTTTTACCAGTAAATGTTTTTATCTAATTAAACATCAAGACCAAATGTGGTCTGAGGATGTATGGAAACCAAAGTGTTGTAAGAATAGAAAAGTATTTATTCGGCCGTACCAACCTGAATCTATTTTTCTTTACATTTTATATATGATATTATAACTTCCAAGCATCAAATGAGTCTGAATTTATGTGCTTATTAATAATAGCAATAACATACTGATGGGAACAAAACTGAAAGGGCGGTTGGTATTTGTCAGAATTTAATATTTTTGTCAAACAGGTGATGACAACGTTTCTATGTCAGCGGGCACCTTGCCCCTGACCTTAAAAAAAAAAAAAAGAGAAGCAAGAGACATTAACAATTAAGTAACCAGTATTATTTATTAGAGCAAGTACTATTTTCTTCTTTTTTTTAATAGTTTGACAAAAGTATCTCAGACTATGTACATCCGGGATCACGCTGACATCAGAAAAACCAAATTAGCAGCCAAAACAAGAAAAATAAGAACCAAGCCGGTGCACATAATTTTCCAAAGGACCAAGTCTATCGACTAAGTATTTATTATTCTACATTTCATCTGTTGCAGAGTAATTTTGCAACAGATGTTTTACATTTTAGAACTATGACAAAGGACGCTAAATTTTGCAACCAGCCCCTTAGTTGTATATTGTTTTTGTGAGAAAATGTTAGAAATTTCGGACCCAAATTTAACCAGTTACAGAGGTACTTCTGAATTATTAATTCTAAAATTTACATTTCTTTTCATTGGGTAGAGATAGATGTTCTTATTGTATGTAACATATTTCTCAAAGTTACTAAGAGCATCTTCATCTTTTAAATTATTAAAAAAAAAAGACATTTTATGCCATGTTTACATGTTAGCAACTTTGAAGATTATTTCAAATAACTTCTAAAACCATCTCCAATATTCCAATTGCATCTAATTTAATTTGTGAGATATGCATGTTGCAAGCAATTGCAAATGATGATGTGACATTTTTAGAAAACGTTTCGCATTCTTGCAATTGTCACATCAGCAATTTGGCAAATTGCATTGCGAGTGAGATGGAGACTCTCTAACACAAAATACTTTGATGTTTGGATTACATTTTAATCTAATGAGATATACGCTTTAACATTGATGCCCAATACCTTTTGAAAATAATTAAATTAAAATAACCGATTTTTTCAATGAATATTATTTTACTCAACATGCTGTCAAAAAGTTGGTGGTGTTAATTAATTCATAATAATAGTTTTAAGGATAATTACCGCAAATCGGATGTTAGCAAGGGCTTGATGGTTTATTGTTAAAAATAGCACAATCTTTAATTAAAAAACATTATTCATAGAAGGTCAAAGGGAACTGACATGCATATAAATGAAACAGTTACATCAGGTTGCATTTTTATATGACTTTTTTTTTTCGCTGGTTCCATCTTACCTATTTTTTTATATGAGTACTTAAGAGCAAATTCTTATTGGCTAGCACAAAACATTTATATTAGTAGCATTTTTTTGATATATAAATTAGGATACCCGAATTCAAAATTATGCAAATGTTAGATTTACAGATCTTCCAGATTGAGCTCTTCCAGTATTAATTTCTATGCTAACTACTTGATTTGGAATAGGATTAGGCAACCTGTAAAAATTTTGATTGTAAACAAATTTGTATTCATTTTAAGGGGGTTTCTGACTTCAAAATGAACTTTGAAAAAAAAAAAATATCTCCATCAAAACTTTTTATCTCTCTTCCATTTATTTTCTTAGACATCACCATTCATAGAAGAAGTCAGCAAAAGACAAGGGATGATCATTTATTTTATTATTTTTTATATCTCATTATATTTTATATCATGCACACATGATTTTCGATAAAAATATTTCAGTGACATTTTTGTTTATTATTTTGTAAGGGATGATCATTTGGGATATCATTTATGGGAGATCATTTATTTTATTATTTTTTATATCTCATAATATTTTATAGGAAAATGTTATGGCCCCCGAGCCATCATACCCGAACGCGTCCCCCAACTAGTTTATTAGAAAAAATCTTCAAATTTTGTCTAACTTCCATTTCTAGAGATCATATTCAAGCTTTTAAAGTTCTGTTTATAACCTTTGACAATGTTATTCACAAGCATTTAAACCTCTATCTGCAAACATTTAAATCATAAAACTGTGTAGTTTTAACTCCTAGCTACTTTTGTTTTCAAACTAAAAAAAGAAAAGATTTCTTTCACCCACTTTTTTATTATTTTTTCTCTAATCATTCTCGTCTATTTTCCTGACGATCTGTGATGAATTTTACAAATCTAAAAATACGAACGTTTTCTACTCGATTTTTCTCTTTCAAATGAGATCCATGAAGAAATACTTTTGAGTTATTTTCAAGTCTTTTTTTTTGTTGAAAGTAAATCCATGAGCACTTTAAATTTTTAAACTTTTAAACATCAGTCTACAACCATTTAAATCTCTGATGTCTACCATTTAAACTACTATGTTCAAGCGTTTAAACCTGTAATGTCAATCATATAGTATCATGCGTTTAAACCTCTGTCTACAACCGTTTAAAGTAGTTGTGTCAAATATTTTTTAAATAGTTTCCATGTCAGATTTAAAACGTTGTAGACTGAGATTTAAAAGCTTGATAATTTAAAGTGCTAATAGACTTTACTTTAAAAATGAAATAAAAACAACGACTTGAAAAAAACTTAAAAATATTTCTTCATAGATCTCATTTGAAAGAGAAAATCGAGTAGAAAATATTTGTATTTTTAGATTCACAAAATTCATTACGGATCGTCGGAAAAATGAACGAGAATGATCAGAGGAAAAAAAGAGTGGGTAAAAGGAATTTTTTTTTTTTTGCTTGAAGACAAAAGTAGTTAGGAGTTAAAACTACTTAGATTTAAGATTTAAATATTTGCAGATATATTTTTAAATACTTACGAGTAGCATTGTAAAATGTTATAAACAAAACTTCAAACGTTTGAATATGAGTACTGAAAATGAAAGTTAGATATTAAAATATATCATGCGCACATAATTTTCGATAAAATATTCCAATGACATTTTTTTATTGTATTTTTAACCGCTCTTTCCGTAATCACTTGCTTTTATGTAAAATCATAATAAAAAGTAAACATACAAATAAAACATAATATATATTTTGCTTCCTCCATTTTTAAAAATAAAATACAATGAAACAAACAACCGGCAATTTTCATGTACCAAATATGGTACCTATATTTTCTATTAATATTTTATTTTTCATTAAAGGAATGATTTTGCTCGCTTGGATAAATTTTGCCGATTGCCCTCCAACTTCCTCGTGTGCAAATTTTATACATTTTTTTTATCAGAATGAACCCTATATAAATTTGAATTTTTGATATGGTTTATACTTATTTTTAAAATTGCATATATTTGCAAAATTCCATTCTAACCCTGAAGATGAATTATATGCACATAACTATACTATGGTTATTTTTTTTCCCGCTAGTGGTGCCAATTAAGATGATGTCCTTGAATTTTTGTGAATGAAGTTGACAAGTTACATAATTTTGGCTTTTTATAAATTTGATGGGGTCAGTTGATTTTAGTATTTTGTTAAACCTCCACAAGCTCCACCATAATAATCAAAGGTTTAAATGGCGTTTATCGCGTCATAGCGAAACGGCTGAAAAAACGGCGCTATGGCCATATAGCGCCGCTATAGCACAAAATAGCGCGCTATAACAGCGCTATGTGGCTATAGCGTCGTAGTTTTTTTGATCCGAAAACGTTATAGCGCCGCTATAGAGCGCTATTTAGAACATTGATATTAATAACCATTAACATCAAGTAAAATTTTAAATTAAAGAGTTTCCTTTCAAAGCATATTCAAGTATTTTATTAATTATTTTTCTTATAACATTATGCCGATTCTAATGGCATAGTTTGTGTGTTTTCTTACTTCATGTAAAAGTAACGTCCAAACATTATTTGTTAATTTTTTTTTTCTATTTTGGAGTTCTATTAAGAAAATATAATTCTGGCGTAAATCTATTTTTTATGGTAAATCCAACTCTTATAGTACATATATTAAAAAAGTATCATTCAATTAAAAATTAAAATTATATATGTGCTCTCAATTATTTAGATAGGATGTGTATCACATTTTAGTCAATTTATAATTTAATTGGTTATTCATCATAAAGTCATTAAATTTACATTGTCAAAATTTAAAATTATTTAATGGAAGGTTAAAGTCTTTCGAATCGACTCAAACTTGATACAAGTTCTACACAAATAATTGAGAAAGAATATATTTACACTTTTAGTTTTTAATTTTATTAATATTTTCTAAAATATGTACCATAAAAATTAGATCTACCATAAAAGCTGAATGCAAGTTAGAATTATTTAAAAAAAAAATGCAAGTATAATGGTATTAAAGTATTAATAAAGCAAATTATAAAGCAAAAATTGTCGGTTTTTCTTAAACTCGGGTTAATCAGGTTATTCATTTGAAAAACCAGATAAAAAAGAAATATACGAAGGAATATGGAGGGACAAAATAATATGTTGTACTGTACGTGTAGCATAGCATTTCCAAAGCGGATAAATATTTTAACAGAGTAGTTTTAGCTTCATGCAGCGCATTAATATATAATCCAAACAGAAATGCTCTGTATGAAACCAAAACTACTCTGTTAAAATCTTTACCCTTCCTGCCTTCCAAAGCATTTTCACTGGAAAAGAAAGAATAGCTTGACTAAAAAAGTATACTTCAATTCTGTGCCCATTCGGCTCCCATTTTCTCAAGGTCAAGTCAAAATGCTCCGCTCCACGCCTAGTTACCGGAGAAAAGTATCTACAACCTAATGGAAACCAATATTAGGTATCAATTCTTGCTCCCGATCGCTTTCTAACTGCCTTTTTCTTCAAAAAAAATTCTCTTAATTTCGATTCCTTACGACGAACCACTCATCTTTAGCTTCAATTGCCATTCAAAGCATCTATGCCGCTCCCCTTTTCTCCCAATTTAGATTCTATCTTGCGCATACATCATCAAAGGCACAAACCTGCAACCCAAACTTTGCAATTTCCAATTATTCTTGGCTTTTGTTACCTGATTACTGAAATCTGAGCTTCCTGCTATATCAAAGCCCCAATACTAAAATTGAAGGATTGTTACCCAAACCCAATTGTGGGATCTTTGCTTTTCTTCTTCATGCCATATTAATTTTATGTCCGTGAATTTCTTTCTTCATCCAAAGCAATGAACGAAAACTCAGATGGGATCACCAACTGTCCAATTGAACCTAACAATCCATCCACCAGCCCTACTTTCTATTGTTGCTTTGCAAGAGGCCGCAAGATTTTGTATCAATACAACAGAAATGGGCCCGAGATAGAGTCTCTAGCAGCACTGTGTCTAGATCAGACACCTCCCTACCACAAATGGTTTTTCCACACAGTTGGTACAAGAACCTATGGTTATTTGATGTCTGATAACTGCACCTATTTTGCAATTGTTGAACCCACAATGGGTAGCATTGTGTTGCATGATTTTTTAAATTGTGTGCGCCAAGTTTTTATTAGTGTGTCTAAGAGAAATTTGGAAAGTACACTGGCACCAGTCATTGCTCGATTTGTTGAGTCATTAGAGCAAATGCAGGGAAACCAAATTAGTATTGTCTATGGTGATGAATCATTTTATGAGCGAGAGGTGGCGGTGAGCGGCCACAGTAAGAGAAAGAAGAGAGAGAAGAAGGATAAGAAAAGTAAGAGAAATGAAACTGAAATGGAGGAAATTGCCATTGTCAGAGAAGGGGAGGGGAGAGAGAGAGGACTGAGGATGGATGTGCTGGGAGATGGAGAGGAGAGGGGAATAGATGGAATTGAGAGGAACAGAATGATGAGGCGACAGCTGTCAGGCAGGCGGGCTGTGTGGTGGTCCCATGTCAAAATCGTGGCAGCAGTTGATGCGGTTATATGTTTCGTGCTGTTAGGTATTTGGTTGGTGGTTTGTCAAGGCTTCAAATGTGTTAGATAGTCTATTGGAGAAAAACATTGTCAAAATGAAAATATCTGGTTGCTTAGAGGAGAATGGTAAATTTGAACTTTTAGTTGGTTTGGGGTTTTTATCTTTTTTCCTTGGTATATTCAGTAGGAGTAAAATTGATTTTATTTTTTATAGCTTTTGAATTTGTGAATTTATATGTCGAAATGGGGACATAATTGGATATATATAGAATGGAAATTTGAGGCTAGCCATCTACTTTATCATGACAAGCACAATGTTATTTGATTGAAATTGACATGGGCATGTCATGCAAGAAATGGGATGCAAGTAAACAGAGTTAGGGAAGATGATGTTTTTGGAAGCAAATTAAATTTATTCGAGAAATGTATATATCTTGGTGATATATGTGAGATACACAAAGAAAATTTCATTTATTTACTTTTGATTTCTTTGTAACTTTTCTGGATTGTCACAGACCATTAGTTCTTTTATTTCAGGTGGTTTTTGTGTGGTTATTGGAGTTTATTGATGTATATTAGATATTTGACTTTTTTTACTGGAAATATCTTTTATTTGTTCGGAATTTGTTTCGGGAGGGAAATTATATAGCTAATTTGACTGGTACCTTATCTATCAGGAATCAGAATCCTTCACGTATCAACTAGATACATGAGTTTGCATAGTTGACATAATGATCGATACTCTTTCATTCTTAAACTATAATTATTGATTTCTTTACATTATATTCTCACTTTATGTGGTAAAATGCCTCTTTGGTTTCTGAAGGTTTTGACAGATTTTATAAATAGAAGCCTCGATTTGACTGGTCGTGTTTTTATAGTAACAACTAAGACTGATGCATTGTATAAATCAGACCAACCAGCAGGCCATTCAGCATCTATATATACACAGGTGATGATAGTGTACATTTTCTTACATAATTTACAGTACTTTATTGTAAGGCCGACCTAGTTACATGCATTTCAGCGAAGTGTTGGATTTAATTCATATCCTGTGTGTTTTTTATGGAAACTTACAAAGGAAATAAGTACAAGTTTAAGACTATAAAGTAAATAAATGCCCTAAAAGTAGTGTCAAATCCTGCAGGATGCTCATTCTAGGTTAAAATAACCTGACGGTGGGTACATCTCAAATGTGTCAAAACAGCTGTTATAATTTGCATGTATCATTGAAAATTGTGGAACAGCCCGATACATTGTCATTGACCTGGCTTAGAAAAAAAAAATGACTGATAAATTTCAAATCAATGAGCATACCTAAAAAGTGGCAATTTCTTTTATTCCCTTGAGGCAAATTCTTAGTCTATATCAAGTTATCCATCAGATGTTCAGATCAACAATCACCAATGATGTGAATTTTTTAGGAAAAGAGGATATGCAAAACAGTCAAAAATAGTGATGCCAGGTTTTATAGTCAACTCATTCTTGCTATAACTGATGCTGAGGTGGCACTGGAGCGAAATTGGTGTGACAATGTTATTGCTTAGTTTAAACCTAGCAATGTTTAATCAGCCACCCTCAGGCAATTTGGTCAGTGACAGGACTGGTACAACTAAGAACGCATCGGAACTGTTAAAATGCAGCTTGCTTAAGGCACGGATGAAGTCTTATTATTGGTGGGGGTTGGGGTTGGGTGTGTGTGTGTGGTTGATGCTGCATTAGCCTCACGACAAGGTCAACGGATAGATAGGTTCACACTGTTAAAATGATGGCACGCATATGTTGTCAAGTATTAATCTTTTAGAAGTTTAACTTTACTTCTAAAATAAATAAAAAATGCCCATTATAACAGTAGCCTGAGGAAAAATTGTTTTTTTTCTTTTTCTATATACCGAACTAAAATGAGCAAGGAAAAACAGCATATTACAAAAAATGGAAACAAAAATAAAGAACCCCTACCCTTGTAATATCTCACAAATCCTTTCTCGGATCTGTAACAGTGATACGCCAATGCTGATCAGGATTTCCAATTTCATCTGCTTTCTTTCGATCCCGCAAAAGCTCGATCTTTCTCCGCTCCGAGAGCCGACAATGCATCTTCATGCTCTCATCCAATTCATCGTAAATTTTCCACCACCTCTGATTCGCTGTGTCACTCGCAAATACATTCATATACTCTTTATCCCAGTTACAGTCATAATCTCTATAACACAGCCATGGTTTCGATCCAATGTAGTGAATTGAATACAGCTCTGACGGTTCTGCCTTGAACAAATTCTCCTTGATCAACCTCTGTTCTTCGGTGATATTCTTGTAAAGTACTTCAAATAGTTCATCCGTCTAGGAAACCGGTGCCACGATACAAAGTTCTCGTTCACGAAACCCTGGTCCCCACCATTATAAGAGGTCAAATTGTCATGATTTGTCATTAGGGTATTGAATGTGCAGTTGGAGGGCTCGATGACCATAACCCCGGTATTGAAAATGAATTTATCATTGTTAGCAGCAGACATCTGCGGTAGGCTAAATAAAACATCAAGATTACGCAAGACCAACACATCGCTATCGACAAAAACTATTTTGTCGTATTCAGTTAGCTGCCACAGTCTCAATTTGCTATAGTTGTACTCATTGTAGGACCCTGGTTTGCCTCAAGGATTGCGGATCCGGGTTATTTTTCGAAGGATCCAGCCCATGGCGGCAAGGGCTTTTAGCTTGTCCTCTGGAATTGACTCGTCATGGAGGAGGATGACGTCGCAAGTGGAGCCTGAGCGGCGAATGCTGTGAGCCAAGGTTATGGCGCCACAAACATAATTATCAGAGGAGTGAAGAACTGTGACATAGGCCTCTCATCGGCCTGGCACTGGTGATATAATCTTTTTGGAGGCCTCGAGTTCATTATCGATTCCTTCAAGTAGCGAATTCTTGTAGTTAAATGATTGAGTAAAACAAAGGTGCTATGTAAAAAAAAAAATTGTAAATTGTGTACTTGTGAGAATCTTTCTTCAAGCTTTTTAATTAGTAATTTATACGTGGAAAATATTCAATGAGGCAAAATAGAGTACTCAATTAAATAGTACATTATATTAACCGAAGTAGAAATTACTATTGAATCAGGGGTTCAACTTGTAAACTATTCATCAGAGAACAGTAAAACAATGAATTTTCCAAGAGTATACCGATGGGTCCTTGAACTGATGCTTATAAGACTAATCATTATTTGATTGTACAATTATTATTATAAGTATTGATTTCTATAATAAATTATACTTGTTTGATCATAAGAGGAAAGTATAACATATACTTAAGTTGAATTATAAATAGCACATACCTTGACCCCATATAGGTAATGCAAAATTGCAAGAGCCCAAGGGCCATCTCAACTTATCCTCGAGTTTGTCGATGTTTGCCTCGTACATCCACCACTCATGTTCCCTTGCCAGCAAATCGTCACATCGAAAAATGTCCATCATGGGTATGCATTTGCTCAGAAATATCAATTTCACCGCCCCATTTAAATTTCTCCTTGCTTTTCTCACCGCTAGATTAGCAGAAACCATATGAACTTGAAATCGGAACATATCCCTGTTCCAGCCATCTTTTGGCTTCCTACATGGCAACCTGGCTATGACAACATCTACCTCATCATATCTCGTAAAATCTGGCATTGGTATTTCAGGGCACAACGGTTTCTTGCTGCTGTCCTCATCATCCCACTGAGGGAACAAATCATCCCATACAATACTGCTAGAAACCCGTTCAAACCGTATAGTCATCAACTTACCTCTCGTGCCCCAGTCACTTAGGTCGTCCTCTTCCATGTTGACTAGACCAATTTTCGTATTGCCATTAATGAATTCAATGAAACTTGGGGCGATTTTATTTGTTCTGTTACTTTTGCTTGTTTCCAAATTTTGGACTCCAGACACCTACAATTTATTTATCCAAAAAAAAAAAATCATTGTTAGTAACTTTCAATGATCAAATATAATCTTGAATCCCTTAATATGTGAATTATTATATTGATTATTGAAAAATTATATTATGAGCTACCAATGTTAAATTTATATTTTTTTAGAAAAAAAAACATCACTTAAATGACAAAAATTATTGTACATCGAAAACTACCACACCAAAAAAAAAAAATACTTTCAACATAGAATTTTATGTCCTGCACTTAAAACAAACTTTGTTATTTTAAGTATATGGAGACTAGTATATGGAGAATTCATATCCCCTAAGGCAACTCATATTTTGAGTTTAGATCCGGACCATCTGATATGCTTTGGCACGAATATTAAAGCGGCCTCGTGCATTCCACCTCAGACCGGATTAACTCAGATTTTGATCGGACGGTCTGTATCCAAACTCAAAATTTGAGTTACTTTAGAGGATCCGGACTCATATATGGATGCATACACAACACAAGGTTATTGTATTGACTATTGAGGTATATATATTTCTTATAAAACAAAGACGAATGAAGTAGAACGTTAACCTTGCAATCACGAAAGGTGCACCGGACAAGTGAGGCGACATTGTCATTGCTATTGATATCGAATATCAATGATGGCCGAAGAAGGAGGAGAAGGAAGGAGACAAGTAACAAAGTCAAAAAGGCAATGTTGATCTTTAGGACTATGCCTTTAATGACAGTAGCTTTGTACATTTCAGATCAGAGAGAGACCTTGCCTGAGAAATTATCAACCAAACAGCAGCAATTGCAATTCTTGTAAGCACAAGGCCAGGTACCAAGCTGGTCTTTTAATTTTTATTAATTTATTCTTCTGGTGAAAAGTCATGGTTGGTAAGAAGCCATGCTTCCCACGAATCCTCCATATCTCTTAATTTTTTTTGTTATTAGAGAGATTTTGTTGGATAGGTATCATTTATTATATATAACATAATTGGTAGTCGTATGGTATGGAGACCAAGTACAATTAAGCGTTTGCAATTATTTATCATACCTGTTTTTCTGTATTACTTCTTTTATTATTTGATCAGTATTATCATTTATTGTATAATAAAATTGTTGACCAAACCTAAATGCACGGAATTTTTTTTTTTTGGGAAGTTCGAAAACCAAAAACTTGTAATTTTAACAATATGACCTCAAATAAGAAGAATCCATATAGCAGAATATTTTTGTTTAGGTCCGGGCCGTCCGATCAGAATCAGGACGTAAGGTAGAATGCACGGGCCACTTTAATATTCGTGCAGATTCTTGATCGGACAGTTCAGATCTGAACAAAAATATTATGTTGATATGAATTTGAAATAAGAATCCTGGGTTTAGAAAAATATCATTTAGGCTTGGTTTTAACTAGCTGCAGTTTTGAGGCCTAATAGAAGTACACATTTTTTTGGATTAGAGGGCCTGTTGGGCTCAGTATCATCATATTCGAACTTTGAAAATACATAAAAGTAATAAAAAAATTAAATGAAATTAAATGAAATAGAAAAAAGAAGAGGCCTTTTGAGCAGAGAGTTCTCTAGCAATTACCCAAGCTATCGTTTTCCTATAAATAGGTACCAAATAAAAAGGCATCACCATCTGTTCACAGCAAAGCTAAGCATCAAGCAACAACACAAACTTCCAAGCCTACTTGAGACTTCTTATATTAAAAAATGTCCATCATCAGTAAAAGTAAGATTTTTCTTTCTGATGAAAA
The DNA here is from genome assembly GCA_028015225.1 of Carex myosuroides. NCBI lineage: Eukaryota > Viridiplantae > Streptophyta > Magnoliopsida > Poales > Cyperaceae > Carex > Carex myosuroides. The sequence continues at coordinate 10,675,790 of CM051475.1, read as the reverse complement.
GAACAAAATTATTAATAAGGATCACTTGAGGGGCTAAGTAAAAATAATTAGTAAAATTATATCTTGTAGTGTTGCCTAAATTAAACCATAAAACAAAATCCTTAATAAAACATAAGGTAATTCCTAATTTATCATAGGCGCTAAAGAAGAAAAAATAAAAATAAAAAGAATAAACAAAACAGAACATCAATTTAGATGACAAGCGATTTGCATAATGTGGCTGTATTTTTGCTGAACCTTACATGGTCGTTTGGAGACTCGAAGAATAATGTTAAATACCCAAAGTTATGAAACAGTAAGAAAGTAAATTGGTTATATAACTCGAGTTCTTCACTATTCATTCATATATATAGTGGAGTAATGATGTGATGAGTTGCATTAATACTCAAAAGACTGAAAGGATAAGATAACCTATATCTGCATCATTTAATATTGTTATTGTTTAATTGAAGTCTAGCCATAATTAGACCAAAGAGCCTATATCTATACAGATATGGTGTCTCTTCTAATTTTCATAAAATAAACATCTGAAATTACAAAAAGGATGCAACAGACCAAATTAAAAGACATGGCAAATATGCTATATGCATGATAATACCAACTGGTTCAGACTAGAACTAGCATAAAACAACAAAAATTAAGACATGAAGACATAAAGAGACGAGCGTAGTGATTTGAATGCATGTCTGTGTATGTGTTCATCCATGCAAGATTTTAGGTGGGATAATAGAAATTTGGATGCTATGTACCAGCTCTGAGACACTGGTGTAACAGTACACAATACAAGGTTGTAACTCATAAATTTGAAGTTGGATATTAGATAGTAAATGTTGGAAAGTTGTGTCAAAATTAAGAAAAAAAATTCTAGAACAGTGAGCTTATTAGACTGCTAGCATTTCTGATTAGGCCTTTAGCCTGTTTCGAACCTTACTGATACCTACTGTTTCTAAACTATCCATCTTTTGGTGTCAGTATGTTTGCTAAATCCTTTTCAATTCCTATTTTGATGCCTCAAGCTTTCAAAAGAATAATTGTAAATCATAAAACAGTTCTTTTATATATTTATAATTTTATATGATTGAAGGGACTTTTGTGCATAGTTTCGTATTTTCATCAGCTAAGAAGAGGCATTGTTATTATTTTGATTAAGTTCAAACTGTAGTTTAAGCTACCCATTCATTGTTATTTTGTTATAATAGTTTCAGAATTTATTTCCCAAAATCAATAATTACTATGACATTGATTATTATCAAACTTTTGCTATACAATATGTATATCTGGATGGATCAAAGTTTTATGTAAATTTATAAGATTAGTAGATACTACATAAAGTTTTGATGGATCGATAATGCTATCATAGAATTACATCAATTGAAGAATGATTGAGATGAGCATAAAAAAGTGTAAAACACATGACCCGGAGATTTAGATGACAACTAAAAATATTTCACAATTAAATTACATAAAAAGTAAATAAAATGCATTGCCGTGCTTTGTTCTCAATAAATTGAAATCTTTAAACAATTTCATGTTCATCACTGCATGAAAAATCAAACATACATATATTTAAAATGTATCAAATTTTGTATCAGATAATTAAAAAAACTGTTGAGGCTTTACGGGCCACTAAATAGTTCCAGTTCTATTGTATATATTTTTTGAACTAGCTATAAGAATGGAATTGAAACTTGATAAATGAAGTATTTGCGGCAAATTTTTCATTATCCACATTTTTAATCTGAAATAGACGGATTTGATCAGCCCAACTGGAGATGAGCCTAACTTTGGGCTCCAAAAATGACCAAAACATGGTCACGCTCTTTCTCTGTAGACCACTCTTTCGCTCTTGGGCCAATGGGGAATGTCATGTCAAATGTGCTTTACTTTTGGTAAACTGGATATCCTATCCGGTCATTTAGAAACGGAGATGATGTAGTTGAAATGTAATTTAAGGTGTCAGTGTCAGTCCCACCCCCACGTTGTAAAGAACCCAGCGATGCTTCTGCTGTCCCTTTCCTCTGTCCCCAGTCAAAACCTCACAGTTGGATCCAGCTGCCATTTCTTTAAATAGTAATAAGTTCTCTCTTTTTTTTTTCTTCATTTGATAATATATTCCTGCTGTTGCTCCCAAGCTTCTTATGAATTCTCACCTGAACCTGGTTTTTATTCTGGTTATCATGAACAATGAATATAGTTCATGAGCCTAACTCAAAAATTCTTCCAATCAGTTTTTTTATAATTATTTCAAATTGATACATTACTGATGAGTCTAGCTAGTATAATATCAGTGTCATTTCAACCTATATAACACCAACTCCAAAATCTATCGAATCGACTTCAAACGGTGAATCCAAACCGTTCAAACCGATCTATTTCATTAGTTGTGCAAACACATGCAAAATTTATAATTTTTTGAATTTATTTAGTATCAAGTCATGCAGTTAAATGTGTGAGTTTTTAAGTTAATTTTAATGCATTCATTTTTCAACATTTTTGACCGCTTGATTTGATACTAAAATAACTAGAAAATATAAATTTTTTGCATGTAAACGTATCACTCGTAAAGTAAATCAGTTTAAACGGTTTGGATTAGTTGTTTGAAGTCTATCCAATTAATTTTGTAGTTGGTGTCATATGACACCGATATCATACTAGCCGGACTCATTACTGATGTATATACATGATAATTTATAATTTTTAGCTTTTTTAGTATAAAGTTAAGCAGTAAAGATAAAATAGGAAATTTTAAATCATTTGACGTTATACTAAATAAATTAAAATGATCTACAATTTTGCATTTAAAAACAACACTCGTCAAATATATTTACTTGAATGATTTGTTTTGATTTCGATATTTGCAGTCAATCTAATAAACTTTAGAATTAAACAGTAAGTACGTTTGCTGAAATCATAGTTGTTGATTAATTAATTAATGTTGTAAGGTATAAGTATAACCTGAATAAAATAAAATAACGACAAAGGTCATAGTCTTGTGTACAGATTGTCATAGAGTTGGGTTTGAACTTTGAAGAGTCAGTGATAAATTGAACAACTAAAGCACGACTAGTTGTGACTTGTGTTAATAAGATACTAAAAAAATTATTTTCTGAAAACGGCTGCTGCGCCGAGACAAAAAAAGTTTAGTTTTCCGTTATGCAACTAACCTGTCATAGGTTGATTTTATTTTATTTTTTTAATAGAGAGACGGTAATGTGTTGATACGGAACAGCATCTTTTCTAGACAATTCCGTATCAGACCCTATAGCATCCGTACATACGCCTCGAGATTTGCGCGGGTGATAGTGCTCTCCCAGGAATTCACATCCCCTCAGGTTACCTGACTGAGTAACACACGGCCCAGCAGCACTCTTTTAACTTGGCACGAATCTCAAAGCAAAAATAAGTGTAGAAGTACATACTACAGGAACTATATTTTTTTTGGGTAGGAGACATTCGATATTTTGATTGGCTAATATAAAAAATTAAAAATCTCACCTGTGATGCAGTCCATCGTACAAAAAAAATAGTAGGATTCATGATGTACTACTTTTATTCTTTTAGATAGTAGATGCAATAGACTTTTGTAATTTGAATATTTATTTGACTAAAGTGAAATTAAAATTGAGTTGTTGTGCATTCTTATTTGAGTGAGCCTATGGTGCTATGCATAGCACGGATGGGGTCCGTGCTACGGCCAAAAATTTGACTTTTTAAAATTCTAATGGTCGATCCAACCGTTCAATGTGATAATCATATGAATATGTACTTGTAAACTAAATTTTATATTTTTTCGAATTTTTTTACTATTTTTTTAGATAGGTAGAAAAATCAGTGTTTTCTGAAAATTCTGGACCATCAAAATTCTACCTATCTAAAAAAATAGTAAAAAAATTCAAAAAAATATAAAATTTAGTTTGCAAGTACATATTCATATGGTTATCACATTGAACGGTTGGATCGACCATTATAATTTTAAAAAGTCAAATTTTTGGCCGTAGCACGGACCCCATCCGTGCTATGCATAGCACCATAGCCTCACTCTTCTTATTTCTTTTTCTTTTTCTAATTTGACTAAAGTAAAGAAGCATACCATGTGATTTTGTATAGTGCATAGCAGATGTGATAATTGTGTATGTTACTCTCTTCCATAAATTGGTAAGAGAACTAATATTTCAAACCAAAGCGAAAAAAAATTGAAAACAAGCCTTTTTATAATTTAAATTGGTAAGAGAATTAAATTTCATTTTTTAAATAATATGTTACTCTCTTTTATTTTTTTTACAAGTTTATTTTCTATTTTTTAATACAAAACAATTTTTTTCTGAAAAAAATACAAGGTCTATTCCAATTTTAATTTTCAACACATTCTGTAGTGAAGTTCACAAATAATATGGTACTATGCACAGCACGTATTGGTCTGTACTACGGATCAATATTTTTGTTTTCAAAATCTTAACGGTCGATCCGAACCGTTCAACATGATTTCCATATGAGAATATACTTGTAGGCTAAATTTTTTATTTTTTAGAATTTGTTTACTATTTTGTTAGATAGATAGAAAATCACTGTTTTTGGATGGTCCAGAATTTTCTCATATCAAGTGATTTTCTACCCATCTTATAATATTTTTAAAAAGTTTGAAAAAATATATAATTTAAGATTGAAGATTGTTGGATGCTGATTGGGTCCAGGTTGCACGCGGTCGTACTGAGCACGTGACTGGACGAGAGCAGCTTGTGGATCAAACCTGGAGCAATGGTCGGTGGCTCGGTGCCTTTGTTCCTTTTCGGGATAATAAAACTATAATAATGTACGAGTGCTGCTCCGCACCTACAAGTCTGCAACTTCCTTTGACAAAAATGCATCACTCTATCAGGTGTGGAATGAATAATCCAAGAAACATAATAATATTGCACGGTATATATAACTGAATAACATTAAAAATTTATTTGCTAGGTTTCGACACTTTTATCACCGTAGTTGACTTTTGTCATCCATTTAAATTTCAAAACATGCCGGTGTTAGTCCAAAATCCTACATCCATTTGAAATTCAAATTAACCAACTCTTTTCTTGGTAATAAATGAATCAAATTTGCTTAAACATAATGACTTTCTCTGCTTTGTGATAAGCAATCCAATGTATGTACGATTTTTACTAAAAAAAAAAAAAGCTAACACCAAAGGTATGACCAAGTTATTTTATATTCTTTAACTAATAAGAAAAAAAAATTCTTAATAAAATAGTAAGTGTGTGTAATTCTTTTTTAAATCTGGGTTGAAAGAACTCCTATTGATATTTAAAGTTGAGAAACTTGACTCATATTTTATCTAAAAAAAATATATTATTATTTTTTTACGAGTGAGTCTATGGTACTTAATTTGCAATCCACACATAGGTATGTGCTATGGCTTTATATTATTGTTTGTAAAGTTCAAACTGTAGATCTAAACTGTACAACATGATATTCATTTAAAAATGTACTTGGAGATCAAATTTTATACATTCTTTTAGATTTTTTTACTATTTTTTTTAGATAAGTAGAATATCACCTAATCTAAAAGACTTTAAACCATTCGAAAGTAGTAATTTTCTATCAATCTAAAAAATAGTAAAATATTTTTAATAAATGTAAAATTTGATCAATAAGTACATTTTCATATGGTGACATATCAAGTCGTTCAAATCGACAATTCAGACTTTGAAAACAAAAATATAAATTTATGGCGAGAACTGATATGTGCATTGCAAAGTATTATATATAACCTCACTCATGTTTTATAACTATGGAATCTATTAAATATATTAATAATAATTCATTTGGTGCAAATCAAGTTAGATGAAAAATTGCAACAGAAAAAAAAAAAAAAAGCAAAACAAATACACGATAATCTACATGAGGTTTTTTTGTTTGCCAAAATCAATTCCATCATTTATTGTGCAGTCAGGGATAAAACAATGGGACAAAAGCCCATGGGTTCTAAAACAAGAACTGGGTGTAGGTCCGATGCCCATCGGACCTTGTTTGGTTCCGATGGGCAAATCTACCGTAGGATAATGTAATGATTTGTGCGCACGAAAATTGAAACATAAACGCACGGGTTTTAAAGCATTTCGCACGAATCTAAAAGAAAATCGATGGTGATTAAACCCGTCGAACCGAGGTAGGTCCGATGCCCATCGGACCTACTCCCAGTTCCTAAAACAAAGGTTGTCCGTGGGCCCCAACCTACAGACCTTACAGCTAGAGTGGGAAAAATGGCACGCCGGAGCCGGCTCCGTCACGGAACGGCACGGTTACGGCACGGAACGGCACGGCACGCGTATCATTCGCGTGCCGTGACCATTCGCGTGCCGTGCCTATCTTTTGAAACTTTGGCACGGCACGGCACGTGGAAAATTTAGTCACGGCACGGCACGTAGTCACGCGAGTCACGTGTAATTAGGACCATTAGATATTAATTTAATGGTGAATCTTGAATAAATTAACTTAAATTATAATTAAATGGTCACGCGAGTCACGCGGGTCACGGCACGTTTAGGCACGGCGTGACTCACGTGGCGTGACCATTCGCGTGCCGTGACCACCCCTTGACATTTTAGTCACGGCACGGCACGGCACGTGAAAAATTAACTTGGTCACGGCACGGCACGAGACCAAAATCACGGCGTGTTAGTCACGGCACGGCACGGCACGTTTTTCCCACTCTACTTACAGCTGTATGTTTTAGATCTCCTCCTGTCTGGAAAGAGCACAGACTGTGTTGAGTTCCCTCCACCTGTCTCAACTGTTGCTTATTTTATTTTTACGAGATTTGAAAATTAGTTGGCTTCTGTTATTTTTTATGTAATGACAAACACAATCTATCACATTCAAATTAAATATGGGAAAAGACATACTATTTCGATTATTTTTTAAACTAAATAAATTTCGGAAAAATGTAGCATAGATAAGAAATTAAGAACAAATAACTCTTATGATTATAATGCAGAGATTGGATAACATCTTTTTTTTTGGGTGTTTTGTTCTAACTGGAGAAGCTAAAATGTAATTTCCACGTGGCAGCTACTAATGGCCTCAATTAAAGGGAATAAACAAATTGGACACCAGTCTGTCCTCTAAATTAAATGGATACCTAAAGCAATGATTTTGGATAATTGCACTTAGCACGTGTGCCAGGCAGGTGTTCTAGCTATGATGTGTTGGAAATAGGAAACCAAATCATTATTCTAATTATATAGGATATTTCTTTGTTTAACAGAATAACAGCCGGTAGGCAGGATATGTACCAACAATTGATTAATATCATGTCTTTTGGATTAAAAAAAAAAACAAATTTCTCCAACTAAAAAAATACAAAATTAGTGATAGGTTCCGTCTTAAACCTACACAGTCAAGCTCTAATTGACTAATAATTAGGCCTTGATCAATAATTTGTCTTCAGATTTGATAAAAAGCACCAACGAATTTTTTTTTACCCACTTTCCTTCCCTGTTATAAATAGAGATTATAACTACTTTTTTTAATTACAATCGCTATTTTGCTACAGTAATCATATTTTAAATAGTTTCTAAATATCTTAAATTACAATTTGGGCTCATGATAAGTCATGATACCTCGTGTCAGGCTTATACTTACCTCGTAACAATAGGTACGGTGTATATAAATATCTCAAATACATTTTGGGCTCATGATACCTCGTGTCAGGCTTATACTTGCCTCGTAACAATAGGTATAGTATATACACTGAGCTTAGATAGCCTCAAACCAATCAATAAAAAGATGTCTAACATAATAATAAAAAAAACTTACTCAAACCGATCAATAAAAAGATGTCATTAACTCATTATCTATCTTTTTGGAAATCATCTTAATAGCTAGGTACCTTTTTTGTACCCGGGGAATCTATATCAAACAAAGTCAATAAACCTCTGTAGAATAAAGACTAACTTTGCTGAAAAAAGTGTTGACAAAAGCAAATGACACTATGGAAAATTTGAGGAAATGTCCATACTCTGGATTTGATTTCATTCCATTGGAAGGAATAGCATGATTGTAAGTCTACATAACTTTGTACAAGGGAAAGACTTCTTTCTTTGGTACAAAAGAAAAATATTTGAAATGTATTGACAATTAATGGATTTCATTAACAAATCGACAATTGTCAAAAAAAAAAAAAAATTTGGTTTCGAACATTTGTCATGTAATCTCTACTATATTTATAATATACAACGAAAAACAATGACATTTCATATAAGTTTTATCTTTTACCAAATGACTTAATAATTACAATCAATTTATTTAATGTTCTTTAACATAAACAATATATAACACTGAAATAGCGTGAATTTTAGTAAACCACTAATTTCTTAAGTTCACCAAACTCTCTTGTGATCTTAACTCTAATATTTATTGAATTAACTTTAAATGTTAAATTTAAATTATTAAAACCGATCTATTTCATGAGTGACGCATTTACATGTTTAATTTCTAAATTTTTGAATTAATTTAATATGAAGTCAAGCCGTAAAAAAGATAAAAATTAACGTATTAAAATTAACTTATGAACTTTTTTTTTCCGTTTGACTTTATAGTAAATTGATTTGAAAATAATAAATTTGATATGTAAACACATTAATCGTGAAGTAGTCAATGGTTTAGATTCATCATTTCAAATTATATTGATAAGTTTAAAGTTAAGCTCGACAATTATTTGATGAGCTTAAGAAAACTTTAGTTCTACTCTGAAATAGTTCTACTCAACAATATTATTTGATATATATGATTAGATAGTAAAATTATATATACCTCTTATTCAAATATTTTTTGAAGAATGACATTTTTTTATATCTATTTGATATAATTTTCAATCTAAAATTCTTACGATATTTATTTTGACAACGGATGCTCGATAGGTTTGTTTTCTAATTGGATGGTCCAGGTCTACATCTTTTCTTACTTCTTATTACAATATGCAAATAGGTCTAGTAAATATATGATATATAGTTATTTGCTCTGACAAACTGACATAAATATATATACTTCATTTCTATCTGAAACTATGCAATAAAATTGCAGAAGACCCTAATATGAATATATAAACTAAGAGTTTTCTTAAGTTCACTAATCCTTTTTGTGAATTCAACTCTAAAATCTATCGAATTGGCTTCAAATGACGAATCTGAACTGTTAAAACCGATCTACCTTACGAGTGAAGTGTCTACATGCGAAAATTTTAAATTTTAAAATTAATTTTGTATAGAATCAAGTGGTAAAAACGTTCAAAAAATAAATGCATTAAAATTAATTTATGAACTTTATAATTAAGACTGCTTGACTTTTTACTAAATTAATTCGAAAGTTTAAAATTTTCGCATGTAGACACATCTCTCGTAAAGTAGATGAATTTTAACAGTTTGGACTCGTTGCTGGCTGGAAGCCAATCCAATAGATTTTAGAATTGTATTCACAAAATAACTTATAAATTTCAGAATCTACATAACTGGTTGCCTAATTTTTTTGAGGAAAAATAAATTTTTTTGAGGAAAAATAGAAGTCAAGCTCCCATTTCATTGATTAAATAGAAGATTACAAAGAGTGAGTTACACGGTATGTAACTGGTTGCCTAAATTAATTAATATCTTTTCTATCATCAAAAGCGAAAGGGCCCTGTATCACTTCGTCGATTATTGCGGCTTTCTAAGTGTTTTAAATGTTTGGTGTAACAATAATTAGCCTGCCTACGGGCTTTCCCTCAAAAAAAAAAAAAAAACAATAATTAGCCTACGGCTGCTAGCATCTCCTCCAAGACCATAGCTTCATTGACAAAATAATATCTAGTGATCTGATGATCAGGACATTTCCTAGAAATTACAAATTTAATATTCGTATATCGAAAATAAATTGGTTATTTTAACTCTCGTATCATTCTAAAAAGAGTGATGCAATGGTACCCGTGATTTTTATTTTTACCCAAAAAAAATATATTTTAAAATAAATAACCAGGTTTTTAAAATATTTTTATTTTTACCCAAAACGCTAGGAATATCAGCGTTCCGAATTCTTAATTACAAAGAATTATATTATAAAAAATTATTCACCGATAACCCTAAAGTTATTTTTATTACAAAGAATTATATTATAAAAACTTATCAATAATATAAAATTTGATTTATTATTTTATTAAATGGTAATTTTTCGCCGATAACCCTAGAAATTTATTCACCGATAACCCTAAAGTTATTTTTATTACAAAGAATTATATTATAAAAACTTATCAATAATATAAAATTTCATTTATTATTTTATTAAATGGTAATTTTTCGCCGATAACCCTAGAAATTTATTCACCGATAACCCTAAAGTTATTTTTATTACAAAGAATTATATTATAAAAACTTATCAATAATATAAAATTTCATTTATTATTTTTTAAACGGTAATTTTTCACCGAACAATCCAAAAAATCTGAAAAATAATCGAACAATCCAAAAAATAATCGAACAATCCGAAAAATAAGTTTATATTATTGATAAGTTTTTATAATATAATTCTTTGTAATAAAAATAACTTTAGGGTTATCGGTGAATAAATTTCTAGGGTTATCGGCGAAAAATTACCATTTAATAAAATAATAAATGAAATTTTATATTATTGATAAGTTTTTATAATATAATTCTTTGTAATAAAAACAACTTTAGGGTTATCGGTGAATAAATTTCTAGGGTTATCGGCGAAAAATTACCATTTAATAAAATAATAAATGAAATTTTATATTATTGATAAGTTTTTATAATATAATTCTTTGTAATAAAAATAACTTTAGGGTTATCGGTGAATAAATTTCTAGGGTTATCGGCGAAAAATTACCATTTAATAAAATAATAAATGAAATTTTATATTATTGATAAGTTTTTATAATATAATTCTTTGTAATAAAAACAACTTTAGGGTTATCGGTGAATAAATTTCTAGGGTTATCGGCGAAAAATTACCGTTTAAAAAATAATAAATGAAAATTTATATTATTCATAAGTTTTTATAATATACTTCTTTGTAATAAAAATAACTTTAGGGTTATCGGTGAATAAATTTCTAGGGCTATCGGCGAAAAATTACCATTTAATAAAATAATAAATGAAATTTTATATTATTGATAAGTTTTTATAATATAATTCTTTGTAATAAAAATAACTTTAGGGTTATCGGTGAATAAATCTCTAGGGTTATCGGTGAAAAATTACCGTTTAAAAAATAATAAATGAAATTTTATATTATTGATAAGTTTTTATAATATACTTCTTTGTAATAAAAATAACTTTAGGGTTATCGGTGAATAAATTTCTAGGGTTATCGGCGAAAAATTACCATTTAATAAAATAATAAATGAAATTTTATATTATTGATAAGTTTTTATAATATAATTCTTTGTAATAAAAACAACTTTAGGGTTATCGGTGAATAAATTTTTATAATATAATTCTTTGTAATTAAGAATTCAGAACGCTAGGAATATCAGCGTTCCGAATTAAGAATTCGGAACGCTAGGATTCCTAGCGTTTTGGGTAAAAATAAAAATATTTTACAAACCTGGTTATTTATATTAAAATATATTTTTTTTTGGGTAAAAATAAAAATCACGGCAATGGTACTATGCATTAGGTTGGTCCGTAGATAATGTTTTCGTTTTCAAAGCCCAAACAATTAATATGAAATTATAAAATGCAACGTAATCTTCGTATAAAAATGTAATTGCAGATCAAATTTTATATTTTTTAAAATTTTTTTACTACTTTTTTAAAAATAAAAAATCACCATTTTTTAAAGGAGAATTTCATGTTTATCCCTAAAAAATTTTTAAATTTCGCATTTCTCCCTCTAAAATTCATAATATCATAGTTATCCTTCTAAACTTCAAAAACTCATAAATTTACCCATTTTATTGTCTTTTATATTAAAACTCATTTTAAATGTATAAAATACCCATTTGCCCTTTATTAAGAAATGAAAAAAAAATATAGCATGTTTCAGAAAGATGTTGGTCTTCTAATTGGTTGGTTTTCAAAGAAAAATGTGTCATTTCTCTACTCTTGACGCTGACACAAGTATATAACCAAATATCACTGTGTATGCATCGAAAGTAGAGAAATGACATGTTACACAAGCATACTTCTCATGCAGGGCGAATCTTAGCGCAAGTCAAAGGGTGCTCAGCCACCCCTATAGTATTAAATTTTTTTAATTATGTATAATAAATTTTAATTGAATTTTTTTCTAAAATTTTTTATATAGTTCAACTCCTTATAAAATATCACATATGTTATTGCAATCCAGTGGTTAAAACTTCTTATTTTGACTAGAGGAGATTTGAGTTCAAATTTCAACCATCACATTGTATATTTTTACATTTCATTTTCAGCTTCCATATCTAAATTTTTCTAGTTCCGCCCTGACATTCATATTCATTGTGTAACGTCTTTCAAAAGAAGATCCACAATCCAGAAATTTAGATTCAATATTGCTCAACTATTTATGAGCAATCAAGAACCTCAGCTGTTGTTACTGTTACACCCATTTGTGCCATGGCATTGAATACGACCTCTAAGCCTGACAAGTTTGCTTGCTTAATTATTTATACCAAAGAGCATATAATTTGTGATGTTATGAAGTACTTGAGAGTAGGTCCGCCATCGGACCTACTTTGGTTCGATGGGTTTAATCACCGTCGATTTATTTTAAGATTCGTGCAAAATGCTTTAAACTTCGTGCGTATCTGTTTCAATTTTTGTGTGCACAAATCTTAAATTAGATCGGACGGTCATGATGCTCATTGAACCTAAAAGTAGGTCCGATGGGCATCGGACCTACTCCGTTCTCGTTATGAAGACATAAAAATACAGGGAATAATTTCTAGACTGAAGTAAATTTCTGGACATCTTATTATCAAGGCTGTTTTAACCCCTCAACTGAAGTAAATTGAACAGATTATGCAAACGGTACCACTCATAGTATCTAACTTTAATGGGCCCCGCATAGTCCTCATTTTCTTTTCTCCCTTTTTTAAGGTTTGTGATGTCCTGTTGGTAAAAAAAAGTACAAGGAATTCATGAACGGACATCACCGTAATTCGTAAAGGAGTATATATAGAAAAAGAGAGAAGAGAAGGAGAAATAATTAATTAGGAAGATAGGAGTCAGTGTTTTTTTTACCATTTGAAAAGAAGGTTACAGTTGTCATTTTTCATTTATAATTGACATCAATCATTAATTCGTAATTTAAACTCATCAAATTGAAGAATGAACATATAAATAAAGTATTAGTGTTTGGATTGGTAAATATCAAGTTATTGAAATTTAATGGAGAAAGAGTGAGGCTATGGTATACGTATATTACATAGCGGCCTGTGCTATGGATATTTCCGTTTTGAAAGTTCAAATTGTCAATCTGAATCACTTAACATGATCTTCTTATAAAATATACTTGAAAATTATTTTTTTTACTATTTTCTAAAAAAGGTCAAAATGTCACTTGATTTTAAAAATTATAGACGGTCCAATAGCAATGATTTTGTACCTATTTAGAAAAATAGCAAAAAAGTCTAAAAAAATGTAAAATATGTTCTGCAAGTGCATTTTCATAAAGAGTTCATATTTAATAGTTTGAATTGACTGTTTGAACTTTGCAAATAGATATATGCACTGATGAATCTATAATAAGCATATTACCATAACCTCACTCGTGAAGAAATATACAAAATAAAAAGTTTCAATGGGTATATAACTAATTTGCTCTAAAGGAAAAATGCATGGTGATTGAGATGTCACCGGAGCAGAAAAAACAAACACGGAAACACCCATCATGAGTTTAGCTTAACAACCAAGTGATCATGTCCAAAGAGAAAAATATAACCAAGTGAGCGCAAGGAGATATTTGGTGAAATTAGAAAATCCAATGTCATATGCTATGGGACCCCGGTTTGTCATCCTTTTGGACGCTACACTGGTCTTTCCGTGATAATATTTTAATTAACACTGTGTACTAGGATTACACAGTGTACTAGGAGTTATTTATTGTCATCAATAAACATACCCTTGACCCGTGAAGAAATAAGCTCGATACATCAATAAAAAAGATTATTTATTGTCATCCCATCACACCTAAAAAATCCACTTACCCCCCCCCCCCCCCCCCCCCATAAAACTAAAATGAAGAAAACAAACAAAGTTAAAAATATACTCTTTATTATATTTTGGCAATTTGATACAAGAATGCCAAAAATAATTACCTAATTAAAGTGCATGCTTGTGCTAGTTTCATGCAGTTATAATTTCTATGATTATTGTTTGTGCCTTAAATGTGTAATAGCTCTACCATTTAAATTCTAGAAGTCAATCAAAGCATATGATAGTCAACTATATAATTTATCTTTATTGAAATTTCAACCTCATTTTTACTATCCACGTATCATGATATATATTTATCAATGGGGCCATGGGGGTGCAAATTGGTGTTGTCTTAAAACTCTCATTTAGACTTTATTTCCTATGTGAAACCCTTTTCCATTATGTACACATCTTCTGAGTGGCTAGTGGGCAGTGGCTACCAATCATCTCTTCCATCGATCCCATCTCCCATGCTTTAGAGATTGTGATAGATAGCTCCAAACGCCAATTACACTGTAACCGTAAAACCTAGCGGGGGTTGTAAAATATGCTGATTGAACCCCTGTCGGCATATTAATTACTCTGTCCACTTTAAATTTTAAATACCCACTAAGTTTAGTTAATTAGAATCAAATCCTCTAAATTACAATAAACACATTTCCTTGAACTGAAATAAATGTTCATACATTTAAGTTAAAATTATTATGGGCAACTGTTTGGAATTTTCAAACTTTCTGGAGTGAAAACTGGAAAAAATTCTTATTTAAATCAAAATAAAAACTTACTTCTTTTTAGATAAAATAATTAAACTAATTTCTCATGGAAAACATTTGACGCGTGTGTGGACGCAGAATAATCGGGGACATAGTCAGGATTTTTATCAGAGATGGATAAAAAAATTATTGTACAATTAGGGAGTTGCGACATGTCGTGAATTAACTGATTCAGATTGGGAGTTGTTCAGAGGTTAGGCAAAAAAAATTTCATGAGTAGGCAGTTGTTTAATCCTGGTTAGTATAACTATAATATTTCTTATTATTAGAATAAGATTAAGTTAAGTCAACAAATTATTTGTCAGTTGTTCCGGGATAGTAATCTGATCACTTGAACTAATTAAGAGTTTTGATGTTGACCTAGCAAGGCATAAACGAACAGGTGCGTGACCCTTCGATCAAAATCAGACGGATAGCAGTGACCCTTCAGATACTCTTAGTCAATTTGGGGGAGGCTTTGCAATTGCCAATTAATGCCAGCGCTACATCAATTCGGCAAATGCTTAGAACTTACTCAAATCTTAACAGGGTAAGTCGGTAACGTGACAACCAATTTTCAATCCTAAATTAGATAATTGGATGCATGCACATTATCGTACTCTATCTGTCAAATTGCTAAATCAAAGCTCATATTTCTAATTTCATACAAGCTAATTAGAAGGGCTGAATTGGGAACTAGTAGGGACAAGTACTATATATTATCTTGGGTTTTAGTTCAGATAAGTGCAATGTTGTTAATCAACGCGAGTCGTGACATGCAACAACAACAAACTAGACATGTTATATACAAATATATAGAGACGAAATTAGAAATTGAAATTGAAGTCGACGCTGAATAAGTCTTTTTTGACAAAAAAATGTGGATGTTTAGCTTCCGAATAACGCTAAATAAATTATACAATATAATTTTATTTTATATGGAATGTTAAAAGTGCTAATACTTGTAAATTTTTTTAAAATATAAATAACGAAAGAGTTAATTTTTAATTCATAAGGATATCTAAGCCACTTCTGATTATTTTTTTACATTGGTTCATGTATACAAAAGATATCTCAACAAATTATGCAATAAAAAAAGTTACCATACTGACGATGAAAGCATGCTATATATATATACAACATGAAATGAAAGGATCAACGGAGACAATTTATGAAATTATAGGAAAAAAAGGAAAAAAAGGAAAAGAAAAAAAGGAAAATCAGGAATTTAAACTACAGGGGTTTACTTACAATTTAACACGAGCAAACTTACATATACTAATAATAGTATAATTCTTCATTATTCACAATTTTTTAGTGTTTATCTAAAAAATAACATCAAGACAAAAGGGGACAGAACAGAAAAAGGCATTACGTTACTGTTATATAGACGACCATAGGTACACAGCTTATAGATTCTGATAAGCACACAAAAACACCTCTCTAAGAAAAAACCTTGTACTTTTTTTAATCCATTCCTAATTCCCGTACGCTCTTCCTTAATTCCCGTAGATACTTTCCCGTTCCGTTTTTGCCACTGTACGACAGAGACGGGCCAACTTCATGTCCGTCGGGAGGTGCATTTTGTAAAGAGCCGAGGGGTATTTGCGTCATTTTGGTAATGGGAGAAGGTGAGTGCCCAACTGTACAAATATTATTATAGTAGCCAGGTTGGACCAAGGACAAAGGATGATGCATCATACCAAACAGTGAAACAGTGAAATATAATAGTAACGATGTGTTATTTTCATATGTGCTCCTGAAAGTTCTGGAAATCTTTTATTATGTTCTTTGTATAGAAATTTGGCTAACAGTAACATATTTAGTCATGTCATGTAAATCAGCAAAAGTTTTATGAATTAAAACCAGTAATGACTATGTATAATTTGAGCCTACAAACAAAGCAAGCTCTGGTAATTAAGCTAATTCTAGATCTAAGTTGATTTTTTTTTTGTATAAGTTGGAGTCAAATTCAAGCTTGAAATTAATCAGGCTTTTACAAGTCCATATTAATATGAACTTAAGTTGAGGTTGAACTTCACACAAACTCAATTATTCATTGTGCTTATATTTATTTCATGTTATTTTTTTGAAAAAAGTAAATTCTAAAATAAGTAAATAACTAATAATCATTTTATTCTAAATGCAAAATATTTAACTACAAATATTTTATTGATAATGTAATAAAATTTTGAATTTTTTACATTTATATCTAAAAAAAAGATAATCTTATATTAATTTTGACTGAGATATATAAATTAAATAATTAACCAGCTTTGTTCAAGTCAAACTCAAATGATCGAGTTAGTCTAAATAATTTTGTACCCGAACTAGTTAAAAATCTAATAAAATAACTTGAACCGTCTACGAATTATGATCTCAAGTTATGAACTAAACTTACATCCCTAACATAATTTGAGCTTTCTTTAAATATCCCACAAACTAAACCTGAAAGAAGTAAATGAAAAGTTCTCTTAATGCATCTGCCAAGCTTCTGAAAAATTAAAAAAAAAAATGTTCTCTTAAGAAAATTAATTGTTGCTCTATGTGTGAAATGTAAATGCGCAAGTTTGGAAGTGTATGAGTGCAAACATCCCTATAGAAAAAAAATTCGCCATAAGTTGGTGCTATATAATGCTTATATCAGTCTACCCTACTTACTGTCTGTCCTTCTTTTTCCTTAACTTTATCTTTCCCTCTCCCTCTCTCTCCCTCCTCTCTCTCTTTTTCTCTCGTCTCTACCCCTCTAACCCTTAAGCTTAGCCAAAATTTCCCTAACCTTTGAAGATACATCTCTCCTTGTTGTTCTTTGCCATCTCTCATTCTAGATCATCAATCAGTTAATCCAAAGAGTTTATAGATTGTGCATATCTACATAGTACTACTATAGAGAAGTCAGGAAGAGAAAGAGAGACAAATTAAGAAGAGGTGAGGGGGAGATATGAGTCCACAAATGAATGCAAATAACAACAATTTGGGAGTGAATGGCCAATTTGGAGATACAACCTACACAAAGGTGTTTGTAGGAGGTTTAGCATGGGAGACCCAAAGAGACACCATGAGGAAGTACTTTGAGCAGTTTGGGGACATTTTGGAGGCAGTTGTCATAACTGACAAGAACACTGGTAGATCCAAAGGCTATGGATTTGTATGTATCCTTTCTTTTCTTTTTTACCTTATTATTTGTTCTTTCTTTCTTCCTCCTTTATATTTTGGAAAAAGAACGAAGTTTGTCCTCTATTTTCTTTCATTCAATCCTTGTTAATCAACTTTTCCTATTTTGCAACAAATTACCCCTATTGCATCTGTCTTGTATATGCATTTTTATGATTTCATCATTTTATACAGTGAGTAATTAATTTAGTAATAAGAGATCTTCTGCAAAATTGACCTCTAAAAGATCAAGTCCCAATTAGGTTATTCAGGAGTCATGACTGCTGCTTGATTTAATTAGTTATAGTTTAAAGTAAAGCTCGCTACCTCTCTCTCTCACTTTCTTACTCAAGTACCCACACTCACACCCACTTAGCGCACTCAAAACAAGGTTAAGTATGCTAAGAACACCATAATATATCTATGTAGCCTATGAGAAATGTATGCCTATGCATAGTTTACATGTGATAATGGGATATCATAGTAATGCGCAAGTGAATCGATATTAATAAATTTTTAGTTTCACTTTTTGGATGCTTATGACATAAACTCACGGTTTTGTTAACTTGTTAGTAGTTAAGTAATTAATATGTTATATATACGATCATTTCGGGTTCATATTGCAGGTAACTTTTCGTGAACCCGAGGCAGCAATGCGTGCTTGTGTAGATCCCGCACCGGTAATAGACGGGCGAAGAGCAAATTGCAACCTTGCTTCACTCGGAGTTCAAAGATCTAGACCTACAACTCCTCAACATGGTATACCTCAACCTTTTCTCATCTGTTATATGTATACTCTATTATTTATAAGTATTTTGAATGTGATCGTATATTTCTTACTATGTGTATTGCATCCTCTTCTTAAGAAAAGCAATGGAAGGTTGATTCATATAATTAATGTACGCCAAACAAAAGATTTCCATTTCTTCTTTATCAACTGTGGCCAATATTATCATTTGGTTTGGTGCTACAATTGTTTAAACATTTGTTCTCTCAAAATGGAATACGTCAACTTAATTTATCTTAAATCTATACAATCTTTTCAAAATATTTTTCCATTCTAGTATCTCATTTTTTCTTTTGTTATTTTCAAATCTCATTGCTTGATGTACCAAGTTTTTTAATTTCACATTCAGTTGTTTCCTCTGCAAAGCGCTAACAAGAGTAGAGAACAGTCTATGTTAAAGCTACGTACTATTTACTTTTATGATTGCAGACACCTCTCTTAATAGAGAAGGCAAGACAACATAGTAAATCATTTTATTTCTAAGAACTTCATTGATCCATTTCATACAAATCTAAAATGTAAGGTGCATGAAATGTGCACATTTTACCAACAAATATACCTGTTTGCTTATATTCAGTTGACAAAACAAAACATGCACACAAAAACCTAATTAATGGGCGAGAGTAGCTTGATTAATTAGTTTGCCTCTTAAAGAATATCTACTTAAATGCTTAGGGAAGTGGTTGAAAACAGAGACCCATATAAAGAAGTTATACTACTAGGTGAACTAATTAGACATGGTATTTTGAAAGAGAAATGATTCTGTACATGTAGGCATCATATGGTATACTATACCCAATTCTAAGACATAAATAGGCATACTACAAATATGGTTGTCAAGTAGGTCGTTGAATTTTTATACCATTCAAATTAATTATAGTGAGTTACTACTAATCTAATATGCACGTAGTATATACCTAATGGGCCATGCTTTGTATTGTGCTGTGTACGTATGTGTGTGTTATTTCTTGGAATTTAAAAACAAAGGGGTTTGCATGATGATTTTTTAATTTGTAATTATATTAATATACATCGATATTGAAGTCTCCAATGAGTCAATGTCTCAATGACCATATAAATACACACACAAGAAAAAGATCCTTGGATTGCCCAAAAAAAAAAAAAAAAAAAAAAAGATCCTTCACTTTTTGATTTGCTAACAGCTCCAGCTAAAATTTTAAATAATGCAGGAGGGAACTACAGGGGCGTTAGAGTGGTGAAATCATTGAATGGAGGGATTCAAGGTGGCACTACAGCATTTGCATCTCCTGCTGCCTATCCCCATTATACCCTTCAACAAAGCTTGGGCTTCCCTTACAATGTCTATGGGTATGTGCATGTGCTCCTTTTTCTTTTTATTGCAAAATCCCTCTTTTTCTTTTTCATGAACAGATACTACTGTGATTTTTGTTTGAGACCTGTGCCTAGTCATATGTGTTACATATATGATTTTGTTGGCTAGTTATTCTCTTTCTTTCCCTCTCAAAATCATACAATTATTAAAAAAAAAATTCTGCACAATTCATAAATAGTAGATAAATAAGTTATCCAAAGTGACTTCAAGTTTACCAATAAAAAGAAAAAGAAATGTTGGAAATTGTTGATAGATAATTTATTCTATGTCGAGTACACATGCATCTTAATGGTTGTCTTGAATAGTTTGTCACATCGTTCTTTCTGAAATTTGTTGTACATAAGCAACATTTTTACAATAATACTTTTACAATGAGTTCATACTTATAAAAATAAATTGAAAATTATATTAAAATTTATTCAATTTTTTTATATACAAAATGACCATTTCTTTTATAGCTTCTCAATATCCATTTGAGACATTTTGTTTTTTATTAATACTACAATTATTATATTGAAGTTGGATGGTGTACAATATCCGCCACAGAGAATCTCTACACTTGTCCTGTTTCCATTTTCCAATATCCCGAGACCGAAAGAACTGTAGATATTAGAAACTATAGAAAGGATTCCAGTCACGTGCATGTCACATGTATGTAACATGGCATCTGGGGATGCATTGTACACTTTTTAGCTGGCTCGCTTGCTCTGTCTCTCTCTCTCTCACCTCTCTATTTCTCTCTCTTCGCGTGCAATGTGGGTGTTATGATAGATGCCCATGTTCCGCAACAGACATGCGCGGATCAATCATTTTGACCACTCATTTCATTTCCCTCCAAGAGGTTGAAAAAATATGCTCATTTTAGCGCGTTATTTTTTCAAAAAATTTACACAAAAAGCAAATATAATAAATTAAAAATATTGAAAAATAAATGCTTAGGTGGTATGCAAGCAATGCCTAATTTTTAAAAATAAGGTAAGAAAATAAAACATAGAAGAATAGATATATAAGAAAAGAAAAAAGAAACGGAAGAAAAGGAAAGCATCCATGTAAAGGGGACACTACCAGTGTATAATTTCCAGATACTATTTCATGATTCTGTGATATTGATTTTTGTAAGATGGGGCTGTTAAATTCTTTTTTGTTTTCATGTCTTTCTCTCAACAAATGCAGGTATCCTCAATACTCTGCAGACTATGCCTACCCCACGGTTCGTACAATATGTTTCCAACTTTTGCATTTGCATTTAAAATCTCTCAAATTTTGGTACCAAAATGGCAAACAGCAGTATATTTGTTTGCTTCAAAAGGCTTAGTACATGTCCCTGAAATTGGTCCCCCTCTTTAACCAATTAGAGAACATATCTTATCTTCTTCTCTGATCAGGCAAACTGCCAGCCCTGCAATAACTTTTTTAGTGAGTTAATATATATATTATACAGCATAATATGGTATTATTGTAATGTGCATACCAAGATTACCAGGTAATATATTTTGCATAGAAATAAACCTGCTGTGCAGATTCCCTCATAGTATATTGCATTTGAGAGATACCAAGCAATGACAGCTTTTCTCCACAAAAAAAAAAAAGCAATGACAGCTTCTTTGCCAAAACATTGTTCTGTTTTCTTTATGGTTACCCAAATATTTGTTGCAAATACTTGCTAAAGCTCACACACGGGCTGGGCCCGTTTCTATCTAATTTAAGCCCACCACCTTCCCCTGCCCGTTACCAAATCTCTATTCTCTCTCTTTCATTGTTGGTGAAGGAGCACATGGGGAGGGAGAGATGTTGGGGCCCTTGTCTACCTAAATAGCTATCCAATATCCATATACAAACTTTTTAAGAGAAATATGCAGCGCCTAAGTATGTGCAATGAAATTTAGATGGACTCTGGGCCCAGTAGACCCTTTGAATCAAGATGCTTTCTTCTTTTGCCCCATCTGGGTTAGTAGTCCTCAAAGAGTCATTTTACTCCTAAATAATTAGTTCAGAAAGGAAGAGGTGATTGTATTTTTCTTTTTTTTTGCTATAGAATGATTGATATGATAAATATTTAAAGGATCAATATTCATATACTTGCAAGGAGCATTTACAGAATATGAAGAACTGTACTAATTATTTTAATACACAATTAACATTGACATCTAATTATTCTTCTGCATGACTTATTCTCAGAACTACTACAACATTTACGGGGCCGCAGCTGCCGCAACTCAATACCCAATTTATGGAGGTGCGTCAGGAATAATGACGGGTACCAATGCATATTACCCATATTACCAGTTCGGCCAGGGCGGTACAAACGGCTCTGTGGGGCCCACTTACAGCGGTGGCCAGAATTACGGGCTGCAGTATCCTCAGATGTTTCAATTCTCGACAGTTGCTTCTACGGCAGCTGGACTTACTGGATTCGCACCAAACTACGGAACCCCATTGTCTCTTGGACCGAGCCCACCAACACAAGCAGGTTTTCTTTGCTTTATTTTCTTTTATGCAATTAAGGACATAGTAGTCTTCATCTTTTGGAAAAGGTCATGTTAATGTCAGCTTATTAGTTATTTTCTTAAAATTGGGAAGTTGTTTTTCAGTCACAGTTTGAAATATTTTTAAGATGATGATATATCAATTGCTTAGAATCACCCTTCTTATTTTAATGAATTAACAATGTGCTGTTTTACTCTGAAGCAGGCATAACCATGGCTATGACGCCACCGACTCTGCCGTCTCCTGTCCAGTCAACACCTCACCCTTTTAGGCTTATTCCCTCTCATTTTTCTGTGTCAGCTGCACCTGAGCAACCCTTGGCCTAACCATGGTTTATCTTTCTTATTCCATACTCTGCTATATCATCTTTTATGCATGTTATAGTCCTAAGAAAGGACACACTTAACTTGAAAGCCTTGGAGATTGAACTCTCAAGGTTCTCCACATGGCCATGGAAATTGCTTTTTGACCCTAGGATGGGTTCAAGGCAAAGAAAATGACCCGATTGTGGGTCATTTGGCTAACAAAGAACATTCACCAAATAGATAATTTCGAACAAAAAGAGAATCTAATTTAAAGCCTAAGCTCCTTGGAGGGCTTTGGCTCAGAATTTGCTCAACTAGGTTTTAATTTGCAATATCATTAACTTTGTTGAGCAAATTTGAAAATCCAAAACAGTGCATCAGTAGGACCTCAAACCTTTTTTAAAATTTAGGACTTCAAATCTTGTTTTTCTTTTCTTGAGATACTGCAACCTAATTTCTTTTCAGTAAAAGGTGAATTGGTTGCAGAACCCTTGGACATAAGTTAAACCCTAGAAATCTTTTTAATATTAGGCTCTGGTAGCTTGATATTCAGTCAAGTTTAGGTGACACATGACACTCTACAACCTCTCATGACATAATCCCTCTACCAAACTTTCATGCAGTGAATAACTTAGTGTAATCAACCATACTAACATTCATTAATATTTTTTAATATTTTTTTTGCATTTAATTGGTTAAGGCTCAAAGGTGAGACTTAAGCAATGTCGAAGACAGGTTTTAACCAAAAGGAGAGCTAGTGTTTGTTTTATGCATTTAGCTCTACTTCCTGTCCTTTTAACTTGAAAAGGAATCTCCAAAAATGGATTTGGGATTCCAATTTTTTTTTCTTTCCGGTACCAAGAGATAGATTTTTGTTCTCTTGGTCCCACATGACAGTCATATCGTCCGCAAAAGAACCATGGTTAGGTCAAGAACCACCCCCTCCCCCAAATTTTCTTCCTCTCATCGCCTCCCCCAACTCTCCCTCTCTACTGGCAGTAGAGAGACTTCATTGCTTTTATTTTAGTGTAATATTAAGATTATATTTGTAATAAGTACTTCATGTAGCTTGATGGTACCTTAGGAGAAGATATTTTTTTTTATTTTCTACTGGACCTGTAATGTAAGTTACCTCTTGCTGTTCTAGTTAAGAACTATATTTTCTCTTCTGGCCTCTTGATTTACTCATATAGCTTTCATCTTTTTCCCCTTTGGTATTTTCAAAAGATGCTTTAAGCTCCAAATATGGCATCTTAAAGATGTCATTTTACTCTGAAATTTTCACAACTGCTTGTTTAGTATTCTTAGTCTTTCTCTATATTTTGCAGGTCAAGCATACGAGTAATAAAAAGCACAGCACCCGAATCTAAATTTGACATTTTTATTAAATGTGTAAAACAAACAACACTAGCATGAACATATAAATAGAACCATTATTTTGTAAAGAGTGTTTTATTCTTTCAGAATCATCATAATTAAGAATACGAGGACCTACAAAGCTGATATACCTCATGGTACCAGTGAAATCCTAACCCAAGCATGCACGAATGCAGTCTTAAATATATGATTAAATTATCCATTATTGGATTTCAAGGTTCGGATATCATGATTTTGGATACTAAAAGACATGATGTGCATACAAAAACAACAAATAAAAAACTTATAATAAAATCACATAACTAAAAGCTACTTCAATAAATTAGAAAGTAGAAGATCCACATTAATAGAATCAATCCAAAACATCATCAACTACACATTTTACTTGTGTTAAAGATACCAACAACAGTATCTGCCCTTCTTATAGTTAAGCAACTGGGCATAACAGAAAAGAGGGTCATATTGACAAAATGGATGACCAATAACCATTGCTACCATACACAGTTCTAGTCCTCGGGGTATAGTTGTAACCCTAACCCTAGCCTTGCACAGGCACGTCTAAAAGCCATAGCTTCAGCCTTCTGTACCGGATCTCCAAAGGATGTATCATCCACAGAGCTTGTACCAGTTGCCTCTCTGTATATCTGGGAAAAAAAGTACATATAAAAGAATACAAAATTAGCATCTAAGTGTCGTAACCAGATATTTCTATTAATCACAAAATTATCATAATAATAAATAATTTAAAAATCCATGCAGGCCGAAATTTTTATCTATAACAGGCCCAATAACGGGAATTCAAAATCTATAACCGTTTAGGGAAGAATTCCAAAAATAACAGGCCTGCTGGATAATTCAGCGGGCCATTTTGTAGGAGAAATGGGTATGTAAATGGCCCGCTGGATAATCCAGCAGGCCAGACAGATTTGGCCCCTGGTATTTTTAGAATTCTTCTTCAAACGGTTATAGGTTCTGAATTTCCAATTTTTGGACCGTTACGGATAAAAATTTCGGCTAAGCAGGTATATACAAGACCTAATAATAACAGATGCACCAGTAAGACGAGACATAGTGTCATACAGACTCCAATAAAACATATGAACTAAAATATCATATACCATAGAAAAACATCAAAGTATATCCTGCAATGGAGCAATCATCATTTCGCCATTTTCTTAAAGTGATCGAGAGTATCTTTCTCCATAGAGGTGTTTCTTTGCATTGATGTAGAAGAAGGATGGGTGGTTGCTTTATTGGTCTTATATTTTGTTTCTTTTGAAAGGGCCATTCATGAAATAAGTATGAATTATAAGGGCCTAATCATATAATGGAAATGAACAAAGGCCCAATTCAGGCCAGCAACTCAGGGAGCCCAAAATCCACAAAACTTGAAAGATGAGAAACAGAGTTGCCATTTGCATATAAGAAAGTATCCACTGAGCAGATATTTACCAAAGATGCCATGTATTGTACTGGCTTTTAGGCACTTCCTAGTTTCCTACTTGTAGCAGGTACTGGTATCAAGCAATACACATTTTATAATTGCAAATTGGATTTCATCCAGTAGAAACCCATCTATGGTGAATCACCAGCTAACAGAGGCACTGTTCAGGTAGACTTGAAGAGGAGACGAGAGAGTACCTCTGAATCAGTTCCATGCAGAGTGACACGGTAAACAACAGAAACCTTATTCCCCTCAGGGGAGTAGACTATGCTTCTAACTTCACCAGACCACTCTACAAAATAGAAATGAAAGTAAAATTAGAGAAAACTAAGATAAACCGAAAGTAGGTTTCTTTCTTCAAAAGTCAGAATAAAATTTAGAAGGCAAAAAAAAAGCATACCGGGCGCATGGAGGTTCAGTAACCTATTGAGAGTGTGCCTGAAAAAAAAAATATTTCTCAGTGATTATTACAAATGCTGTTTCAAATTCAGTACATACAAGTTTGTTTCTTTTATTTGCATAATTTATTTATTTTCTTGATTTTGGCGTAATTATACTTTCACACTCGGTCAAAGCTTAATTTAACGCTCAGAGAGTTTAGCGTCAAACCCTATAACAATATTAGTCGCATTGGCATAAACTTAGGTGCTAAGATTTTACAGGGACTTCTTCGCAAACATCTCCCCAACACAAACCAACAAAGGACTAAACCGAAAGTAAAATACTAACCAGGGGACGTAATTGAGAGAGAGACCGTTTTTTTCCACATACGTACAGATGAGGGAATCTGGAATCTTCATGTTGAGTTTCTTCAAGACCTCCGACAGCGGTCTGTTGATCCCCTCAGTCGGGACCGCCGCCTCCTCGGGCTCCGCTTTGACCCTCGGCTTGGCGGAGTACGATAGGCTGATGGAGTACCGCGGGGCACACGACCGGGGCTGGGCGATCCTTGAGAGGTGGCGGAGGATTGATCTTGCACCGCCAGACATGGTTAATTGAAATTTGAAAGCGAGAGGGTTTAGGGGAGCCGCTGGCCGAGTGTTTGTAGTGTGCTTCCAGGGTTTAGCAGTGGTTTTTCAGGTTTTGTGCTTCTGGGACTTCTTATAAGGCTTTTTGTGTAGCGGGTTGAGTTGCGGTGTTCTATTATCGGGGGCTGGTAGCAAGCACAGTGACAAATCAAGAGTTCGGGTTCGGTTTGGTGAGGTCAAAAATTTGTGATTCGGATATAATTCGGGGATGATTCGGTACAACAAGGAAGGAAAAAAAAAATTTTGAAAAAATTCAAAAAAAATTTTTTGGCGTTTTTATCGCGAATAATTCGTAATTCGCGTTTTATTCGCGAATAAAACGTATTATACGTTTTTCCGCCTATTAAACGGAGTTCGGTGCGGTTATGTATAAAAAACGAATTATACGCGTATAATTCGCGTATTTTGTTACTATGGTAGCAAGTAGCAACAATGTGACAAATTCGTAATTCAAAAATAATTTCGTAAGATTTAAAATTTATGTTTCGAATATTTTATAATTAAAAAATAATTAGTAGCTTGTAATGAAAATTATTGAAATGCGAAATCCTTTGAAAATAAATCAAATATTTAGGAAATTTGACTAGAGTTCTAAATAGCATGCTATAGTGTTTTGGGATCATAAAAGCTTCGGCGCTACCGGCACTATAGTGGCGCTATACAGAGGTGAGGCTACATAGGCCCTAGGGTAGGCAAGTAGGCACTTGCTTACCCCTGAAATTTTTTTTTTTATAGAACCGGGCTTATTTGAAGCCTTGCCTACCCCTGTCATATTTACTTGCCTACTCCAGAGCCCAGCGGCCAAGCCCCAGTGTGATTAAAAAAAATATACGCGAGTCCATAACCCAAAGCGGCCAAGCATGATTTACCGAAATCCTAGCGTGATTATACGCGAGTCGCCAGAGGTCTCGCCACCGGTGATTATACGCGAATAAAAAAAAAAGTTACGCCACAGCGCCACTGTCGCCAGAGCCAGCCGCCAGAGGATTATTGTAGCATTAATATAAACTTGATTTTGTAGCATTAATATATTTCTTTTTTTTTATATGTAAAAGAATATTTGTTATAAACTTTTGACTTAGTTGAAACCTTTGATATATTTCTTGCTATTTTTTTGAATTGTCTTGAATTCGTACCCGAACCGAACCCATTAATTTATTCGTACCCGAATCCGATTTTTGCCTACCCCTAGCTCAAATCCTAGCCTCGTCACTGGCGCTATAGTAGCATAGCGTTGTTTTTCTAACCGTTCCGCTATGACGCGATAAATGCTATTTAAATCTTGGAATTTAACAGATAAATTGAAAAATAGTGTATTTTTAGATAAACTCAGTCAAATTAAAAAAATAATTCTATTAAATCTAAAAAAGTGATACAGATATAATACAAATATTCTCGAAATATTATTACTATAATAGCAAGATTTTGGATACATCATTACGTTGTTTTTTCACTCATTAAAATAAGAAGTGGAGTCAAACTTTTAAACTATAAAGGTCAAATATGAACCGAGGTCAAACATATAAAATTTTCATGCTGCAAATGAAGATCAATTTCATAATATGTATAGCAATTTACTATAAATATATACAAAATTTATATAAATACATATATTAGAAAAAAGCAGAAATCAATTGACTCCATTTATAAAATAGTGGATCCGCCTCTCCTTAAAATAACGATCGCTATTCGCTATTCAAGGGGTTTTATATTTCTACGTTGAGCTAGAGCCACATGACACTTATATTTGACAATGTAACATTTCCTGAATACATTTTAAGTCAAAATCGTGCATACTGATTTGGCAAATGAAAAGTAAGCTTCCGCAAATAGTGATTTAAATTATGAGCTATCATGGTTTTATCGCGGACGATGAGTGAGGCTATGCATATTAAGGTCATTTGTTATTATAGAATATTTATATTATCTTTTTTGGATAGATAGAAAATCACTTGATCTAAAAAATTATGGACCATCCAATACCAGTGATTTTCTACCAAGTATATTTTACATGAAGATCATGTTTAATGATTCGTATTAATTGTTTAAACTTGAAAACAAAGATACAAATTTATAACACGAATCGACCCATAGTATGCATATTGTTATAGCCTCACTCAATTATTTTTTTATACATTAAATATATTAAAAGTTCGAACATTCACAGAGGCGTTTGGATGGAGCAAGAATAAAGCTAACTTTGGGTTAGCTCCACTATCCGACATTTTTATTAATATCCAAAGTTTAATGCAAATTATTAATTATGCCCAGATTTCCAAACTTTCGCTAAAAATACCCAAGACGGCCAGAAAATGGCCGGCTTAGGTCCCTCCCTAAGCCGGCCATTTTCTGACCGGCTTGGTACTTTTTTTTATCCGCATTTCACCCTATATATACCCCCATTTTCTCTCTCCTTCTCACAACTCTCTCATCTCACAACCGGATTTGAGCTATTCTTTGAGGTAATTTTTTTTTATCTAATTTAATTTGTAATTTATTTATTTTAGGGTTTAAGGATTTAGAGTTTAGGTGTTAGAATTTAGATTATATTGTTGTAATTTAGTGTAATTAGCTAAGTTGACCAATATTTAGTGTATTTTGGTCATTTTGACATAATTAAGCTGATTAAACGTAATTTTACCGAAATTAGCACAGATGACCAATATTTAGGGTATTTTGGCCTTTTTTATCATAATTAGGCTCATTAAGCGTAATTTCACCGAAATTAGCACATATAACCAATATTTAGAGTATTTTGGCTTTTTTTACCATAATTAGGCTAATTAAGCGTAATTTAGATTAATTAGCACAGTTGACCAATATTTAGGGTATTTTGGCCTTTTTTACCATAATTAGGCTAATTAAGCGTAATTTAGTGTAATTAGCACAGTTGACCAATATTTAGGGTATTTTAGCCTTTTTTACCATAATTAGGCTAATTAAGCGTAATTTAGTGTAATTAGCACATATGACCAATATTTAGTGTGTTTTGGTTATTTTTAACCAAAACTAGGCTAATTAAGCGTAATTTAGTGTAATTAGCATAGTTGACCAATATTTAGGGTATTTTGGCCTTTTTTTTTTTACCATAATTAGGCTAATTAAGCGTAATTTAGTGTAATTAGCACATATGACCAATATTTAGTGTGTTTTGGTTATTTTGACCATAATTAGGCTGATTAAGCGTAATTTTACCGAAATTAGCACATATGACCAATATTTAGGGTATTTTGGCCTTTTTTATCATAATTAGGCTCATTAAGCGTAATTTCACCGAAATTATGTTATTTTAGACATCAGGATGCCTAGAGCACGGTCTACCCCGCTTCCAGTAGTGGACGACCCGATCAGTACTAGCAGCACGGAGCACATTAGTCCTTTTCTGTGGATTCCCCACAGCGAGCACCGAGTCTCACTGGCTTCTTGTGAGGTACGTTCTTTTTCTTAGATTTTCTTTAAATTTTGTTGGGTTTAAATTTTATTATGTTATCACCATCTTTTCCACGCACAGAGCCCTGCACAGGTAAGTCGTAGTCTATTGTATTTATTGTCAAATACATCAAATTACTTGATCGCTCTGTATTGCAACTAACGTCTTCCTTACAGCGTAACCCACCGAGGGCGACTGGATAAGGACTGGAGCACCTATTTCGATGCATACTACGGGACGACCCAGGATCCTCAGCAGATATACTTCTATCATGAGCCAGATGGGATCATTCAGACCCAGGGAGATCCCCAGTTGAGGTACGATGTATGGTACACGCAGGTCTGCATGGCGAGTGTCTATCTGCAGGGTGATTACGGTGCCCATCTCCGCGACAGGATCAAAACCGATGATGGTTACCATCCCAACGGCCGTTCATGGGCTCGCCAGGTAAAGCACCTAAAACCACATAGTTTTGGTCTAACTTAGTAGTTCATCAAGATTTGATCTGACATGTCAAATTTTTTTCAACTTCTGGCCGCGATCAAGGAGTGCGGGCATGGGATTGCCATGCTGGGAAAGAAGAACTGGAGACGGCTTGGGTACCGTGTCCTCAAGAAGAATGCGAATGTGGTTGAGGATGCCGGACACGGTGGAAAGATCATCGGTATGCTACGAGACGCCGAAGAGAACATCAACTGGCGTGAGATAATTCTGACCGAGCCCGACCCGAGCCCGGTTCTGCTAGATGATATGCCATCTTCCCCCGATTCACATCCAGAGTGGGACTACCATCGTTGGGTATTGTCCAACATTGGGTGGACGGCATGGTACGACGAGCATGGACATCCGGTGCAGCCTCATGTATGTCATACTTCAGTATCTGTCAGGTTTTAATAAATTTCTTTATTCAGATCAAATTTAATAATTTATGTGTATGATTGCAGGGTCCAGTAGAGATGCCACCACAGCCACCACCTGCGGAGACCAATACTTCTGAGTACGAGTCCCTCTCGTGCAGTCTCCAGGACTTCGGGGTATTCGATGAGGATTTCATTACGGCACCGGCATGGTCCCGATATGGCACAGAGATGCCTCATGATAGAGAGGCTAGTGGTAGTGGGTCTCATACTCAGCCTGCATTTGGGACTGAGTTCGCCGCATCTATCTTCAGTACACCTCCGCCAGTACCACCAGTCTCCACAGGCGATGCCAGATGGGATACCGCCGAGCAGATACTCAGGTCTGCCGATGCCCCAGATGAGCCCGAGAGAGACGGAGCCTGGCCGCGTTGGCGCCGGGCGAACGCCGGAGTACCGCCTCAGCGATATTCCCCCTCTCCGTTTTAGTTGTATTTTTACTAGTTTTGTACTATTTATATTTGATATACTATTTATGTTTGGTATATTTAGATTATCCTATATTTCGGTTCCTGTGTATGTGTGCTTTTATGGTACTATTTTTATATTTTACAGATCAAAATAAATTATCATGATAATGCTAAACAGAAAATATTACAACATTAAAATAGAAGCACAACATAAAAAATAATATAGCGTATTTCAATTAATATAGTGTATTGTAATGTAATGTAATTTAGCGTAATTTAACATAATATAGTGTTATTCAATATAATTTCAATTAATATAGCGTATTTTAGTATAAATATGCTAATTATATATCAAAAGAAGTAATATAACAAAAAATTTAAACAAAAAATTTCAAATTTTCAGTGTTAAATTTCAATAGTTTGATCTTTATAGTGTTTCTCTCTTTAAAAAAAAAAAGTACCAAGCCGGCCAGAAAATGGCCGGCTTAGGGAGGGACCTAAGCCGGCCATTTTCTGGCCGGCTTGGGTATTTTTAGCGAAAGTTTGGAAATATGGGCATAATTAATAATTTGTATTAAACTTTGGATATTAATAAAAATGTCGGCTCCACTATTCTTCAAATGTGGTGATCCAAACACAAATTAGAAAATTGAGTTAGTTCAAAAATAGCTTTATTCTACTAATCCATAAAAATGGTGAGTTAGTAAAAATAAAGCTAGTGAAGCTAGTGATATTAATAAAAAAAATAATTTGTACATCTTTTTCATTCCTCTTAATTAGTGTTAGTTTAAATATTAAATTAATATTAAAATATTAGATTAATATTAAAAATATTAGTTTAAATGTAATGTAATATTATTTTAAATATTAAATTAGATTAATTATTATTTTATTCATTCCCCCTATCATTATTTCAGATATATATTCTAAACAACAATTTTACTAATCCGAATAATTATGAATTAGCATTATTTTTAATACCATACTATTTTCAATCACTAACCACAAAAATACTGTTCTTGTACTAATCCAAGCGTAAAGCTATTCTAGCGTCACCAACCTGCCGATCTACAATTTTGTTCGATCCGCGGCGTCTGTTGTGAAATTACTGAAACCTCCTACAATACCTTCTTTCTCTCGACTCTCGAGAGCAGTGTTAATCGACCGGACTTGTCGATTGGACCGGGAGAAACAAACAGAACCGGAGGTCATTCCGAGTTGATTCTAACAAAATCTGATACATATTGAGCTTGGTCAAAACTGGGTTAATTAAATGATTTTTACAAAAATCCAGCGAACCATTTTATAAAAAGTTTGGTTTATAGACTGAAGTGGCCCGTGTAGCAATGCCCTTTTTTTGGATCAGTTTTTGCATGTTGATTTGTCATATTTTATGAATTTCAAATTGATTGTATTTTCTCTACGGTCAATCTAATAATAATTTATGAGCTACTATATGAATTTTTTTTTTTTCTAGATTGTGTTTCTTTGTCAAAAAATTTAGCAGCAGTTCTCTTGATTGTGACAACATTAGTTCCTATGTAGTCGGTAATAATTTTTATTCTCTTTTTTTTTCAGTTGTGTTTCTGAATAAAGGAATTATTGCTCAATTTTTCATATCAAATCCTTGTTATTTTTCTAATTGAACAGTTTTATGTTTCTTTTACTTTTATTTTATTTTATTTTTCTTAAAATGACATATCTTATTTTAGAACATTGGTGTGTCGGATTATGAAATGTCACTGCACTACACTAATGTAATAATAAAAATATTGTCCTTAGTCTTTTCGGTAATACTTCTTAGATCCTAACTAATATTCTGTGTAATATTCATCTTATATTTCTTTTTCAACTAGAACGAAAGGACTTCAATTGATAAATCAAATACTGCAGTTTATTAAGGATGCATCTTTTTTTTTTTTTTTGCTTAACAAGTTTTATTTTACTAGTGGACTTCAAATATGCAGTGGACTTCAATTGATAAATCACACATATATTTATACTCAACAAGTTTCAGCTAGAGCAAATGGACTTCAATTGATAAATCACACATATATTTATTAAGGATGCATCTTTTATACATTATATTAATCAATATATGTGTGATTTTCATAAAATGTTTGTAACAATATATTTATTTTTATATATAATTTTGATATCTAATAAGTATCTATTAATTATATAATATAACTGTTTAAAAAAATCAATCGATTAATACCCTCTGATCGGAACGGTAAAGCGTTGATGTCCGGTCCGGTTCAGATACAATCTTTCGGCAAAACCTCCTCTCCGGTTCGCGGCCTTGTTCCATTTACCTGTTTTCAAACAAAAAAGGAAGCTTTCTCCTAGTAGGCTAGTGCCATTAGGTTACAGAGAGAGAGAGAGAGAGTTCAAATAAAAGAGAGGCAGAGTGAGATAGAGAGATGATACTGCGCACGCCTCCGTCGCGGAAGCGACGAGCTGATACGGATACCTCCGCCGGAAGTAGTGGTGTCGCCACCAACCCGGTTTCGGACCGCCGCATCGTTTTATACGAAGAACATGCAGCTGTTCCTTTCGGTGTTCCTCCCGCCTCTTCTGAGCCGTTCGATCAGCTGGTGTGCACCTATCACTGCCGCCAGATGGTAATTAATACTATGTTATTGCTTTGGGTCCTTTGTTGGGTTCTGTGTTTTAATGGGGGTGAAGAGAGAACAACTGTTACTTGGGTAATGCTACTTAGATAGGTCTATTTGGTTAATCGATTTTATATTGTTTCATTTTTATGTCAGTTTTATTCGATCCTTATGATACATTGTATGGATAGATTATTGTTTTTCATATCTGGGATATGAACTATAGACATGCAAGTAGTTAAAATAAACAAAGTAGCAAAATAATTATATGGATATACATCAGTAAATAATTACTACTCATCTAAGAGCAAGTTTTTAATAATTGCTCAATAATTCTACTATCTTCTCTTTAGTGTATCACCAGATTGAATTTTATTCTGATTTACAATCGTGCCGCTGATATCCCTATTTCTCTAGGTTAAATCTGAATTCATGGTTGCTCTGGGTACAGCAGAGAGAGAGAATGCTCAATACAAAGCTAGGTTGGAGGCATTAAACGAGCAATTATCCAGAATTGGTATATTCCACACTCTGTAAAAAAGACTGAGCTAACTAAAACTTGAAACTACATAGTCCGTTTTATCCCAATTCTGCAAATAACCTCCTTGAGATTACAGTAACCAATCATTTTTTTTTTGTGAAATACATTGAAAATGTTTCAAATAGTCCAAACTTGTTGTACGGATAAATTCAATTGTTGTCCACATGTTAACATGTGTTTGCTTAGGATCATCATTGAGCACATCTGCTGGTGTGCTGATGTTTGCTTATAGGTAGCTATTCATTTTTCTTAATTTTGCTTCAAAGAGCAACAGATCTTTCTATTTGCAATCCAGAGGAAGAAAGAGAGAAGTACAGAGATGAGACTAATTTTCTACAACAAGAGCTGGCAGCATCAAAAGCCAGAGAGAATTCATTACAGGAGAGGTTGTTGAAAGAGGTTGGCGATTCTCAAGAGAGGTATCGGGAACAGTTGATGCGCATCAGTGAGCTAGAGGTACTTATAATCAGAAACCAAATTGATTTTCTATGTTTTTGGTGAATGACAGGATCCAAAGGGTGGATTCTATAACTTGTGGCTTTCTCTCTCTTTTTTTTCGCCTGTTCCTTTTATGTCGAATTGAAGTTCTTTTGCCAAGGATACTAACGTCATTCTAAATTAAAATGTTCATTAGATATTGTTTAAGAAAGAGGACTTGATGATAAATCATAATATCTACTTCTGAACTAGCAGTAGTAACATGTCACAGAACTTTGATGACTAAGAGAGGGAGATTATTGTTTTATACTGTTATTATATATGGACCATCTTTGAACACATATCTTCACATTGAAAATCATGATGAATGATTCAGTCATTAGAAGACCTGTTCTTAGTTAACAGCGATTTAGCACTCACCACTTAGGTAATACTGGTGGTAAGTCACTGGTTTTGTAAATAGAATACTTTTCTTGGTTAACCCTAATTTGACTTGCACAGGTTGTATACCAAGTTGGCATCCTAATGTAATGGTAGGGTTGGTATATAATCCTATTCTTTGATTGTGCAGCTTGAAATTAAGAAAGAGATGGATTCACGAATGGCAGCTGAACAGCTTTCTGAGACGATGAAAGAGACTGTCAGAGAACTTGAAACGAAGCTGGAGAGTCTTTCAGATAGTTCAGAAAGAGAGAGAAATAGCCTCAGAAGAGAGCTTTCTTATGTTCAAGATGAATCAAAGCTTTCATTCTCTAATGTAACTGCTGAGGTAACTTACTGAAGTAGCATGTATATTACTTGAAAAGGAGAAATATCTCATTTGCCCATGCATTGATATTACGGTCTAGATTTTAGATCCTTATTTTATCAGTTTTCCCAAGCCACCCCTGGTTTCCTCCCTATATACACACACTCAGAACGGTGAATACAGAAGGGTGTGTATGGCATTTCAAAAAGAAGGAATGGTGTGTCTGGAATTTCTCCTTTTCTATCATCTCCACAAGTCAAAACCTTCTAAATTTTTGGGTGTGTCACGTCAGAGCAACAGTTTTATGAACGTGCATGTGCAGTGCTTCAATATTTCACTCTTTTATTAGTTTATTATGTTCTTTACTTTGCCTTTTGTTCTTTTGCAAAAGCTGGAGAGAACAAGACTGAGAGCAGAAAGTGCAGAGAAAGAGGTGGAATTATTAAAGGAGCAGTTAATTGGCCTAAAAGAGCAGTTGGATGAGGTCTACCTTTTATTCTTATAGTTATATATCCTATATTAACCAACTTGTTTGCAGTATTGCTTCATACTTGTTTTGTGCACATGTGCATATGCTAATAAAGGAATGAAAGGAAAGTGCATTTTGATAAGAAAATGGGAAAAAAAAATATCATAGTTTTATTGATCAGCATCTCAATTCATGGTTTGACCAGTCACATTTCTTAAAGTTCTTGGGTTGTTTCAGTGTCTTACGCAAAAGAGAGAGATAGAGCATCAGCTGTCCAGTTCCAATATTTCTTCGTCTAGTAATGCTTGTTCTGATGATCAGAAACGGATAACACTTTTGCAAGAAGAACTCCACAATTATGTAATTTATATTTCTCTCTTTTTCTATACATACTATTGCAGTTTGATTAACTTTGATGTGTTTACTGGACAGAGAATTTTAATACCTTGTTGATCCAGTGAAATGAAAAAGAGCACATGCAAACAAAATTAGCAAAAGAATGCTACATATAAGAACAGAAAACCGAGTCAAGTAGCAATTTACCAAAAAATGATTCAAAGGTTGAAACACAAAAGGCAAATGAAAAGGGAATATCATTGGCTATTTTATACTTGTATAAAATGGTTGGTACACAATACAAAATTGCTTTGAGGAATACTGCCTCTGTGATTCATACCAACCAAAATATCCTTATTTAAGTTTTAAATGCTATTGTTGTTGGAATTCTTTTTTAAATAGGAAAAAGAAGTGCAAGATGCCAAGAGGTTGAAATCTTCTCATCTGAACAGTGAGTTACTAAAGGAAAAGCTATTAGAAGAGCAGAGCCGTAGGGAAAGGGCAGAACTAGAATTATCTAAATTGCATGAGTTCCAAGCCAAAGCACGGAAGTTAGAACTCGAGTTGTCATCCTGGAAATCATTACTAAATGATATACCCGACATAGTTTCTTATTCGGATATACCCAAGAAATTCGCTGAATTGCAAAAGTAAGTCTTAATATACCTATTTCACCAAAGTAACAATTTGCAGCAACTTTAACTATTTTACTTTTGAGTTTGAGCACTCGTGATGTTTATTAGCTTTGTTTGCGGTTTTGAGGTACTTGTATAAACATCAGGCTTTTAATCATGACCCCCCTGACCAAAAGAAGAAGAAGAAAATGGGAGAACCAGTAAAGACTTATAACTAGACATAGAACCATTTGGTTGTAAGCTGCAACTTTTAGCTACTATTTGTTGAGAGTGCATGTTTCTTTTGTTTTGGTCCTTTTAATGTGAAATAGGGAGGCACTAGAAAACATGGCTAAGGTAGGTGAGATAACAGCACAGCTGAAGGAGATAAAGGTGACCATGGAGTATGCTGACCTTAGCAAACAACGTGCTGAGGCCGAGTGTGTATTGGCCAAGGAGAAAGCGGAGCGCTCTTCTCTGGAGGTCAAGAGGCTTCAACTAATGGTATATTTAAAAGTTAAATTAACTCTTTCTGTTAAATCTGTAGGCAACTAATGTGCACTTTTTCAAAATTTCAAATTATCCTGTACAAGGATTGCTATACCACATGCCTGGATATGTTTTACTTAGTTTAATCCCATAATTTGTAGCTTGCTTCTGTTACTGAAGAAAGGGATAGGCTTAGACATGGTAGCTCTGTGTCAAATAAGGATGCTGGAACTGCAGATGATTTCCATGTCAAGGTTACAACTTCTCTTTCATCTCTACTGTCTCTATGTACTTTCTTAACTTGATATGTGAATGATAGCACTTAAAGATACTGGAATTATGAGATGCAAGGAATATAAATATTTCATATTACATGATTTTGGTGGTCATGCATAAGATTAGGAGTTATATATGGACATTTTATGCAGAAACGCTTGTTGGTTTGACATATTGAAGTATTGATACTATACCGATTAGATTCAAGACTGTTTTGTGCACAAGGTACTGGTTGCTTAGCACAGATGAGGTTAATGATATAGCTGGGTTCCAATTTTAGTTTAGTAAAAGAAAAAAAAAATTATAGAATAAATAAAATAAAATCAGTTTGTTAGGATTGGTAAACTAAGAGTTAAAAAACAAAATAAGTTTATTTCATCATGACAGGAGCTAGAAGCAGCACTGAATGAAAAGGATCGAATAATTAAAGAAATGGAGAGCAGCTTAGAGGAGCATAGAGAAATTATTGCTCACCAGCATGCCGATCTGAAATTAGTCAATGATAGATTAACCGACGAGTCAAAGAAAGCCAAGTCTTTGGAGAGGGAGAGTGATCGATTGCGCCATGAGGTTGCCTTACTTGAATCTAAGGTACTGTTTTGCTGCATTTTTTAAATTGACTCGATCTTATATAGGAACTAATACGCTACATAGCGTCAGAGAATGGCAAATAATTTTTACTACCTGTAATGCAATACAAGAATTCCGTTTGATTTTTGTAAAGTGAAATGTTTTGTTCTTAGTTCTTGATTCAATTGGGCTAAGCAATGAAAGAACAAAGAAGTTGAAAATCGAAAACAATAAAAGATAACATTTATATAATTTTAATCTGAACAGTTAGGTCATGGTGATTACTCAAGCTCAAACACAAAGGTTTTGCGAATGGTGAATACACTGGCCGTTGAAAATGAAGCAAAGCAAACTATTGAAGCTCTTCAGGCTGAGCTCAAGAGAACCACTGAGAGATTACAAGCTGTTGAAGAATTGAGAGGACAATCTGGTAATTCCTAATATCGCTACTTTTAATGTTACAGTGTGCAAAACCCACTAGGCAAGGCTAACTTGATCTGGTTATGACTGGGTTAGCAGATCAGGTTAAAATGGAATTTATGACTCACTGGTAAATCTGACTAGGGTCAGCAGGTCATGACTTGACAGACCCCTGGATAACACTTAAATTTTCACTTTTTTGGTAAAAAGGAAGCTCGAGCTCCAGTTGACCTTATGATTCATATTATGCAGAAAAGTACTATATGTATTTGAAGCTTAAAATCCCCAGCGTCTTTTTTATTTTTGCATGCTGACAAATGGGACAGCACAGTGACAAATTGAGAATTCTGCAGTATTTTGACAAGAAGAAAAAATAAAAGTTCTATTCAGTAAAATTAGGATTGAAATTTGGCTTCTGCGTTATGTACATCACACAAGGCTTCATAGAAGTAATACAACAAAGAGGTCCCACAAAGCGGGATGGTAATAGAGCAAACAGAAAAAGTACTAACTAGGGAAGGCTGCTTTTAACGTATTTCTATCTAAGAGTGTGGTCCTAGGTATTTGAGAGAATCATGGGATACCAAACACCACATTGTGTTTTATTCAGTATTTTTCAGGTAAAATTCGTGGAAAGTTAGAACTTAGAAATATTGTGAATTAAACATAATTAATATTGCAGAGGTGACTTAAACGCCAATTATTTATCTCAATATCAAATTCCAAATTTGGGTATTCTAACAATTGCAGATCTTTGCACTATGCTGGGTGCGATGGGAATTATTTTTATGTATCACTGAGGGCACCATTTTCCAATGAACCATCAATTTGCTTTGATATTGAAATTACCAAGGAAAGGAGCAAGTCCTTGCGCCCTTTAAATGGGAGGTATTCTGTAAATTTTTTCTTCAAGACCAAATGAAAAAAGTTGCAAAGAAATTGCTATTTTAAGGGTGCAAGGGCCGATTGTCCTTTGCTTGGTGATTTGTATCGCTTTTAGCATTTGGTGATTGGCATAAGAAAGATGGAGGTCCATGGTGAATTATAAGAAAATATCTGTTGTACTGGGGAAATGGTCAAGTCCAATTTTATCTTGTATGTAAATAAACATGATCTGAATCCGGTCCCACCTGACATGATCCATTGCAATTATAAGCTAATGAGTGAGTTCTATTATAAAGTTACATTTGATTTCTATTTTGTGAACCAGATGCAGCACTACCAGAAAAGCTGGTGCAGCTTAAAAACCAAATTGCAGTACTTGAGAAACGGGAAGAAAGGTCAGCCC
Organism: Carex myosuroides; assembly: GCA_028015225.1. Lineage (NCBI taxonomy): Eukaryota > Viridiplantae > Streptophyta > Magnoliopsida > Poales > Cyperaceae > Carex > Carex myosuroides. The sequence goes on along the minus strand of CM051475.1, from coordinate 10,635,380 downwards.
TAATATTTTTTCGTTGCTCTATGTCACTTAATACTATGCATTTATTGCTTTTTTTATTTTGTGTTATATATATTGCTTGCTTAATAATAGGTACAAGGCGGTTTTTGCTGAAAAAATATTGATTTTTCGCAAGGCATGCTGCACTCTTTTTGGCTACAAGGTGACTCTTAGTTTCCAATTATATACCTTAAGTTTGGAAACTGATTTTTTGACCAAAAAGTGGCATTGCCAGAGCATTAGCCAAAGCCAACTGTCGCATTCACAACTTTTTAATGTAACATATGTTCTTTGTTTTTTTTTTTAACTGTTGTAACCTACCTGGTTTCATCTAATGTGTCTTCTATGAGATATATACCTTAGTGATTATTTTTGAGAATAGGAGTCAAGCCTCCCAACTTTGTGATCCCCCAGTCGAGTTTTGAACCAGTGACCTCTCACACAGATGGCATTACCTTAGCTACTTAATTGGTTCTTATGATATACCGTTTTGATTTATTGGCATTAGCTCTTTTTTTTATCTAATATGTCACTGGCATCTCATTCTTAGAAAATATTCTGGTGGTGCTTTTGGTCAAACTTATCATTGATTTTTTAGCTCCACATGTTATTAGTACTGTTTGTTTTCCTAATCCGTGAATATATAAATTTCCATGATTAAGCTAAGTCCTTTACATTTTTATAGATAGTAATGGACGATCAGAAAAGGCCCAATGGAATACCAGTGACCCGCTTCACGCTTCAATCCATATACGCACAAAGTGACGATGAAAAGCTAGATTTTGAATATGAATCTGGGACTATGAATATAATTGTGAGTGTACACAACTTTTTTAACTTCATTTTTTTATTATTCTCGCTACAGTTTCTGCATATATACCTGAAATCAACATGAATATTTTATGTAATTTACCAATTTTTTCTAAAAGCGAGAACTATTCTTCCTATTTTTATATAGTTATACCCATATCTAGCTGTTTTCATAAAATATCCCTAATTACTTTTGAGGGAATAGTCTTCGTTCCTGCAAGAAAAAGAATACAGCATATCCTGGATTCGAGAAGATCTTTTGTACATAATTTTACTCAATAGAATTGTCCAAAGTTCAAACTAATTTTTACACAAAAGAAAATTACTTGCTTATGCAACAATATTACCAAACTGCCTCATTTATATAGATATGTTGTCCCTGCAAGTTTAATTTCATGCTGTCTATTCCCTATCAAATGTTTTAAACAATGCCCTAATAGTGATTTATAAACAAGAAAGTGATAGTAGGTAATAGCCGCAGTACAAACATTTATAGAAGAAACTGGGGGAGCTGGAGGGGTGTAACTAACTGTATAACACAATATTCTTTTGTTACAGTGTTACTTAACTTCTTTTTTTCTTATAATACTTTCTTTATAACAGTTAAATGACTACACATCTCAGAGTGATATCGCTCATCAGGTAGGGCTTCTAATTCTGTGCTTATTTTTTTAAGAGGAAAATTAGATAATTTGGTGAAGACTCTTCAAAATCAGGAATTTTCCTCCATGTGCTTACACTGGGTATTGTACCATCACCACATTTCCTATTAGAAAGGAACTCTGCATTCAGGGTTATTTCTTATCATTATTAGGAAAATATAAAACTATTATTTCCACACTTGTTTTCGGGTTGCACCAGATATTACTCCTTTTGCCCCCGCAAAATGCTTTTGTTTAAAGATGGTTCTTTGTAACTTCTTCAGTTCTAAATGTTAGTCAACATGAAGCAACTAGTTTCAAAATAATAGCACAAATCAACTTGAATCAAAACTATGGCAATTACCATACCGGCAGTTGCCATGACCATGTAGTCTGGTTTACCTTGTCACACTTTTCAAAATTTTGATATTGTAGATTGAGATCTTCATAAGGAAGATGAACTCTATACCGGCATTTACAGCAAACTTGACTGTTGAGTGCTTTAACAGGCGCACCTTGTGTTGAGACTTATCAAGTTGCATTTATTGTCAATCTTTTTTTTATTTCCATTGGAAATTCAGTTTTGTGATTACTGATTAATGAACTCGGGGTAGGATGATATGTATATGTATTCCTAAATAACCAACTCTGAGAAGTTTTATTATTTCACTGTAGTTGACTTCATACAGATTGATTAATATGTGCAGACCCAACTTATTGGTTTGATGCATTTATGATCTGCATGCCAAGGGTGTGCAAAAATGAAAAAGAAAAATTATAGTGATTACATGTTGCAGTAACATAACATAAGATTAGAAGATTAAATTTCATTCTAAATATTATAGACAATTAATACTGTTTTAATATGTTCCACTAACTGGCTTTTTTCTTCATATCAAAATACAATCTTTTTTTTTTGGAGGTCAGTGGTTTTAATGCCTACTAACAATTTGATTGATTGATAAAAAAAAATGTATTTACAACTGAGTCAAGTGACTCTAATTCTTAAATTTACTCTTTTATTCTTATGGAATCCTCTAAATTACTCAAAATTAATTTAATCACTCTTAATCGCCCTCTAAATTCTTAGATTTACATTATAACTAGATATACTCTTCTAATCTTACTTGTATTACACTCAATCAAAATACAATCTTACCAGTGATCAAAGTGTTTGCCCAAAATTATCAACATAGTAGATATAGTTAGTCAAGTCATTTATAGCGAGTCTACACAATCAAACAAATATTTGTTAATGTAAGTAATCAAACAATCATTTATCTTTGATTTTTCACCACGTTCATAGCTAGACATACCCTTTTAACACTAACAGGAGGCACATGCAATATTAATGCCAATTTTAATGATTTGTAAATCGATGGATAAACAGTGTTGTTTGTTATTTTTCATCATTTTTCGAAAAACTTCAGCTAAAACCCCTTACCTCCACAACATGAGCATCTTATTTTCCACAAACAATTTATGTTTTTTTTTATGATTTATATGTTGTTTATTTGTTCTTTTCCACATTTTAGAAAATTTGACATGTCGTCGATCCAGTTTCAGTATTATTTTAGCATAATTTCTCCCGGTACTACATTGCTTTACTAAGTATTGTATGAGTCTCTTTTTTTTTGTCTTGTATTGGGTAATTATTCAGAAGAGAGTTGTATAAGGTAAGAAATATGTGTTTGCTATTCATTGTGTTGCTTCTACAGTTACAGACTAAATTCGGTGATCATTGCATGATATGTTGGATTGTGTCATATGCATAGAGTGAATTTTTGTATGACAATTAGTAATGATAAAACTAAGAAAAGTACACAAAACTACCATCTATAGTAACAATTAGTTTAAATGTGCATTATCCAGTATTTTTGTAACAAAAATACTAAACTGGAGGAGGTTGTCTAGTATGCTACCCAATCAAAGCTAGTGAAGGCAGAGGATATTTCAGTAGGCATCCTCACCAGATCGAGATATGTCATTCTCCTCCCTCATGGATTGGCACCGGAAACTTTTATCAGGGTGGTCCCATTTGAGGTATGGGAAGAAGGCTTCTCCTTCTATCAATGGGACCCCCTCGATGATGCTACAGTGGTGGTACCCCATTACAAGGCGTTACTCGACCTACTGGGCATCCCGATGGACCTTTACCGGCCAAAGGAGGTCATTAGAGCAACCAGCTCGATCGGCACTTACCTAGGCACCATAAAGCAACCGAGGCAGGGGGACATTGCAGTATGGACGGTGGTGTTGGCTACAACTAATTTTGCACAAGTACCTCTCCAAGTTGCATACATGGTGGGTGGACGAGAGATTTTAGCGGATGTCCTGCATAGAACTTAGATACACTGTCCTCTTTACCGATCAGCTGATATAGCACAACCAAAGGAGAGGTTCAAACTGGCCAAACCACCTCTTTCCACATCGTCGGAGGAGTCTCTACTGCAAAATGATGCCGAGCTATTCCTTGCATAGGGGTTATGGGAGCTCGAACATGTCCTTCACAATGTGATACATCTCGTTCCTCTTTTTAATGAAGGGCGCGTATCGAACGAAATGTGGTCGGTACCCCTCATTATCATGATCCTGCCTGTTTCCACCTCTTTTCTGCTGATTGTTCCTCTGAAATTCGCCTTGGCCCCGAGGTCGGCCCCCTTTAAGCTGCCAGTTGTTGCTGTTGGGGGTATCGAGATATTAACCTCGTGGGACTACCGTTATCCTCCTCTGCACGGATGTAACTTTCAGCAAAGGCTACAAATTTCCTCAAACTGCTCATGTTTTTCATATGCGCTTCATATCGCAAGGTACCTGGACCTCCCTTCCAGAGTCCCTTTTTTATTGCCGCGAGGGCAAACTCTTCCTTCAAATTTTGGATCCTCCGGGACGCTTGTATAAAACGGTTGACAAACGCACAAGTCTTCTCTCTCGGGCCTTGCACAATGTCCAACAAAATTTTGCAGGTCGCCTGAGGAGGTTTGATAACTGTATATCTCTCCAAAAACACCTTAGCGAGGTCCTCAGATTTTTTAATAGAACCTCGAGGTAATGCCATGTACCAGTCCCATGCCTCCCCGGTTAAACAAGTGGTGAAGACTTGACATATTATGGCATCAGTTGCTCCCAGGAGACGGAGTCGCTCCAGGAATCCATACACTAAGTTCTGCGGATCCTGAGTATCCCCACTACAGTGAAAATTTGAGAGGGCAGTAGGGTACTTGAAGTCGGCCATTGATGCTCCATAAATGCTTGCGGATAGCAGACCATTCTCGATACCCATTGGTTGAGAATAAATACTCGCTTTCTTAGATTCTAATTCAGCCATCTTTGCCGTCAATCAGTTCTTCCACATGAGCCATGTTGATACCTCTACTCGGGATCCGGGAAATCCTTGGACCACGCATTCGTTCTTCTTGGCGGGTCCTTTCCTAGTCTCTGTGCTGGATTTTTCCTCGCTCTGGGCGGGAATGAGACCTTCGACAAGAAACCTTTTCCCTCTCCCTTCTATGCGTAGACCTATGCTCCTTTTGAGGGGAGGGATCACGCCTTCTCCTACTGACTCGCTCTCCCTTGGGAGCTCGTTCTCGTCTTTCTCCTTGACCCTCATTCGGTCCCTTTATTGCAGAATGCTCCTCGCGAACCGAATTACCCTGAGCTATGTTTCTTGGCTTCGGTGCATCAGAACCTTCTCCACTATTTATAGTGCGAACATCAACAAACTCGGGATCTAGATTTCTCACTGTATGTTATCATTCAATCTCCCGTGTGAGGGGTTTTCAGGAGCTGGCTTTTCCAGAATTGGCTGCTTAGGGACTGGTCTCTCGAGCACTGGTCCTTCAATGGGAGCGTTGTGAGGAGGATTTTGACCTACCGGTTGCGGTTGAAGCTGTGGGGAAGGGGGGTAAGTAATCACCGCAAGACCCAAAGTTCTCGGATCTCCTCCTTGAACAAAGTATCATGGGGGAGTATAATACTCATACTGCGTGTACGGGTAATCACATGGTGAATAGGGGTAAACGTAGTGGTAATACGAATAAACTTGTGGAGTCGGATGCGGCATAGCAAGTGGTCGATGCTGACCAACCAAGTGAGTTTGCCCAGCAATGAGGGGCCGGGCTGCCACATTCTGAGCCATACCACGAGGTCGGGCTGCTGAACTAGGGAGCGTCGCTCCTAGATGAGCAGGGTTCTCTGAAGGAGTTTCCCCTGTGGGCATCCCTACATGCACACCTTGCGGCATGCTTAGAGGAGGTTGAATGCTATTCTCCTGTTGGAGGTTAGTGTTGACCCCCCGAGGTGTAAAAAGAGTGCTAGCACTTGACTCATGTCTCTGTTCTTCTTGCTGAAGTGAAGCCATCTAGTTGTCTCAGGGAAACAAGCAAGGAGTGACCCCACGGTGGTTGATACGTCCTATCTCGGGGAAAGTAGGCCGTATATGGGAAATGTAACTGGGCTGGGCTCGTCCTGCCTCAGGATGGCAGGCCGAGGTTAGTGAAGTCAGTTCCCGAAGTCGGGATGGTTATGAGATATTCAGACTCTAACCTGTATGATATCTCGCTTGGGTAAGCAAAAGTCCGAACCCTGTTTAATAGGGCGTCTTGCCTTAAATAGGTCGTCTCCTAACCGTCATTCTGCGTTGTCAGAGCGGTCAGGGAAGATCGCATTGGAGAAGTTACGCTCGCATAAAGTCTGTTATCCTCGCATAAGAGCGGTGACTTCCGCATAGTTCGGTGGTTACTAAATCGCACCCGCTCTATACGGACATGAGGGTGGTGACCGTAAGTCGAGTCCGGGCTGGACTCGTGTTGGATGAGGCCTTATGGGGCCTTACTGGGCTTAATTGCTAACGGATCTCGGGCTTTTCATATTGATCTCAGTTTGGCTCTTGAAGGGGGTCCGAATTTCAATCTATTCATGACCTGTAAGAGATCCGTGAGGGCCCTTGGAACATAGCCCTATCAGCAGCATTGCTGAAGACTTAACTCTGGAGAATGATTTGGAACAGGGAGAACACTTGACTGACTTTGACCCGGAGTCAGACGACTCACTGGATTCCGACTTTGAATAGAAGCTCGGTCTGTCTTGAATTAGAAATCTAGGTGTCTCTCTGTGATTTATTTTTTAATGAATTTATGTTCGCGCAGAAGCGCAACGTAAGTTTCGGTACGCTTGAGGGCGTACCTTTTAAAACCGCGTTTACACTCCACGAGTAAGGGATGCAAGTGCACAACCCCTATCGTGTAGTATATTCGGGTATCGATCCACAGGAACGGTTAATTGCGAGGTTAGATTCTATCAAACTCAATCAAAAACTAGAAGTGAAAAAGGTTTGGTTTGGTGTTTAATTTCCTAAAGGGTCAGATCAAACAATTCAAACAGTGTAATAAAATGCTAGAAGAAATGTAAATTGTGTTTTGATTTTGGATAAAAGGCGTTTCCAGGGTTTCAGACTTCATCTCTGATCTGCCTCTAGTGGTACGGCCCGTACCAAGTTGGTACGGCTAGGCCGTACTTCACTTGGTAAGGCAAGGCCGTACCACCCTGGTAAGACCCGTACTGGCTTCCCAGAACAGAACCTACCAGTTCGAGTGAATGCATTTCCTTGCTGGTACCTTGTGCTAAACTCTTTAGAAAGGTTCAATTGACCATACCTAAGGTTCCTAACACTCAACCGTCGTTTGTTGGATCAAGATCTAGGTTGGAATGCAATTGATTGCCTTTTAGGGATTTCTACACCTCAACTCTCGTGTGTTGGTACAGATCTACCCTAGCTGGTTGATTGGAGGTCTAAGGCACCCTCTAATCTGTCGATTAGAGGAGAATTCAACCTCTCGGCTTCAATTCGAACTATTCTACCCTAAGCATTTGATTTGGATGAGAGATTGAGATGATCACATGACCTTGATAGGTTCGATCTAAACCTAAAGGGACATCATACAACAATCACAGCAAGCAAAGCAAAAGATAGCAAATAAGATCACAATCAATCAAACTAAAGAGTTCATACAAAGTACAAGTCAAAGAAAGTCAAAACAAATCAAGAATCAATCTCTAACCCTAGAAACTAAAAGAACTACTCACAGCACATGATAATATCTAAAAATACAATAAAAGGGAGAGAGATAGCCATGGATCGAAGGGATCGAGAGGAGGAAGCTAGATCCGTCGAGTTTCGCCTCTTCCTCTTCCTTCCTTCTTGCTCTCAGCTCCTTAGCTCTCTTTCTCTCTCTTACTGTGCTCTCAAATCGATCTGGAATGGAATTGATGTGAAATTTGGAGAGTTCCCCGCCTTAAATAGCCTCTGCCCAAATTTGAATCTGTCAGGACGCCTTCATGTACGGCCCGTACCAATTTGGTACGGCCTGGCCGTACCAGGCGTGAAGAGCTGAAAATGGCTAAGTATGGTCCGACCCGTACCAAGCCTGGTAAGGGCCGTACCTCATCATGTGAATCGCCATTTCTTCGTGTGTTTTGCTCCAAACCTGCAGAAAACAAACAAACACTCAGCAGTACCAAATTCTAAAGATATAACAATGAAATGCGCATGATTCTGGTGAATTATGGCACGAATCTGGTACTAAAATAGGCCTAAAATAGACTAAATATGCGAGGTATCAAATTAAAAAAGATTAAAGTGCTCTCATGGAATTGTAGAGGTCTTGGTAATGTTGATAAGTGTTTAGTGGTTCGAAATGTGATTAGAAAGTCGAGATGTGACGTGGTGTGCTTGCGAGAAACTAAGTGGAACAATTTTGATTTTTCTTGTGTGTCGGCTGTTCTTCTGAGTTTTTTTTCAAAGGAACTGTGTTGATCTCTTGGAAAAAGGGATACGAATTGGTTTCCTCATGGGCCACATCACATTCGGTTATCTGCGATGTTGTTGCAAGTTAACTCGGGCCAACTTTTTATTGCATCAGGGGATGTAGATAGAACAAGTTTTATACAAGAATTAAGGCTGATGGCATCACTGATTAATAATCCTTGGATTTTGCTAGGAGATTTTAATTTAGTACGATGGCTTGTCGATGGCTCAAGTGATATGAGGGGGCTTGGTTTGATGAACCTTTTTAATGATTTAATCTCCGATCTTCAGATTATGGAAGTACCTCTGCGCAATAGATCATTCACTTGGTCAAATAAACAGCCGGTGCCTTGATTTTCAAATATTAACCGTGTTTTTCTTTCACCTGAATGGTCCACTTGTTTCCCATTTATCAATTTAACGGCACTTGAAGTTGTTGTTTCAGACCATTGCCCGCTTCTGCTCGCTTGTGCGCAAACCGCAAACGATGGCTAGACAATACAAGTTTGAATTATTTTGGCTTAGATATCAAGAGGCAAGGACAATTGTACAACAACAATGGGGTCAATCTTTGGATCATGGTGCCTCTATGTCACAGACTGTAGATGAAAGAATAAAGCTGATGCAAGTGGAACTTTGAAGATGGCACATTCAGAATCATAGTTGGATTGAACACGAGTTGCAAGTCTGTACTGGCAAGGTTTTGGAGCTAGATCACAAGGAGGAAAGTGGGGCTCTTTCTATTGCAGACTTTCAGTTGAGGCAAGTGTGTCATGAGAGGGCATATTACTTGTCGACAGTAATTGAGACAAGATGGTCACAAAGAGCAAGATGCCAATGACTTACGGAGGGTGATAATAACACATCATACTGACAGTACCAATCATAAAAGCCGACAGCTGTATAATGACCGAGGCCCAGGATAGGCACCACAGGTTGCTCCATTCCCATGTAGCGACTCGCCTCTGCCTCACCAGATTCCATTGTGGTCCCTGCCGCATCAATTCTCTCTCCCATGCTTCTGAGGCCTCCTCTTCTTCCTTGCTCAACAGTGGACGTTGTTTGTCCCATGCTTTGCTATGACCTATGAGATCTTTTACTTCGTGGACAGTTTAAATGGCAATGTGGTTGGTTGTATACTTGTATGATTTGATTATACCGCTAATTAAGATTTGGTAGTAGGTAGTCATGTGATCACCATCACCATCGCTAATTAAGACAATTCTTGTCAAAATTCATTGTCATCTGTCAAGTCACATGAGATATCTATAGATAGATTCTAATCTTGGACAGGTTTTGTTACTGTAGGTCTACAGTACTATCTACAGTGCAAATGACATATTGGTCCCACTGTTCAGTTCAATAACTATTTCCCTTTTCTCTTACGAACATTTTACATTTCCTTCGATTTCTCTATTCTCCAGAATATTCTACGCCCTTCCAGCGAGAAATATCACTCATCTCTATTTTCTCTCTTTCTTCCTCCAAATTGCTGTAACTTTCTCTCTTTCTCCGTCGGCTAGGTGATTTCTGAAAATCTTTTCTTCTCTGCTCTCACTCTTTCTCCCACTCGCTCTCTCTCTCTCTCTCACTGTCTTGCTCTTCAGGGACGCTCTTTCTCTTACTGTGCGATTTCTCAGAAGCTTGAAGCATGTTCTTCATTTACTTTTTTACTTTTCTCTTCTTCTTTTCTTGCGATTTTACTCTCTCACTGTCTTCGATTACTGTTCATGAGTAGTTCATCTCTAAATTGACATTTAGAGGTGAAATTGAAAACCCCAATTGTTAATGATGCACGAACTGTTTATGATTACTTAGAAATGTACGTACTATCTATAGATATGAAATTGAAAATCCCAATTGTTAAACCTTCTCCCCCAAGCGTTTCTCATCTCTATATTTGTCACATTTGAGCAAAAACAGGATGTTATATTTGTTCTAATGTCCAGCATGTGCTTATTGATTCTGAAAATTTATTGATACATCTATCATATATACCAAATTTTTTTTTTCTGGAATAGGAAATTGAAATCTCTGAAAGTCAAAGCTCATGTATGCAAATTGGTGTAAAGCGTTGGCTTAATAGAGGTATTGGTTTATGATACCTCGCATATTTAGTCTATTTTAGGCCTGTTTTAGTACCAGATTCGTGCCCTAATTCACCAGAATCATGTGCATTTCATCGATATATCTTTAGAATTTGGTACTGCTGAGTGTTTGTTTGTTTTCTGCAGGTTTGGAGCAAAACACACGAAGAAACGACGATTCAGATGATGAGGTACGACCCTTACCAGGCTTGGTACGGGTCTCACCAGACTTGGCCATTTTTCAGCTCATCACGCCTGGTACGGCCTGGCCGTACCAATTTGGTACGGGCCGTACCTAAAGGCGGCCTGACATATTCAAATTTTGGCAGAGGCTATTTAAAGCGGGGAACTCTCCAATTTCGACATTCATTCTATTCCAGATCTAATTGAGAGCACAGTAAGAGAGAGAAAGAGAGCTAAGGAGCTAGGAGCAAGAAGGAAGGAAGAGGAAAGAGGCGAAACTCGACGGATCAAGCTTCCTCCTCTCGATCCCTTCGATCCATGGCTTTCTCTATCCCTTTTATTGTATTTTTAGATCAGATCATGTGCTGTGAGTAGTTATTTCAGTTTCTAGGGTTTAGAGATGGATTCTTGATTTGCTTTGACTTTCTTTGACTTGTATCTTGTATGAACTCTTTTGATTGATTGATTGTGATTTTCTTTGCCATCTCTTGCTTTGATTGCTGTGATTGTGTATGATGAACCTCTAGGTCTAGATCAAACCTATCAAGGTCATGTGATCATCTCAATCTCTCAACCAAATCAATTGTTTAGGGTAGACTTGTTCGAATTGAAGCCGAGAGGTTGAATTCTCCTCTAATCGACAGATTAAAGGGTGCCTTAGGTCTCCAATCAACCAGCTAGGGTAGATCTGTACCAACACATGAGAATTGAGGTGTAGAAATCCCTAAAAGGCAATCAATTTCATTCCAACCTAAATCTTGATCCAACACACGACGGTTGAGGCTTAGGAACCTTAGGTATGGTCAATTGAACCTTTCTAAAGAGTTTAGCACAAGGTACCAGCAAGGAATGCATCAACTCGAACTGGTAAGCTCTGTTCTGGCAAGCCAGTACGGGTCTTACCAGAGTGGTGCGGCATTGCCTTACCAAGTGGAGTACGGCCTAGCCGTACCAACTTGGTACGGGCCGTACCACTAGAGGTAGATCACAGATGAAATCTGAAACCCTAGAAACGCCTTTTATCCATAATCAAAACACAATTTACATTTCTTCTAGCATTTTATTACATTGTTTGAATTGCTTGAATTGACCTTTTTAGGAACTTAAATACCAAACCAAAACCTTCTCACTTCTAGTTTTTAATTGAGTTTGGTAGATTCTAACCTAGTAATTGCCCGTCCCTGTGGATCGATACCCGATTATACTACTCGATAGGGGTTGTGCACTTGCAACCCTTACTCGTGAAGTGTAAACGCGGTTTTAAAAGGTACGCCCTCAAGCGTACCGAAACTTGCGTTGCGCTTCTGCGCGAACAGTTTAATTATATGACAGGGACCTATCATTGCCCCGATTTGCAAGTTAAGCCTAAGTAAGCTTATAATTGAAATTTATGGCCTTTATATTTGGAATTACAACCCTTATTTTACTGTCTTTTAAATTGTTCTTTCTATAGGAAAATTCACAGCAACCAGATCAGACTGAATAGGCGAATTAAAATATCCTGATTTCTCTGTCAGCGTGTGCACAGGTACTTCTCTTCCTTCTTTATTCTTTTTTCCTTTATTATGACAATTTATTTATACATCTATTGTATATACCAACAAATTATTCTTATCGATAAAAGAGAATACAAAAGTTAAAGTGTGCATATGTAAACTATAATTTATTATATTTTATTATTACATAATTCTTATTGATAAAAGAGAATACAAAGGTGAAAGTGTACATAAGCATTTGTACTTTACATAACTGTAATATATTGTAATGTGCTATTTTCTGTCATATTACGGTTTTACAATTTCATCCTCACATTTGAGCAAAAACAGGATGTCATCTCTATATGTATAGCAGTCAAATTTTCAGTTTCCATTTTGTAATTATTCATTAGAGATAAATGTTGAACCTAATTAATGTCATATCCGCAGTTGAGACCCTTTTTTTCACATGTTTAGATATGAATATAGATTGCATGGCTACAAGTTTAGATTTTTAATTAGATTTCAGTTTTTCAAGTAATCTTTCTAATTTTACTTGATGCTGATTTAGATATCAGGTTTGTGTTATTAATTATAAAAATCTTTTAATAAAATCCTTTCAATTCCAGGTTAAATTTAAGTTTAATTGCCAAAAACGACACATGAGAAGCAGAATTTGTTTTCATTGGAAAACAAGCTGAGTACTTGCTCGGCTGTTCAACACATGACCTTCTGAACCAACCCAAAAAAAAGGAATACTTACCACCAAAATTTAATGAACTCATCAACAAAAAATATTTGTTCACAATACAATGGGGGAGAAACAAATTTAGACAAAATTGCATGAGCTACCAAGTGATGAACTCAGCACCTGTACCACCCACAACTACATAGCAGCTCCCATTACTATCAACAAAAGAAACAATATCACTCAACCTATCGACAACACCCACATCACCATATGAGAAAAGCAGGTACTAAAAATAACATACAATGTTTTCACAGTTTTCAATCAAATCTTAAACAATTATTATAAAATCATAGCAAAACTACAACATATGCAGCTTAAAAAACATTACGGACTCAATTACACAACTTCTTAGAAAACATTACGGACTAAACAATATTCATACCACTTCCTACATTTGTTTTACTTTATCACTACTTATTCTTTTAATTCACTCTCTAATCCAATTTTACAACTAATTTCCTCTTTCAGTTCTGAGTCACGATCAGAACTTCCAACAACTTTAGACACAATGAGACAACTATTTGTAGAAGAACCATCAAAAAGGTCACGAACAAGGTATTGAAAACTATTATCTACTATTTCAACAATATACAAAAATTCATATAGCATTACTAACAAAACTATTATCTACTATTTACTGTCATTTTTCAAAATCAAACTTTCCCTAAATATGCAAAATACAACATCAGCCTCACATTCTATACTTACACAAAATTTCCTCCCTCCTGACAACAAAACTACTCTACATCCCAACATCAACCCCATGTCCTCTACAACCCTAAACCCTAAATTAACCCTAAAAAAATATCATATCATACACAAAAATATAGTACTCTCTCAACTTCACACACACCTACAACAACACTATTAATTGCAACTCCAACTTCTAGAGCATAACCCCAAACCTTTCTTGCAACCGTACAATCCAAAACATCAACCCTAAATCCTTCTTGAAACTCCTCTTTTTTTTCTATTTTCCTAAATAGTTACAGTATGGCACTAACCTCATTATAAAAAAGACGATTTCACAAACCCTTCCACACCAACATAAAAGAAAAAACATAAATCAAAACAAAATGGTAGGATCATACCAAGTATACCCTTTTTAAAACTTCTTATTTCCTTACCATATGAAATCTAAATGACAAATATGGTACCAACACAAATACCTATTGCAAAATATGTCACATCAAAAATACATTCTCATTCCAATTTCACATGCCTTGCACAACCCATCTATTAAAAATGATGTAAATCGTAATACAAGGACAATATCCAATTTATTGTCCTTTTTTTACAATGCCTACAAAAAAAACATGCTTAATTGACAAAATTCCACTTGCGTTGATTGGCATGACACAATATCAATTTTGTATCAGTTTTCAAATATTCACTTTTTCTCCTCAATAACATATGAATAGGCTTCAAAAAATGATAAAATAACACTCTTTCTTTCTATGCAGTGGGGACATTGGCAAAGCAAAAGCCAAGAAAGAATAATGAAATCGCACCTGTACAAAAATGTTTACATATTTTGTTAGTTATAAATCATATTGTGTTGGTACACCCAACAATAAAACACTTGCTCTCATTTTGTATAGCCAAAAGACTGTGTTTGGAAGATTTGTGAAAAAGGGATTACACGCTTTCATAAAACGGTTATCCCTCTTTCAAACATAGATAATAGGCCAATACTAAATGCTCTCAACTGTACAGTTGTTATTGTTAGGTATAACTACAATGCCTTTCTATGAAGTTTTTGTAATATATGAACTCTCTGTGTAATATATAACTACAATCCCTCTAATTTCATATGTACAAAACTTTTGTATATGAACTTTCTGTGCACTATTCTCCATCTCTCAAAGAAAATTGCCGAAGCAACGCGAGGCCTCTGGCTAGTTATTTTTATATGTGGCTTTCACTCTCTCTTTCAGCCAGCAAGCAGCTCTCCCAATTATGACAATCCAATAAAATAGAAAACGAGAGAAGAGCAGTTTTAAGACAGAGAAGAACAAAACATTCTACAATAAACCTACCCAATTAAATATTAACATTTACAATATCCAGCATACACAAATATAAAAAAAAAATGTATATTACACTTTACAAGAACATATTCAAAACGAAAAATGAACAGTATAAATGTAAAACATAAAAAGAATAAACCCTCTTTACAAAACTCGCTTCTTAAACCCACAGACACACACACACACACACACACACACACACACACACACACACACACACACTCAAACAATGAAAGACCAATAAATTTAAGCTCTCTGAAACTGTTGATATGTACTGGAAAAATTCGGCAGCTTATCAACATGCTTCAATGCTCTTTCAGCAATCTGTCTCGTCCTATAATCTCCGGTCCTGAATGCCTCGACGAGCGTGCTGCCTACGCTCTGATCACCAGCCACTTCTTTCGCAATATCCTCTACCCTCAAAATTCTCTCCACTACCCAAACTGCCTTCTGAGTTATTCCATTACTCCTGTTGTCCACTAAAACATCGAGTATCGGCCTTATACCCTCCGCCTCATACAAAACAAAGACCCCTTCCATTATATCCAGACCATCACTCAACAGTGTGCAAAGTGCCCCTAGTGCCGCCTCCACAACTTTCTCGTTTTGGTGGTCCAAACATGCAATCAACCTCTCAACTGCTCTCCCTTGGAGAAGACAGAATGTCTCTCTCATTGAACAGAAACCATGATGCACACGGCATAAACCCTGAACTGGAGCTGGCTTAGAGAAAACTCGGCAGCATTTCACTGTTGGTGGATCTGGTACTATGGTCAGATTTTTGCTCTCTTGTGAGAGATTTCCTAACACCGTGACACAGGCAATTTGCAAATTGTCCTGCCCAGTCATTTGCAATAAATCCAAAAATACCTCGCCGAGGTCATACTGTATGGAAAAATTCAGGTAGTCGGGTTCACTGAGGCCATACGTGATGCGGCAGAGGATGTGGGCTATGCCTTCTTGGAATACAGTGACGTGGCGGTTACTGAAAATGACACCATTCTTTATTTCAGAGAGTTTGATGGCTAGGGTTCGGAAGGCTCCCAAGTCGAAGAGCTGACGTGTTAGACCAGCCTCCCTCTCAGGGAGGTCGGCTAAGAGTTTGACTGCCGCAGTTTGTTCTTCTGTTATTATGTTGCTGTCTGATATGATGCGCATGAGGCTGCTGAGGTGGCCTGCGCTGCCTACAAAGGCGTCAGAGAGCTCTTGCCCCATGTATGAGGAAATGTTTCCCAGAAGCTTTAGTGCGGCCACACGGATTTCCCTAGAGTTGTCATAGAGTATCAGTGTCATACCAGTAGGCAGTTGGTATATTATCAGCAAGTACAACATTACTGATTTGGTTAATTAGTTTGCTTTATCACTTTGTAGTTTGTACTGATAAAAATCTTTAAGGATGTCTATTAGCTTACTATAATATAACAGGCAGGTTTTAATATGACATCTTACTGATAATGTACAGGCAGGTGTCCAATTAGTACATATTGGGACAGTATTTTGCATATAGCACGTGTCCCAGTCCGGCTTAAATGAAACAGTATGTCCACCAACCTAATTGTTGATTTCTGTGGCTTACAATAAGTAAATCAAACCAGTTTTTCATTTATCCCTTTATATATATACCAATACAAAGCCTGACCATAAGATAACAGTAAATAACTTAATCAAATGAAGCTACCTGTGTACAGCCTCAATAAACTGAATCAAACTTATAATCGCACCAGAGCTCCTAACAGCCGCAACAACTTCCTTAGCTGAGGCTGCTGAATCAGTCAATCCAACCAGAACCTGAAGTAGCCTACACTCGATTGCGGGTCCCGTGTTACTAATCAAGTGTAGCAAACTATGCACCACATCCTCTGACAAGAGCGTGACCATCCTACCATTGTGCTCAAACTCAATCGCTTCCAGCTGAGCATCTGAACTCGCAATGTTAGCTAAAACTGAAGCAGAAAGTTCCTTCAGGTGCATCGGGAACTTATGCATACCGACTGAGAAGAGGTCCTTTATAAGAGGAGGGAGTATGCCAGCCTCAATTAGGGCTTTTGAAGAGGCCTCATTGGAGGAGATCTCTCTTAGGGCTTTTAAGGTTGCTTCTCTGGCTTCAAGGGTGCCAGTTTGCATTATCTTTATCAGTATGGGGCCTACCTTGGAGGCTACAGTGGCTTTTGTATCATTGGCTAGAACTAGCTCAGAGAGGCACTCAATCATGGAGAGTTGTACCTCAGGTGTACCTATCTCAGTTACAAATATCAAATAAAAAAGGAGTTTAATAATGTTGCTGTAAGTTGAGAATAAAAATTTACCAGATTTAATTTGTTTGTGCCGTACTGGTGCAACCAATATCACTCTTGCAGTAGTACCAAATATATATATATATATATATATATAGAGGTTGGCTATTCTACTTCCATAAGCATATGCCCACATATGCTTATAACTCATTTTTGTGTTTCCAATGTTCAAATGGTCGATCCGAACCGTTCATCTTATTCTCCATATTAATATGTGCTTGCAGACCAAATTTTACATTTTTCGGAATTTTTTCTCTTTATTAAGCCACTTTGAAAATTGCTCATCATATGGTCCAGAATTTTGTTGCACTGTTTTTACTGTTCACCCGGATTAGCAATTTTCAAAGTGGCTTAATAAATAGTAAAAAAATTCCGAAAAATGTAAAATTTGATCTCCAAGCACATATTAATATGGAGAACAAGATGAACGGTTCGGATCGACCATTTGAACATTAGAAAAGCAAAAATGAGTTATAAGCATATGTGGGCATATGCTTATGGAAGTAGAATAACCAACCTCTATATATATATATATATTTTCCTTTTAACTTTCAAATAGAAGAAGTCAAACTTCTATGACAAGTACAATCCATTGAGTAACTGGCAAAATATGCCAATTCATCCGGCGGGGTCCCCTCTTTTGCCTAAGCTATTTATCCAATATATTTTTTGCACAATAAACCGTTTTTGGTCTTACATACTACTTTCATACGAGGTATCCACCTTTTTTTATTTGTTATATACCTTTGAGCTATTGTACAGAGGTTTTGCTGTTTGTTTGAAATAAATTACCTTCAATGAGCTTTTTCAAAAGGGGCATGAGCCTCCCATTTTCAGCCATGGGCTTTATATTAGCCTCGCACTTCTCCAGATTTTTCAAGGTACTCTCAGCATGCTCTATAGCCACTATATTCTCAGCTTTACTGCTAGCCATACCCACCAATATGAGTATCGCACCGTACACTGCACCAATTTTTTCACAGAGAGGTTCCAGTGTGGAGAGCTCATATAGTAGTGAGACAGCCAAGGCTCTTTCTTGGAAATATTCATTTGATAAGAATTTTATTATTGTTCGTATTGTATCTCCTTCACTTATAGGTTCCTGCAAACAGATAATAGAAACATAATCTGCCTTGTGCATTAATCTTTCTCTGACATGGGCTACCCCTTGTGTACTGGAACTACCTAATTTTGCACTTGAATTTTTTTTCTGGCATAGAGCCTCCATTAGTCCATTATACCCTATAGTAGCCGAAAGTAAAGATTAGTTACCAGAAAAACTGCATTATGTAAATAAGACATGCCTGACGAGCTTCAGTTCTGAGTTTTACTTTTACATACTAATATCATGACAAATTGAGAAATAGCAAACTCCAAAAAAGTTTCCCTTCTTTTTGCGCCTAATGCTTTCTGTCTTTTTGCACTGCTGTATTTTTTTTTTTTTATCTTTTTGCATTTTGACATGAAACAACTATGCTGCTAATTAAAAATATTGAAGTGAAATCACAAAACTAACCTTATTATCATCATTTTCTACTGAAATCACACGAAGAACCTCCAAAGCCTTAAGCCGAACCTGTCTATTGCTACTCCTCAGCATATCAACAATCATTGGTATCAAACCCTGATTCCTTACCAAATCCTTATTCGCCTCATTTCTCTGACAAATATTAATCACATGCCTTAATGCTCCCACGGCATTTTGTTCAGAACTGATCAGTGTCAGAGAGACCCGTGCCTTTTCAAGCTCCCTCTCTGCTCTCCTCTTCCTCCATTCCTCTATAGCCATTCTCAGTGCTATGCAGGGTGTTAGATCAGTCGAATTTAATGCAATTTGGGTTAACGGGCATGTGGGTTTGCGCCCAGTTTCACGGCACTCTTTGAACCATTTTAGGATGGCTTCTCGCTCAAAGGTCTGGCCACTCTCTATGGTGACTGGGTCCCGCATTACCTGACGAGTCAGAGGGCACATGAAGGCATCAAAGGCTTTTTCTCCATAAACATCGCTAGATTGTTCGTCAGAATCAAAACTTAGGTTGTTTGACTCCATGTCTGCTGATGAGGCTTCTAAATTTTGGAAAAAAAAAATGGAGCATTAGATGTGGAGTTTAAGAGTTCAATAAGGAAACCACCCTAATTCTAGGTCAATTAACAACCGTGAAAGGGTGCTAATTGATCCAATTATTTTAATCGATGAAGAACACACCGCTTCTTCCCAATCATAGAAAACTCACTCCTATCCTATGCACACACAGCCAAACAAGACCACAGCCACAGAGAGAGAGACAGAGAAGAAGAAGAAGAGGGAGAGAGGTTAGGTTACCTTCTATTGATTAGAGAGAGAAGACAGAAGCTTTGGTCAAAGCTTAGGCGCGAACCTTTTATTGACTAGTGTACCACACAGAAGAGCAAGAGGAGGAAGACGAAAGAACTTTCAGCAAAATAAAACAAATAAAAAAATCATAGAAATTTGGCTGCGCCGGGAGCACAGGAGTGAAAACTATTAGTTCTTGTTACAAAGTAAGGACCCACTCTACATGGACGTGGTTTTGTTGTGTGGTGATGCTCCGGTTCTTCTAACATTATTAGTTGTCATTAATTTTAATTTTAACGGAGAATTTCCCTCTGTACCACCGACATTTTTATTAATATCCAAAGTTAATTACAAATTAATAAAAATACCCATAATCTCTGGGATTTTCGAAAAATGTCCAAACCGGCCACAAAATAGCCGGTTTATGATATTATTATTATATTTTTTTAGAGCCACTACGAAAAGCAAGTTAATAAAATCTAATACTGAAAATTTGAATTTTTTGTTTAAATTATTTGTTAGATTACTTATTTTGATTTATAATTAGCATATTTATACTAAAATACACTATATTACTTGAAATTATGTTGAATTACATTATATTACATTAAATTACGCTAAATTATGTTAAATTATGTTGAATTATGCTAAATTACACTAATTTCGCTAATTATAATGAAATACGGTAAATTACGCTAAACTACGCAAAATTACTTTAAATTAGGCTGATTTTGTGCCATCTTTCATAAATCATAAATAGTAAAAAAATTTCAAAAATAGTACAAATTAGTATTCTACAAGTTCATTATATAACTAATTTACTGAGCTACTTAGATTGAATAATAAAAATGAAAATCTTAATCAGAAACTTCAACTCAAGTTTTGAGGCTCTTCCCTTTGTTTTTGGCAATTCTGAATTTTGGAATCTAGCGTTGCCGACACTGACGCATGCGTATTTTCACAAGCTTTCCGAAAAGTGGTCATTTGCTAAATCGGACACTCGAGCGCCGTTTTATGGCCGTTTGAAGTTTTGTCGTTGTTTTTCGCCTTCTCAGTAAAGATATTATCCATATTCATATGTAATTTACCGTAATTTAACATAATTTAGCGTAATAATGTAATATAGTGTAATTCAACATAATTTCAAGTAATTTAGCGTATTTTAGAATAAATATGCTAATTATACATCAAAAAAAGTAATATAACAAATAATTTAAACAAAAAATTCGAATTTTCAGTGTTAGATTTCATTATCTTGCTCTTCATAGTGTCTCTTAAAAAAAATAGTTTCTAATTATAAATCACTATGAAGATAAAAGAGAAACAAAATATAGTTTCTAATTATACATCACTATGAAGACACACAGTAATTTACCAGAATTTACCCTATCTTAGCGTAATTTAACATAATTTAGCGTAATTTAATGTAATATAGTGTAATTCAACATCATTTTAATTAATATAGTGTATTTTAGTTTAAATATGCTAATTATAAATCAAAAGAAGTAATCTAACAAATAATTTAAACAAAAAATTTGAATTTTCAGTGTTAGATTTCATTATCTTGTTATTCATAGAGTCTCTAAAAAAAATCCGAAACCGGCCACCCATTTTGTGGCCGGTTTGAATATTTTTTGAAAATCCCAGAGATTCTGGGTATATTTATTAATTTGTAATTAACTTTGGATATTAATAAAAATGTCGGTCTGTACCATGTAAACTTTCAAAACAGCTAATTTCTCCGTAAAAATATTGTAATATCTAATATCCCATAAAAAATTAAAATTGTTTTTTCTATTCCCTTTTAGTTAATTTTAAAATCAAATTGACAAGTATACTATACTATTCTTCTTTAATTTCTAAATGAACAAAATGATTTTGAACAAACCAGATTATTGTAAATGATTGAACAAAATGAAATGAAAATAGTCTTAGTCAAATTGGATAAACAGCCTATATGCTATGAGATGTATGCAATGTGGTTCAAAATGTGTATGTGTTCACTTTGCCCTGGAGCTCCGTAGCCATGGTATATTAATTTTATAGGAGTGTTAGTGATATCTTTCAGCACATTAATCGTTGCTACCTCCTCAGTAAACTAGAAAAGCCAGTAGGAAGGCTTATTTGTTCGCACATAGAAGAAATAATGTTAAGTTTTAATAAAAATATTGGATATTATGGTATTTTTATGAAAAATGTAGCAAAAGTTTACACGTGTACATAGGAAATTCTCCCAATTTTTAAACAAAAAAAAAGAACCTACACCCGGAGCAATGGGGAGTGGGCCCCACTTGGCCAACTGGTTACAAATTACTAAATTAGCAAGTTATATAATTGATAGAATATTTGACAAAAGAAAATATTTCGAGTCAATTCCTCGCCGCTAGTCAGATATCTAGTTGTATTATTTTTTTTTTCTGAAAAAGTTAAGTTGGACTTTTTAAGTTGTATTTTGTAACTGCTATATAATATACTCAGGATTTTGCAGTTTAATGCAAGTGATATACTATAAGTTTTAATAATATTATAATTCCAAACTACACAAGCACAAAATGTAGATATTTTTCTTAGAACATTTGTATATTTAATAAAAAAATTGTTATCATTTTTATAATTTATATGAGGAATTTGGTTGAGGAATTTAATAATTCACAATCTTTTATATGCATTTACTTTGTTATTAACTTATTATGCATCGTACATTTTGTTGGTATCACGGTATATTATACTTGTCATTATGCATCGTATCTATGTTTGAAAAATTAAATTATCAATGCAACAAATAATGTTGTTAATGTGTGTTCAGGGGCGAATTCAGGATTTCGTTCAGGAGTAGACACAAAATGAACACACTTTTTGAAAATTAATGTTTGAAATTTGTACATGAAAAAATAGCAGCCTATATGAAACTAGCATAGCAAAATAGCATAAAATAGGAAAAAATAGAAAACTCGGTTTGTTTATTTAGTCGAATCGGATTGGAAACTCAGTTTTTTCTTATTGAGTCCATAGCACAGATCGATATGTAATATGCATATTACCGTATCCTCACTCATATAATATTATCTCCTTTTTTCTCTCTTGTGGTACTGATATGTCGGGCTTGGTTCAGGTTTGTGACGAGTTCAGTTTTTGTTCGGATACTCTTTATCTGGCAGTATACCTACTTGACCGATTTCTGGCAAAGAGCAAACTTGAAAGAGAAAAACTTGTGGTACTGGGAACGAGCTGCATCCTCATCGCCTCGTGAGTCTTTTTCTCTTAAATTGAATGATATAATCTAATCTGATGTATTATTTTATAGGTGCAATTGTGCAATTATTGGATCTGTGAATTAACTGTACAATTCTTTGTCTTTTCAGAAAATACGAGGAGAGGCGCCGGGTGCCTGCCACAGTTATTCACTCATACCAAATGTACCAAGGCTGAGGTATTTCCAGTCTAGAAAAAATATAAATAATAAATAAATAAGAAAAAAAAAGACACTAGAACCTTTAAAATACTAATGGATTCTTACAATTAACTATACATCAGGTATTAAGCATGGAAACTAAAGTGCTATCCACGGTAGGGTATGACATCTCGGTGCCTACTGTAAATACCATTTTAAGGTATTTTTTATTCTTTTTTCTATTTTAGTTTAACGGTTTATATTTTAACATATAAGATTGTGGTACTAATTTCATGTGTCTAAATTTATTATTTTGTTATCTTCAATTTACAGAAGCCTCTCCCCAGGTAATACAATATATGTTAAATGTTACTACGGTTTTATAAAAACTTTATTGGCCTGTGTCACATGGAATTGGGATGCATTCAGAGGTAGGGAAGTCCTTTCAGGTGAAATTTCTTATTAGAGTTCCTATTCATAAATTTGCCTTCTCAATTCTTGTTTCAGGCTAATGTTTGTTTTCATGTGGGGAAGACTGTAATTGGGGCATTTTTTTGCTAATTAATAAACAGATACCAGTAAGTTGGGTAATTTGCTTATTGGGCTGTTTCCGAATATAATGAGTATTAATTATCTTATACAAAACCTAGATCCGCTTGTATATTGCATCTGGGAACACAATAGGACTATATATATATTTCTATATTATAACTTTGCAGTGTGTCTTTTATGTATCAATAGGTTACGTTACTAGGTATTTACGTTTCATTACTCCATCACTGGCTATAGCACGTCTTAGGACTACATAGAATAACCTTGCTTGCTTCCTTCATACAACCAAAACTGATCGAATTACTACCATAAGTATGTGGGGATTCTTTGATGCAAGGGCAGAGAGGACGTCCCCAAGAGCTTTAATTTGTCTGATAAATATATATATAATTCAGGCGCAGCTGAATTTGGAGCTTGTGGCAAGATATCTAGCTAGTAGCTTCTAGCAGAATTGACGCTGCTAGATTACAATTTCCTCCGTTATTTGCCGTCAGAGATTGCCACTTCTGCCGTATTCCTTGCCAAGTGGGCCCTTGACCCATCTTCTCACCCATGGGTTAGTAGTGCACTTCTTTGACCCCCTAGGTTTTAATTGTTTTTTCATTTTCTTTTTGAGTTTTTTTGCTGAAGCGTTTTTTATATTTGAAAATTTGTAGAATGAAAATCTGAGAGTTCAAACTGGATACCAGATTTGAAGATTTGTGTTCAGAATTTGAAGAAATTTCAGAAGAACATAAAGAGGTCTGATTATAACACCATTTATGTGAAGTTTCAGAAGAAGAAGGTATGCATTTGCCTTAAATTTTATTTTTTCGGCCAAATGACCCGGTACCTTCGATTTCTTACAAACCTTAATAACAGTAGATGAGCGTAAGGGAGAGGTATAATCCTGATCCTGGTAATTAAATCTCTGTATCCTACCCAACAGATTAGCCAAATTACGGGCAATTACATTCCCTTCCCTATATTAGTGGTAATACAGTTGAAGAATATACCAAATCTGCATTATCTCCCCCATGTACTTGCCATTCAACACTAATTAGCACTTGTGACCAGCCATTTTTAGAACATCCATCATTGTGTCTCCAAACTTGAGTTCAAACAATGTACAAAATCACTTTTTTTGAATGGTCCAGAATCTTCTGAAAAACACAGTAATTTTGTACCTATCTATAAAAACTATTTTTCAATCTGAAATTCTAATATAGGCATATGCTTTGTCTTTGGTAGGAAGGCGGCACGCTCCTGTCTCTTCTAGATGTTTTCTGAGTTTCTTCAGGAACTGTTTCAACTGTTCCTTTGTGAGTTCAGCAAACCCTAAACACAGCTGGCAGAATTTTTTTTGGTTCTTTGGTTTCTAAAGTAAAAAATGTGACAGCTATCTTTGAGGAAAATGGTTGACAGTCAGCATACTGTGCATTTCTCTCCTTTTTTTTTTGTGGCATTTCTTCTCATGGAATCGCCTTAATTTACTTTCTGTTACTTATTTTATGTTCAACAGCTAGCATAATTTACTCTCTTACATTCTGTTACTTCTCTAAAGAAATTGTATATATATTTTTTTATATATATATTTCTGTAAGAACATAATATGTTCAAATGAGCCACATTTTAAATATTCCGTAGAAAAATTTAAATGTTCTTAAAGAATATATATTTGAGATAAAAATGGGAGTTGTCTCACAATTTTAAATATTCCCTAGAAAAATTTCAGCCGCATTTTAAACATGGCGACATTTTATACGTAATATATTGTCTTAATCAATAGATCAAATATATTTATCGATTTTTACTTGTAAACTAGATAGTTTCATTAAGAGTTTGAGACTATGCTCCGGATTCTATCAAATGTGAAAGCACAAGATTGATGTCTTTCGTAAAATTTAAAGCAATCTGAGCTTTGCATCTTAAAGAACATTTTAGAAAACTTTTTTTTGTTTGTTTTAGTTTTCTAAAATTTCCTGAACGGTTATTTGCGAGCCGTTATTTTGAAAGCGATTTATTGTGTATAATCAAGATAATGCACAATTAGTTGATAATTACTTGCATAGTATTACTTGATAATCAAGATTATACTATTAAAGGAGATATTTATACTAATTTAAATACCTTTGTACAAAATCAAGATAGTAACTGAATTTCTTGCATAGTAAAACGAATCTCAAGAAATATTGGGTTATTTACAAATACTAACTTGATAATGGTGTTGGAAAAGGTAATTGTTAAATGGACATATTTGCAATAATGACTAATGAGGCTCAGTTTTTTTTATTAAACCCTGATAAATTGTTAAATGTTCATATTTATAAATAATATTCGCATCTCGGGTTGAGAAACTCAATTCTGACTTCTGAGTGGGGTGAAAACGGATCGGATATGAAGCGGATAGAGTTTAATATATCCAATTTGATTTGTATCCATATCCGTCTAATATCCGACCCGTTTTCACCTCAGAAGTTAGAATTGAGTTTCTCAACCCAAGATGCAAATATTATTTATAAATATGTTCATTTAACAATTTATCAGGGTTTAATAAAAAAACTGGCTTATTTATCAGGGTTTAATAAAAAAAAAACTGAGCATCATTATTGTGAATGTCAAGTAATACCAACTAAACCTTGATCGATCATAAATGTAGATAGGTCTTAAAATTCAATTTAACCCAATATGAATCGGTTTTATGTCAAGTCGTCTATTTACCCTTTTTACATTGTCTTCCGGACAATAGTATATTCCAAATCTAGCATCAATTGGATTTTATGAAAATAAAAGATAATATTTTTTGTGAAAAAAAAAACTACCTTTAAATTTTATAATGCCAAACACTACAAAAATACTTTCAAGAAAATTTTAGATTCTCACACACTAAATAACTATATAGAAAATAAAAACTCCAAAAATCTAAGAATAGAGATTTCCCGTATTTTTCAAAATTATTTTATTTTAACTCTTCTTGCAATAACTAATATGAGTCCCATTGGAGCTCCGTTTCATCACTGAACCCGACCTGTGCCACCTCAGCTATCGTAGTGCACCATTCTACATGGCATCTCAGTTGGATCATTTTTCTCTCTCTCCAACGCCTCCAGCCTTCCTTTACCCCTTGTGCTATCTTTGACTTCGTATCCTCACTTTTTTTTAACAGACCAATCAATCAAGCACACGTATATGTATTATTTCAGTGAGTCTATAAAAACTAAGAACGGTGTGGATACTG
This sequence comes from Carex myosuroides, assembly GCA_028015225.1. Taxonomy (NCBI): domain Eukaryota; kingdom Viridiplantae; phylum Streptophyta; class Magnoliopsida; order Poales; family Cyperaceae; genus Carex; species Carex myosuroides. Next base: position 10,608,833 of record CM051475.1, on the reverse strand, counting down.
GTGAATAATTTTAAGTAACAAACCTCTGAGGATGCCCCAACTTCAATAGCTTCTTCTTGACCTGCATATATCCCATATGCAACTCTTCTTCATCAATTGCAACATATGAAGCTTAAAAACGCTCCATAAGTTAATGCAAGGGTAAATGAATTCCTCACAGAACCCGACAAAAGTGAATATACAACTGTTCTCCATAATGCACAACCAGGGGTAGACAATAGCCCAAAATTACATGGGCTAAAATTGTTTTTCAAAATCCAGGGGTAGGCACCATACTGGGTCCGCCCCTGATAATGCATATTGATATTTCTTATGAACACATGCAAACAGGTCGGTTTAACATATTTCTCGACAAGTAAATGCAGAGAGGTTCACACAAGGTATGGTTTTCGATAACAAGAAACAAAATGAAAACAAACAATTATTCTTTACATGACATCACCTTGGAATCCTGCATGGCAATTTTAGTTCTTTCTTGAATGCGTTGAATAGTCTCTATATCAATTTAAATACAACAAAAACATAAAAATTAGCAATGCTCTATACACAAAAAATTACACAATTCATGAGGTATATCTTTAAATACATATGCAGTTATAAACTTTGGTTCATGCCCAAATAAACAATACTGCAACATCACCTACACAATTTGATAAGACTCGTATGTTATAAGTTTTTCTAACTAATATGGGGTGTACAAATATTCATGCCAGTAAAACTGGTACAAATTAATGTAAAACAAACAAAAAATTCCATCAAAATTACAATTACAAAGGCACAGGTTAATTTAAACCAACCTGGACTATGCTTCTTTCCTTTATTCCAAGGAGTATTTCCCTTATTAGCTCTTGAAATCCTCGACCGTCTCAAATTCTCTTTCTCATCGATACCAGAATCCTCCTGAGAATCATCTTGAGATGCTCCAAAATTCCAATCAGAACCAATCTGTGTCTCTGAACTAGAATTCAGAGCTATGGACTCACTCTCAATAGTTGCAAGAGCACAAATCGCATGCTCAAATTTGAATTTTGTGTGCAATTTAACGTAGAACCCTCGCCCTCCCACTAATCTCTTGTTACTCGGTAAAGGAAATTTCAAGTCGGCATGTGAAAACACCTTTGTATTGCTCACTGCATTGAAAGGATAGAATACAATTGAATCCAATTGAGAACATTAAAGTAAAAAGAAAAAGAGTGTTAGAGAGCAGTTACAAGTGGCCATAGGACAAGAGAAAAGCAGCTTGGGAAGGGGCAACGCGCAGTGCATTTACAAAGAAAATAAATCACAAGTTCAGTGGCGGTGGCATGCCTATGGGAACTGGGAAGCGAGGGTTTATCTTTCGCTCAGGCTCAGCTTATGATTTGTGAGCTACTATTCAACTCAAATGGGGTATTTTAAACGGCGTTTTCAAATGGGCTTTTATGGGCTAGACTTAATCGATGTTATCAACTCAAAATTGAGATATCTCAGGAGATGCGAATTCCCTAGTTTCGACCTAGATATTAGGCCTACTTTGAAATTGCAATGGGATTTCTTTTAGTACAAGTACAATGGACTTCGTTTGAGTAAAGCTTCTTATTTTGAAAACCCAATGGGCCTAATAATTGTACAAGAAAAACCCCAAGATGCCATCGCCGCAATGTATCTTATTTCTAGGGTTTCATTTTTCTAAAACAAGATGCTCGCTGAGTGGTTCATAACCGTTCATTTGTGCAGTCAGGACTGAATCTCGTCCGTTCGTGTTGATATAAATATCAAGTTGACATTATACCCTCGTTAACTCGCCGCCTTTGTTTCTGCTCTCCGCTTCGATTTCTCCCTGCTTCGAGGTTCTTTTCGCGCTTTAACATCTCTAATTTATGTTTGTATTTATCAGTCCTTTATTTATTGTATTAGTTATTGTCTGATTCCGGATTTGATGGTTGTTTTTGCAAGTGATCTCACAGAAAGGTTGCGATTTTCTCTGAGTCATAGCAGATCAAGATCATTTATGTGATTTTTATAATATTAACCTATTTAGGCCTAATTTAATGTGTCAATTTTCGTTATTGTACATATATAACTGCTAATGCAACAACTTTTTGAAGTTATGGCTTTATACTAAGTAATCCTTTTTATATGGTATATTTTGAGATGCTAGGCCAGAATGTTGTGAATTGCATCCTGATCTGGTACAGTGGCTAAATTAGTGTCCAAAATATTGCATGATTAATCAAGGCTGGAGTCTCAGAAATGCTCTCTTATTACCCATTAAAGGAATACTTGAGAGCTGTGAGAATTGGTACTATTTTTGGTGCCATAGGCCTTTGGTTTTTGGACACTTATTTTGCTATTTCACCAGAATTAGGCTGTTACTGTTCATATTGCCTGGCTGGCATCTCAGTTATTTTTTGCATTGTAATGCTAATTCTGACATGAAATTTTGTACTATTAACTATGGGTGCAATACTTGAAAACAAATATGTGAAATAGTACCTTAGACATGTTGAAATCATTTTACACCAATGTTGAACAGGAACCAAGAGTATGGAACTAAGAAATACTTGACTCCATAGATATCTAATAAACCAATGTAAGATAGCTAAATAAATGACACTTAACTAAAATTATATGATTTTCCTATGAGTAATTTTTAAAGCTTATTTTAGAACTGTAGCTTTCTCCAAAATCACAACTAAAAACCCAAAAGAGGGCTGCTCACAAAATGTGTTGCTAATTTCTACTTGATATATCCTCTTTTATTGTGTTTAACTTAATAAACCACTACTGTATGTCGTATAAATGTTTGCTTATAACTAGATGTTGCATCATGAGTTTGAGGAACCGCACCATTTTTCTCTCAACTTCATTCCACTAAAATAATCTTTTGCTTTGTTTAAAATATTTTAAGAAAACTATTTTATATAGCATATGAATTTGTGTAAAAACAGATGTCACATCGTAAGTTTGAGCATCCACGCCATGGTTCTCTTGGCTTCCTTCCAAGGAAGCGGGCCAACCGTCACAGAGGAAAAGGTTTGTATCTAATCAAGTTACACTAGAATTGTTTCCTTTTATACTATTTAAGTATGTTTTATTCTTAACATTGTTTTTCTGTTGCTGTTGAAATTCAGTGAAGACGTTCCCGAAGGATGATCAGGCCAAGAAACCACACCTTACTTCTTTCCTCGGATACAAAGCTGGCATGACCCACATTGTCAGAGATGTTGAAAAACCTGGCTCAAGTATGTCCTGTGTTGAAAATTTTCAGATTTATCTTTACACTCAATTAAATCATTTTGCCAACCACCATAACTTGTTTAGAATGAACAGGGATTTAATTTTGGTAATAAGCATTATAATTGGGTATGTAAAAAGCTTGAGAAATCACCCTTTTAAATATAAAAAAACAAAGGGAATTGAAGTTGCATAATACTTGATGAAAATATTATATTTTATCTCAGCTTTTGTTTTAATTAATTGCTTGAAATATCAATATCAGTTCTGAAAGTTTTTCATAATAGAGGAGAAACTTCATTACCAATTTTACCCTAACAGGTGATTATGGTTAAAGATAATTCTCGACAGCACTGTTTTTCCTCACTTCAAATTATTTGTAATTTAGAACAGTTGTTGGTTTCAGTTGTCCAAGTATTGTGTTTTCAAACTATTCCATCAAAGTCTATTGTTATTATAGAACACTTCCAATATGTCTGAAAGGTACCAACAAGAAAGATATATTACTTTTAAGAAGAGGAGGAACTAGTGTTTCTTGACTGTTGAAATGTAATTTTATGTAGCAGTAGCAACAAAACAATTATCATTTACTGACTGAAATTCTTCTTCTTTTCTTTCTGTTTTTTCTCTTTTTTTCATTATTATTTTCATAAAGAGCTCCACAAGAAGGAAACATGTGAGGCAGTGACCATCATTGAGGCTCCTCCTATGGTTATAGTTGGTGTGGTGGGATACATCAAGACACCACGTGGACTACGCACTCTGAACACTGTATGGGCCCAACATTTGAGCGAGGAGGTTAAGAGGCGCTTCTTCAAGAACTGGTACAAGTCCAAGAAGAGAGCCTTCCTCAAGTATTCTAAGAAGTATGACACAGAAACTGGCAAACAGGAGATCACTTCCCAACTAGAGAAGATGAAGAAATATGCATCTGTTGTTCGTGTTTTGGCTCACACTCAGGTAGATTTTGCAATTTTCACATGTTTATACAATAAATCATATCTAGATTTTGAAAGTCATATCTGTATATTTGTTTTGTAGATTCGCAAGATGAAGGGGCTAAAACAAAAGAAGGCGCACCTTATGGAGATCCAAGTGAATGGTGGCAGTGTAGCAGAGAAGGTGGACTTTGCCTACCAGCTCTTTGAGAAGACTGTACCTGTTGATGCATTATTTCAGAAAGACGAGATGATAGACATAATTGGAGTGACAAAGGGGAAGGGTTATGAAGGAGTTGTCACGCGATGGGGTGTAACTCGGTTGCCAAGAAAAACCCATAGGGGTCTTAGAAAGGTGGCTTGTATTGGTGCATGGCATCCGGCTCGAGTTTCTTACACTGTGGCCCGTGCAGGTCAGAATGGGTATCATCACCGTACCGAGTTGAATAAGAAGGTTTACAAGGTTGGCAAGGCTGGAGATGAATCACATTTTGCCATGACCGACTATGATAGGTTAGTGGGTGTATATTTATGTGAATTAAATTTAAAAATGTGCTAGTAATAATTGCAAGATGACCTATACTGTACATATGATGGATTTGTTTTTTTAAATGGAACTAAATAAAATCATTTAAACGGAACAAGCACAGAGAGTTTGGAAGTTACAAAAAACAGCTCCACGTAGCAGTGCTAGGGTGGAGGGTGGTTTATGGGCTCCTTTGATGAATCTCTATCATTCATTCATTCTCCCTCCGGTGGAGCTAGGGTTATGTAACTTACAAAACCTTTTTGTTGGTTTAGTTTAAACTATTTTATTTCTATTTTAAAAAAAATCCATATGATGAGTGCTAACAACTAGTATATTATCAGCCATATTGACACCTGACTGAATGTGGAACTTAATACTGTAAATTGTAAAATGCAGGACTGAGAAAGACATAACACCAATGGGAGGATTCCCGCACTATGGCATAGTGAATAATGACTATCTGATGATAAAAGGGTGCTGTGTGGGGCCTAAGAAGAGAGTGCTGACATTGAGGCAGTCTCTGCTCAAACAGACTTCTCGTCTCGCAATGGAGGTGATCAGTTTGAAGTTTGTAGACACCTCTTCCAAATTCGGCCATGGCCGCTTCCAGACCACCGATGAAAAACAAAAATTCTATGGAAGGGCGATCAAAGCTTAAAATTTTTGGGGATTGTTTTAGTCAAATAGTTGGTTTTAATGTTGTCATTTATAACTTATCAAGGCGTTTTTTTTTAGGTTGGTATTGGTACTTAAATCAGCCTAGTTGTTGGATATCTTTTTTTCTTTCTTTCAGATGGTGCTTTATAATTTTGTTTGGTAAAAAGAATATTTGCTCAATCTGTTGTTTCGAATGTTTGATGACAACCATTGGTAAAGAGCTTTGTATTTTTAGTATAAACTGCATTCTATCGAGATGTTCAAAGCACGGAATTTGTGTATAATAACACTTGGGTAGATAGAAGTTGGGCATTATTATACCGAGACGGGTAAAAGGTTAGGTGTGGCGTGAATCTGCTATTCTGCACGATTAGAATATTTAAAAAGTGAAGTCCTCATTGAGGCAGTTTGTGTAGAACTTTTCTCACTACTTGATCCAAATGAGAAGGCTCCAAATCTCCTGCGAATCTTGTTGTGAACTGGAGAATTGCAAACCTTGATTGTGATTTTTAATCTGTGATTGTATGATGAAACGCACAAGTGATTTGGACAAAATCTCAAATCCATCGTCGAAGGAAGGCAATGAATTAAGGACAATGGTTCGAGTATCTTGTAATTCTTTTGCCAACGAACTTTTGTCAGTAGGTAATGTTGTCCCGTCAAAAAAGTTCAAATTTGAATCATTTTTCTTCCTTTCTTCTACTGAATTCAATTGAAATCTTAGCCTTGAGAACTTGAGAAACAACTGTGCTATGAATTCATATCTCAATTTTTAAAGTTTAAACTGCTGATCCAAACTGTTAAACATGATCACCATATGAAAATGTACTTGCATACCAAAATTTACAATTTTTACAATTTTTCTACGATAAAAAATCATTTGATATAATAATATACAACAACATAGTATAGTAGTAGTAATAATAATAACTACAACTACTAAGATAGAGCATTAAAAAATGCAAAATGCTAGCTGTTTTCATCTAAAACTTTGAAATTATGTGTTCTGAAAATAGATATAGTTTTGTGGATTGTTTTTCTTTTCAAAATTTGGATTAGACGCAAAGAATTCCAAGTTCGCTGTGCTTCTAGATCTGTACTAGCTTAAATGAACTAGAAAACAGCCTCGTTTTGCTTCGGCAGTGATTTTTGAAATGCGGTACATACATGCTGAGAGTAATGTAAATTTGATATTTAGAAGACAATTGGTAGGAGATTTTAGGGATGAATGGATGAAGTTGTGTGATCAGTTAGGTAGTGTGTATATCTTTGTGGATAGAAAAGATAGACTTTTTTGGAGATGGAATGACCAAGGTAAATTTACTGTTCACTCTTTATATAAGTGGTTGGAATTTGGAGGAATTAGGAATAGAGATTACGATACTGTGTGGAAGGTCAATATTCCATTTAAGATTAAAATATTTCTATGGTTAGTTAAGAAAAAAAATGTACTTACTAGGGTGAATTTGAGTAAAAGAGGATGGCAAGGGGATGTGTCTTGTGGCGAAGCTGAGACTGTAGATTATTTGTTTGTCAATGTTCTTTTATTCGAAATATTTGGACTTGGATAGCTGAGTTTAACAATTTTCCTTTTGATTGTACAACTATTGATGAATTGTGATTTATTGACAAAGATATTCCCGAAGGATAGGTTACTAGTAGAATTGCTTAGAGGGGTTGTGTTGTGGACAATATGGCTAGCTAGGAATAAGTTGTGTTTTCAAGAGGTTAAAACGAATTCTAAGTTAGTAGGGGCTCAAATTATAGCTTTGGCACATTTCTGGGTGAACGAACAATGCTCTAGTTCATTGTTGAAGTTATCTTTATTGCTTTCTACTGATATTGATCAAATTGTGGAATATTATGTTAATATATTATTACAGGAGGGACATAATGGTCAGGAAGGGGTCAAGGGGCTACTACCTATAGGTGGATCCGACCCAAACATGCACCAAAGTGAAGCAACAAAAGATTAGTGTAGGACTTGGTTTTGAGTAGTTGGATTTTGGTTTCCAGGGGTTGTTTTGCAATATATAGTTTTTGTGTTCATGTTGGAGATTTTACTCATTTTGGATAGCTGTTATGTTGCAGGTTGTATTTTCTTTGCTTTAGATGTTTGTAGTAGGTAATAAGGAGTAATGATGTATGCTTTATATTTCTAGTTTGTTATTAAAGGGTTTGGTACCAGAGGTTTGGTACCGATTCCTATGACATTGTAGGTTTCTTTTATAAGAAATCAGTGGATTATTCACTTTTATAAAAAAAAAAAAATAGACCTGAAAAAATATCGGAGGGTAGAATGAAAGGGAAGGAAATTAATCACGCCGTTATCAGTTTTGTCACGTTATATGTGTCGATCACGTGATGTGACGTCTTTCACCATCTTAGTCATATCACATCACGTCACACATATTAATCCGGTCACATGATTAATTTTTACAACATTGTTTCTTAATTATAATTTATTTTGTAATAGTTCCTTGTTTATGATATATTATGTTATTATTTTCTTACTAATTTAAAGCTCGAAAATAATAATTAAATGTGATCAGTCATATCACGCGTAGTCACGGTATGATGACACATGACACGACTGTCATCTACTATTTTAATCGCATCACGTCATGTAAAAATAAATTTCGATCATACGTCATGACGTGACGTGACCAATTTCGATCATAGTCGTGTCACGGGGTCACGTCACGTCACGTTTTTCTTTCTAGCATATCTGTGAATTAAAATCAATTAACAGAAGCGAGATCTGTGCGCTTTTGAAGATCGTTGGAACCCACTTCTGTCTTCATCAAAATTTTACCTTTTCTTTCATCTCCTTCATCTTCTTTTTCCATCTCTCATGTTTTTTTTTGTTGGTTAGTCAATCAAAATTCAAAAGAGATATTGGGGAAGCGACCAAATGCTTTTTCTTTATTTTTGGCGGGAAGAGAACAAGAGGGGAGACATGTGAGCCCCTCTCTCTTTCATGCCTTTGTGGTCTCTACTCTCTACTTATCAGCATCCCTGTTTCACAACTACCTTTCTCTATGCTCTCTTTTGACATCTTCTCAATTTTGTCTTCCCCCTATTTTCAACAAATTATTTTTTTTTATTGGACCCCACATACATTCACGAGATGTAACCGTAAGATATTATTATGATTTCATCAAAATGAAAACATATGTGACTTTCATGACATAATTTTTTTCAATCATATTTGCTACTTAATATTTTTTTTTGCATATGTGAATGCGGCCAGACACAGAGAAGGTGACCTTTGCACTTTATACTTTTTTTTTTTATAATTAATTAGCGTTTATTCGTTAGTTAGTAATGCTTGCCAGCACTGGGCCTCTCTTGCAGGAAAAAGGTAGATCAGTAACACACTAAGATATGCTTTACTTCATCTCACTGGCATTTTTTTATATCTGCTTCATTCTTGTGGAGTTGTGGGGACCTCTTTGCTTTTTTGCATCTTGGATCCAATGCTTGGTTACCTGGATTTTAAGTGGGTCGGGTGCAAGGTGATCCATTAGGATTATACCCAACATGAGTTCATACAATCATACAATCTTGTACACATTTGAAAGGGATTATATTAATGTTGAATTGAAAAATTGCTACTGTGCCTATCGGATCATATCCGGATGAACTGGGTTATTGGTAATTTGGTATCCATATTCGCTATCGTTCATTTAGTTATATCTCAAATTTGTTAATGAAGCACGTTCCCAAATAATATGTTAATGAAGTTTAATTGTTAATTAATCTCTCTCTTTTAGTGACAGGTAGACTTGCTATTATTACAATAATCAAATTCTAACCATTCTTTGTCTCAGGTTTAGTAACAAGCTCCAATGAAGATTTATTACTTAAAGAAGTTGTCGTGCGTTGTACGTAACATGTCCATTATGGCATTATGAGAACTGCGGCTTGCTTAATACATTAATTAGGCGATTTATTATATAAGATAAACAAAAAGGATGGACCATTGAAAATTTGAAATGCAAAGCATAGACAATTAGTTTTAGTTTGGATAATTCATGTCGCTCTTTTTTGAGAAAGCATGAGAATATTCACTGCGTTTGCTAAACTCAATTCATACAAAACATACAATAAAAATAAACCACAAGGAACCAAATTCCAACTCAATAAATCCCACAAATTGAGCCTTCAAATCCGAAACTTTTCCAAAATAATCTCCATAACCAGTTTCATACAAACCAACCACAAAACATAATCATAAAAAAGGCTCCAGAAATAACTTCTGTACAAATATCTATATCACACCGGGTCTTGATTTAGTTTATAGATTTATAATTTATTAAATTAGAATACTACGTCTGCAAAAAGACTTTAGAATATAATACTTAATCAATACAAAGCAGTATTTCTCCCCTAAATCGCCTACAAATGATGCACATTTATTCTTTTTTCAATTGACGAGGTTTTATACCACTTATGAACCGACAGCCGAGACATTTCATATACAAATTGAGTATTTCATAGCATATATTCACGCCGTTTTTTATTAATAGGAAAGATAAAAAATAATATCGATAATAGGGTACGTTTTAGTAAAATTTCAGAAAATAAGAAGAATTTTATGTCTATAATGTTCAATTAATTTGATTACTAATGATCGTTAAAAAAAAAAACACAGTAGCTACAATATTTTTTTTTCTTTAGTTCTAACTGCTGCTTTTGATTGTTTTTGACGGAAAAAAAAAACACTGTAGCTGGACGTTATAAACCATAACGTCTAGCTACAGTATTTTTTTTTACGATCATTAGCGATCAGATTAACTGAACGTTATGGTTTATAACGTCCAGCTACATTGTCCTGCCCGTTATAAACCATAACGTTCTTCCTATATTTCACAATTTCATGCAACCTTACCCCATTATCAATATTTTTTTTTGCTTTTTTCCATAAATAAAAAAATTGGTATATTTACGTCCATTTAACATTTAAAAAAATAATATAAAATTAGACATTTTAAAATGTTAAAATCACCTTTATTTTTTTTAAATAGCACATACTATTTATTTGGGTCAATTTAAAGACATTTATGAGAAAATCTATCAAAAGACTTTTAATGGTTTTATGATAATAAATTCTAAATTGACTCAAATTGAATACGTGCTCTATGTAAATATTTGAAAATACATCTACATTTTTATTCTTACTGTACAAGATACTTTTTAAATTATCAAGTGAATGTATACTACAATTATCGTTCCTATAAAATTATGTAATCGAAATGCACAAGAGATATATACTATCACAAACGATCAATATTACATTTTAAAATTTGGCACCAATGGTGCTACAACCGCTGCATTTTTTTGCTATTATCAAGGAATCTAAAGGTCATTGTAAAATAGTATATTAGAATGCCGGCTTCGAAATAGTAGTGTTGAATTAACATTTTATATGCATGTTTAGCAAGAAAAGAATAACATCTTCAGACTAGAACTAGGGTGCTCCTAAGCTCACCAAGTCCTTCCGTGAGCGCGACTCTAAAACATATCAAATTGACTTCAAACGACATTTTCAAACTGTTAGATGCTCAATCTATATTAAAATGTGCTTGGAGACCAAATTATATATTTTTTGGAATTTTTTTACTATTTATTAAGATGGTTTGAAAATCGCTGTTTTCCAATGGTGCAGAATTTTAATAAAAACAGCAATTTTCAAACCATCTTAATAAATAGTAAAAATTTCAAAAAATGTAAAATTTGGTCTCCAAGCACATTTTAATATAGATTGAACATCTAACGGTTTGAAAATATCGTTTGAAGTCAATTTGATAGGTTTTAGAGTCGCGCTCACGAAGGGCTTGGTGAGCTTAGGAGCACCCTAGTTCTACTCAACATCTTCATATTAACACCCAATCTAAACAATATTTATAATACTATGAATATCACAGAATTAATATGTTTTCACATTATTCAAATTAATATTGTTTTTCTTATGTTCTCAGATACATTATTTTTCAAGACATATTAAATGGAGACAAATAAATAAAACAAACATGTATCTTTCATAACTCTAAATTTTGTTTTTAAAATATCAATTGGTATATTGAGTAACAGAAAATGTTTAAATTTGGTTACAATCATAAGGGGTCGTACCTTGGGGACAGGAGACATAGTAATTTGACATGTCTATACTGTAGGTCCGCTGTGCAATGAAACTCTCCAAAAAGGTTCCATGCCTACAGTCCGACCCCACATTACTTTAGACAACGCAATTCTCTCTCTCTCTCTCTCGCTCGCCAATCGCCCCACCGTCGCCTATCAGATCCTTTATTCCGAGATCTGTATTGTATTCTGTGTAATAAGTCGCTGAAACGCGGGCCCCATCATTCAGATTATCTTATTGCATACCCCTGGAAATGAAAGAAGTTCGCTGGTCAGATCTGCATAGATAGTTTGTAACAGAAAACCTAGACTCTATTGGCCTACGTCGCTTTGTTGTTTGATTTGATCCACTGATAAAATGTTACGAGAGGGAGAACATGCAAGCATATTACTGGTTCATTTTTGTTATGGATTTATATTTTTATTTTCAACTTTTAAACGGTCAATTCGAATCCTTAAACATAATCTTCGTCATTAAACATAATCTTCGTATGAAAATGTATTTAAAAATTAAAATTTACGTTTTTTTTACAATTTTTTAGACATGTGAAAGTCACTACTTTGGATGGTACGTAATTTCTGGGTCAAGTAATTCTCTACCACTTGAGAGTAGGTCCGATGACTCCGATGGGCATCGGATCTACTCTGGTTTGATGGGCATCAGACCTACTCTGGTTCGATGGGCATCAGACCTACTCTGGTTCGATGGGTTTAATCACCGTTGATTTGCTTTAAGATTTGTGCGGCATGCTTTAAAATTCGTACATGTTTGTTTCAATGTTCGTGCGTACAAATTTTAAATTAGATTGGACAGTCATTGTGCTCGTTGAACCTAAAAGTAGGTCCGATGGGCATCGGACCTACTCTGTTCTCATTCTCTACCTATCAAAATAGTAACAAAATTATAAAAAGAATGTAAAATTTGATCTTTAAATACATTTACATATAAATCATGGTTAACAATTTAGATTGAATGTTTAAATTTTAAAAATAAAGATATAAATTCATAGCACGAATTAATTCGTAATATGTGTATTGCCGTAATCTCACTCACGTTGTAATTTTCTTTTCTTAGACAAGAGCATATGAAATATATGATGACCGTACAAAATACAAATGTTACAGTAAAAGTAACAATAATTCAACAAAAAGCGTACTAGTGAAAATATGTATTCAATAATTTGAATATAAACTGCTCATAATTAAACAATTGTACCCCACATAAGGAGCATAATTTATAAAATATATTTAGTGGCAATCATAATAAGAAGGTTTCTCAAATATTTTTTTTTACAAAGTTTTATTTTGGCAGCCTTATTATTATGAATGCCACCCAAAAATTGCTTGTTACTAATATTGGTATATTTTTTATCTACTGTTTCTCGTAAAAGATTTCTCAATATCATCCATATTACATTTATAAAATTTTATCAGCATCTTCCCGAACAAATAAACGAATTAAAATATTTTCAAGAATAGTTCATACAATCAGTATTCTAAATAGCGCGCTATAGCGTTTTTGGACCCTAAACGCTAAGCTATGGCATGAAAATACGCTAATTGCGCTACGGCCGCTATAGCGGTAATAGCGGTCCGCTATAGCGCATAGCGTGTAGTGCGCTATTTGCGCGCTATGCATATTGGGCTTTTTTAGACAATTTATATGGGCTTAAATAAAGATCCAATAAAATTTATTTTGTATAGAAAAAAAAATAGAATGAATCATGATGCTTAAGATATTTTGTATAGAAAAAGATCGATAGTTTATGATATTATTATGAATATTTTGAACCATGGACTTTTGTACTAGTTCAATATGAATATTATAATTTCTTAATTAATTTGGTGTTATTTATTGTTCTATGAAATTTTAAATAATGTTAATATATAGTACAAATATATAATATAATTTTTGTAAAAAAAAAACGCTATTTGGAATAGCTTCCGCTATAGCTACGCTATTCGCTATAGCTTTTTTTGTAGCCTTCCCGCTATGACGCTATAAACGCTATTTAAAACATTGCATACAATACTTGTATTTTTTTGTGGATTTAACCAATTTTACGAATCATACATGATTTGTTTTCGTAGAATTTATTAATTTTTTGTTACTTTCTACGAAGAGGTATATTAGTTGCATTATAGAAAATTAACTATTTTTTTTTCTTTCTGAAATTGAGTTTCAATAAATTAAGTCATGGATTAAATATAACTACCATTGTTGTGAAACAGTATACAGTTAATTTGGACATGGGTACACATCAGAAAATTGATTGTAAATATTTCAATGAGAAAAATATTTACCCCGAATTTAATGCAATATATATACACTCGGAATTTTAGTTGGCAATCTATAAAATTGCACCGTTTCACAAACGGTGATAAATAGTGGATATAATGTGTTTAGAATAATGAAATAATAAAGGATGTGAATGAACTTCCCCACTTAGTCCCAAAATTTTAAATGCCTTGGAAGCAAAGGGTGTTTTCCTTGCTTTGGCTCACGCTTTGCCAACTCCACCTTAGTTTTCTCTTTGCCACTTTCCATGTGATGCCTTCTTTGAATGATTTTGTACTTTTATTGCATTTACTAAGCTTCCTATTGGTTAGGGAACAAACAATTAGGGATTTGGTTTCTCTGTCTCAGTTTTCAATGACATAGTTGTTACTTCTCATGTTCTAATATCTTACTTCTAATAAAATTTTAGAAAAAAATAAAATAAAAGAGCAACATTTTGACTCAAAATTGGATTTCTATTGACAAGTATGAAATTAAATAGGAGATGGACCAGCCAATAATGGTACTTATTTATATTGGTTTCAGTAATTTTGTTAAGTTAAAGTTCCTTGTTAGTCAATAAAGAATAACTTGTAATTGACCGTGGTACTTGTAATTATTTTTCTTAGAAGTTTGTGATGAATTATTGGTTAAATATTTTGGATATTTAAAAAAAAAGAGTTTAAATATCTTCATTTTTTGTGTCTCCATCATTTCTCTAATTTCAGAATTACAATAATTTAAAATTTAAAACTTAAATGTTAAAATAAAATAGTTAGATATGATCTATATTATTTTTTTTATGCACATGTAAAAGATCACGACATTTTGATTTTGTTTTAGTTAGTATTAAGAACTTGCAAAAATATACCGATATAGATAATTATTGAGTATTATTTGTTTTTAACTTATTAATTCATATAAAATTAAAATCGAAAAGTGATAATTTTATAACTGTTTTATTTTAATATATAAATTGTATTATTATTAAAAAATTAAAAAATGGAAGCTAAGACAAAAACACCAAAAAATAGATGCATTTTAGCCCTCTCTTTTTTTGAAATATAGCGGTGGTTACTTTTTTCAGTAGATAAGCTTGTTTTATATTTAATAAGATAACTAAAAGTTGAAGTCAAATCACTATTAGATAACTAAAGTTGGCACTCAAACTTAAAACTTGAAAGCAGTAAAAGTAACCTCGTGTTGATGGTACATTGGTACCTAAAATAAAATTTTATTCCGAGATTTCATATGATCGTATCCCTTTGAATGATTTACTTGTCAATCAAACGCACAGTGACTCAGCTTTATTTCCTTTCCTGACAAACAAAGAAACAGAGTATTGCTCTTTATAATTGTACCTCTTTCTCTTTCTCTTTCTTTCTGAATCTAAACCATGCCAATGGCCATTTGAAGTCTTTTTAGGACCCTCTTATATTTGCTTTTCTCCTCCTGAAATATAATCATTCCTTCTCCCCTATCTATCTCTACCATATCTATCTCTTTATCTTTTGCTGGCATGTGCAAGAATTCAGCTTTCACTGTTTAAGTGCTTCAAATCAAGACCTTTTTAGTTTACCCAGGTGTGATTTTGGCATTATTTTTGTACAGTTTTGTCAGCCTTTGCGTCAGTATTGAAATCCTAAGTTTCTTTCAAAAAATAAGTATTTAACATGGATGTATTGTATTGAGTTTGTCAGCTTTTAGCCTTTCCTTTTCTTTGTGGTCCTCTCGTTTTATGCTTTCTCTCTCTCTCTTGAAAACATTGACAGCGGCAGCTAAATCTGTTTTATTCTCTTTCTCTCTCTCCTTTCTCTATCTCCCTGCTTCTGTTTCTGAGTGAGGCTTCTTAAGATAAACCAAATTAGAGTAGCTAGTGAGGTTTGCTTGAGAGAGCGAAGAGAGCGCAAGAGAGATATTTTGAGGGAGCGTGTAAGTTCAGCATTGGGATCCCATTTTTTGGGTTGATGGTATTTCAGAAGTGGAGGTGAAAAGCTCTAAAAAAGGTGCTGAATTTATGCCAATTTATGTTCCAATTTTGAATTTTTGTTCCCTTTCTTCGTATCTATTGTTTACATCTTTTCTAAAAATTAGAAGCAGAAATCTGCTCAATTATCTGAAGTTTTCTCTGCAATTTCTCAATGTGATAGCAGTAGACTGTAGCCTTTCAGACACTTTTTAATTTTTCAAAATAACAGCATTGTGTCTTTTAAAAATACTATTCATAATAATTGGTACAACTTTAATTTTAGTATAACAAATTTAGCTTACCACTTTCTAATTTCAAGTAGAACTTGAATTTATTCCAACCATTTCATTCACAACAAATCAGGATGTCTTAATTTTTCTTTTCCTGATGGATCCCACACACTATAAGTCATTTCGTAATCTAGAAAAAAGAATGCACTATTAATACCACATGGACCAATTCAAGTATTATTTTTATTATTGTGCAATTGTTGCATTACCAATTTAATGCTCTCATTGATGATAATGATCCTCATTTTTCAACCATTTTTCAGATAGACAGCAAAAGAAATACAAACAGGCCAATTAGCAACCCTATGACCCGAAAATTGTTCAAGAAAATAATATTGAACTAAAAAATGAACCGGTTTGGAGACGGAACCAAGCAATGGAGTACAGACCCGACAACGGCACCTACAGACCCGATAATAAGCAAAGATGCACCTGCCACGTGGAAGGATTTTGGCATGTCGATGAATGCCATCTCCTTTGGGTTTGCAGCTACTGCTGTTTTGATATCGATGTTTCTCCTCATGGCAATTTTTGAGCACTTCATCAAGCCGAGGATTTCTAGTTCTTTCAATATTAGAGGAACTCGAGGCGGCGATGGGTCTTCGCTTGAGATCGGAAGATCACACGGTGGTGTGCACAGGAAGGTTCAAAATTCATCCAAGGTAGGTTCTTTTTCCCTTTCTTTTCGGAATTGGAAAAACAAGTGAGACATGAGAAATTGTAGAATTTATTATTTGTTAATAAATGTTGGCTTCAGCATATATAATTGGTTCGTACCAGATGGTACAGTCATGACTTGTATGGTACAAGTTTAATTGTAAATTCCATCTTGACCCAAGTTGATGAAAGTGCTCACTCTATGTTCTTTATTGAGTCTATGGTACTCTACATAATGCAAATTGGCTTTCGAAGTTCAAATAGTCAATCTGAACCGTTCAATGTTATTTCTATATGAAAATATACTTACAGACTAAATTTTACATTTTTTAGAATTTTTTTACTATTGTTTTAGATAGGTAGCAAACCACTACTTTTGAATGGTCTATAATCTTTAGATCAAGTGATTTTCTACCTATCTAAAAAAACAGTAAAAATATTTAAAAAAAAATTGATCCACAGGTATATTTTCATATGGAGAACATGTTGAACAGTTCAGATCGATTGTTTGCACTTTAAAAATGAAGATAGCACGAACCAATCTGCGCTATGCATAGCAGTGTTGTAAATAACAGTATGCGCTCGTCGGACGGACAGGATACCGTTAAGCGATTAATCGGGAATAATCGGGAATAATCGGGAATAATCAGCCATAATCGGAAAAAATCGGCCGATTAATTGGGAAATTCTTTAACGGTTTGGTCACCGCCAACGACTAATCGACCGATTAATAAGCCTAAGCGGACGTTTTTTACAACACTGATGCATAGTACTGTAGCCTCATTCTAGTTTCTTTTCAGAATCATTACAGCCAGTTTATCTACCAGTAAGTCTAGGCAGTTTCTGGTAAGATTGAAATACTTCTATGCATATAAATAACTCCTGTAAATAAGAAAATGTCTGTATATCAATATAATGTGCTTAATAAATGTGACTGCAGGTGGAGTCCCCGGTGCTGTCAAACTTTTCAGTGGTGATGCCAGGTCAGCATTACCCGACTTACATTGCACAGCCGGCGCCTCTTCCTTGCACAAGAGAAGGCATACACTGGCCACAGCATGACCATTTTTCGCTTCCCACCTTATAAATTTTAGTAAATTTATCTTTTTTGTATAGAGGACTCTCTTTCAGGTGGAAATGAGATTTTTGTACATTGTTTTGTATACTTCGATGATCTTATTTGTTCTTTTACCTGATTACCTCATCTCTTTACCCCCCAAAATTCTCCAATGCTGTTTATGCGGCTTTCTATAGCAAATTCACTAGTTTTGCAAGTATAAACAATTTTAAATATCCAATAGCATCTTAATATAAAGCAATCATATTTAAATACCAAAGAAAGAAAAAATAAAATCATTATGCTTGTGGTCTTCTATATGAACTAATCAAATTTTCTAGAGTTGCTTGATCAAGGTCCGAGTGTATAAGCTGATGATTGAGTATCTCGTGCTGTATTGCAGAAGATATAATACTTTTAGCTGAGTCAAAATTATTTTGGAACCTATTTGGAATATAGGAGAGATCGTTTTGAGATTTGTGCCATATTAAAATAGACATTTCAGATCTCATTCTCCACAGTCACGTTGTATACTGGATCTGAATTCTAAGCTGATAGCTAGTTACTGAGGCATTGGATATCAGCTCTGCCTTCTTTTTTTGTATGAAAGCTGATAGGCTGAGTTAGAATAAATTTTTCTGTAAGAAAGCTGAAATATCAGCTCTGCCTTTTTTTTTCTTTTGTAAATTATAGTGTTGAGTGGTGAATTGCAAATTTTACAAAGAACAAATGACCTTGGAAGTCGAAAAACTTCAAATTGTTAACCAAACTCTGCCTTCATTGTAACATCAGAGACTAAATTATCTGAGATTGTTAAGTAACATATTAATTCTTCTTTTTGATTTGTTTGGTCTAAAAGATGCCTGTGATTTGTATAATGGGAAATGGGTGTATGACGAGACGGGCCCATTGTACACAAACAACTCATGCCCTGTGATAACACCGACGCAGAACTGCCAGGGAAACGGACGGCCTGATAACAGATATGAAAACTGGAGGTGGCAACCCAGCAAGTGCCAGCTGCCGCGTTTCAACCCACAGAAGTTTCTAGAACTCATGAGAGCAAAAACCCTAGCTTTTGTTGGGGACTCGATTGCGAGATATCAGATGGAGTCTCTTCTGCATTCTTTGGCAAGTATTGTGTTCTCTGTACTGTTTTGGTGGTGTCGGCTACACTAATTGCACATTTTAAGGCTTAATTTAATTTAGTTAGCCTTCAGTTGTGAAAATAATAGTTGATATAGGTGGTGTACAGTTAAGTCCAGTTTCACTGTAGCATGCCCTCAATATATTTTGATTAAGTGTCATTTTACTTCAAATGGGTCATTTTAATAATTGAACCAAATGAATCTTTTTTGTCTGCTCGGTTATGCAAAGCACATGATGTACTAGACGAAACCATACCAAATCCTATTTTTTAATTGGACTTAATGGTTAAAACATCAATTCTTAAAAGCCAGCTAAAAATGCTGTAATATATACGTTACCAAATGGAGCCAAAAAAAAATGAAATTCTGAACACAGGCAGAGGTACCAAAGAAAAGGGGGAACCGGCACATGTAGAAATGGCACTTCCGATCAACATCTACCAAAATTGTACGCATATGGTCATCCTGGCTGGTCCACAAGAAACCTGACCCAATCGGTCCCGCCCCTCAGGGGGTTGATAAGGTGTACCTAGATGTACCTGATGAGACATTCATGGAGTATATACCGGGTTTTGATGTACTGGTGTTATCTTCTGGCCATTGGTTTGTAAAATAGTCAGCATACGTGATTAACGGTACGGTTGTTGGAGGTCAATTATGGTGGCCCAAAAATGCTGGAGAGATGCATGTCAATAACGTTGAAGCATTTGGTACAGTATATACCGGCTTTATGTTACTTAATTTAAGAACCTAAAAATGTCAAGTCCAGGAAAAATAAAATAAAATGGGAATGCAACTATGCAAGCATACAACTCTTACTTGACAGTATGCCTAATACATGTCATGGACAATCCATATTGTAAGGTGTTGTATTGTCGAGTGTTTTATACCTTCCACATGATAGATTATATTAGACACAAAAAAATAACTTTCTATGTTTAATACTAGAATGGTATGGTGTGCTAGTTTTAACTTTTGTTAACTTTCATATTTAGGTCTCCCTCTATCCTACAAATCATTGAATAAGCAAGCATTTCTACCCTTGATAAACAGATTTCAGAAAAGATTAGCGGGGTGGTCAGCAAAGCAATTGTCCATTGCCGGAAGATTGGTACTACTCAACAGTGTGCTTTCATCCCTGCCAATTTATTACATGACGGTTTTCGCATTACCGAAATGGGCTTTAAAAGAAATTGATAGAATAAGGAGGCATTTTCTGTGGCATGGTGTAAGTCCAACTGCCAAAAAAATGAGCTTGGCGAATTGGGAAATGGTTTGCAAACCAAAGAAGAGGGGCGGTCTAGGTGTAATGGACCTAGGAATCTTTAATCAGGCGTTGTTAATGAAATGGTTATGGCAATGGATCGAGCCCAAGCAAAGATTATGGAAGACAATCTTCAAGATTACGAATGTATGGCAAGGGTCTTACCCGAACTCATACTTCTTTAACAAGACACTAAAGCATGTAAACTCCATATTCACGAATTCAATGATACGAGTACCTGGAGATGGCTGCATCATAAGTTATTGGATGGAGAACTGGGGTTTCGGAATATTAGCTCAACAATATCCAAACCTATATACTTTTGCAAGGAATAAGGAGGTAACATTACAAGCAGTTTTAAATTCCGATTGTCTTCAGAACTGCTTCATACATAACCTTTCAGAGGAAGCGGCAAGTGAAATGATAAAATTAGAGGCTGCTGTAAATTCATCACCGGTGCAACTATCCCAAACAGAAGATGAAATAAAATGGAGCTGGACGACAACATAAATCTTTTCGGTAAAATCAGCGTACCAGGCAATAACGAACAGACCGAGTATAGAGGTAACGGTTCACAAAATATGGAAACTGAAGGTGCCTCCAAGATTCAAGGTCTTTGCATGGTTGTTAACCTTTAACAAAATACTGACGATCGACAACTTAAATAGAAGGGGATGGAGTCTAGTTAACAGATGCATCATGTGCAAGGCACAGTCAGAATCGGTTCTGCACCTATTCAATGAATGCGTGCAGACACAGATTTTGTATAGACTGGTTGAATTAAAGATGAAGGTCAAAGTACCAGGAGGACTATCATTTGGGAGCGAAAATACTGTGCAAAGCTTAAAGGAGTTCAAGTTCAGTAAGAAAGAAAGGTCCTTATTGCTGATCACACAATTTATTATATGGAGAGAGCGTTGCAACAGAATTTTCCGAGAAGAGAATTGCAATCTGCTACAACTCGTCGAACAAGTGGAAGCACAATGGAGATACAGTTCATTATCAGGAGCATAAGAAGACTGGATTAATTATAATACTTATTTGGCACTTTTAAATCCCAATTTTCAATTTTCAGTGTTTTTCCTTTTATTTCAAACTTTTTTCTTTATTTCCTTTTCTTTTGTTTATGCTCAATTGTTTTGAGCAGAATTGTTTTTCTTATTTAGTTACACCTCTTTTGTAACTTCAAAATGATTAATGAATCAAGGGCTAGACCCTTTTTTCTTTGTCAAAAAAAAACTTTTGTTAACCAACTAGCTGGGCAAGAAGTTAGAAAACATTGGTCCCTAGCTGTTACCGAATTGTTACCTTTTCTTTTTACAATGTTTTTTTTTAATGTTTGGAACAGGTATCTCAGTAGAAACCATCCTAAATGCCATAGCTAACCACCCTAATTTCACTGGCTTAGCCATTGTTAGATCATACTCACCCGACCACTATGAAGGTGATTCTTGTGCTGGTAAGGTGGCACCTGTTACCGAGGTGGTACAAAATGTGTTCACAGACACCATGTACTCTAAACAAATTATGGGATTTCAAAAAGGCAGTTGAAAAGGTGAATGGTACGGCCAAATTGAGATGCATGGACATAACCAAGCCGTTTGGTTTTAGGCCTGATGGACATCCAGGCCCTTACAGTAGCCCTGACCCAAATAAGAAGACGCAGCGGGGCCCGAATGGAGAGCCTCCGACAGGATTGTCTACACTGGTGCATGCCAGGCCCGATTGACATTTGGAATGAAATGTTGTTAGAGGAAATCCAAAGAAAGTTTGAAAGGAGAAAGATTTGATGATTTAATTATATATAGTGGTTGTATACTATGTTGTATCAGTTAGACACTTCGATTGACTTAATAGGAGTTTTTGGTAGATATGTTAGATATTTATTTGGTTCAAATATTTACTAATACATAAACTGTAACTATAAGACTCAGATTTACTTAACATATTGTAAACCATTACCAGGACAAGAATAAAATGAAGAATTGATCATCTGAAATGACCGCAACATTCAAAGTCTAATTTTTCTCCTAAAAAATTTAAATAAGTTGTTCTTAACTTAATGTATAACAATGGTCAGATTGGCAGATCAACTAGTTGGACTGCTGATTAATCCTATATAAAATTTTGTAATCATGAACTGTATAAAGGTAATGCATAACATCAACTACACTGAAATCCATCGAATTTAAAAGATTAATGCTTCAATTTAAACCCGCTGTCTTGAAAAAATGGTCTTCGAAGTTCAGACATGTACACGCATTGCTGACATTGCAAAACAAGATTAACAACTGAAATTTATTCTTTAGACTTCATATTGAAATATTAATACAAAAGAGAGATTGTGGCAACTTGAGCTATCAAGTCATTTGATAATGAATTGAAAGAAATAGCTTCCGAGTTCTTACATAAAGAACATAGAAGTTCCTCAGCAACCCCTCATATTCCCACAAGAAATGAAAATAATAATTAAAACAAAATACTGAAGATATGGTGTATACAGTAAATATTTTGAAGGTAATGCAAATCATCCTGTAATAGCGTACATAAGCTACACACATTGAATGCCATCAGAACAGCACATGAAACAACTGAGATGGCATAGTTTTACACTTCACAAGAATGAATAACTAATCCTAAGAGATTCAACACTACAATAAACTCTATGCCCTATTTTGCACAGCTAACCAAATCAATAACAAAAATAAACCACAATGGCTTTTCTGCAGACACAGCTTTGTCTGAACCTCCTGATGAAGGGCTTATCTGCAAAATTTTCAAGAAATAATTTTGTATACTCATTTAATTTGTATTTTAGCAAATTCGTCACATAAATAACAGATGGATTTCAAATACCTACATGTATACTTACTCTGATTATTGTCACAGGATTCCTATATTTTTATCTTTGTATCATTTTTTCATTTTGACTGGGCTTGCATTTGCATTTTGATATTTTCAGAGTCAGACAGTCAGTTGAAACATTGTACCTAAATAAAATGTATCAATGAGTTACTGGAATATTTTTTTTTTCTCTTGATAAAATGATGTACTGGTCTACTGTCAAACACCCCGATTTAAATAAAAGAATGATAGGGATGAAAGGAGGATACACTCTTTAGTCTTAATGCAAATGTTTAGAATCTGAAGTGGTTAAACTAGATATTACCAAATAATAGAGACCAATATTTCACTTAAAGTCGAAGCTTCAGATGTATCCAGTGTAATAAGAACAAGATTAGTAGGCTTTTTTTTTTAACTCTCTTAATCAAATTCCTTTATA
Source organism: Carex myosuroides (assembly GCA_028015225.1). Taxonomy (NCBI): domain Eukaryota; kingdom Viridiplantae; phylum Streptophyta; class Magnoliopsida; order Poales; family Cyperaceae; genus Carex; species Carex myosuroides. Next base: position 10,585,403 of record CM051475.1, on the reverse strand, counting down.
CACTTAAAACAAAGTCATTCCATAACTGAAACTTTTAATTATTTTCTTCATAATACAACTGGGAAACAAAGGACTTCAACTGAAACTTTTACGAACTGTTGAACCATATTCCTTTATCAAAACTTTTACAATTTTGCACGCACCTCAGATTCTGATAACTTACAATTTCAATCAAATTTTTACTATTTTTGATTGAACATTCCTTACAAGTTAAGACTTGACAAATTTGATTCTGATCCCATGGTGTAGATATCAAATTTGACAAGAATTCAATTGCATCTCAAATTAAATCTAATACATGGGGGTAATGACCATAACAGACGACTAAATTTTGAGGAATTCAATCAAATCTCCATTCTTTTATTTTCATATTTTTGCCCCCAAAATATCTAATTGCATCTTAATTTACAGTAATCATATTTAAACACCAAAGAAGAAAAAAAATCATTATGGTTATGGTCTTCTATATGAACTACTGAAGCGTTGGATATATACTTTGAGTTAGAATATTTTTTCTGTAAGAAAGCTGAAAATATCAGCTCTGCTTTTTTATTTCTTTTATAAATTATAGTGTTGGAATGGTGTATTGTAAAGTTTAATGAGCAAAAAAGTTATTTTATTGACTAATGACTCGGGCTTATATAGCCTTACAACGCAATCTTACAATTAATACTCTAGATTAACCCTAGATTCACCCTAGATTATCTCATAATGACACGGGCCTAACCCTAATTAGGCCCATAAACACCCAACAACACATAAACATACAATAAATCTCAACACTCCCCCTCAAGATGGGCGAAAGATATCCACTAAGCCCATCTTGTCACATCCTCTCGCTAAGTCCAACGAATTGAGTCCTTTCGTCAGACAATCTGCTGCTTGGTCTTTGGTTGCAACATGACCTAACTCCAGGAGTCCACTGGTCAACTTCTCCTTAATGAAGAACCTATCGATCTCGATATGCTTGGTTCTATCATGCTGCACTGGGTTGTTGGCGATACTGATGGCTGACTTGTTATCGCACCACAACTTCATTTGGGCCCCTTGGTCCATCTTGAGCTCCACCAGCAAGGCTCTCAACCACAACATCTCTGCCACCCCTAAGGCCATGGCCCTGTACTCTGCCTCGGCTGTGGATCGCGCAACCACTGTCTGCTTCTTGCTCTTCCAGGAAACCAGATTGCCCCCTACAAACATGCAATATCCAGACGTGGACTTCCTGTCATCAGCACAACTAGCCCAGTCTGAATCACAATAGCCCTCAATGTTCAAATGCCCATTCTTCCTGAAAATCAACCCTTTCCCTGGTGCACTCTTCAGGTACCTCAGAATCTGGTACACAGCATCCATGTGACCCTCTCTAGGGTCATGCATATAGCGGCTCACCACACTCACAGCAAAGGATATGTCGGGACGAGTGTGGCTCAGATAGATCAAGCGGCCCACCAATCTCTGGTACCTCTCTTTATCAACTGGCTCTCCTGCCTCAGCACCCAGCTTGAATTTCTGGTCAATGGGAGTAGTCGCAGGCTTGCACCCCAGCATACCTGTCTCTGTAAGCAAATCTAGCACATACTTCCTTTGAGATAACACAATCCCCTCTGCACCACGAGCTACCTCAATCCCAAGGAAGTATCTCAGCTGTCCCAAGTCCTTTACCTCAAACTCCTTGCCCAATCTGGCCTTTAGCTGAGCAATCTCACTCTCATCATCACCAGTGATAATCATGTCGTCTACATATACTGCAAGCATCGTAATGTGAACTCCATGTCGCCTAAAGAATACTGTATGGTCTGCATTGGTCTGCCGATACCCCATACCTACCATAGCCCTCCTAAACCTGTCAAACTAGGCTCGAGGAGACTGCTTCAACCCATAAAGAGATTTCTGGAGCCTGCACACCTTACCAACTGTTTGTTTCGTGCCAAATCCCGGTGGGACCTCCATGTACACCTCTTCCACCAAATCACCATGAAGGAAGGCATTCTTCACATCAAGCTGATGCAACTTCCACCCTTCATTCGCTGCCAAGGAGACAAGTGTCCGCACTGTGCTCATCTTCGCCACAGGTGCAAAGGTCTCATCATAATCAATGCCATAAGTCTGACTGTACCCCTTTGCTACCAATCGGGCCTTGTAGCGCTCAACCCGACCTTCCGGGCCTTGCTTCACAGTGAATACCCACTTGCACCCAACCGCCTTCTTGCCTGGTGGTAGTGACACAAGTTTCCAGGTTTTGTTCTTAGCAAGAGCCTCAAGTTCCTCTAGCATGGCAGCTTTCCACTTTGGATCCTCCTTAGCAACCTGCCAACACTTAAGAATAGAGACAATGTCCAAAGATGCAATGAATGCTCCATGTGCAGGTGATATGTGAGAGTAAGAAACAAACTGAGCAATGTCATGTGGAAAACCGTATCGGTCAGGTGGAACCCCCGCATTGGTGCGAGAAGTTCTCCTTACCGATAGGGGAGTGGGAGGAGTAGAGAGAGGAATCATATCACCTGTGTACTCTGGATCTGAGGTGGATGGTGTAGGTGTCTCAGGAGTCGGGGTAGGCAGGGACAAGGAACTTGGCACAAGCAGCGCTGTAGGCACGACCCCCTCATTCTGCTTTCGTCTCCTCGTATACACTCTCAGCTCCCCCTGAGCTTGAGTTCCACCATTTCCGGGATCATTCCCTTCCTGTTCCGGCACAACGGCCGACTCCTCATCAATCGGACAAGAGACATCCCCCACACTCACCATCCTCCTCTCACTACCACTACTAGTCTCCCCCTCTCGCCTCATACCTCCTGTATCGAGCGAGTCTCCAAAGGGTGAAGTGACCTGAGAAGAGTAGTATGGCTCAAGCTCTCGAAATGTGACATCCATACTAACGAACAACCTCCTCTCCACAGGACTCCAGCAAACATACCCCTTTTGAGTAGCCGAATATCCAACAAACACACACTTCACAGCCCTTGGATCTAGTTTGCCCACATTTGGTCTGTTGTCCTGCACGAAGCACACACAACCAAATGTTTTGAGAGGAAGAATATCTTCATTCTTACCTCTCAGCATCTCAATCGGAGACTTCCATTCCAATACCCGCGAGGGCATTCTATTGATCAAGTAAGCCGCTGTCAGAACTGCTTGCCCCCACAAGTATTTGGGAACCTTCATCGACATCATCATACTCCGGGTCACCTCAAGGAGGTGCCTGTTCTTCCTTTCGGCCACCCCATTCTGCTCTGGTGTGTATGGACAAGTGGTTTGATGCTGTATTCCCTGAGATGATAAATACTCTCCAAACGCCCTGTTGATGTACTATGTCCCATTGTCAGACCTCAATACCTTCACAACTGCTCCGTATTGAGTCTGGACTCCTTTGTGAAAATCTTTGAAGCAAGCAAACACATCACTCTTGTTTTTCATCAAATAAAGCCAAGTCACACGAGAAAAACAATCAATGAAAGAAACAAAATATCTAACTCCATTCAAAGTAGTTGTGGGATAAGGCCCCCATACATCAGAATGTACCAACTCAAAAGGAAAAGAACTCCTACTACCAGAGCTAGAATAAGAGCTTCTGGTGTGTTTTCCTAACTCACATGCATCACATACCAACTTTTCTTTATTAGCCTTTTCAAACAAAGGCGGATACAACCTACTCAAAACAGAAAAAGACGGGTGACCCAACCGCCTATGGTGAAGCAGCAGTAGATCCTCCACACTCCTCCCGACTCCTCCAGCACCCTCTACAATGGACGAAAGAGCCGAGTCCAAACTCTCCCTATCCAAGTACCATAGACCGCTATGTCATGTGCCAGTCCCAAGCATCCTGCCCGTCCCCTTCTCCTGGAAGACCACCTTAGGAATATCAAAAGAGACAACACATTTTAGTTAGAGAATAATAGCACTTATAGATAAGAGATTCACTGGAAAAGAAGGAGCATGCAAAACATTGGACAAAGTCAGAGAGTTGGTACATCGCACAGTACCCTTACCCACCACGGGCTGGGCCGTACCATCTGCTGTCTGAATACTCTCAGGGACTGCCAGGTGAGTATAGGAAGAAAACTCCCCAGCAGCACCCGTCACATGTCTAGAAGCACCTGAATCAACGATCCATGGTGATCTAGTGGTGGATATAGTGGCAAGGGCGTGTGAGTCACAAGTACCTGAGGCTGAATGAGCATAAGAAGCAATGTTACCCCTGGATAAGGACGAGGTGGATGCATCATCGGCCACATTCTTTCCATCTGCCGCTCTTTGCTTCCTCTTCAGTGCCTTCAAAAACTCATGATCCTCATCAGTGAAGACCACACTTGCCTCCTCATCTTCTCCTGCTACCATCAGGTTTGCCCGGTAGCCTCCTCTTCCACCTCCTCTGCGACCCCGACCACGACCGCGATCTCCAGACTGGCCGCGTCTCACCTTTGGTGGCTTAGTGCAAGCTGACTTCAGGTGGCCTACCTCTCCACAATTGTAGCACTCCCGGGTCTCACCTCTAGACCTGGTGTTTCCCGAGTTGGAGACAGCTAGGGCCGACTTCACCCCTGGAAGTCCTCCTGCCCCAGCCTGTAGCGCGATCCGGGTCTCCTCCTGTATCATGGCCGAGACTGCCTCATCAAGTGAAGGGATCTTCGGCTGTGCTAGTAACATCGCACTCCTCTGCTCGAAGGCTGGGGCCAGACCCCTAAGAAACCCCATAGTCTTGTCCCGCATCTCAGCGTCGATCCTCCTGCAAGCAGGGTCAGGGCAACACAATGTCCTATCGTAATGGTCATGCTCCAGCCATAAGCGCTCCAGCTCTATAGCATACTCCTGTACAGACCTCTCCCCCTGTACACAAGCAATGATATCTCCTTTGATCTGGTAGACTCTTAGATTGTTCCCCACTCCATCATACGTCTTCCTCAGTTTTTCCCAGACAAGCCTCACATCCTCAATGCCATCCACATTAGCTGCAATCGGTGGTGTCATCGAGCTCAGGAGCCAGATGTATACCAACATGTGAGTGGACCTCCACTCATCCCATGCCGGAGTCTCCTCAGCCGGCTCAGTAATCGCTCCAGCCAAGTACCCCTCCAGTTTCCTCCCTACTAGAGTGTACCTTACCCGACGCGACCAGCTCAAATACGAAGCTGGACCATCGAGTTTCACATCAATCGGTGGTAGCTCCACCCTCGGTGCTGGTCTTGGCGCACTCTCACTAGCAGCCACCTTGAATGCCCTCATCAGCATAGTGATCTCATCCCCACTCAGCTTCCCCAAAGCTTTTTCCATGAGATTCTTGGCCTCCTTGCCTGAATCCATCGATCAGACTTAATCTATCCACACAGTAATCAAAAACTCTTTCTTCTTCCTCAAGACCCGATCTTGTACCCTCAAGATCTAGATCCTCATCACCTCTAACCTCTTTCCCTTTCTTTTAGCCCGATCTTGATCTTAACTCATCAAGATTCGAGCTCAAACAACCCGATTAAATCACAAAACCCCTCTAGATCTATCTCATCAAGAGAGGTTCCTTTACTCTTTTTTTTTTTATCAACATATCAGAGGTGGTACTGTTTTCTTAAGTTGAGAAAAAAGAGAGAGAAAGGTTGAACCAGCCGTGCAATTCATTGAAAAACAGAGAAAGGTTGAACCAGGTTGGTACTGTTTTCTTAAGTTGAGAAAAAAGAGAGAGAAAGGTTGAACCAGCAGACACCAGGTTGGTACCAGGTCAGATCATCCAGGAGCAAGTGACGGCGACCCTAGCAAGCAGCAGAAGACAGCCTGGCGACGACCTAGAGGAGCAGGGGCCCTGGCGGCGACCTTGCTGGCCCTGGCGGTGACCTTGCGATCTGCCTTGAGCAAGGTTAAACCTCCAGCAGCAGCCTGGAGAAGCAGCGACCTGAAGAGGCGACGGCCCAGAGAGGCGGTGGCCTGGTGAAGGTGGCTGTCTGCTACAGTAGCGGTTTTGCTACAGTAGCGGATTTGCTACAGTAGCGGAAAAAGTGGCTAACCCTAGGTTTTTTGCGGCTCTGATACCATAAAGTTTAATGAGCAAAAAAGTTATTTTATTGACTAATGACTCGGGCTTATATAGCCTTACAACGCAATCTTACAATTAATACTCTAGATTAACCCTAGATTCACCCTAGATTATCTCATAATGACACGGGTCTAACCCTAATTAGGCCCATAAACACCCAACAACACATAAACATACAATAAATCTCAACATATTGCAAATTTTACAAAGAATAAATAACCTTGGAAGTCGAACAGCTACAAACCGTACAATTTAGAAACTGTCAGTTGATAACGTTTTCAACGGACCGTTGGATGAGGTAACGGAACTCTCCAATGTCGTTCATATATCCGATAAAGATTTTAAGAGAGTCTGGTTTGATGCAGCATACAAATTATAGAATCAAAATATTGCATTATATAGTTTTATGCAGATGTTTTATCTAGTTCGTGCGCTGCATAAGGTCAAAATTGATCTGTTAAATATTTACCAAATAAACCCCACTTGTCAGTTGCAAGAACTAATATGCCTAGCACCAAACATGACCTGATGACCATCCAAATTTATCGAGATTCGGGCACAAAAAACATTTTCCTTGAGATTCGCGCATGAAAAACTTTGAACGGTTGTGATAGGAATAACAGGGTCCTGCGATCCCTTTGGAATAACAGCAGATTTATATCCTGACCTGATGACCATCCAAATTTGACTAAAACCGGGAACTTCTCAAGGCTATGTCCTTGTGTACATCAATTTCTACAAATTTCTACTCTTTTGTGACGTGGACCGCTAGATGCAACCATTAAAATTGTAATTAAATAAGAAAATTTGTGTGGAATTTGGATCGGGAACATTGACGATTTTTCTCCTTTTTTGGAAAAATTGTTAAAATGCCACTACAAAACCTTCAAATCTTAAAAATGCTACTCCAAAATCAGAAATTATCATAATGCCATTCCAAACTTCTTCAAATTATAAAAATGCCACTCCAAATAATTAATGACTAAAATACCCTCCCTTCTTCTCCTCCTCTTCTTCTCCTGCCATGCCACGAATCTCAAAGCACAAAAACTGACGACTCCAAATTAAAACAAAATGTTTTCGTGCAGAAAGGAATTCAAACTGTTTTTTTGCTTTGAGATTCGTGCCAGATTAAACAAAATGTTTTTTGTGCTTTGAGATTCGTGCAGAAACAAAATGTTTTCGTGCAGAAAGGAATTCAAACTGTTTTTTTGCTTTGAGATTCGTGCCAGATTAAAACTGACGACTCCAAATAATTTAAAAACAAAATGTTTTTGTGCTTTGAGATTCGTGCAGAAACAAAATGTTTTCGTGCAGAAAGGAATTCAAACTGTTTTTGTGCTTTGAGATTCGTGCCATGGCAGGAGAAGAAGAGGAGGAGAAGAAGGGGGGTATTTTAGTCATTAATTATTTGGAGTGGCATTTTTACAATTTGAAGAAGTTTGTAGTGGCATTATGATAATTTCTGATTTTGAAGTGGCATTTTTCAAATTTGAAGGTTTTGTAGTGGCATTTTAACAATTCTCCTTTTTTTTTTTTTTTACCTCTCGACTATTGCATTCGGCCCAAAAAAAATCTATATTCTTTTAAGTTTAATTCAGAGATTTAATTATTGAACATGGTTAAATCAAGAGCTTAAATTTGTACTTAATGAATTAGTAAAATGACGTAGAAAGTGGCTACTATTGCAGAAGAATCTTCCTCTTCCCTTTCCTTTATTATTACTTGTTGAGTAATCGGATTTCACATTTCTTCATCGTCTTCGGTTTTACTTAGTTCAAACCCTAATTTCAATTTCTAATCCCACCCACCTTTAATGGCGACCCGACCAACCTCTGGCACGCAAACCCATACCATAACCCTAGATCCGCCTTCCTCCTCTTCGTCCAGCACTACCTCGTCGGAATCCCTAGTTCTCCGCCTGAGACCTCAAAAGAAGAAGGTGCAGTGGAAAGAGGGAACAGTTGACAATGAGCACATGAACAAAAAGAAGTCGAAGAAGTGTTGCATATTTCACAAGGAGAAGCCTTTTGATGAAGATTATAGCGATGACGAGGACTCGAACAACTCTAGTGGAGGCGGCGGTGGCGGCGATCCCGGGGCAAGGGGATCTCCGGATGCGGGTGGGTGTTGCTCTCATGGCGGAGGTGGAGCCCACCACTAATCGTGCCTTTCTGGTGATTTCGAAGTTAGTATTTAACTGTATATCAGATTCGGATGCATTTTTTGAATGAAATTGGTTGATTCATAATAGGGGACGGGTAAAACATGGAGATTTGATTGAATTACTGCCAAATTTTAGTCTTATGCTATACTCGTTACACCCATGTAATAGATTTAATTTGAGATGCAATTGACTTCTTGTCAAATTTGATATATACACCATGAGATCAGAATCCAATTAAGCATGTTTCAAGTTGATGCCCTTTTTGTTAAGTCATAACTTGTAAGGAATGTTCAATCAAAAATAGTAAAATTTGATTGAAATTGTAAGTTATCAGAATTTGAGGTGCGTGCATGTTTGTAAAAGTTTTGATTAAGGAATATGGTTCAACAGTTTGTAAAAGTTTCAGTTGAAGTCTTTTGTTTCCCAGTTGTATTATGGAGGAATATGGTTAAAATTTTCAGTTATGGAAAGACTTTGTTCAAGTGTACAAAATAATTTGATTAACAGAGTGAAACAAACAAAGCTAGCACCAGTATAATACACAAAGAAATCTCTCACAGAGATTTTTCTTTGTATGTTAAAAAAAGCCTACTAATCTTGTTCTTACACTTGTTACCCCCTTTCCACTGTTTTCCTGCAGTGCTTTATTCTTCCTTACTAACTATATCAGAAGCTTTGACTTTAAGTGAAATAAAGGTCTCTATTCTTAGGCAAATATCTGATGTAAGCACTTCAAAATCTAAACATTCGCATTAAGACTAAAGAGTGTATCCTCCTTTCATCCCTATCATTCTTTTTTTAAACTGGGGTGTTTGACAGTAGACCAGTACATTTTATCAAGAGAAAAAAAATATTCCAGTAACTCATTGATATATTTTATTTAGGTACAATATTTCAACTGACTCTGAAAAGATCAAAATATTCCAGTCAAATAAAATATGATACAAAGATAACATAAATATAGGAATCCTGTGGCAATTATCAGCAGCATGTATACTTGAAATCCATCTGTTATTTGTGTGACGAATTTGCTAAAATACAAATTAAATGAGTACACAAAATTATTTCTTGAAAATTTTGCAGATAAGCCCTTCATCAGGAGGTTCATACAAAGCTGTGTCTTCAGAAAAGCGATTGTGGTTTATTTTTGTTATTGATTGGTTAGCTGTGCAAAATGGAGCATAGAGTTTATAGTAATGTTGAATCTCTTAGGATTAGTTCTTCATTCTATGAAAGTGTAAACTATGACATCTCAGTTATTTCATGTACTGTTCTGATGGTGTTCAATATATGTAGTTTATGTGCTATTTCAGGATGATTTTTCTTGCCTTGAAATACATATTATGGTAAAATTTTACTGTATACCATAACCTTTGCTTTAATTGTTATTTTTCTTATTTCTTGGGGGAATATGAGTGGTTGCTGAGGAATTTCTATCTAATATTATGTAAGGAATCATGAGCTATTTCTTTCAATTCATTATTAAATGACTTGATAGCTTAAGTTGCCACAATCTCTCTTTTGTGTTAATATTTCAATATGAAGTGTAAAGAATAAATTTCAGCTCTTAAACTTGTTTTTCATTGTCAGCGATGCTTGTACATGTCTGAACTGTGCTGACCATTTTTTGAAGACAAGGGGTTTACAAAATGAAGCATTCAGATTTGAAATTCGATGGATTTCTGTAGTTGCTTAGAGTAAAATATAAGTGAAAATCGTATCACAATTGTCGTCCCGGTCACTTTCTCAATTTGTAAAATTAGCTGCTGTCAGTGCAAAAATATAAAAAATGAAATAGCACGATTGTCAATATCGGAGCTGAGCACACAGCTATCTTGATCGATGACTTGTGTCTGGTACAAAGAACCCAAATAAAGTAAAAGAAAATATCAATTACGATGAAATCTGTAACGCTTCCTGGTTTCTTTTTATGTAAAATATAATGAAACAGCAGATTCAACTAATTGTAAGAGGGTTCTTCAGGATCACAGCTTGATCCTCAGCAGGCCCTATAAAGTACCTGAAACACAAAAGCAATATATCTTAATACATGAATAACAAGTAATTATCTTATAGAATTCTTATATTTTTGGTTTTATTTATAGAAAGACAAATGAGAAGTTCACACTCTCTGGTCATCTGGTGAACTTGACTCCTTCATTTATTCCAAAAAACACCGGGACATTTTATGCAGATTCAATAAACTATATGAATCATTATAGAGTAAATATTACAATATGAGAATTGACAAATGTCTCAATTATTAAAGAACTGGAGAAACTCAATTATCAAGTAGATGACAAGTTATCACCTACTTGATAAGCACAAATATAGCTATGCATTACCTTTACACAGTTCATGATTACGAAACTTTATATAGGATTACAATACGCTAAGTAAAACCGAGTCTTATAGTTACAGTTTATGTACTAGCAAATATTTGAACCAAATAAATATCAAACATATTTACCAAAACCTCCTATTGAAGTTTGTACACCAATGAATAGATGTGTTTCCATCAATCTAAGTGTCTAACTGATACAACATAGTATACATCCACTATATACAACTCATCAAATCTTTCTCGTTTCAAACTCTCTTCGGATTTCCTCTAACAGCATTTCATTCCAAGTGTCGATCGGGCCTGGCATGCACCACTGTAGACAATCCTGTGGCGGCGGCTCTCCATTTGGGCCCCGCTGCGTTTTCTTATTTGGGTCAGGGCTCCTATAAGGGCCTGGATGTCCATCAGGCCTAAAACCAAACGGCTTAGTTATATCCATGAATCTCAATTTGGCCGTACCATTCACCTTTTCAACTGCCTTTTGACATCCCGTAATTTGTTTCGAGTACATGATGTCTGTGAACACATTTTTTACCACCTCGGTAACAGGTGCCACCTTACCGGTACAAGAACCACCTGTGTTCCATGCACCGCCTTCATAGTGGACGGGTGAGTATGATCGAACAATGGCTAAGCCAGTGAAATTGGGGTGGTTAGTTATGGCAGTTAGGATGGTTTCCACCGAGATACCTGTTCCGAACATAAAAAAAAAAAAAAATTGTGAAAAGAAAAGGTAAATTGTGTGTACCGGTATGTAATAGCTGGTACTGGATGGTTCCAATTCGAGAACAGCTAGGGACCAATGTTTTCTAACTTCTTGCTCAGCTAGGTGGTTAACAAAAGTTAAAAACCAGCACACCATAGTACCATTCCAGTATTAAACATAGAAAGTTTGATCAGATCTTTATGTCTTATTTTTTGTCTAATCTATCAATACAACACCTTACAGTATTGACTGTCCATGACATGTATTAGGCATACTGTCAAGTAAGAGCTGTATGCTTGGATAGTTGCACTCCCGTGTTTTTTTTTTTTTTTTTTTTTCTTGACATTTGTAGGCATACTGTAAGCTTTTTTTTTTTTCCTTGACAAAAGCTTAAACCTTGGTTGTCAGAACAAAATGCACAAAAAACTGCAGTTAAGTCCCTACACTTTTCATTATTGTTTTTCTTTTAGAAAAGCTTGCTGTAGATAATAAAGAGCACTCAAAAATCATAGAATGCTTGGAGATTAAACTCAGATTAACAAAAAACAAAAATAACAATAGCATATCATATTAAAAAGCACAATACTAACAAAACGCCCTTTGTCTCGAAACATCAATACTTGGCAAAATAACAAAATGCCCCTAGTTTCAAAACATGTCCTCTTCACTCCCAAATTCAGACTTGTATTCACTGTTATCTTCGTCATCTTTACTATTACTTCCAGACTTGTATTCGCTGTCATCTTTGTCGTCATTTGCTAAGGAAATTTGTTCTGGACCCCCACTTGGAATTTCATCTCTTTTTTTCTACAATTAGAAAATAAATCAGAGACTAATTTTACCCTAATTTTGCAATCTCAACTAATTTTACCCTAAATCATTTAAACAGTAAACTATCACTTAGGTATTGTGATAGTTTATGCAAAAGATAAACGACTTTCAAGTTGGCCCATGTTTAATATACTCTTGTTTATCATGAAGAACATGTTACTAATTTATTTTTTTGATTAAATAATAGTTTTATAGATATTGAATGAGCCTACCATAATAGTTGAATGTAGATTAGAATTACGTGTAATATTTGATGTATATTTTTCATTTAGCACAAGAATCATTTAGAAGACGTGTGCAGTTTTTTTTTTGGTGATTCATGACTCTAGACGATGCATTTATTGATTAAATATAAAAAAAGCAAGTAATTTGCTTTAAATGCACTGCAACAGAGTTTAATGAAAATTATTCGATGTATTTTTTATTATTTAGTGACGCCATTTGAGGTGTTCAAGGACAAAGCAAATTCAACTAGAATTCACTTTTAAGAGAAATAAACTTAATTTTCACTAAACTCAACATAAGTTTTGTCATAATATATGGACAAGTAATACAATAAAGAGAGTGCCTAGCTGTCTCCTTGTAACAATCTCCCATTATGTCCTTCAAGCATTAACTACATGAAGGACCACTAACTAACTGGGGGACTACTAACTACTTAGGGACCGCCTAATATTTGCAAGATTTTCAACTAGCGCGTGCAAATATAGATACCTATGCGAGCAAGTTTTAATATATAATATATCAAGTATTCATACCTAAGATACCAAGTATTTCAAAAAAAAAACTAGACACATTACATACCCATCTTTTACACGTTTTTAGAAGTGAGTTTTTTTTTCCATTCAATCTCGTTAATATTTCTGACGATATGTGAGGAATTTTGCGAATATAAAACCACGGACATCTTCTACGCAATTTTCTTTTTCAAATGAGATTCATGATGACATACTTTCGGGTTGTCTGTTGCGCAAGTATTCATACCTCATCGAGCAAGTATTCATACCTCGTCGTGCAAGTGTGAATAGTTCATGTATCAAGTGTTTATATTTAACAAATTCTATCATTTTTTTCCATATGGCACTAGATGATGCTTGAAAGTATTAACATCAAGTATTGTAAGTATTCATACGTCGTCATGCAAGTGTGAATAATTCATGTATCAAGTGTTTGTATCTAACAAATTCTATCAATTTTCTTTCTATATGGCACTGGATGATGTCTGAAAGTATTAATATCAAGTATGGCAAGCATTCATACCTCGTAATGCAAGTGTGAATAATCAAGTGTTTGTATCTAATCATGGTGCGGCTTAGGTCAACTAATACGAATAAAATACAGTTCACTCAACGATTGCCTTCATATGGCACCGGATGATGTATGAAAATATTAATATCAAGTATTGCAAGTATTCATACCTCGTCATACAAGCAGGGCCGGTCCTGAAGATTTTGGGGCCCGGGGCAGGAGAAAAATTTAGGCCCTTTATATATACAAATTTTTATGAGACCGGCTAATTCGTTTGCACAAGTACTTCAACATCATATGCTTATAAGTCATTTTTACATTTTCAAAATCCAAATAGTCGATCTGAACCGTTCAATATGATATCCATATTAAAACGTGCTTGGAGACCAAATTTGACATTTTTTAGAATTTTTTTACTATTTATTTTTTAAGATAGGTAAAAAATTCATTGATTCAGAAGATTTTGGATCATAAAAAACAATGATTTTCTACCTACCTTAAAAAATAGTAAAAAAATTCAAAAAAAATATAAAATTTAGTCTCCAATCACGTTTTAATATGGATATCATGTTGAATGGTTTGGATCGACTATTTGGACTTTTAAAATGAAAAAACGACTTATAAACATATGGTGTTGAAGTACTTATGAAAGCCTATTAGCCGGTCGCATTTATTATTGATATGCCAATAGATCATACCTATTTATAGAAAAGTTTGGACCCTTTATATATACAAAATTTGGACCCTAATATTTTATTTATTTTTAATATATACAGATTAATATTTTTTTTAATATATATACAAACTAATTTTTTTTTTGGCCCCTTGGATCTTAGGGCCCGGGGCGGTCGCCCTAGGTGCCCTGCACCAGGGCCGGCTATGCATACAAGTGAGAATAGTTCATGTATCAAATGTTAATATCAGGACACCAGGGCCGGCTATGCATACAAGTGAGAATAGTTCATGTATCAAATGTTAATATCTAACAAATTCTATCAACTTTTTTCTTGTGGCATTGGATAACGTTTAAAAGTATTAATATCAAGTATTGCAAGTATTCATATCTTATAATGCAAGTTTGAATAGTTCATGCATCAAGTGTTTATATCTAATAGGTTCTATCATTTTTCCCCTTATGGTATCAGATTACGTTTGAAAGCATTCAAATATTCCAAATATTTATATCTCGTCGTGTAAGTGTGAATAGTTTATGTGTCAAGTGTTTCTATCAAAGAGAAGCTATCAATTTTTTTCCCTTATGGCATCAAATAACGTTTGAAAGTATTAATATCAAATATTCCAAGTATTTATATCTCGTCATACCACAATTAATTTATACCTCGTCAAATATTACAAGCATATGTGTATACCTCGATTAGTTTATGTCTTATGCCTACCATATCTTAAGCATATCATGTATTCATATCAAACAAATCAAAAATTTACATTGCACAAATCAAACAAATCAAACATGTACACCTAATACAACATAAAATACAGTTTGTAATGCTCCTTGCCTATCCATCGACACAGCTCAAAGAGTCAGCCTTTAGATGATGTGATGTGGTGAAAAGTCATATATTTTCACACAGGAAGAATTTAGATATGTATGTCAGTATAACTACAACTCAAGGAGTGGACGAGAGCTCACTTGAAAAATTTAACTGACGGCTTGAATTGTATTGTACGAAGATTATGTACACCAAGTTGAGGCCAGTGAATTGCATCATCTGAATATTCCTGGATCATCTGTCAAAAATTCATTTCAAAATGATAATTCCATTTTACTTCAGCAAGTCCATTATTGTTTCAAATATAAGAACGATAATTTCAAAATTGATGTTTTTATCAAATCAAGGATCCTTATTATTAAATCAGGGCATCACACAAGTAAGACTAATATATGTAGGTAAAATGGACAAAAAAAATTGCTGGATCACCAGGAGCTCACCTCAGCTCAGGTTGAGCTCAAAAGCCCTCACCAGTCACCATGAAATGCACTCAAGGACCAAACACGAACTGGTCGAATTGGTGCTGGATCTGAACTCAATTTTAAATTGAGTACCAAACAAACTAGTTCAGTGGCAAATACTTAGAGACTTAACAATTAGAAAGGGATTGAACAATGGATTAGGAGCTAACCTATACTGGTAAATCAACAATAGGAATGCAGTTAGAAAATCAAGCTAGTACATATCAGGGTCAAACTATAAATTAATGTATCCATACAGTAGATGTAAGCACTAGACTGATTTATATATAATAACCCTTACCAGTATACATGAAACTGGAAATACATGGATCCAAATTAATGGTTATCACTTATCACACCTAAACAAGACTATCAAAATATTCTCACTAATTTTTTTTTTAAATTGGAGAAATAAATTAAAAAGAAAACAAATTATGGACATATGGATGAAATATTCATCAATTAGATCTTGTTCACACAACGCATCTATATCAGTTGATGCAGCAGCATTTCATCAAACAACTCATGGGCCATTTCAGGGGAAAGAAAAGAGAAGCAAGGCTATGGCCTTCTCTTTCTCTTATTAATCAATTATTCCCTGAAATCTTATAATGACAAGCTAATGAAGGCAATTAATTAACTTTCAGAGTTTTGATATACTCACATAAGTTTCCAGTACGAAGATTGAGAAGATCGAGAGAAGCAAATGCATTCCCTTCAGTTGAAACCACCACGCTCCTCCTTCCCGTCTTCTGTGCGTGAAACTGTACATACTTCACCTTCCTTATGTATGAAAAATCCAGTGCCAATTCCGAGAAGAATAAGCTTGAACGGTCGAGGTGGCGCTCTACTCCGCTAGTGCTGGTGGAGGAGATGGGGGTGAGCTCGATCAGCTTTCGCCGGAGAGCAGCGGAGCAAAGGGAGGAAAACAAGGCGCACCAACACTTCAGATCGCGAAATAGCCCGGATCCGCTGAGGAGAAAAACACAGATCTGATTTGATGTGATACGAGAGAGAGAGAGAGGGAGTGCGTCTGATCGGAGAGCACAACAAAGAAGAGGCGAAGGCTGTGAAGTAGAAAAGGGGAGGCAGTTGAGAGGAGTGAGAGAGAGAGGGGGAGATAGCAGATTGATGTTCGTTTTTTTGTTCGATCTGGAAAGAGAAAAGAGAGACGGTGTTGACTGCTACGCGGAAATGGTTTTGTTTGATTTGTCTATATGTTTTCACTAAAAATTAATTACAAGTATTCTGACGAGAAGCATGAACCAAATAATGCAGCATTGGCTACATCACTACTATTAGTAACTGTAGAGTTGGATACAAGTTCAATATGTGAGGTTAATTGACTCTTATTTATTTTTAAAAAATTTATACTTATATATAATTTTCTATATAATATATAATTTAAAGTAAAATAATATGAATATTATAAATTTAATCTTTATTCACAGCATGAAAAGTTTATATATAAATTTCCGACTATTTACGTTTGACCTATCCATAGCGCGAAAGTCTAACTCTCCTCCCGAGTAATTGAACATGACTTCATAAGTAACATGCAATGATCAGTAAATAACCAAAATTGTAACCCTACATTAAGTAATGAATCAATATATATATGATCAATACTCCCCCAATACAAAATAAAATAGCCATGCACTTAGAGAAATATCTCATTTTGGGGAAAGCTTCACACATAGTATCGCAGAAAATCCGAATTGGTCCAATAAAATATTCGAGGTAAATGTCTGCTGTTCGACTAAAATTAGAAAGCATTAACCGCCGTTTCGGCTCAAAACCATACTTGTTACCCCTGGATTGTGGGACCCACTCGTTACCCCTACCTTGTTGGAGAAGAGGCGCCTCTTTCAAAACCAAAATTCCCCAATCCCTTCTTTGAAAATGTTAATCCATACTTGTTTCGTTTATTCAAGACAATAGCAAATCAGAAACAAGAATAAAACTCAGAAATACTTGCTTCTGAGTACTAGTAGACTCACTGAGAGATCAGGTAATGGTTTAATTTATTTTTTATGATTTGATCTTATTATTTTTCTCTTTAGTTATGTTTTCTTCAACAAATATATATTCCGTTGTTCAAAAACTGAACTGACTTCATCGATCATTTCTAATTTTACATTTACCGATTGGTTAGAATTACGTGATTGTTGCATATTTTTTACTCAAGACGAATTTCTTTTAATTTACGATAATCGATCATAATAGATGCCTTCGTCCATGTTGATCTCGTAATTTCACACAAGACGAAAAATTGCACCTTCTGGAACCTTCCTTAGTATTTGGGGGAATGGGAAATATTTTTAATGTTTTCAAGAACAAGGAAAATTACTTGTTTTTTTTTTTTTTTTGAGATAGAAAAAGGATCATGCCCTCATTTGATTAGATGGTCAATTGAAAGGTTACATGAGTGATGTACATAAGTAAAATACAAACAAACAAAAGTAAGCTAAATACAGTTGAGCCTATAAAAAGTAGCAGAAAGAATAAAGGAAGAAAGCAAAAGAAAAGCAAGATGAAGAAAACCCTAAATTAGAGAAGACGAAAAAATTGTTTATGTAGTTTCAAAACCTATGTTGCTTTATCCTGGATGCACACTCGAGCTCAACCTCCATTGCACCTGAATCTGTCTCACTAGTTCATGTATGTCATTGTTGAACCCGTTAAAAATTTTGGTGCATCTCTCCCTCCATACAATGAACTGTGCTATCAATAGGATCGCCCTTAATTTCTCCGTATAGACCATTAAGATTTACCGGGCATGAATCAAATAAGTGGCATACAGTTTCCATTTCAGATTTGCACATGACACATCGGTTTACCATGGTCCATCCCCTTCTAATCAAATTATCAATCGTTGAGATTCTGTTCAAGGCCATAAGCCATGCAAATACCTGCATTCTAGGGAGACCTCTGATTTTCCAGATTTTATGTATTTTAGTATATATTCTTGGACCATTTTAATTTTATTGCTAAATAAGCCGTTTTAACAGAGAATTGACCCGAGTGGCTCTATTTCCATTGTGTCTTGTCCGGTCCATCATGTAGATGTACAGGCATCTGAGTCAAGCTGTCATGCAGCTGTTGAAGTTTCTGAGTAACCTGGAAAATTATATTATTTGATTATTGGAAACCTACTTATTTTGATTAAGAAGAACAATAAAATGCAGCTTTAGTTACTCATCACCGAACTTCAGTCTTTTCTTATTTAAATGATAAGAAAAATCATTTTGTTTGTTGCAATGATTACGCCATGGATGGCATCACACAGTTAAGAACACAACCTCAAGATCGATACCGCAAAATTCAACCAACTATCTGTATAGAAGAGCGTTTTATACTTGCGAACTTTTTGTTATTAATTGAAAAACTAATTCACCAATTGAACTCTGCATTTGAGAGGGACTGTAATCTTGTTATAATATGCAAACAGCATCAGCTCTAGGGACAATTATGAAAATTTCTTGACTTACCTCGTTAGCAACCATTAATTATCTAATATACAAATTAAATCTCACCTCTTTTCTATTCAAGAAATATTTAGCAGAGCAATCATTAGTTTTGGAAATATAGAAATGATATATTGTAGTAATCATAAGCTTTGCCTTTGATATGAATTAATACAGATAACACAGGCTACGAAAACTTGAAGGTTAAATGGTCTGCTTGAGGCTGAGAGGGCGAAAAGGGAGGAGCAACCGGGGACCCACTACAGCCCTCCAGCAACGGCATTGGCTACCTGACATGGCCACAATCAACAAAAATGGCCCTGTCATCTCATCATCTGTGGTGAAAACTAAAACGGCCACTGGTGCCGACAAGCGTGTCAAGTTCTTGTGCAGTTATGGAGGAAAAATATTGCTGCATCCTTCTGATGGTCAGCTGAAATATGTCGGTGGAGAGACCCGTGTTGTTTGTGTGCCAAGATCTATCTCCTTTTTAGGTATCTTTAACTTACTCATAAATGGTCGTAGATTGTACCTAGTATTGTATGACTTGTTAACTTGGATTTTATACCGTCTTGCTGGTAGCATTAATTGTACCAGGTTAGATTTTAATGATAAGATTATACTTATATCTTACTTGGCCTTTCCTTTGATATTTTCCTTCTATAGATTTAAACAAGAAGATAGAGGATTCATTTAAGGTACGACAAATTGTGATCAAGTATCGTATCATGAGCGAAGACCTAGACACGCTGGTGTCAATCAGATGCAATGATGACATGGTACATATGTTGGATGAGTATGACCGGCTCATGTCCCTCGGTTCATCCGCCACCTCAGCTCCTCGCTTCCTTCGCCTATTTCTCTTTCGTTCCCCCAAATCCCTCTCTTTGAGTAGACCCCACAATTACCTAGATGCCATCAATGATCAGCAGATGGACCCCACACCAACTGAGCACAGTGTGGAATTGCCAGGATCAGGCCGTGCAGCATCGAGCTGGCACCAAAAACCGTTTCAACGAGTGTGGAGCACGCCGAATTTGCGTGGAGCCCACCAGGCAGGAGGGGATGTGGCAGGGCCTTCTAGTCGGATGCAATGCGGGCAGGTGTATCGGAATCCTGCACAATTAATGGGACACTCTCACCAACAAGCATGTGGAAGGTGTGACACATGCAAGTGCGGAAGTGCGTGTGGCTACCCTATGCCAATCTCAGTCGAGCGACCTCCAATTAGAGTTCCTAGTTATCAGAATTTGAATCTTGCTTGTCAGACAGGCTCGGTCGTGAGTGACCGAGGCAGGTCAAATCTGGCGCACAGCCCAAGAACCATTGGTAATGGCATGCAAAATCCAATGCACAATAATCTAATACACATGCAAAAACCAATGCGCATTAACCTGATACCCAACAGTAGCAGTGAGCAAAGCCTTGTATCAAGTTGTGCTGGTACATTTGGTTCAGTAGGGAGTTTGTGTGACAAGCAAGTGCCACTGGAGGTGGGGTCAACTGTTTATGTGCAGCAGCCAAGGAGTGGGACCGGGACACCAGTGGGAAGACGGTCAAGGGCAAGTACCCCTGTCCCAGAGGGTTGTTGAATCTGAGCAATAATTGGTTTTGTCTTGATATTTTATGAGAGCAAACCTAAAAGAAATAATATTATAAGATAGGTAGGTACCTAAATTAAGTATTAATTTTATAATACTTTAACAGGGATATCTCTTGTTTGTGACAAACAGTTTGTCATATGTTTCATTTAGTGAGATTGTCTCAAAATGGTAAACTTTCTATGATTTTCTTATATCACTATCCGGTTCTTAATTTGTCTTTGTTAATTCTTTTCACTTGAAAATTTCTGAGGGCAAATTAAACAGGGCAAAGATTGATGATATGTGAGGAGGCATGGTATGGTAGAAATCAAGGTCGAATCATGGCACAAGATACATAGGAAGTTCTCAAATTACAAATATTTGTCTCTGCTTATTCTGAGTCAATATTTTTTGCCCTCTATACGATTTAGCACAACACCATATGTAAATATATTTTATGATTTCACAAAATGAAAATAGAGATACAACCATGTTTCGATCAACGGAACCTTAGCCATGCTATTTATAGGGTTAAGCTTGAACTTTTCTTATTTATGAAATTAAATTATAAACAAAGTTAGGATTATAAAAAGTCCAGGACTAACTAATTGAAAGACAGTGATGCTTAATGCTAATTAAATGACGCAAAATACTTGGTCACTATAGACTTGTAGTATGGAAGCAATAGCCATGCTCAATTTTCTGTATAATTTGAAAATCTAACATATGTATCATACATAACTTGGGTACAGCATTTGCATATACTGTGATTTATTCACACAAGCGTTCCTTTCGCCCCACAATAATGCTTTAGTCAATTGTATTAGGTGCGATTCTAGTGCATAATATGAGAAGTTAAACTAACCTTGGGTATTAATTAATTTGTTTTCTGCCTAAATTATATTTCCTCATGTTAAATAATTTTTTTTGATGGCACTAAATGGAAGATGCGTTTTATGTGCTGCATTTTTCACGACCCAGATTTGTGATTTCTTTTGTGAATATGCATAAAATATAGGAGAAACTGAGGCTTTGAGGCTTTGAGCAGTATTAGAAAGGAGAAAAAGAGATTGCATTCAATTTCTTATTATTCTTTCATTTTGATATTACACAAGTGAATACTTTGTTTGTAGTCGAGATTAGCTGTAGTTTTCCATTTACAGTACATGCATTTTATACTTTGTTTATAGTCTAGATTAGTTGTAGTTTTCCTATTAAGAAGAATTTAGTCCCAGTGCAGTACCTCACCTAGTAGAATGAGATTTGCGTCGGTTCTTTTTAATTTGGCATGAATTTAAAACGGACCCCCTATATCTAAATAGACAGCGAATTCTAATCGTACTCTGTTCAGGAGCATATGTATGCAATATGCAATATGGACTGATATCACACTGGATCATGCCAAGCGAACTCCAATAATGCAAACTCTGTTCAGGGGCAGTGTCTCGCCTCAGGCTGAAATGGAATTGATCTGCATGGGGCCAAAACTCTCACAGGTACCGCTTACTGTGTCATCTCGGGACGAACCTCTCTGTGTCAACAGCGTCTACAGGGCTATGTTCCGAGGTCCAAATGTGAGGACGCATGTTTGAATATGGTCTCTGAAGACACCACCACGGATGAAGGTGTTCAGTTGGTTATTCATACTAAACCAAATTTTAACCATAGACAACCTAATCAGATGAGGTTGGATCATGCCCAATAGATGCATACTTTGCAAGGTAGACGCCGAGACAGTTCACCACATTTTCAATGATTGTGTCTTCACTATGGCACTATATAATATGGTGGCACTTGCTACATTGTGCTGTCCACATCACAGATACTAGTACCGCACACACACATGCTCACAAGCACTGATCATACTACAAGTTCAAGATCGATACTACTCATTACACAGTTTGTACTTTGGAGAGAAAGGTGAGCCAGAATTTTCAGAGAATCGAGCAAAGAAGGACAGGACCTGGTAAATGAAGTTGTGGATCAATTGAAGTTCACAAATTTGTCAGCATTTCGCTAAAGATAATATTCTGGCATTACAGGGAAGACTGATGGCTGTAGTTGTTCGTTTCTGCTGATCTTTCATTTTTATTCCCTAAGTTCGGTCTCAAATATTTTGAGCGATTTTCATTTTGTTTTACTGGTAGTTACCAGACTCTGGTAACTGAACATTTTGTCTTAATACAAATGTGGAAATGATCCTCATTTTTATCGGAAAATTATGTTTCAACCCATAATGCATCTCATGGCGATAATTGTATTTTTTTTTGTTCCTCCGATTGACCACAGCACACGTATTTACACTTCCAAACTTCAGGAAGGGTTATTATTTATGGATTCGGATCAGCTGAAATTTCAAAACTAATGAACAGCTTGAAATCCCTACAATCCGAATCCAACCATCGAATTTTTTCTGAGAACGCATCTCGAAACAGCTGGTTTTTTCTTGCACGCATCTCGGAACAGTTCAACGGCTGGATTCGGATTGCAGGAATTTTAGGATTACTGTTACCAGTCGGATTTCAGCAGATGCGCTTCCATTATTTATAGTTTTATACAAAGCCTGAGCACCGATCGGCTCAAAATCAGGCACAACTCTTCTATTTCGTTCTCTAGGTCTTCGTTTTTGCTTATTTTTACTATTTGAGACTAAAATTATGAGAATGATGATGGCCTATACTGGTCAACTTTGGATAATGATATGCTTCTTTAACATCCAAATTAATTATACCTTGGTGTACTCCCGGCCATAGATGTGCTTGTTGCTGGTGAAAGCAAGCCTTAAGGTGGTGTTTGGATGTGGACTAAAGTTAAGGACACCTAAATTGATTATTCCAACTTAGGCCAGTCTAAATTATTCATGTTTGGTTGAGATCTAAAATTAGATCATGACTTAAGGTATTTCTTGGTTGGTTAGAGTTGGTTAATAAGATACTAATTATATAATATTAATATATTACTTATAACTATAATATATTATAATATTATTATAATAATTATTTAATATATTAACAATATAAGATATTAATTATATAATTATATATTAATAATATACTAATTATATAATATTAATATATTAATAATAACTATAATATATTAACAATATAACATATTAATTATATAATTATATATTAATAATAATTATTAATAATAAGATACTAATTATATAATATTAATATATTAATAATAACTATAATATATTATAATATTACTATAATAATTATTTAATATATTAAAAATATAACATATTAATTATATAATTATATATTAATAATTATTATTAATAAAAAGATACTAATTATATAATATTAATATATTAATAATAACTATAATATATTATAATATTATTATAATAATTATGTAATATATTAATAATATAATTATATATTAATAATTATTATTAATAAAAAGATACTAATGATATAATATTATTATAATTATTATTTAATATATTAACAATATAAGATATTAATTATATAATTATATACTAATAATAATTATTAATAATGATATACTAATTATTAATAATAATTACTAATTATATACTAATAATATATTACTACTAATTAATGTGGAGAGAGGGCTGAAATGGTTGAAGGTGAATGACAGTGGGACCCAGTGGTGTAAAATTGAAGAAAATTTTAAGGCACCTCTTGAGGTGGTTTAATTTAGGCATGTTTAGGCTGAACTAAATTTAAAGTTATTCCATGTTAAACCAGTCAATTTAAATCGCATTTGGTGGAATAACGGTGGTCTAAAGCCTTTACTTCACCTTTAGTCCACAATCAAACATGAGGTAATTGAGAATTTCTCTTGCTAAATATCTCTAGTATCACGAACTCGTCAACCCCTTAATGGAGAGAAGAGGTTCGAGTTTTTTTTGTTTGCGTCTCTGAATCAGAGATTTTAACTCTGGATCAGCGACTTTTACTATGGAAGCGTATTTCTTTTCTCTCTGGATCAGCGACAACGCACAAACCGAGTTAAAACTTTGGGCTCTGTTTAATTTGTTTGGGCTATCTTAATGTATTAGATTGTTGGGCTTATAACAGATTCAGGGTAGGATAATTTTATTTTTCAGAGTATAGCAAAAGCTCAAAACTCAGTTCTTGTAAACTAATTTTAATTTTCAGGATAGGGCAACTGTCCTACTCTGGACTTAACTGGATATGTCTCTAATAATGGCACGAATGCCTCTATCAAGCTTTCAAAAAAATAAAATAATGGCATGTGAATGATCACAGTATATTAGTTAGAATAATTATTGTAGTACCCACAGTTGAGTACCCGCATCGTACCCGCACTTAATTCATTCCCAATTAACTGCCATAACTGTAAGCGGTCCCCACAACTACCAATTAACTAATTTACATACTTTCCAGTTTGAATTTTAAATTTCCCTTTCTCTCCGTTTCTTCCTTTTTCGAAGCTTCCGCGATTTTGAGGCGATTTTAGATCAATTTCGAGGCGATTTCAAGGCGATTTGGAGACGATCGTCTAGCGATTTCGAAACTGGAAGCGGGGATTTTTCAAAAAAAAGTGCGGGTACGGTTATTTAAGAAAAATTCATATATCATATATGTAGTTCATTGTATAGATATAAATACTTGTCTTGTATAGGTATAAATACTTCACAATGTTACTATTAATACTTGTTAAATAAAATTACAGTGTTGGAACGGTTGTGTGGTCCCCTAATGCGGGTACGACGCGAGAATTTTTCATATATGTAGTTCATTGTATAGATATAAATACTTGTCTTGTATAGATATAAATACTTCACAATGTTACTATTAATACTTGTAAAATAAAATTATAGTTTTAGAATGGTTGTGTGGTCCCCTAGTGCGGGTACGACCCGAGAATTTTTCAAAAAAAGGTGCGGGTACGGTTATTTAAGGAAAATTTATATATCATATATGTAGTTCATTGTATAGATATAAATACTTGTCTTGTATAGGTATAAATACTTCACAATGTTACTATTAATACTTGTAAAACAAAATTACAGCTTTGGAACGGTTGTGTGGTCCCCTAATGCGGGTACGACGCGAGAAGTTTTCAAAAAAAGTGCGGGTACAGTTATTTAAGGAAAATTCATATATCATATATGTAGTTCGTTGTATAGATATAAATACTTGTCTTGTATAGATATAAATACTTCACAATGTTACTATTAATACTTGTAAAATAAATTTACAAGTGCCGACAAAAAAAAAATTGGTTTTAAAAAAAATTGGTTTTAAATACTTGATATCTTAAGTATAAATACTTGATGAATTACTATTAATATTTGATATCTTAGGTATGAATACTTTCTATTTTGTATGAATACTTTTCATATTTGAATATTTGATACTTTGAAAAACGTGTAAAAGTATGTCATCATGGATCTCATTTGAAAGATAAAATTGTGTAGAACGCGTTCGTGGTTTTAAATTTGTAAAATTCCTCATAGATCGTCCCAAAAATTGGTTAGATTGACCGGAGAAAAAAAACCACATTGAAAAACGTGTAAAGATGAGTATGTATTGTGTCCAGTTTTTTTTTAAATACTTGATATCTTAGGTATAAATACTTGATGAATTATATATGAATACTTGATAATTTAGGTATAAATACTTTCCATTTTGTATGTGAATTAATTTAAGTGCGGTCCCCAAAAACAGTTATGACAATTTAGGTGCGGGTACAATGCGGGTACTCAACTGCGGGTACTCATATCAGCTTCCTATTAGTTATGCTATAGCTGTGACCAAATGTAATAATGTGGTTGATCATGTTTGATCATGCGTAATCATGTTCAATCAGATTTAACTATTTTTTCGAACTTCACATTAGTTTAAGTAATAATAAATAGAAAAAAAGTAAAAAAATGAGAAAAAAATGTAAATAATTATAAAATAAATATATCATGTTGTAAAAAAATCATGTATGAGCAAATAAATACATTGTTCGGAATTTAAATTGTAATTTGAGATAAATAATGACATATTTCATGTTATTTTGGTTATAAGTACACTTGGTCACGTTTAATATACGTCCATGGGTTTAATGGTAACCATGTAACTAAAAAAAAGTTCACTTGCTAAAATTGAAAAGTAAAAGGAGGGCACTCTTCAAAATGAAAAGTAATAATATTTCACTAAAATGACGGTACTTCTTATTTATGGGTTTAATTGTAACCATTTATAAAGTTGAAAAAAATTGGGGACTTCTTTTAGGTTCTTAAAGGGACAAAAGTTAAGCCCAATATAATCAAAGCTATAAACAACAATACAATACAAATGCCTGATATATTCGTAATCAGAAACTTACAAGAAAGAACTTCACATTAACATATAATATTTACAAAAGATGTTCATATATATAAGCATCATCAATTCATCACACACAAAATCATATATGGATACTAACAGACAGCTAGACAAAACACAAGATTTGTCTTACAAAATGAACAGCATACATATGCATGTTTTGTTTAAGCCCTCCTCTTCTTCTTCGTCAGAAAAACATCAGTCAACACATTGATCGACTGCAGGGAAGCTTTAAGTAGCTCTAAACCCTAGTTAGATCAATAAAGGAAAACCATAATTTGTGATTGATAAAGCATTTGCAGGTAACCGGAAATGGTGAAAATGGCTATAAGATACATTGGCAAAGGATTTAAATAGAACTGAATTTTGGTATAGTCAGTATTTATATATAAATTGTAAATATGGGTATAAGCATGTTAAAAAAAATATTTAATTAAGGTTCTTTATGAAAATTGATTGATGTTTGGCGCTTACGGGATGGGTACGTATGTGATT
Source organism: Carex myosuroides (assembly GCA_028015225.1). Classification (NCBI taxonomy): domain Eukaryota; kingdom Viridiplantae; phylum Streptophyta; class Magnoliopsida; order Poales; family Cyperaceae; genus Carex; species Carex myosuroides. Next base: position 10,558,251 of record CM051475.1, on the reverse strand, counting down.
TGCACCAGTTAGCGTAAATGGTTAATAAATAATAAAATGAATCATAAATTGCTTTACAAATTTGATAATCTGAATCATGCAAACAAACTATTCTTCGGGAGCAAGCGCGCACAAATATACCTCTGGGAGGCCGAGGCCGACGGTTTTTTCTTGAAGAGTGCTGAGGTCCTTGATGCCGAACCTGTTGAGCAGAGTAATACTCGATATGGTCGACATCGGCATTACCGACAGATCATCCATAACGGTGTACATGACATCGCCCTTCACAAAACCCTTCTCCCCTTTATCCTCCTCTCGCTTAATAGTCGACCTCGCCACAAACTCAACTTGCTTGATCATCTCCTTTAGGCATACCGGGCAAGCGGTCCCATATGCATCAGTGACACAGTTATAGAATGCGAGGTATGGACCATTACCCGGGCACGTATAGTACTTATTTATTTTGTCACAACTGGGTGCAGCATCAGTTGCCGAGAGAAGCAAGGAATTGGTTGAGACAGCAGTTGAAGTGGTTGGGTTGAGGAGGTGTGATTTGGTTTGGGTGGAGAGGAGATAGGTGTCGTCGAGTTGCTCCAGGCTGCTGTATGTTGCGCCTAGGCAACCAGTCATGGATTCCTTGGTTATTAGTCTAATAACTAATCCGATCGGCATGGCTAAGAGGCTGAAGAGAAAATCGACGACATCCTTACCGGTCTCGGCAAATAGTACCTTCTGAGATTTCTTCTCGATCAGAAGCTTCAGTTTAAGTTTGCTGTTGCTGGCCATGGTCGATCGTATATATATTATTAATATTTGTTGCTTTCTTACCGTAGCAGTAAAATGAATGTGAAGAGTGCCCTGTTACAGTGTCTATATTTTAATTTATTAGGCACTAACTGAGAGAATTCACTCGTTGACGCGTTGCAGTCAACAGTTACGCGTGGCTATATATCCTGTGCTGTGCCTGTGATGTGATGGATGCTGGATGCGGTGCTATTTATCTCTCAAAATTTGTTTGAGATTACGATGCGGTCAACTCAAAAGTCATTTCTTAAGTTGAACTGGAATATCGGCGGTCCGATGCAATTTGATCTGAATCATCTGATGTTTAACCGAAACAGTTCAATTTGTAATAAAATTCGTGTCGGTCAACTTATCGTATTAATTGCGCTAATTAAACGAGGCAAAAAAAATTGGTCACTTCCACATTTCTACTTAAAAAACACGTAACTTAGACTTGTAGTATCGATGCAACAGCCATGCACAATTTTCTGTATATTTGAAAATCTCACATATGTATCATACATAACTTGGGTACAGCATTTGCATATAATTACATAAGACATTTATATTAACATAATTTGAATTAATTTTACTATACTTGACAAGTATGAATTATGAAATCAGACAATTCCTGTCAGTATGACAGAACCCCTGGTGCTTAAACAGTTAAACTGGTTTTCACACAGGCCAAGGCACTCTGCCCGCTGCTGCATATTCTGTGATTTATTCACACAAGTCGCCCCACAAGTTTTCAATAGAGGATAATGCTTCACTCAATTGTATTAGGTGTGATTCTAGCTAGTGCATAAATGAAAAGTTAAACTAACCTTGGGGATTAATTAATTTGTTTTCTGCCTCGATTATTTTTTCCGCATCTTAAATAAATATTTTTATGGGACTGAATACTGAATGGAAGATGCTTTATATGTGCTGTTTTTCACGACCCTGATTTGTGATTTTTTCAAGGAATAACTCTGATTTTTTTGGAATATGCATAAAATATAGGAGAAACTGAGGGTTTCAGGCTTTGAGCAGTATTAGAAAGGGGAAAAGAGATTGTATTCCTTTTTGTAATTGATATTACATAGTGAATACTTGTTTAATTATAGTCTAGATTAGCCGGGACAAACTAGTTAACTAAGATCATCTGCATCAGAAAAGTTAAAAATAAATTAAAAACAGGGCAGTCAAGCATTAAATAGAAATTAAATTAATTTTACTATTTAAATCTCTATACTCGTACAATTAATTTTTAATTTCATTTAATAACCGCATCAGTAATTATTATTATGGAAGAGAGAACGAGAGCCGAAATTAGAAAATAATTTCTTTAAAAAAACTTTCTAAATTAAAAATTACGTTACATCTTATAAATTAGAATTAGAATAGAAATGTCATGCGTGCTTTTAGAAATAAAAAAGAAATTCAATACATATACTTTAAATTGTACAAATTTTCCATTTACAGTGCATGCATTTTCCATGAGAAGAAGCTGCAGCGTTTTATTTTCCATTACTGTTAAGAAGCCATCCCGCTAAAAACTTGCCTTTAATTATGTTTCAAAATTACTGGTTGTATGACATGGCGATTATTGGGTTTTTGTTTGTTCCTCAGATTGAGCCTGGCAATCTCAGCACACGTATTGCATAAGGGCATGTTTGAAGCAAAAAAAAATAATCTCAGCACACGCGCGTACACTTCCATTATTCAGGCATGTCATTATTTATACAGAGCGAGAGCACCGCTCGGCTCAAAATCAAGCACACGTACTCTTCTGTGTTGTTCTTTCGGTCTTCGTTTTTGCTTATGTTTGCTATAGTAGGAATGCAAAATTCAGGTTGTGTTGTATCGTGTCGTAATTAAATCAAATTTTACATTTCATGTTGTACAGCGATTAAAGTTAAATTAAATTTTACTTCACGCTTATATTTTTGTTTTTAAAGACCAAACAGTCGATCTGAACCGCTCAATAAGATATTCATATTAAAATGTGTTTGAGATCAAATTTTATATTTTTTAGAAACTTTTTTATATTTTTTAGATAGATAGAAAACTGTTGTTTTTGAATGGATTCCGGACCATAAAAAACAGTGATTTTGAAATATTTTAAAAAGTTAGTAAATAATTTAAAAAAAATGTAAAATTTGATCTCCTAGCACATTTCAATATGGAGATCATATTGAGCGATTCGGATCGTCTCTTTGAAGTTTCAATATAGAAAATATAGACGTGAAGTAAAACAAGACTCTTACTTCTCAACTCACCATAATCTAACTCAAAAAAGAAATATATTATTTGGAATTTACATTGTTATATGGAATAAATAATGACGTAATTTTATGTTATTTTGATTACATGTAGTTATCTTTAGTTAACTTTCATGTTGTAATTGACAAATTTACATACCATGTCATTTATCTCAAAAAATTATCATGATTCGCGTACCGCGTATCACGTGACGTAACATGTTAACACGGTACGGTCACTGACTGGTTTTTTTAGTTCCTAGTACACATACTATTATTTATTATTTTTAGTGTTGTTCATTTTGTATCTCCATTTCTCTCTTAGGGTCTGTTCGTTTGTCACGGGGAGATTTAACGGGGATGGGAACTCATTTTTGAAAAAGTGAGAACCCATGAATACGGGTACACACATGATTCATTATGGGAATGTGTTAAAATGAGTGTTCGGTTGTACCGTGGGAATAGTTGTAGGAAATCTCATTTTTGTTTCTAAAATACTTGATACCAATACAATTATACTTATTAATAATTATTAATATAATTAAATAAAATAATTAAACAATAACATAATAATATTTATTAATTATTATTTCTTAAATTAAAATTTTGTAACCAATTGTTCTTTTAAAATGCACTAAATATTTCTTAGAGTGTCTTACATATATGTTTATTTTTAATCTTATGTTTCTATTCTTATATTAATAATTTTAAACTATTAGTTTACTCACAAAATGACAAATAATAAAATATATATTTTATTTTTTTATGTACCACGGACAAGTCTAGCAGCATTTAAAATTTTCAACTATTAATTAAATTCAGTTTTATATTAATAATTATGATAAATTAGTTTAATCACGTTAAGATACAACAAAAGTTATTGGTCTTCAATCTTCATAGCAGCTGCTCCATTTGAAAAAAAAAAAAAAAGGAATTTTGACTCAATTTGATTTATCCCATTAGAACAGTGTTCTTAAAAGAGAAAAAGTAAAGTGTGTGAAAATTTAATAGAAATTTAATTAGGAAAAACCTTCACCACCGAACAGCCAATGAAAACAAATGCCTAAATATTACCATTTCCCATCAAATCCTAAACTGCCGAACAGAGCCTAAATGCTTGTGCTCCGTTAGATTCGAGATCGAACCCGATAGTTTATCTCTGCTGGGCCGAAGGGCCTAAAGTCTCCTTCAAATTTCTATCCCAGCTTGTGCAGATCCATGGGCCTTAAACTATTCTATTTCCTTTCTATGTAAAACCAGGAAAGAATGACAAAGCGAATCCGAGGAATTTCCATGGGTCCAGTGAGCGAACCGTCCGAATAATTTGCCAAGTGCGAACGACGCGAGCGAGAGAGAAAGAGAGAAGACACATAGGGAGGGAGAGTGAAATCACTATATCTTTCAGGTTTGAAAGCAAGAATTAGACCAGCAATTTGGCAAACCGAAGGAAATAAGGGGAAGGCATGGATGATTTAAGCATTGACGAGCTCGCTTCGAACCTCTCCACTTACAAGGATCAGCTTGTTGAGGTTCGATTTTTCTCGATTTTTTCTCCGACTTTTTTTTTATGTAATCAAGATTGAAGTTGCAATTTTTTTTTCGATTATATGTCAGTGAGGCTAGTTAGTGGCTTGTTACTTAACTGTCTACCTTCTAGGGTTTTCTGAGATTTTACCTTCTAGGGTTTGTTTCATTTATTCAGTTCATGAGAAATGGCTCCTTTGTTCTTAATGTATAAGCCAGAGTTTCTTCAGCATCTAGCTTCCATAGTATCTTTTTCTAAATTCTGTAAAAAAAAATTGCCGAGGGCATTAAAAAATTGGATTCTATGAAAAATATTATCACCAGAAATATGGTGAAAAAATGTTGTAGTTTGATCAATAGTAGAATTAGATGTTCCAAATCAGTTCTGTATTGACTACTCTCTTATTTTCCTTGCTCGTTTGCCAAATACTGTAGATAACAAGATATGTGGCAAATTTCAGGTAAAAAAGCTGTTGGCCGATGATCTTGGTAACTCTGAATATGCCGACATGGAAAAAGAACTTGAAGAAGTAAATCTTGCTTTCTCTCTTTTATTTCTTCCCTTTTTATTTAAATTCGAAGGTGATTTTCACACAAAGCTCCAGAATTAATTACTTGTATGAGTTAATTCCTATAATTTGAATGCTATATATATCTACGTTCCCAAAAAGGCAAATAATATAAAATAATATGGGGATATAAGTTGCAAGCATAATATCTCCCTCTTTATCTATCTGATTGTGTATTTTATAATTATAAGAACATAAGGCAGAATATTTTGTCCTGCTTCTACTTGTATTCTTTGCTACGAAGGAAGCAATATACTGAGAAATCAATATTGAAGACAGATTTTTGTTCTCTCCAGTTATAAAAAGATAATCCTGTGATCAGAAGTCAAGGTAGTAAAGTATAACTGCATACTTCTCCAAAAATACTCCTCTGGTCTTCTACTTTGTCATCTATTTTCTTATTTTTGTTTATTTTAAGATGGACCTACTCACTTTTATGAGCAGGATTTCTGGTTCTCTGGATTGTGCTGAAATTTGCACTTACAAAAATGTGAGAGTTGTTTATTTGATGTAGGTTATTGCATTGACTGAGGAGCTTCTGACAACAGCTAGGCAAAATGAGGTACCTCAGTTTAACACTGCTAAGTCTTCTATTGGTGGAACCACGTCAATGTCCGAAATAGTGAGTTTCTAATTCAGTAATTCGGGATATTTTTGCTCTTCTTTATTCCTTTGGTGCAAACAGATATTAGTAGCTTCATGTTTTTTTCATCTAAGTAGGCCAATTTATCAGATAGAGGAAAATAATCTCTCTCTATGTGTGTGTGTGTGTGTGTGTGTCTGATACTCACAAATTGCAAGTGATTTTATTTTTGAGTTAGGCATCCAACAGACAATCTTTTTCTGATGGGAAGTATCCTGTTGGTACCAAAGTTCAAGCAGTTTGGAGTGACGATGGAGAGTGGTATGTTCACCATGTTAGCTAACTTTTGTTATATTACCAACTATTATTCTTAAATCTTATCTATATTTCACCATTTCTTTTATATGCTGTTGACCAGTTGACTCTTTAGGTATGATGCGACAATTGAGGCGCACACACCAATTGGTTATTTTGTTTCTTATGATAATTGGGGAAACAACGAAGAGGTGCATATCGTTCTTATTTTAATCTCAGAAATTGCCTACAATTATATTTATTCTTTCTCTATTAAGTCCTCAAAATGTTCGCCCATACTTTGCCTACAATTATATTTATTCTTTCTCTATTAAGTCCTCAAAATGTTCGCCCATACTTTTTTGAAGGATTAAAACCCTTAATATCTGAGGAAATATAGGAAATCGTATGCATACTTTGCAAAACATAGTAGGAAATTCCTTGCAAGTCTACACAAAAAGATGCTTAAATTACCTTGATATTCTCATCACAAGTGAAAGAGAGGGCAGTACCAGAGTATTCATTGAAGAAAAGAAATGACCCACTACATTTGGGTTTTATGATATTTCTTCCTTTTTAAGGTGGTATTTCTGTTTAAAGAAGTGAAATGACTTACTACATTCAGCCTATTGATTAAGGCTTTTGTGGATAAGTGCAAGAAATGTATAAACCAGACAGCTGTGATGTATTGTGACAGCTAATGCATCAAGATATTGTAACTAAGTAACAAGTGCTGGCACTTAGCTGATTCGTTAATCTATTATGACCTCTTTCTCTCTCTCTCTTCTAGGTGGACCCTGCAAATGTGAGATTGAAAGAAGACGAAGAAGAAGAAGAAGAGGGGGAAGTTGATGCACTGCAGGAGGCAGAGAGAGAGGCTGTTGCCACACGAGAAGCTATAAAGAGAAAGATACAACAAGCTGCAGTGACCACCTTCCAACCTCCTTCTCTTCCCACTAAACTTCGCATTGATCCAAATGACCCTGACGAAGTGGTAATCAACAAAACATTTTATTTATGAATGGCACGAGTTAATTGCAGTTTATTCTTAAAAGTATTACTCAGCTCTTAATTAAGAGTTACCATTTGTGCCAGCAGTTCTCTTTATACGGTTGTAATCCCTACTGTGTTAGTCAAGGAATGGATGGATGGAATTGTATAGCCTTGTCATGGATTTGGTCTTATTTATTGTACCAATATGACTTATTGCATCTTGGCTCCTAGGATTTCTTCCTATATGTTTAGTAAAATAATGATGGTGGGGCCTAATACAAACAATGGAACTTTAGGTACACGAATGGTAGGGACCAAAATGACTTGTTCCACTTTGCTACCAAGGATTTGGTTCGATGTCTTTGATAAAAATGATGTGACCTAATAAATAATTTGGAACTTTGTGGACACAAATGTGCAATGTGTGGTTTTTCATTTTCACTAGGCCTGTTTTGCTAAAGAAGAGGGTTCCATAAATTTCCACTATTTCTCTTTACGCTAATATTTCAACTTTTAAAAAATCAAACATTGAATCAGAATGCTGATTTTGGTCTTCTTCATGAGCAACTCGTTGACATAACATTTTATAAATATTTAGTTTGGTTTGCACTGAATTGAGACGCGTAGAGATCAACGCAGCAGAATTTAGGAATTCCAATCTTTGGTCCATTCATTTTCATAGATATGATTTTGTGCAAAGCCAACTAGAAGTTTATAAAATTCTAGATGGGTGCATCACTTGTGAAGAAGAATGAAATCAGAACCTTTAGATATGTCATTTGGATTTCTTGAACTTGAAATAGTAGTGCAAAAGAGTGGTTGTGGCAACTGGTGGTGCCGACAATTAGTCTTGTTTGTTGAATTTTTTATTTATTTTATATTTTTTTGTGTTTCTGAACTGTGTTTGCTCTGGCAGTATATGGACTGTCTCCGACAATTAGTAGTAGGTTTTTTGGTATCTTTTGTCTACTTGTTTCTGTTATAATACTGTGCATCGTGGAGGAAATTGAGTGAATTTTATTTAACTCTCAATGACATATAACTGCACATTATGGGTTAAAGTTGAAGTTGGATCAGATCATAGTGTGAGTCATGTTGCACACCAAAATTGGCATCTAATTTATGATACAATATGAAATATGGCATAATGGCTGAATTTAAGCTGTGAGAAAAGTTTTACTATTGATAAAAAAGATCCATTGCCTTATAATTTGGTCTCTAATAAAAGCCATACATCAACACAGCAAATTGTTTTCAAAAGTAAATCATGTGGAAAAAATTTGTGCACTGGTTTCTTAGCCTTCTTCTTGATGCCTGCCAAAACTTAGCCAAATCTAGTGATATACTATGGCCATGTGGAAAGTGATCTAAATCAGATTTGGGCATTTGGATTTAGGATTCTTATGATATATTTGTTTATTTATTTTAATAACGGGGTGATGAGAGCACAATTTGGGCAGCAATGGATCCTTCCTTTATTAACTTGTTTTTTTTTGCCTATATTGTACAATTATCGTTTGTATAATTTTTTTTTTACTTTGGTTCTGAAAACATTTTCAGAAAGCAGCGAAAAAGAAGAAGATACATGCATTTAAGTCAAAAGTCAGGCAGGAACAGATCGAAGTGGTACAGAATAAGCGTCAGAATTCATGGCAACAATTTCAAAACAGCAAGGGGAAAACTAAAAAGGTATTTTCCTAAATAGAAGGAAGTTTTTCATGTGTGCTCCCGTGTGATGTCAAAATATCACGCTTACCCTTGCTTTACTAATTTCTCTAGAACATGGAAATATCCTGTCTTTGACCTACTTAGAGACCAACAATAGGTAGGGTCTTTTGGGTATCATTGGAAGTAAATCGGTAATAGAAATATAGAAGAGGATCTACAAGGGCATTTGTAATATTTCTCATTCATGCAAGGTTAATATTTCAAGGGTATTTTTTATATTTCTCATTCATGCAACGTTAATTTTTCAAGGCATTTGTATCATTAGGTAATTTTTCAAAAAAGGTAGCTTGAGCTCGGAAAAGTTTTGGAGCTGTGCTTGGGCAGTTTTGATTCCTATTTCTTGGCAGCCAAATACATTTTCCTGTGCTGTTGTAAATCTGGCTCTTTAATTAAATTTTCATACTAAATAATAATCGATAGGTGGGGTTCTTTTCTGGGAGAAAAAGAGAAAGCATTTTCAAGTCGCCTGACGATCCAAAGGGGAAGGTGGGGGTGACAGGAAGTGGCAAGGGATTAACCGATTTTCAGAAGAGGGAGAAACACTTGCATCTGAAGGGCTCGTCATATGAAGGGCCTGATGCTGATGAATAAATATTTTATTAATCCAGTCTAGAACTTCATAAAAGAAATAGCATCATTAGGCTTTTTTATTAGTGTTGTTAAAGTTTTTCTTTTTCTTTTAGTATATTTTATACTTGCTTATGATATTGAGAATTTATTTTTTGTTGGGCATGTTGCTAATCATAAGGATGTACTACTGTTAAGTCGCATGGTGAATTTGAGGTTACTGATATGTGGAAAGATCATTTAGAAACCATTCAAAGAAACATTGCCATCCTGAGTTGGATCCAACTCAATAGGAGTCCATATCGTTAGAGGTAACATAATACTTCTGTTTAGATCTGGACTGTCCGATTAGAATCTGGGCCAATAGGGTCCGAGGTGAAATGCATGGGGGCCATTTAATATTCGTGCGGATTCTAATTGGATTGAGACAGAAATATTATGTTACCTTGGGTGATATGAATTCACCTTAAAGAATATTCATTGTCTATCAATGGCTTTCCTGGAAGTTACTTTATTGGTATATATTGCCTACTTCGATGAGAAATTTGTGGAGTCTAAACGCTGGTATTTACTTGCGAGTAGGACTGCAAGTTTAATTCGAAACTGGCCATTCACTGGCGGTTAATCAATGGTGGAGCTTGCTGTTAGATCGCCTGAATCAATTTTGAGATCAGTTGCTGGAGAGCTTTAGACGATGAAATCGTAATCGGGGGTCCAGCTTCATCGAGTTGTCTCATCATTCAGAAATCAGAGGTAATAAAGCATTAATTTTTCCGGCCCACCAAGCCTTGAAAGCGTCGTGTCTAGAGGTGTTCGCGGGTACAGATCAGATTGGAGTATTTTCATCTGTATCTGTTAAGCTAATGAAAAATAATCTTCATCTATATTTACATCTACATCTGATTTATATCTACATCTGATAAGCTTATGAAGAAAAAAATATGTCATTCGTATCTGTTTTATCGAATATGATACGGATATAATAAATGGATCGCTATTCACACTCTTATTTGTACTTTTGATAAAATATTTTTTTCACAGTAAGATAATGGAAGAAAAAATGAATGAAAAAATAATAATTTTAGAATTGTATCATATATATATTTAGATCATCATAAAACTATATCATATCATGCATCATCCTCATATTATATGAATATATATATAGAGGGGTACATAGTTGAATTAGTCAATTTTGTCTAATATTTTCAATTTGATTTATAGTTATTGGGTTAAAAAATTAATTTATAATTATCTATTATAATTTGCAATCTATTGAACTCGTATTTTTTTTTTAAAGAGGGTTGAATAATACTGAAAACAATAGCATAACTAATAATTAAAAATAAATAAAACACACCCTAAGAAACAAAAAACATATCATCCATTGGACGATAATAAATAAACAAATAGTTTTAAGGATTATAAAAGATAAACAAATTTAATGATGTATAAGATTTTAAATTTATGTTGATCAAAACATTCATTTAGAGTTCTTGGGGAGACATAAATTTAATTATATTATGCGGTGAGTCGGTTTTTATCAAACTGATAGACTTTTTAAATCCATAACCAATATATATTTGGCAGGTTAAATAAAATCTAATATGTACTTGACCCTACCCGTATCTATAAAAATTGCTGCAAATATATATCCGAAAATTTTTATGGTTCGTTAAAAAAATATAGATATTCAGAATATCCAAATTCAAAATAGCAATGTGAAATTATAAATTTTCTATTTGTACATCTCAAGTTCTAATTGTCTCTATTCATTTTTTTTTATCAAATTATCATCATATTTTATATAGTAAAAACCTACTACAAATATCAAATAATATATACATGTTCGTTATCAATTTTTATTTTATTTTTGAATATATTTATTTTCGTTATATATGCATATTTCTAAATTTGTTTTAATCTGTATCTTAATTTGTATTTTTTCAATTATTTTTTTGTATATTCCGTTTATATACAGATTTTAATTTTAACTTGTAAAATCATTCTCATATTCATATATTTATATTCGGTCAATAAAATACAATTTTAACACTATTAGTTACGAATGCCTTGCGCGGGGTAAATATTTTAACAGAGGATAATTTACGTCATACAGCGCATAAATCATATGCAGCACTGTTTTGATTCAATAGTCCGTGCGCTGCATAAAGCGAAAAGAACTATGTTGAGGAGGGTTCCAATGCACTCTCTTTTGGTGCACCTAACGTGCACTCAAAACTCATATTTTTATTTTCAAAGTTTAAATAGTCGATTCAAACCTTCCAACGTGTTCTTCATATTAAAATGTGCTTGGAGACCAAATTTTACATTTTTTGAAAATTTTTTACTATTTTTTCAGAACTTTTGAAAATCATCACTTTGCTGAATTTCAAATTATTATTTAGTTTAATAAAAAATTCTGAAAAAATAGTAAAAAATTTCCAAAAAATGTAAAATTTGGTCTACATTTTAACATGAAGAACACGTTGGAAAGTTTGAATCAACTATTTGAACTTTGAAAATGAAAATATGAGTTTTGGGTGCACGTCAGATGCACCAAATTAAGCAAAAGAGGTTCATTGAACCCTCCTCTAATATATTTACCCCTTGCGCGCACGCCCGCAAGCCCACTTGTTAAATTTACTAATCCCAATTTACCACCTGTTATATTTAGGCACTGCTAAATTTACCATCCCATATCCGGAACCTTTTTCAATTCATTCTCTTCCTTCTGAGCTCTTTCGATAATTCGATATATATACTTTTCTAATCCCTCCGTCATTCCCCAATAAAAAATTATCGCAGTGCCTACTACCTACTGGTGCGTGGTTCGTCTGCTCCTCTCTCACTGATTCAACTCTCCTTCCTCAGCTGTGCCTGTGCGCCCCTCAAAGCCTGACCTCTTCTCCGCTCTGCGCACCCTCAAACCTGGCAAGAACTCTCTCTCTTTCTCTCTAAGTGTGTGATTTTGTTTCTGGTTGTTCGAAACGAGTTATTTGGACTAAAATTTGCTTAGTGTTTGCTGGAGCCCTTGAGACATAGACTGGCTTTCTGTCTATGTACTGAAGTTTGGAAATTTCAAATGTTTCAGACTTAGATTTGTTTGATTTTATGTCAAGATAAATTTGGGAATGTTCATGCTCTGATTGATTGGTTCTGGCATGGCAGTGGATAATGAATTTATATAAATAATATGCATGACAGCAAAATGAAGTTATTAAAGAAAACTATGGTCTAATTTAGTACTGGTAAACTGTTACATTATTGGAATGTGATGATATCAGGCATTTTGGCTGATTGTATTGAGTAGCTCAATTTCCAAACAAATTGAACTTGAGATTGGTTTTGAGTATGGAATTGTATTGCAGCTTTGAGCTGGCTCGATTCAATAACATAACAAATCCGGATAATTTATTTTTGGCTTGAAATTTCATTGCAGTTTGAATTAGCTCGATGCTCTTGCAGTTATAGTTGCAAGTTAATAGTTGTTGTATCTATAATTCAGTGTAATTTTTAACTGGATAATAGTTTGTATTGATTTCCTCTTTGTTTCTTCTCTATGTGAAAAAGAAAAGCCAAAATGAATTCTGTTTAACGGAAAACCAGTTAAAGTCTTTTACATCCATTACATAAACACAGGAGATCTAATTATTGTCCCTTGTATTAAAATTTTAGATTTATTATTGGAATTTATCTAGTCTCTTTTAACAAATAATTGGATTTTATTTGGGTCTCATATATTATGCATGCCTTGAAATTGTTTTTGGCTTAGACATGAACTCATCATTCCTTACAATTCACTTGAAAAAATATTTTTCAATTTTGTGGTACATTCTCTAATTCTATTTGCTCATTTTTCATTCAACTTTGTGGGTATTGTTAGTACTTTTCTGGGTTTAACTATGATAATACCTTTTCTTTAGCAATTAATTATATTGAATATATACCTGATCTTCAAGTGCTTGATGAAACTATTTCATCTAGTATCACTAATTCTTTTTAATTTTTCTTTTCTGTAATACAGGTTTCTTCAAATTAATATGGCTTTGATTTCGTTATCGAAAGCATATTTAATATCCAAAAGTGGAATTAGCACAAGAAATATCCAGTTCAGGTCACATGGTCAGAATAACTTCCCCAAATTCCAATTATGTCTTTTCAGGCAGAGAACTCAAAATATCCATAAAAATACCGTCAGTTTAGCCTCTAAAAGTGAGGTTCCTCAATTGGTACCAATTCAAAAGACGGATTCCCCTATGAAGGAAGTAGTATATGTATCTCGGCCACATTTCTTGACTGAAAATGGTGGTGTAGTGAATGTGTTGATACTTCAACACAACGAAGATTATATTGTCAGAATTGATGTTTCTAAATTGCCAAAGGGTGTAAAAGGAGATGGTTTATTTCTTGATTGGGGAATGTACCGATCCGATTCATCTCAATTGAGCGGGCCAGACGGAACTGGTACAGTTAAGGTACCACTCATCAAAAACTCCTTACGTGAGCCTAGTACTGAACTTCAATTCAATTATTCTCAAGCTCCATTTTACCTCTCATTTGTGGTACTTGACTCAGCTGGATCTGATATAAAAAGCCACAGGGGTACCAGATTCTCCCTACCATTTGGTATTGAATCGGGAAAACCCATGCCATTGGGTTTTTCATTTTCTGATGACGGCAAGGCAAATTTTTCTCTATTTTCACGAAATGCCGAGAGTGTGATTCTCTGTTTGTTTGAAAAGGGGAATGAAGAACCGAGTTTAGAGATTGAGTTAGACCCGTATTTGAACCGCTCCGGAGACACGTGGCACATATCTCTTGATGCTGTTGATAAGTATTCCAAGTATGGGTATAGATGCAAGGGGCCATTAAACTGGAAGAAAGGAGGTCGATTTCACATGCGCCATGTGCTTCTAGACCCCTATTCAAAGATAATTGAAAATTTTGCATCAGATAAAGGTGAGAAGGTATCTTTTGCTAAATGTCTCGCCTCTTTGGCCACTGAGAAAAAGAGTTTTGATTGGGGAGGTATCAAAAACCCTAATTTACCAATGGAAAAGCTAGTGGTGTACCGTTTGAATGTGGACCTCGTTGCAAAAGACAAATCTTTTTCAGGCCTAACAGAAAAAATCCCTCATTTTAAGCAACTTGGTGTGAATGCAATTTTGTTGGAGCCGATTTTCTCGTTTGATGAGAGAAAGGGACCATACTACCCGTACCACTTTTTCTCTCCCATGAAAAAATTTGGGTCTATTGATTCTTTAAAGGAGATGGTTAAGGTGATGCATAAAAATGGTATAGAGGTGTTTGTAGAAGTTTCTCTGTCAGGAACGAGTGAAGGAGATGATATTTCTCCACAGACAATTTCTTTTCGTGGTATCGATAGTTCTTCATATTACATGAATGGAGGTTCTAGTATACTTAATTGCAACAAGACTGTTGTCCAAACCCTAATTTTGGATTGTCTGAGATATTGGGTAGTTGAATTTCACATAGATGGTTTCTCTTTCGTCAATTCATCTCTCTTGCTAAAAGCCTCAAATGGTATCGATATACTATCCCGTCCTGCTTTTGTTGAGTCAATTGCTTTTGATCCAGTTCTCGCAAAGACCAAGTTCGTTTCAGACGCATTCTCTCCAGTTGAGCTATCAACCCAAGATCTCCAGTTCCCTCACTGGAAGAGATGGTCTGAGATGAACTGTAAATTCTACACTGATGTGAGAAACTTTTTGCGGGGAGAGGGGCTTCTTAGTAATTTTGCCACCCGGCTATGCGGCAGTGGAGATAAGTTCTCCTCTAGAGGACCTGCTTTTTCGTTCAATTACATAACAAGAAACTTCGGCCTTTCTCTGGTGGACTTGGTGAGCTTTAATAATGCCTCCGAAATGTCTTGGAATTGCGGAGAAGATGGCGCAACTGAAAATGCAGCTGTGCTGGAAACTAGATTGAGGCAAATAAGAAATTTCCTGTTTATTTTATTTATTTCAATAGGTGTACCTGTGCTTAATATGGGGGATGAATTTGGTTATTCTACCAGCGGTTCCATTGCATACAATGATAGGAAACAGGTGAATTGGAGTAGCATGAAAACCCCATATGGGAAACAAATCACACAGTTCATTGCTTATTTGGCTGCATTGCGGAGTAGAAAGGATGATATATTTCAGAGGAAGGAGTTTCTGAAGTTGGAAAATATTATCTGGGGTGGCAGTGATGGGGTCCACTCTGAGCCGAATTGGTTGGATCCTGCATGCAAGTTTCTCTCTGTGCTGATAAAACCAGAAATTTCAGATTTGGAATTAACTTCGGCACGAAATGGGGGTGAAGTGTTTATTTGTTTTAATGCTGGTTTTAATACTGAGAAGGTTGTGTTACCTGAGGGTTCGGCATGGGTCAGGTTGGTAGATACTGCACTTCCATTTCCTGGTTTTTTCGTAAATTGGAGCGATAGTGTCGTACAAGTTGCTGGTATGCCATCCTATGAAATTTTACCTCATAGTTGTGTCTTGTTTGAGGCGAAAGGAAGCACCGAGTGATGGGGGCGTTGTGTGTTTTTTAGGGTCTTGTTGAGTAATGCTATGTAATATATTATATACCGCATTAAACAAATAAATAAAAAATAATATGCGGGATTGCTAACCTATAAGATATGGAGTATTGAAACTATTGATATAGTTTTTTTTTTTTTTTTCTCTCCTGTCTTTGTATTTTTGTTTTCCATTTTCTCACCTTCTTGAATTTACTTTGTTTCGGAGCATTATGCTCATTTTGGTTCTAGGATAGTGCAATTATATACGGATATTATATATGCCGAAATTTTTATTAATAAGAAAATAAATAAAAAAATATCGATAATGGAGAAGGGATTCAGAGAAATTCGATATGTAGAAAAAACGTGATTGTATCTAACATTCAGAGAATGTTAGATCAAAACGTTCAGATTAGCAAACTCAAATTACTACTAATTAATGAAACCGCAAATTCTGAACGTTCTGATTTATCACGTTCAGACATTTTGAAAAAATAAAAAAATATCTGAACATTGGTTTGACAACGTCCAAACCCAAGAAGTAAAAAATAAACAGGCCGCTAGAATCAATGACGTCCAGATTAGAAAAGCGCTGATTTTTCTTCTCTATCTTTTGAATGAGCCAATTAGGGTTGCCAGCACATTTTGTTTGAATCAAACTCCGAAACTCGTATTGGGTTTAAATCCCTGTAAATGGAACTTCGCGTAGAGAAAACTCCGAAGTTCTACCAAAGAAAACTACATGTTCCATTTAGATGTAATAAAAATTTATCATTATTATTGGTTTCCAACAAACTCCGAAACTCGTATTGGGTTTAAATCCCTGTAAATGGAACTTCGTTTCCTCCCATATCCGGTTTTCTATGTTCAAGGACAAAAGATAAAATAGGGAAGTTGTTAATTATTTCCTATAAATGGGCTGAAATATTGCAAAAGGAGATGAAAACGGAATTACTCCCCATCTGTAAAAATTGATTCGTATCAATATCCCTGAATTCTACCAAAAAAATATAAATCCTTCGAACGTAATTAAGGGAAACAAATCGGCGGTTATTCATTTGAAATAACAAGAACCTGTTTTTTCTCATCCAACTGTTGATTTTCATCGACATTTATGCATGAAATTTTTTTAACAGTTGAATGAAAAAAAAACAGGTTTATGTTACTCCAAAAATATAACAGCAGATTTGTACTCGCAATTAACAGCTCATCATGCTTATCTCCTGACATAGTCATGCCCTCTTTAGAAATAACTCTATTTAAGCTTAAATCATAACCAAAATTTTATCCAAACAAAACCTAGCAAAACAATGGCATCCAAAAAACCTATGCTTCTTTTTGGTCTTGTCCTTGTCTCTCTTCTCATTATTGCCCAATCAGGTACTCTCTTTATCTTGCACTAAGATATTCGTTTCTCACATTTTTTTTTTACCTTTCGTTTGTTAGTGTAATATGACTAATAGATAGATGTAATACCTTACGAAATTTCTCCTTTTTCTTTTCCTCAGCATATACTTCGAAAATAAATTAAAAATGAAACTGTGATAAAAATGAAAAAAAAAAGTCATAAAGAGCGTGAAAATTTCTTTGTCAACATCAGTAATTCTGACAATATTATTGACATGATTTATGACTGATATGCATATAAATGTTACATTATATGTTCTTCGATAGATGAGAAATGGATATGTGGTGGGCCGTGCCACAAAACAGAGGACTGTGATCATTCGGAGTGCAAGGAAGTGATAGGCGATCCGATCTCTGTGGAATGCGTCATCAATAAAGACTACAAAGGTTCTACTCCCATACCTCAGTACCAATGTTGCTGCAGGATCAGCTGAAATCAATTCACGGTGTCGTGTTAATGGAGAAGAAACTGGCTTCCTGCTTATATTAATGATTGCGTGTTATTATATTATAACACAGACTTGTAAATTTAACATGGCATGCAATTATAATAATATCTTCACTTATCCGATTTCTACTTGTCTCATTCATCTTTTTGCATGTCTACTTTGAATTTTTTTAGTCACTTCTGATTTGAACACCACAGAACGCCATATCTCAAGAAGTTTACACAAGTAATGATAATTCAGGGGTTCGGATCATATCCGAAGGCCTTTGGACTTGACTCTCTGTCCAAAGCCTTTTTACATCGTATGATTAAATATTCATCAGGATTGTATGGATTGATTGTAATTTCCATTAATTCCAGTGTTTTTAAATGCGGTCCCATGGACCGTATACGTGTATATTGATGCATTACATGAGAAACTTTGGGATTTTTTTTTATTTTCATGCGTGTTGTCAAATCCAAACCAAATAGTTCAAATGTCATCAGGTATAAAGTTCCGTTTCTGAATCTTAATATTTTATTTAAGAATTTAGGTCAAGTCTCACTCTGACAAGGCTCAAGTACCTTCACAAGCTCTCTCAAATCGGACCGAATAAAAAGTTTTTCAGCAAAATCAAAACTTTAGGATTATTAGAATGACACAAGCTATTTAAATTAGATGAGGGTATATTTGTCAATTCAATTTTTAAAATAATTGAATAAAAAGTTAAATGAATAAAAAGGGATGGAAGAAAATTTATCAAGTTTTTATGGAGATATCAGCTGTCTTAAAAGTTTCCATAGTACACAAGAAAATTTTCCTTTATTTTATTATTGGATTGGAAAATAAATGCATATCGCGCTGATATGCATCCCAAGATGGAGGAACTGGATTCCAAATTTCCAATGAATGGAGAAACTGGATTAAGTCGTGTCATTCGATTGGCTTCTTGCTGAACATCGTTCTTTTTTTATTTATAAGGAAATTGTCGTTGTGTTGTGTAATACTTTGTGCAGCATATGTATTTGTGATAAGAGCAGAGATCCCTCAAATATTTTTTGTATTTTGACAATTTTCAAAAAAGGTTTAAATTTGATATATAGTATTGTAGATATGATCCATATTATTCACATATGGCATAAAAAATAATGAGATTTGATATATATTTCACTGACTTAATGTTTCAATGGATCGAATACCATGAATCCAACAGTACCACAGGAAACTTTATGACCGTCAAATGCTTGACCGTCACCCCAGTATACAAAATCCTGTAGTCGAGGAGGCCATGCAGTGGCAGTGCTGGCAGAAGGGAAGGGGACCTAGAAAGCTACTGACGTCAGAGGTCGAGGGTGCAGTGGCAGTGCTTTGGAGACAGGAACACATCTTTTTACCATGCAGTTGCAACACACAGTAAGTAAGATTGTGAAGGAGGACTACGGTTGAATCTCAGATCAGAGGCGCCTTCATCTTCATAGGATTCATTACACCTCTCCATCAAATCCCATTCGAGGCAATACCTGTTCAAGCCCACCAGAGCCTTCAGCAACCGCCAACCGAGGGAGAAATCAATGGGCCAGGACAGAGCTCCCGGCCCAGACGGGGTAACATTCAGATTTTTGCAAGATAAGATTTGTAACTGAAATGAAATTACTAATGTACTGAGAAATCTTTCGTGCAAGCCCACAAAACAAAAGCTTTCTTAGATTAGTCCTCACATTTGACTTGTTCTCACCTTCTGATAAACTCTAGACGGTTAAAAAAAAACAAATCTCCAATCTACCTGTGGCAGAAAAATTCCGTCAACAAAGTCCATCCACCCATCCATCCATAATAAAATATAGATCATGTCTTATTAAAATCAAATATTCTCCGTATTTTAATTATGACCATCAATCATAAACAGATGAACAGATAAATCTTGTTGACATAATTTTCTTGCTCACCGGTACACAGGAGATTCGGTTCTGAAAAATGGATTCTGATCAATATCTTCAGTTCAATATATAGTCGACACCAATTGATTCTTTCTGGTCAATAAACCGGATAATTATGTACTGAGAAATTCTAGATTATCCCCTTACATGTATGGCCAACCAATAAAAAATTCTCATTTGAATCAGATTTTCCGTACAATAACTGCCATAATGGCTAATGACAAGTCACCATTTTTTTTTTATTTCTCGCTAAATGCGTGCTTATTATAGAAGAAAAATCATAGTCTGTTGATAATTACGATCGTCATTTTTAAAACTAGCAGATTATAATCCTTTTTTTCTATTCCGTGGAAGTTGTGAGAATTAAACAACAAAAAACATTACTTATTTTCTTAAACAATTTATAAAATTTAAGAAATTTTTTATAGAATAAGAGCATGATCCTTATTTTTTTCTCACAAAAAAATATCTATTATTTTTGTTTTAATTATTAATATCTAGTTAATTGATTGTGCATCGTTATCGGGCAGTCCAAACTCAATATATATATATAGATAGAGGAGGGTTCAAATGCCTCAATTTTTCATGCCTCCACCATGCCTCCATTTTTTAAAACTTTAATAACTCAAAATTTAAAACTTAAAAGTCAAAATAAAACTGTTGGATATGATCTATATCATTTTATCTATGCACGTGTAAAAAATTATGACATTTCAATTTTGTTTTGGTTGTCATCAAGAGCTTGTAAAAAATGTACTAATGTAGATAATTTCTAGACGTTGATTTTTCAACTTATTGATTCACATAAAAACAAAATCAAAATGTGATAATTTTTTATGAGCACATAGATAAAATGATGTAGATCATATCCAACGGTTTTATTTTGACTTTTAAGTTTTAAATTTTGAGTTATTAAAGTTTTAAAAATGGAGGCATGGTGGAGGCATGAAAAATGGAGGCATTGGAACCCTTCTCATATAGATATATATATATATATATATATATATATATATATATAGAGAGAGAGAGAGAGAGAGAGAGAATGGCTAATATACAAACGTTTGTTCCTGGACTCAGGAACAAACGATTCGGTTCTCCGATTTTCAAAGTCCAAACAGTCGATCCAAACCGCTAGATATTCAATCTATATTAAAATGTGCTTGGAGACCAAATTTTACATTTTTTGGAATTTTTTTTACTATTTATTAAGCTGGATTAAAAACCGCTGTTTTTCAATGCTGCAGAAATTTAATAAAAAAAAAAGCAGTTTTCAAACCATCTTAATAAATAGTAAAAAAATTCCAAAAAATATAAAATTTGGTCTCCAAGCACATATTAATATAGATTGAATATCTAACGGTTTGGATCGACTGTTTGGACTTTGAAAATTGGAGAACCAAATCGTTTGTTCCTGAGTCCAGGAACAAACATTTGTATATTAGCCATTCTCTCTATATATATAAGAATGTATTTTCACATGACTAAGTTGAAAATTTTAATTTTTTTATCGGAGGAACTTTTAGATACTATGCATTTGTGCCTCCTTTGAAAAAAGAGGATAATTCAAATTAAAATTGTATTTTCAGATAAAACATAACGCCAAACAAAAGGGAATATATATATATATATATATATATATATATATATATATATATATATATATATATATATATATAGATGAGCTATTGTGAGACGTGGAGTAAAACCAAGTTTTTACTCCATGTCACTCTATTTTTTATTTTGAAAATCCAAACAACCGATCCGAACCGCTCAACATGTTCTCTATATTGAAATGTGTTTGGAGACCAAATTTTACATTTTTTGGAATTTTTTTACTATTTATTAAGCTATTTTAAAAATCGCTGATCCGGTGGTCCAGAAATTTTTAAATAATATTTTTTTTATCACTTGACTTTATACTAAATTTTTGAATTAATTTATGAATTTGACATGTAAACACATCACTCCTGAAATAATAGGTTTTATGATTAAAATTCGTCATTTAAAATAATTTTGATAGATTTTGAAATTAAGCTTGAGAAAACTTAGTTCCACTCAGCGTGCATAAATGGTAGGAGATTAAGGAGGGTCCTGCCTTGGAATTTCTCGGATATATTCATCATGTACTAGTGACTTATCCAGCTGTTTGATTATCAGCCTTGGGATAAGATTTGGATGGTTCAGAATAGTTCTCAGTTTAATATACAACATCACTTTTCCCAAATTATTAACACAGTTTTGTGTCTTCCAGATCAGATCAGATCAGATCAGATGTTAAAAGGGGGTTATGTAGCTTGTAATTCGTGCCACAGTAACGCTGGTAAAAAAAGAAATTAAAGAATCTTGAAAGCACGAGACTTGTAAAATCTGAGATAAGATATGAATAATTTTCGAGCATTATAATTGCAGACTCACGGAATACTCGGAATTTTTATTAGATTTTTGTTTCACAAAGTTTTGGTACTAACCGAACTTCGCCGTACCTAATTTAAAGAAAGAATTTTGCACGTTACAACATTTCTATCAAACGTGAACTGCAATAAGAGTGTTGTTTTTCAACATAATTAGGGGCGGTTCAATGAACATCAAATCAAATTTGATCTGATGTTCAGTTGAAACCATTCAAACTACATCAAAATGTACACATATTTTTAAAATTCGTACAGATTAAATACACACAAATCTTAATGCGGATCAAACAGTTCCAATCGAACATCAAATCTAATTTGATCAATTCCCATCAGACTGTCCCACTCCTTTTTTCTTAACATGTCAAAAACAAACAATTTCTAACCTGAATCGACGGTTAAAGCATGACAAATGAAACTTGCTAGCAGATGCTTCGCACCAGAAATTGTTAGTTTTATTATTTTTAGAAACACACTCTTAAATCTCATTATGAGTTGGCTTTGTATATGTGTTTTGTCATTTTCTTATAGTTGCGTTTTTATATAAAGATGAGTATTATTTTTTTTAATTTCAAATATTTACAAGAATTTCTCTGATTAGATTTTGAATATGTATCAAATAATATTGTCTAATTATAAGTAACTAAAATGAAACCTGACTCTTTGTTAATTGCATCCTACATATCTTGATTTCACAAAATAATTTTTGGCGTATGAACCTTCATCATCATAAAAAGTTAGACCATTTCAACAAGTAACAAAAAGTAAAAAAAAAATGTCGATTTAAAAAATTTCTTCTTATCCCGGATGCAACCTTTCTCCATCAATAATTTTTGTTGCGTGGAAGACAAACAAGCAATATCTGTGGAAGGCAATAATTAAATAAGTAGATATAAAGTATTAATTTACATTATTTCAATTGAGATTAAAATATAACTAAAATCACGACATAATTAATTGATCGTACAAGACTTAAACAGTAAAAACACGAATTCACATCACCTCAGGTTACCTTAAGCAAATTATGATCGAACTGTTCTTTTAACATGACACGAATCTCAAAACAGACCCCTACAGTCTTCATAGGCACCGGATTGAGTTTGGCCCTGATAGAATTAATCTGAGCCATCCGTTTCAATTTGCTTGAGTCAAGTACCTCAGAGGATACGGATCCATAAAAACACCCTTCTCCATTAAAACTTTAACGAGAATAAAATTTTAATCTGGAATTTGGGGCCGTTTCAAGGATTTTTTTTAAAAACCGTAAATAAAAAAAAGTTTTCTATGAAACCAACATGATGACCCCAAATTTTACAAAAACCATCAGAACCGAGATGCCAATTCGGTCCCAACGATTTTTTTTTCTCCGGACCGAATTGGCATCTCGGTCCCTAACTTTTTCACAGCAAAAGAGAGCAGGTTGTGTGGCCGATGGTGTTGCTGCCTCTGGACCGAAATGGCATTTCGGTCCAGAGAATTTTTTGGCCGGACCGAGTAGCCATTTCGGTCCCGAGAATTCCAGTGAATTTTTCGGCATTATTTTATTCTCTTTGTTATTATTTTATTATTTTAGCTGCCTCTGGACCGAGTAGCCATTTCGGTCCCGAGAATTCCAGTGAATTTTTCGGCATTATTTTATTCTCTTTGTTATTATTTTATTATTTTAGCTGCCTCTGGACCGAGTAGCCATCTCGGTCCAGAAGTTCTGTCCAATAATAACTGCTATCTCCTCTCTTCATTATTTTGTTGGCAGACAGACAGAGAGCTTCTTCTTCCTCTCTGACACCTTCTTTCCGAGACCTTCTTCTTCCTCTCTTTCAGAGACCTTCATGCCTCCAAATTACAGATCGGCTCCTGCATTGTGCCTCTAGCGTTCGTCTGAATACTGTAGTAAGTTTTGTTTTTCAATTATGATCGTATTTTTTGCTGTAAAATTGAAAATTATCAAAGGTTAATCGTGAAATTTTTTGTTCAGGAAATGTCTCAAGTATTAATAAATGTGTATCACAGACGCGAAATTGCAGACGCACCGACCTGTACAATTCCTGTTACTAACTCAACTAGTCTTGATGAGCTAAGAAGACAGATATATGTTGGCATTCGTTTGCTCCCTAGCCGGTTCGATCTGACAATCAGCGCACGTTTGAACACGGCACCACCTGGCTCAGCAGAAAAATACCAGTTGTTCAACATAGACCACGAAGCGACTTGGTATATGGTGCTTGCGAATGCCACTCCGGTATTGAATTTTAAACTTCTTGAATTAGTGGTTGAGTCAGTACCAGTTGTTAGTCAGACCAATTATGACCCATACCCGGGTAGTGTACCCGGAACTAGCAGAGACATACCGGTGATTGATTCACCGGCACATTGTGATGAAACCCCCGAAACACCCCCGGTTGATTTGCAGAATTATTTTGACCAACTGAATAATGATACTGACTCAGAAACAAGCTCTGACCCTGATGACACGGTTGTCGGGGAAGATGAAATGGCCGAAATTGAGGATCAGATTAGGATGGAAGAAGTAAGGAATGAGTGGCAATCGTCTATTCCTTTTATTAATCGGGGATTGCAGCATCCTTGTTCGCAATTTAATGACGATGTGCCGATGCCGTACAAGGATGAAGCATTTTTTGGTCATCCACCCATAATTGACCGTCCATTTTCGGTGGGACAGATATTTGAATCCAAAGCTGATCTTAAATCGAAGTTGAATGGATATGCCATGGATAATAACTTAGAAATACAACAAACCCAGACCAATCGTAACAGATATGTGGTTGTATGTACAGTAGAGGGGTGTCCGTGGAGGGTATACGCAAAAACCACTGCGACGGGCAATTGGACAATTGCAACAAACCCATACGAGCACAATTGTTACAGTACTACATGTACAGCAGACAGTCGTCAGATGACTGCCAGGATGATTGCTGATATAATCAAACCGGGTCTGAAGGAGGACCTGGAGATGTCAATAAAAGCATGTCGAATTGCAGTTAGAGGGAAGTACAAAACGGTTGAGCCTTCATACAGCAAGATTTGGAGAGGGAGGGAGCTGGCTATTGCCGATTTATTTGGTTCTTGGGAGAAAGCTTACGAACTGCTACCTTCTATGCTCGGTGCAATCCAGAGGTCTAACCCAGGTACAAGATACAGAATTGATCACATACCATCTAGCACGTTGGGCGAACATATTTTCATCCGTGTGGCATGGGCTTTCGGTCCATGCATTCAATCCTGGCCATATCTCCGACCAGTTATAAGTGTAGATGCAGGACACCTATCCGGCAGGTACAAAGGAAAACTATTCATGGCATGCGCTTATGATGCAGAACAACAATTACTGCCAATAGCATTCGGAATTGCGGAAGAGGAGACTTCAGATAATTGGGGCTGGCAATGGCTGGCTCAGAACTGTTGGTGAGCGTATTTGATAAATCGATGGCATGCCGTTCCGGAGGAACCAATCCATATACTCGGGATACCTGTAACGACCAATTAGAATAAATTAACTCATCACTGGATCCGAATTCAAAATTAAAAAAAAAAAACGTACCTATCCACATCGTAAGGTCCCGGCTCTGCAATTGCCCAGGGTGGTTGAGCGATATATTCCGCCCAGTGAGTGTTCCAGTCTGCACTTAATACGTCACCTCTTTCTAAACCCTGCGCACGGTTCATACTGCGGAGGCCTTCCAGATAATCAAAGGGCAATGGAGCCGCCGGAGGAACTACCTGAAATAATCCGAACTGCCGGTAAACCCTCTCAGGAAGATGAATCTCACACTCCCAGAAATGGACCAACCACACGCGATATCTAAATATGGGCCCATCTCTATTCCCGCGCGAAGGTTGTTGGTGGTAGTAAGTCGTATACGGCATCCAGTTGACAACATTTACAGTCAGACGCTCAAACTGGTTACGATATTGCGATACACCTAAGTTGTGAACACATTACAAATAAATATTGAATTAACACTAAATTATATTGAGAAATATAATTTAAATACATGTTTAAATAAATGTACCTCTAATAGGGTTGCCATCCCATTGATGCGGAATAGTCCATCTTGCGCCAAAAGCCAGCCTCTCCAATAGGTTTTCACCGCCAAATGGTAAATCGTGCCTGCCTCTGGGCCGGCCTATAGGAAATCGAGTCCAACACCACATCTGCAGCAGTAGTAATGGACCATTAATCGAAACCGTAGCCTTTCTGCAAGCCCGAGACAACTCACGATACAGGCAGGCAAGTACAGCACCTCCCCAATTGTAGTCCTCTTCCAGGGGTCCCAAATTCTCTAAGAACTGCAAGTACATGATCGGGACAGAACTTGAGTTCGCATCGGGAAACATCATCGATCCAAACAAGTCCATGCAGTATGCCCGTGTGTGTCGGTCGACGATCTCCTGGGGAGTGTCATGTGCCAAGTTTCCGTTAAAGCGGTCCTTCAACCATTTTAGTCGCATATGGTATTTGGATCTCCTAACTTCGCCATTGTCGGCCACCTTTGAATAAAAAAATTCATCATCACTGTCTTCATTGCCGTCATAGACCTCATGCCCTAGGCAATCTTCGATCAGTAGTGACCAATTATCATCTGTATGTCCAGCAATTGCCTTTCCTGTAAACATAGATGTTAGAGATAAAGATATACTCGATATTTACAATACAATTTAATACACTACAATACGCTAAAAAAAAGATACATTACTCTAAATATTTATACAATTTATTTACACTAAATATTAATAGGATTTATTTACACTAAATTACTCTAAATATTTACACTAAATTACTCTAAATATTAATAGGATTTATTTACACTAAATTAATTTATTCCTAAATTAATTTATTCCTAAATTTATTTACACTAAATTAATTTATTCCTAAATTTATTTACACTACATTTATTTACACTAAATTACCTGCACTAAATATAAATTACTCACAAAAGTATAAATTAGTAAGAAAATTTTTTTTACCTTGAACAGGTAAGCCCCACAGACAGCTGACATCTTCCAGTGTCACTGTGCACTCCCCCACCGGAAGATGAAAACTATTCGTCTCGGGCCTCCACCTCTCGACGAGTGCAGTGATCAACGCTTTATCAATCCGACAATGCGTCACATCCTTCATCTGGTACAGGCCTAAATAAATCAAACCTTCTTTCATCCGAGGCTGGTAATGAATGCCCATTTGCCGAGGACCAGGACGCAGTGAACGAACAGGCTGGAATGATAATTTCATGCAAAATAATGTAAAGAACAAAAATTAATTTAAACTTCCAAGTTTATTTTGAAATTTAAATCCAACACGATATTAAACAAATACCGTTGTATTCACCAACGATATCTTGTGTTGCTCAGGAGGCAATTGCAACAAGCGTTGTTCAGCAGCCATTTTGCACTACAATATAAATAAAATTACAACATAAAAAAACTCCAGTTAGTTAACAAAAAAAAAGCCTAAATTACACTAAAAAAAGCCTAAATTATTCTACATTTATTTTTAAAAAAAACTATGACCAAGATTACTCTACATGCAAACCAAATCATTATACAATTACTAAACACTATATACAATAAATTTATACACTAAATTACTCTAAATATTTATAAAATTTATTTGCACTAAAAAATTATACATTTTATATACAATTTATTTACACTAAATATTTATTCACACTTAAATTTATTTACACTAAATTACTCTAATTACTCTAATTACTTTAACTACTTATATATTTTATTTATACTACAATACATTAAAATACACTACAATCACTAAATAAATAACACTAAAATAAACTAATTTACACTACAATACACTAAAATAAACTAATTTACACTACATACAAACTAAACTAAATAATTTTACAAAAAAAATTAAAATTCGGATTTTTTTCCTAAATTAAAAATTCACACTATAATACATTAAATTACACTACAATACACTACAAAAAACTAATTAATTCTATAACTAAACTAAATAATTATAAATTTCGGATATTTTTTTCAAAAAATAAATTTAATCACGTACCCAATGAAACTTGTAGATCTGAAGCTTTTCTTGTTCTTCTCTCAAAACTATATTCAAATATGTAATTAGAATACAAAATGGCTGAAAATTTGAGGGGTTAAAATTCAATTTTTTTGGTTTGGTTTCGGGTAGAGGAAGAGGAACTTCACCATGGGAGAAAGAAGAAGAAGGGAGTTGGTTCTCGGTCCCGAGTAAAAGAAAACACTGGGACCGAGTTGGCTTCTCGGTCCGGAGGAAAAAATGGCTGGGACCGAGTTGGCTTCTCGGTCCGGAGGAAAAAACAGTGGGACCGAGTTGCCATCTCGGTCCAGAGGGATTTGCGGATTTTCTGTGGCCTGAGGTGCGCCAATATTAAAAATAAAGGGGGACCGAGATGCCAATTCGGTCCGGAGAAAAAAAAATTCTTGGGACCGAATTGGCATCTCGGTTCTGATGGTTTTTGTAAAATTTGAGGTCATCATGTTGGTTTCGTAGAAAACTTTTTTTTATTTACGGTTTTTAAAAAAAATCCCCGTTTCAAAGGAAAGTTTGTCTGGAGAGATTAGCGACACGTGAATACGTGATAAGCTTAGCATGAGTCAAAAGCTGTGCGCTATGACTTACGAGCATGTGGCCATTACCGAAATTTTTATTAATACTAACAAAAAAAATTAGCAAATATGCTCTTTGATTGAATTTTTTTTATAAACAACCTAATTGCTCCAGTGAGAGGCGGTCAACTCTCAATACTAAACCGCCCCTCAGTGAGGCGGTCAGCTTCAGACCAGGCCACCTCTTAGTGGGGCGGTTTGGTATGTAATATTTTTTTTTAATAAACCTGTATTATATTTATGTTAAAATTTTAGTTACCAATGGTAAAAAAAAAATTGAATAACTGGATATAATTTCTAATTACCAATAGAAAAAAAAAAGAAATTGGGTAACCGGATATAAAAAAAATTAGTAACTGAAATGGTTAAATTTTGATAAATTTGAGTAGATAGAATCAATTAAGTTTGGATGCATACAAAACAGATTAGTATATGTCATTAATCTTGACAGGAACTTAATCCCAATTAATATATACTTCATTGTTGTTAAAAAATCTCAATTTGCACTAAATAAAATCTCAATTGGGTAACCAGATATAATTTTTGGTAATTTTCGGTTACCAATAGTTAAAAAAAAAAAATTGGGTAACCGGATATAATTTCCGGTTACCAAGAGAAAAAAAAGAAAAAAAAAAGAAATTGGATAACCAGATATAAAAAAAGAAATTGGTAACCGAAATGATTAAATTTTGATAAATTTGAGTAGCTAGAATCAATTAAGTTTGGTTCCATACAAAACAGATGAGTATATCTGTATATGTCATTAATCTTGACAGGAACTTAATCCCAATTAATATATACTTCATTGTTGTTAAAAAACCTCAATTTGCACTAAATAAAATCTCAATTGGATAACTGGATATAATTTTTGGTTACCAATAGTAAAAAAAAATGTAACCGGATATAATTTTCGATTACCAAGAGTTAAAAAAAAAATTGAGTAACCGGATATAATTTTCGGTTACTAATAGTAAAAAAAAAATGAAGTATATAATTTTCGGTTATCCAATTTTCGAAATATATCCGGTTACCTAATTTTTTTTTTTTACTATTGGTAACTGAAAATTATATCCAGTTACCCAATAGTAAATATAATACAGGTTTATTAAAAAAATTTATTACATACCAAACCGCTGAGAGGCGGCCTGGTCTAAAGCTGACTGACCCACTGAGGGGCGGTTTGGTACTGAGAGTTGACCGCCCCTCACTGGAGCGGTTAGGTCATTTATAAAAAAAAAATTCAATCAGAGGACATAATTGCTAATTTTTTGGGTATTAATAAAAATTTCGGTGGCCATTATTGCTACTATGACATCCAATATTAGTTGGCTTTGTCGAGGAGGGTAACTCTTGTGTTTTAAATTAAAAAAAAAACTATTCTGTTTTTTGTTTTCTCACATTAAATATTTGTCGGAGAAGAGAAGACTCATACCTATGGACGGACATATATCCTCCCAGGTACCTGACTCAAGCAAATTGCAACGGCCGATCTAGATTAATTCTATTTGGGCCAAACTCAATCCGGTGCCTATTGAGACTGTAGGAGGTCTGTTTTGAGATTCGTGCCATATTAAATAGACCGTCTGATCGTAATTTGCTTGAGTCAGATAACCTGAGGTGATTGTGAATTCTCTTTGGACAGCGTTTGAAATGTCTGGGCTGTCTGTTCTATTATGGAAACTCACATCTTTGTTTTTGGAAGTAATTTTTAAACTTATTTAATATTTTATTATTTTGACTGCTTGGTTTATATTACATTAATCGAGAATGTATAAACTTTTAAACAGTTTAAATTTAATATTAATTAAATATGTTTTGAAGTTAAGCTCATCAATTTTTTTTTTTAGAAAATAGAGTAGTCAGTTGGCAGTGAACAGTAAGTGTGAATTTTTGCATGTAGACGCATCACCGTAAGGTAGACGGGTTTCAACGGTTCGGATTCGTCTTTTGAAGCCGATCCGATGGGTTTTAGACTTGAGTTCACCAAGCCCCTTGGTGAACTCAAGTCTAAAACCCATCAGATCGGCTTCAAACAACGAATCCGAACCGTTGAAACCCGCCTACCTTACGAGTGATGCGTATACATGTAAAAATTTTATACTTTCGAATTAATTTAGGATAAAGTCAAGCGGTCAAAATTAGAAGGTTAATAAATTAATTTTAATACATTCATTTTTTGACGTTTTTTTACCACTTGACTCTATGCAAAATTAATTTCAAAATTTTAAATTTTTGCATGTAGACGCATCACTCGTAAGGTAGACGGGTTTCAACGGTTCGGATTCGTCTTTTGAAACTGATCCGATGGGTTTTAGACTTGAGTTCACCAAGGTTCGGACTTGGTGAACTCAAGAGCACCCTAGTTCTACCCAAAGTATATAGCAAACTTTATGGAGTATAGTAGTTTATAGAGTATGGCTAAATTGTTTCCGGAAGCACTTTGGCCGAAGTGCTTACGGGGTCAAATTTTAATATTTGATGTTTGAAACGTCAATCTAATAAACATGTAGAATACCGATTTTTACTATTTTTGAAAAAATTTAACTAGTTTTTATGATTTTTGAAATATGGTCTCTTTTGGCTTAATAATACTTTTATTTTTAGATCAAAAATTTCATCTTTAAAAATCATAAAAAATAGTTAATTTTTTTTTTCAAAAATAGTAAAAATCGGTATTCTACATATTTATTATATTAACCAATTTATTGAGCAATTTATTAAGCACTTCGGTCAAAGTGCTTCCAGAAACAATTTAGCCATACTTGTAGTTTAAATTTTCAATGAATCTAAAGTACAAGTAATTAATTGACAATTATATATTATTTATGATAATTTTGAGGACCACCACCCTCCTTGTAGAAAACTATAAGATTTACTAAATGTTTTATTGTTCATCAATTGATTTTAATTTTTAACGATTTCAAATTTAATGGCTCCTGACGTCTCACGAATGACTCTCAAATTACTTAACACCTTGTTTGGAAGGAAGGGAAGAGGACGAAAGAAAATCGCGCGACAAATTCTTGTTTGATTGAATGTTTAATAAGAGAGTAAGGTTAATGAATGTTATTTTGAACCTTCTTTATCCTTGTAAAGTTTTATTTTTGAATCTTCAAATTGAAGTTTAACAGAAGTAAACAAGATGAACCAAACAAAATAATTTAAAATATAGTAACATTCATTTATATATGTTTCCTTTCCCTCCCCTCCTGCTATTCACTTACCTTTCCTTTCATCTCGTAGTGTAGATTGAATCGGTATCCAGCATATGTCTAACAATGTACTTATAATTTTCTTAATTTTTTTAAACCTTATTTGCATTCATTTTGAAAATTATTAATAAGGTTGTTTTAAATAACTTAACAATCTTAAAATTTAAAATTCCACGAATTAAGTTTATATATATTTTTTAAATGAGATAATGATCAAAGCATGGAATCATCTCCACTAAGATATATTGAATTTGATCACATGATATCCTAATTATACTAGAAAAAATTCTCGAATTAATTCTACATAATTAAAACATATTTTTGACGTTAGACAAACACATGTAAATTAACCGACCTTAGATTTGGATCAATCCGACGGACAACGTGACGAATAATTTTATAATTTTTACAGATAAGAATTAATAACGAAGCGACGCAATTAATTTGGAGCACATGGAGAGGTAAAAAAGAAATACTAACATTAATAACTTTGTAGAGTCAGGCTATGGCAATATACTTATTACGGATTGATCTATACTATGAATTCATATTTCTATTTTTAAAATCCAAACAGTCACTTCGAACTGTCAAACATAATTTTCATATTAAAATGTACTTGTACTATTTTTTAGATAGGTACAAAATCACTGCTTCTGAAGAGTTCAGAATTTTCTAATCAAGTAATATTCTACCTATCTAAAAAAGATAGTGAAAAAATTCTAAGAAGTATAAATATTGGTCTGCATTTACATTTTCATATGAAGATCATGTTTGAACTGTTTAGATCGACTATTTAAATTTTAAAAATTGAGATATGAATCCATAGCGTGGGTTGTGTGATATACATATTATCATAGCCTTACTCAACTTTTTATAAGTACCAAAGTGAAATAAACAACTTTGTACGTTGATTACGACATGCAAATGGTTGAATAGAAAGTAAAAGCAAATTTAAACTCTAATAATAAGGACTGTGACAGTGAAAAATAACTTGAATACAAAGTCAGATAGGTATTATAAAACGTGATAAGTTACATTAAGTTAGATGCAATTAAAAATAACTTTTGTTTTTCTGCATAAAAAATAATATACTAATTGTAGTATGGATAAATTCTAAAATGGGAATAGATAATTACACATCTGTTCTGTTAATAAGTAATAACTAACAAGTATTCATACAAGTGCTATTCATCCGTGTTGATTTTGCAATACTGAAAAAAAAATAGTTGCTATGTTGAAATTATAAAAAGAAAAACGAATTAGGTTTAGAGCGAACGAAATCTCCGAAATTTTTTTTAGGTACCACATTGGAATTTCAAAATACTGACATTACCACCGTTTTTAAAAATTGATTGAAACCACTCTAATTGTCTAATATTTACAAGAGACATCTAATCCGAATTTCAAAATTATATATTATCTTTTGCCGCTAAATTAAATGTTGATTTTTTTATATAGCTCAATCTCTAATTACTGATTTGCCATTGCGGATCGTGGGTGAGTTTTAATAGTACAAAAAGTTTATCTTTTAGTCTAGTTTTCTAATTCCAAGCAACTTTTTCCGAAAGAAAATGAAAATATATATATATATATATATATATATATATGAGGAGGGATCAAGTTACAACAATTTTGAGTTACAACAAAGTTACCATAACCATTTTCTACATTTTGAAATTCCAAATCGTCGATCCAAACCGTTCAATATGATCTCCACAATAAAATATGCTTTCAGATCAAATTTTACATTTTTTTTTGAATTTTTATACTATTTATTAAGTATTTTATAAAAATAGTCAAATTCAGACCATTGAATTTTGTACCCATCTTAATAAATAGTAAAAAAAATAAAAAAAATGTAAAATTTGATCTGGAAGCACATTTTATTGTGGAGATCATGTTGAACGGTTTGGATCGACGATTTGGAATTTCAAAATGTAGAAAACGGTTGTGGTAACTTTGTTGTAACTCAAAATTGTTGTAACTTGATCCCTCCTATATATATATATATATATATATATATATATATAGTAGTGCGACGATGATATAAAGAAATCAAGATAAATATTCTTGTTGTGTATTTTAGGTATTGAATTTTTATGTCAATTGGATACATTTTTTCACTTTTAAATTTATAAAACCTTAATACACAATGATAGGTCGGTTGCAAGTATACAATCTATCATTGTAGTAAAATAGGTATCGATCTAAAGATAACGCGAAATATTACTTTCTACTAAATTAATTAATCCTAAAAGGTGCAATAAAAGTAAATGGGGGTGTTGCAAATTTGGTTTTGTGAGTTCAATATCCGATTGAGAGTTGAATTGTAACAAAATCAATTTAAACAAACAAATAAAAAGAGTTTTTGTGTTTCAACGGAGAGAAGTTTAGAGACTATTGGCATACAATTACTTGGTCAAATTCACACTTATTTGGTTTATTAATCCATGCTTGCATTGATGGAGTTTCTAAGCCTAAAATATTATTAACACTACTACAAAAAAATACTTTGTCGTCGGGCAAAATCGCTATCCGCAATCGATTTCTGAACCGATGCCTATCGCCCCGATAGGAAATGTATACCCATATGCCATCGACTCAAAAACAGATGACGTTAATTGATATGCCATCGGCAGCGCATTGATCAAATGGACGGTGTTAGTACCCAGCGCCATATGTTTCTTTTTGCAACCGACGACAAATGTAATTAACACTGGCTGTTGGATTTTAATAGCCGATTGCAAAAGTGTCTTACACCATCTGTTTTGTTTGAGTTGGCGTTGGCAGGTCCTAGTTTGCCATCGGTCATTAATTTTTGAGTCGATTATGATGTATATATAATTATTATGTTTTATTATTAATTTTTCTATTAATTAATTAGGGGCTAGCCTCCATATATTTGCTAGTCATTTTTAAAACCCAGCAAAGCAGCATTAAACATGCATGCATTATATACCCATATTTTAACCAACAATTAATATAGGCATCAACAACATATGCATACACAAGTTATCCAACATATATATTAATTAATCCATACAACAAGCAATATATAAATTAGACAACAATTATAAACCAACAAGCTAACTATATCACACATAGAACAATATATAGAGCAATATATCATTGTACCATAAAACTAACAACTGTTTTAAACCACATTATTAAAACCAACACCAAATTGTCTGACTGCAAAAAACAGAAAACAACAAATGTTTTACAACACAGACAAGTACTTGCACAGTAATTAAACTATTTCCATGAAGAACTTACACCATTGGATACGGATGTCATGCAATGTGTTTTCTTTGTATGGCATTCTAGACAGACGACACTGCATGAATAAATCAAAACATAAATAACATAATATGAAAACATGATAGAAACAAGTGATTGACAAACCTTTAGGAAAGAACGTGCATAATTTTTTATGAACATCTCCATGTTTCTTCATTACATAAAACCCGGACCCCATGAATTGCTTTGTGTGGGGCTCTGATCAAATATGTATTATTTAAAACAAAATCTAATTAGTAGTACAATTGGAACTTGAAATAAGTCATAATGAAATACTCAATTAAAATATTTCTTACCTGAAATATTGTGACCTCCAGTGCTCTTTTCCTCGGCATGTGCCGACCTCCCCGGTTTATGTATGACTTAAAAGCCTTAGAATTATTAGGTCAGTATATGGTACCTAGAAGTAGGCCAATTTAGTATTTTGAATTTTAAATTATATGTATTTTGCTTACTTCCTGTTGAGTATCTTAGATATAAGAATTTTGTACTCTTTTGCCTTTAATATTTATAAACATTCGTACTCAATGAATAGGTTAGTTGCAAGCGCACAACCTATCGATTGTAGTATTTAGGTGTCGATCCGCAGGGAGATAGGGAAATACTAATTTCTAATAAAGAAAACTACTTCTAAACTAAACAATAAAAGTAAAGGGGGGTTTTGTGTAAAATCGTTGTTTGAAGGAAAATTAAAGTAATTAAAAGTTCGTAACAAAAAGCAATAAAATCGGGTGACAATCAAGTTTGAGAAGTCTAGGGGTATTCGGTCCACAATCCCTTGCTAATTCTATCTACTTGGTTTGTTTAAATTCATGTTTGATTATGACGAGGTTTCTAACCTAAGTTAACCTTTGGAACAAATATTAATACGAATACTTTGGGTGGACGGATTAATGTGCCTCGAATTCTAGGGATGTCACTAACCTAGAGGGATATTTAATCACGTGCTTCAAAATATATATCGATATTTGTTCTAAGGTGTCCTAATTAGGTTTTGACTTCACCGCTAAGTCCTTCACCAAACCCTAATCTTAATTTCTATATTTCCAGATTTGAATATCAAAGTACGGTCGCTTCTAATCCAAATCCTAAGGTATTTGCAATCACAATTTATACTATCCTATATGATCCTAATCTACTTTTAATCAAGAAGACTTAAGCGGGACAACTACAATTCAAGCACAACAAGTTGTGCTATCCTATATGATCATAATCTACTTTGGGTCTCAAAGATCAAAGCGGGACGACTACAATTCAAGCACAAATCATGGAATATCGCAAATAATAAATCACAGAAATTAACATCAAATCAAACAATCATAATAAAAACTAAATTCCGAGTAAAATAGAATTAAACAAGTTCATGCTACATGACCTAAACCCCTAGAGAGAAACTAGCCTCTCATGGAGAAGCAAATATTCATCATGAATTCAAGTACAAAATAAGTAAAAACAAAGAGAAACTAACTAGAGAAATAGAATACACCATTCTCTAATCAAAAACCTTAGTCTTCCTTGCAATTGCTGTGAGAATTCGCCTTCCTTCTTCTTGATTTGCTCCTGTGGTTGATGCTCTATCTCGTGAATTTCTCTCTTCCAATGGTGATGATCTCTCCTGTGGTCTCCTTAGCCTTATATAATATTTTCTGAACTTGGAGATCAGGTCGTTTTATTTTCGGCGCCCACTTAGTCATTTTCTGAACTTGGGGATCAAATTGTTATATTTTCAGCATCCACTAAGCCTACTAACTTCTATATTTCTAATTCTGTGATTATGAACTTGGAGACCAAGTTATTCTAATTTTGGCGCCCACTAAGCCCACTAACTTTCCATATTTAGCAGTTTTTCAGGCTGATGCGGCCATTGATGCGACTTTACAGAATTATACATTCCGAATTTGGATTTGTTTCCTTCATGAAAGTTGTATATCTCTTTGTCCTGGTTCTGTCAAGCTTTGAATCACCCAAATCGGAGTTCGTATGACCAAGATATGGCCAAAATACGAACTGTGTGTCGTTGAGTGCGGATCGAGTGCGGCCCGAGTGCGTCCGCACTGCGATCGGACTTTTCTGTTTTCTGTGTCTGATGGCTGAGTGCGTCCGCACTGGGCTCGGTTTCCTCTGTGTTGTTGCTCTGAATTTCTGAACTTCAAATGGGCATAACTCATGATCCGTAACTCCGTTTTCAGTGTTCTACCATTTTTCAGAAAGCTTGCGAGAAGATCTACAATTTGCTCCATTTCCTGTAACTTAAATAAACTTTGGCAGTAACTTGATTCTTGGATATATTGCATTCTATTTTCTACTAAAATACAAGATATTTGGTGTTATTATGTGATAAAAATCAGACCGAACATGTATATAATTTAGACCTATCAAATTCCCCCAAACTTGAACTTTGCTTGTCCTCAAGCAAAATCTAAACTTAGCCCAACATTCGATCTCTTTAATACACCCTATATCAAGTATGTTTCTCAAATGAAAAATTTGTATGATCTTGCCAAAATTTAAAAATCTCCATGCAAATTTTTCAAATTTCAAGTTCAACCCTCGGATAATTATGAATCTCCCCACAATTCGATTACTCTAACTTTTATTTCCTTAAAGGCTTTTGAATTTGTGAACTTCGTTTAC
Organism: Carex myosuroides; assembly: GCA_028015225.1. NCBI lineage: Eukaryota > Viridiplantae > Streptophyta > Magnoliopsida > Poales > Cyperaceae > Carex > Carex myosuroides. Next base: position 10,520,494 of record CM051475.1, on the reverse strand, counting down.
CCAAATTTATTGAAAGATATGCCATTTTAAATGTAGAATTTTCAAAATACCCCCAAGCTTGAATCAAACTTAGGTTAAAAAATTGCGGACCTCGTGTGTTGATACATGCATATTCACATTTTTGTTGTTGCTTTTGATTTTTGATTTTGATATTTCTTTCATGATTTAGCACTATTTTCCCTATCCTTAATTAAGCACCGGTTGGTTACAAGTAGTTAACCGTACCCGACCGTTCTAATTCAATGGTGCTTTGCATGCTCTTAGTCTAACCCTTCCACTAACACGAATGTTAATTTTATCGGGAGACTAGTGGAGCAGGAGTGCTAAGGACTCATAACCATAAGTACGTCATGAAGCCGTAGGTCATTGGAGTCACCTTTTATTTTCCATATTTTTCAATTTTTCCCAATTTCTCAACATATATGCATATATCATGAATACACACATCCCTAAGTATTCCTTCATACTTGTGGATATCCTAATCTTTCCACATTTAAAATTTCCAAATCTAAATAGCTTCTCTAATAAATTTAAATTCCCAATGTCTCAATTTCAATCACCTTTATTTCCACAAAGTTTTTCGCCAAATTATGTAGTCATTTCAAATTATTCCAAGGGTTTACCGAAAATTATTCAAAATTTTGCATCAATACTTCTAATTTTGCCAATCACTTAAATTTATCAACAAAATACATGACACAAAACTAGGTAAACATCCTAACAAGTCGGACTGGACCTATTCATGGTTAGGTAAAACCCTAGTTTTAAACAAAAAAATTTAAACATGCCTAAACTAAATGCAAGATACAATTGTGAATTTCAGTTTTTCATTTAACCTCCCCCCAGCTTAAACAAAACATTGTCCTCAATGTATCAATTCATACTAGAAGAGGAAATTAAAAAGAAAAATAGAAACTCACAAGATGTTGCTCGGTTTAACGTCGGGAGCTCGACTTGTTGAGGCTCAGTTTGAAGGTGGTGGATCATCGAGGGCAATTGCCTCCTTTTCTATGATCGGTTCATCTCTTATGGGTCGGCGGTCGTTTGGATTGCAACCAAAGAGAGAATTGTTGTTTAGGCCCGCCATTTGTTGAGAAGAGGATTCGCCGGCCTTGATCTTTGCGGCTTGTCTCCTCGTGATGGGGGTCAGTGCTCAAATTTGCAAGAGAGAAAAAGAGAAGAGATGAGATGTGAAAGAGAGAAAAGAAAGGAAAGTAAAGTGCAGAATTTAAATAAGAAAAGTAAATATTTTTGGATTTTTCTGAAAAGGTAAATAAGGAAAGTGAATTTCAGAAATTGTAAAAAAGAAAATAAACTATTTTTGGATTTTTAAATTTTCTGAAAAGAAAATAAGGTAAATAAGAAAACTAAGAATTAAAAGTACTTTCCTAAAATAAAAACTAGTATCTATCCTATTCTCCCCGGCAACGGCGCCAAAAAGCTTGTTGAGTATTTTAGATATAAGAATTTTGTACTCTTTTGCCTTTAATATTTATAAACCTTCGTACTCAATGAATAGGTTAGTTGCAAGCGCACAACCTATCGATTGTAGTATTTAGGTGTCGATCCGCAGGGAGATAGGGAAATACTAATTTCTAATAAAGAAAACTACTTCTAAACTAAACAATAAAAGTAAAGGGGGGTTTTTTGTAAAATCGTTGTTTGAAGGAAAATTTAAGTAATTAAAAGTTCGTAACAAAAAGCAATAAAATCGGGTGACAATCAAGTTTGAGAAGTCTAGGGGTATTCGGTCGACAATCCCTTGCTAATTCTATCTACTCGGTTTGTTTAAATTCATGTTTGATTATGACGAGGTTTCTAACCTAAGTTAGCCTTTGGAACAAATATTAATACGAATACTTTGGGTGGACGGATTAATGTGCCTCGAATTCTAGGGCTGTCACTAACCTAGAGGGATATTTAATCACGTGCTTCAAAGTATATATCGATATTTGTTCTAAGGTGTCCTAATTAGGTTTTGACTTCACCGCTAAGTCCTTCACCAAACCCTAATCTTAATTTCTATATTTCCAGATTTGAATATCAAAGTACGGTCGCTTCTAATCCAAATCCTAAGGTATTTGCAATCACAATTTATACTATCCTATATGATCCTAATCTACTTTTAATCAAGAAGACTTAAGCGGGACAACTACAATTCAAGCACAACAAGTTGTGCTATCCTATATGATCATAATCTACTTTAGGTCTCAAAGATCAAAGCGGGACGACTACAATTCAAGCACAAATCATGGAATATCGCAAATAATAAATCACAGAAATTAACATCAAATCAAACAATCATAATAAAAACTAAATTCCGAGTAAAATAGAATTAAACAAGTTCATGCTACATGACCTAAACCCCTAGAGAGAAACTAGCCTCTCATGGAGAAGCAAGTATTCATCATGAATTCAAGTACAAAATAAGTAAAAACAAAGAGAAACTAACTAGAGAAATATAATACACCATTCTCTAATCAAAAACTAACTAGAGAAAAATAAGTCTTCCTTGCAATTGCTGTGTGAATTCGCCTTCCTTCCTTCTTCTTGATTTGCTCCTGTGGTTGATGCTCTATCTTGTGAATTTCTCTCTTCCAATGGTGATGATCTCTCCTGTGGTCTCCTTAGCCTTATATAATATTTTTTGAACTTGGAGATCAGGTCGTTTTATTTTCGGCGCCCACTTAGTCATTTTATGAACTTGGGGATCAAGTTGTAATATTTTCAGCATCCACTAAGCCTACTAACTTCTATATTTCTAATTCTGTGATTATGAACTTGGAGACCAAGTTATTCTAGTTTTGGCGCTCACTAAGCCCACTAACTTTCCATATTTATCAGTTTTTCAGGCTGATGCTGCCATTGATGCGACTTTACAGAATTATACATTCCGAATTTGGATTTGTTTCCTTCATGAAAGTTGTAGATCTCTTTGTCCTGATTCTGTCAAGCTTTGAATCACCCAAATCGGAGTTCTTATGACGAAGATATGGCCAAAATACGAACTGTGTGTCACTGAGTGCGGATCGAGTGCGGCCCGAGTGCGTCCGCACTGCGCTCGGACTTTTCTGTTTTCTGTGTCTGATGGCTGAGTGCGTCCGCAGTGGACTCGGTTTCCTCTGTGTTGTGCTCTGAATTTCTGAACTTCAAATGGGTATAACTCATGATCCGTAACTCCGTTTTCAGTGTTCTACCACTTTTCGGAAAGCTTGCGAGAACATCTACAATTTGCTCCATTTCCTGTAACTTAAATAAACTTTGGCAGTAACTTGATTCTTGGATATATTGCATTCTATTTTCTACTAAAATACAAGATATTTGGTGTTATTATGTGATAAAAATCAGACCGAACATGTATATAATTTAGACCTTTCACTTCCATAATAGAGGAACAACATATAAGTTATCGTTATGATTTGGCACCGAGTCCAGCAAGTAGGCAACATTCTGTTTTGGGATGATAACGAGAAGCCTCCAAGGTGCTCTACAATATAAGTAATAAAATAATAAATCAATACAAACTTGTTAAAAAAAACAATAAACATGAGTACAATTAGCAGCTTACCCAGCTTGGTGGCATGGTAAGAATACAAGACGCTTATCCTGAAACTTTAGCAAGATATCGGCCAAGTACGAAAGAGATTGTTCATTACTGTGGTCTATGTATGTGGAGCTGAGCAGTCTGGGGTCCAGGAAACCAATGTCAGGTGTATTTTGGGCACCTAATTCAGTAACTAGCTTCATGCAATACCTGAAAATAGTCAGTGTCAGAATAAATGAGATCTTATTATAAGTCAACATTATTATATATGTTTATACTATAAATACTCACATTATCCAGACTTGGATAATTCATAATAGAGACGTCGATTTCGTTATAAGTCATAAGATCACAGATATTTGTGAAATCCACTGTTAGATAAAAGCCCTCATCCTGAAATACTCCAGGAACGATATTGCAGCAGAAGCCTCCTCCTTCAGATAGTGGCGTCGCAAGATATCTATCATGCAGTAGTTGGAATTCCAAGCCCAGGTCGTCCAATGCCTCCTGATCTACAAGCGGGACCTGACCCTGTATTCCTCCTACAGGTATTGGCTGTCTCGATAGCACCAATTCATTAGTCATTGTATTGGCTATCTCGACAAGTACTTCAGCAGGCCCCTATCATGTACAGATGAATGTATCACTATCGTGTACAGATAACAGCTTATTAGAAAACACTAAGTTATTTAGTCAGGTGCCTTACCTGAGTACTTGCAGTTCAAGGTGCTAGCTTCTTGGGTAAGTATCTTGCTTTCCAAACCCCATATTGCTCTTGCAGATTTTTGGAGATATTAGCAGATATTGGCTCTCTGATTAATCACATCAGTAGGCTCCTATCATGTATAGATGAATGTATCACTATTCAGTACAGATAACGGCTTATAATTACAAAAATACTAAGTTATTCTATCAGGTGCCTTACCTAACTTGCAGTTCAAGGTGCTAGCTTATTGTGTAAGCATCTTGCTTTCCAAACCCCTAGAAAGAACATTTGTTTTTGTTGTAATCCTCTTTGTAACTGCATTTGGCTTTGTTCTAGCTAATATCCAATCCCTTTCTCGAACACTTGCATTCCTTTTAACAGGTTTTGACTAGATGCAAATCTTCAAAAAATGAAATCTATGTGATTGGATGTAAATGCAAGGTCGTTCTTGCATATTTCATGTTGTTGAAGATTCAAAAATCAATAAAATATCAAATTAGGGAATTTTACCCTTACATCCAAACCAGCAGCACTGTTGGTGATAATATGAATTCGTTGTAGAGTGATTCTTTTCAGTTTTTTCTTACCATCCCCGCAGCTCCTGGGGTCCCTTTCCCTCTTGGCTGCGGGTTCTGAAGAGTGCGGGCATGATTGGGACGACATTGCTGAAATTAAATTACAACTCAAAGAGTAAGGAAGCTCCAAAACTACAAATGCTGAAAAATACTTAGATAAAAATAAAGATATAAAACTAAACCCTAAACCCTAGAACCATACTATCCCTAGAAACCTCCTAACCCAAAACTTAACCCTAACTAGAAACCCCTAGAAAGATATAGACAGAGAGTCAGATGCGTAAACCTTCAATGACGGAGATTGATCGAGTGCTCGGTGTTGTATTGAGGTGGCGGCTGACAAGTGATTAGAGACGGAGTCACGGTGGAGAAAGCTAGCTAGTGACGACCACTTTGAGAGTACTAGAACTCTTGTGTTGTTGGATATATATATATATTGAAACCTTTAACTTGCCATCAGCTCCGTAGTGATTATCCCAACTGTTCAGTAGTTCCACCGATGGCGTTATGCTGATAAATGCCAATATATAGATAGTATAGAAAACTTGATATAGTCCGTACGAATCTTAAATGCGGATAAATGCATATCATCTGCATTAATATTAGTGCAGTTGTAGTCCGCACGAATCTTAAAAAAGATCGAATGGCCGAGATGTATTAACTCAAAAGAGTCCCTTTTGAGTTAGCATGCAGAGGATACGAATTCAGCAAATTTTGCCCTACGTTGATATTTCTTAGAAATTGCTTAACTTGTATTGCCAATTCTATAAAGTTTACCTTTACTAATTCAATACGTGGAGTTTGACAACACCGATAGAATTGTACATGCAAGCAACATTTCCTTATTTATCTAATTGTGCAATTAATCCACATAGAAGTTACCAAGTTGTGCAAACAAACATAAACAAAGTTATCTACTCAAATAAACATCCATAAAATTCATCTCCTTATTTACAATTACAACACAACAATTAATTACAATACACCATATTCAACAATTTCTTTTGATTTTACTAAATTCACTATATTTTATTTGACAACTTGCAAGAACATGCTTTATCTTAGTTAGGTTCAAAAGAAATAGGTCAAACTAATTAATTTTTAACTAATAAAACATTTTTTGAATATTTAATCATGTTTCTAGTCTCAAGTTTTTGGCGGTGTAGAAATAGACATGTTACAGTGGACTTACGTTGTTGGTTAAATTCTTTCGCAAACCACATCTTATTCAAAGAGGGTTTGTGTAAGAAATTAAACAACAATGCACTGTCACATGCCATTCATACACCGCCAAAAACTTGGGTTCAAAACATGATTTAATTAAGAACATGTTTTATTAGTTGAAAGTTAGTACGTTTGACCCATTTCTTTGGAACCTAACCAAAGAAAAGCATGTTCTTGTAAAGTGTCAAATATAAAATATAGTGAAAATCAAAAGAAAATGAAATTCATCACAAGCTGCATGTCCAATAACTTGCAAAACATGCATGTTATGAAAATTAAATCTTGTTTGAAACCCAAGCTTAAGGCAGTGTAGAAATGGACACGTGACAGTGGACTTACATTGTTATTTAAACTCTTTCGCAAACCACAACTTAATTCAAGAGGGTTTGTGTAAGAGATTAAACAACAATGCACTGTCACGTACCTTACCTACACTGCCGAAAACTTGAGTTTCAAACATGATTTAATTTTCAGAACATAATTTGTATATTGTTGGACAGCTTGTGACTTATCTCACTACGTACAAATTAAGTAACCCACTAGCTACTTCATATGAAGCAACAACACAACAATTAAAAAATAGACCACAAGCATCAACACACATAGTACAATTAATACTACTAACTGTTTCTTGAGAATCGAAGATACTACTTCTGTCTCATTCCGATATCTTGCAACTTGTCTGCTAGGTTGCATATGAGAACTTAAACTTATATTACTTAAATTGGCAGCATTGTCGCACCAGCCCATCCATTTATTGCATTGTGGACATATATAAAATTTCCTCCCCGGATTCTGTGAGGTCATCGAAAGCATCACAACACTCGGCTTAAGACATCTATTGCAATAAGGATATGATAAGTAACTACTATTTTGGCTACTCATTTCGCCTATACAGAAAGAAAAAATAACACTAAATAACTAAACCCTAGTTTAAATTATTCCCTAATGTAAGAAACCATTCAAAATAACGATTAAAATAAACATAAAATGAAGGAGAGAAGAGTGATCTAGCATACAAATGACGCCGGGAGAGAAAATGCTAGCTTCTTAGTCCGTCGATTTTTGCAGTGAGCTACTGTACTTTGGGGATACAAAGGGCTAGGGATAATCGACCTAGGGTGTACTGGAACATATATATATAATCACCACCATCGGTCCAATATATATAGCATATAATGTATACTAAAACTGAGGTTCCAATTATTTACAACGTTGCCCCTGAGAATATGTGCCATCGGACCAATATGGTAATGAATTGTTATTGCTTTGTAGTAGCACCAACGGATCATGTAACACACAGATGGTAAAAGTCACCCCCTCAGTGTCATCGTCCGTTAAGCCAAACCGATGTCGAATAGTCACTCAATACTGATTGGTTACATCAACTCCATCAGTTGGTTAGACAGAACAGTCGGTAAAAAGTTCAAAGTAATTACAGTGCTGTCACTGAATACATACATCATCCATGCGGAAGGACACCCGATAGTGAAGTGGCGATGGTGAATGTGTTTTTTTGTAGTAGTGTAAGGGTCACTTTTGTGAATTAATGGCGTGCCTAAATAATTCGGGTTTTACGATTAAATCCTTCACCCTAGCGGTATAGACCATAAGCATAGGTTAGCCTAGTTTATTCCTAAATACCAGTACTTCACAATTAAGTCATTTACACCAATATTTGGTTCAATCCTAGGGGTCCCAATCAAATATGAGGCTTCACGATTAAGTCATTCACCTCAATTCAACCTTTGTTTCTTGTGGTTCCGGACTAATAATTATATTTGGTTATTTCTAATCTCAAATCCTAAGGAATTCATGTACATAATTTGGTACCATCAATTCTTGATCCAATCTACTCAAGTTGTTTAGACCTAAGCGTACTAATTATCAAGCAACACAAATCATGCAATCACACGAATAATAAAATCAACAAGAACAATCATGCAAGCAAACAATCATAATAAAGAAAACCATCCAAGTAAGGTAGATTTTAACACAAGTTCATGCTTAAAGCCTAAGCCCCTAGAGAGAAAATCTAGCCTCTCATGGGTGCGCTAACATCCAAAAGAAATACAAGAGTAGACATGATAAAACTAAGAAAAACAAGATAGAGAATAGACTACACTAATCTCCTCGCTTGCTGCCCTCGTCTTCACTTCATTCCGCTTGAGAAACCTTCAATCATTCGTTTCAATCGCCTTGATTCACATGGAAAAGGGTAAAGAGATGTGGAGAAAAATTCAGTCAAGCCAAGAATAAATAAAAGATGAATGAAAGATGGAATTCTCCTGTAGGTTGCCTCATGTTTTATAGAAAATTTTGGGACTTTGAGAGCAAGCAAACAAGATCTGGAAGTGAATCGGGCGAAGATTGCGTCGATTTGGCAATAAAATCTGTCCAAATCTAGGCTGGTGTGGCTTCACAAAATTCTACATTCCGAATTTGGATTTGTTTCTGTCATGAAAGTTGTAGATCTTTTTGTCTTGGTTCTGTAAAACTTTGATTCACCCAAATCGGAGTTTGTATGACCAAAATATGGCCAAAATACGAACTGTGTGTCGGCAGCTGTGATTTTGTGCGGCCGGACGTGCATCCAGACAAGGCCGCACAACTCTCTGGAAATTTTCTGTGAACCGAACTTCAAACATACATAGATCATCAACCGTAACTCTGTTTTCAGTGTTCTACCACTTTCTACAATTTTCTCCATTTACTGTAATTTAAATAGACTTTAGCAGTAACTTGGTTCTTGGCATATTTTAACACAAAATTACATGGAAATTGGCTTAGTTTTTGAGGTTAAACCCTAATCAAAATTATATATAATTGAGGCTTATCAAAATCCCTTAAGCTTAAACCTTGCTTGTCCTCAAGCAAAAAGAAATACAAGAGAGAAAATCTAACCTAAGCCTAAGCTCCTAGAGAGGAAATCTAGTTTTTAACACAATTTTATGCTTAAAGCCTAAGCCCCTAGAGATGAAATCTAGCCTCTCACAGGTGTGCTAACATCCAAAAGAAATACAAGAGTAGACATGATAAAAACTAAGAAAAACAAGAAAGAGAATAGACTACACCAATCTCCTAGCTTGTTGCTCTCGTCTTCACTTTGTTCCGCTCGAGCAACCTTCAATCATTTGCTTCAATCTCCAAGAATTCTCCTGCAGGTTGCCTCATGTTTATAGAAATTTTTGTGAATTTGGGAGCAAGGAAACAAGATCTGGAAGTGAATCGGGCGAAGATTGCGTCAATTTGGCAATGCCAAATCTAGACTGGTGCGGCCATTGGAGATTTTCTGTGAACCAAACTTCAAACAGACATAAATCATCAACCGTAACTCTGTTTTCAGTGTTATACTACTTTTCGAAAAGCTTGCGAGAAGATCTACAATTTGCTCAATTTCCTGTAATTTAAATAGACTTTGGCAGTAACTTGGTTCTTGGCATATTTTAACACAAAATTACACTAAAATATAAGAAAATTAGCTTAGTTTTTGAAGTTAAACCCTAATAAAAAATATATATAATTGAGGCTTATCAATTCCCAACAATTGTATAAGAATTTCAAGCATCTTATTAATCTAAATGGATTACTATTATACAATGACAGGAGTATAACTTGGGTGTTCTTAAGCTCACCAAGTCCTTTTGTGAGCTTAATTCAAAAATATATTAAATTGGCTTCAAACGATACATCCAAACCGTTGAAACCAATCTACTTCACGAGTGATGCATTTACATGTCAACTTTATCAATTTTATAACTAATTTAGTATAAAGTCAAGCGGTCAAAATAAAGATGGTTTATAAGTTAATTTTAATGTGTTCATTTTTCATCATTTTTTGACCGTTTGACTTTATATTAAATTAGTTCGAAAATTTAAAAACTTGACATGTAAACTCATCACTCGTAAAGTAGATCGGTTTCAATGGCTTGGATGTATCGCTTAAAACTAATTCGATGGGTTTTTGAGTTAAGCTCACTTGGTGAGCTTATGAACACCCTAGTTCTACTCCGACAGCTCAAACAGGTCAGGTTTTGCTCTAGGCTATTAAATATTGTTAGGTCCATTTTTTTTTGCCGTGTTCAATTATTGTGTTATATGCTAACAAATTGAGTGATTTATATTTTTGCAATAAGTGACCTTTTGAGGCAATGATACCTCTCAAATTTTTGTTTTACCCCCAATCATTTCCTCAATTAACCGCAACATAATTTTCCAATATATATTTCTCTAAAAATTGATGTATTTGTTCAGAAGGTATTATTTCTTTTGTACTTAACCCTAATTGAATGTGGGGGGGGGGGGGGGGGGCAAATCGGCGACATCTAACCTAATTAGGGATGTTCATTTCTACTGCGGATAAATATAGAAAATAGAATCAAAGAAATCAAGCAGGCATTTTTCTTTTCTTTTTTATAAAGAAAAACTGGTTTGAGAAAAAAAAAATCTCGTTATGGCATATTTTATTGAGATAAATATATTGACAAAGCTGTTTTAATTTTAATCCTGGATATATAATATATTAATTTGGATGAATTAGCAATATGTTGTCCTTGAATGTCAATAAAACAGTGAAATGTTAATTTAATTTGGCAACATAACTAGTTAAATGAACTTTATGACAAATAGAGATTTTGGAGACAATATTTCATTTTAGTTGATAAGCAAAAATATATGAAAAATCCTAACAATTAGAACATTTTCGTATTTCATGATGGAATTATATTTAAAAAAATATTCTGCCGAGTCCATTCGTAGCAGATAGGGGTGTTAATAGTACTATTTATCCGTTTATTCGAACCGTACGTATTTCGATATGACGAACACGGGTAAGATTTTTCTTTTCGTTAGCTTATCATGTACAAGTAAGAATAAAGGTTTTTCCGTTAACATAATAGATATAGATAAGCGTAAAAATTATTTTGTATCTGTTACCCTATATACTAATTATTAAAAATAAAAATTATAAATTATAATATATATATTGAGGAGGGATCTAGTTACAACAAAGTTACCACAACCATTTTCTACATTTTCAAAGTCCAAATCTTCGATCCAAACCGTTCAACATGATCTCCACAATATAATGTGCTTCTAGATCAAATTTTACATTTTTTTTGAATTTTTTTACTATTTATTAAGCTGGGTACAAAATTCAATGGTCTGAATTTGACTAGTTTTTGTAAAATACTTAATAAATAGTAAAAAAATTCAAAAAAAGTAAAATTTGATCTGCAAGCACATTTTATTGTGGAGATCATGTTGAACGGTTTGGATCGACGATTTGGACTTTGAAAATGTAGAAAATAGTTGTGGTAATTTTGTTGTAACTCAAAATTGTGGTAACTAGATCCCTTCTCATATATATTATATATATAGAGAGAGAGTGTGTGTGGCTACCTTGGCAGTCGCTGCCAAGATTTTCAAAAAGAGAGAGTGTGTAACTAAGATCAAAATGGTAGTTTGTGGGCCGTAGTCATATCAATTTGGTTTTGTAATTTTCAAAGTACAAAGAGTGGATCCAAACCGTTCAACATGATGTCTATATTAAAATGTGCTTGGTGACCAAATTTTACATTTTTACTATTTATTGAGATGGTTTGAAAATTGTTGTTTTCAATAATCTAGAAGTTTTTTTTATTGTTTATTAAAATCAGCAATTTTCAAACAATTTCAAAAAAATGTAAAATTTGGTCTCCAAGCACATTTTAATATAGACATCATGTTGAACGGTTTGGATCGACTGTTTGGACTCTGAAAATTACAAAACCGAATTGATATGACTACGATTTAGGAACTACCATATTGATCTTAACTACTCTATATATATATACATTTAACTGTTTATCTAATCCGTACTGTATTTGATAAAATGGATGTGAGTAAGGATTTTTTTTATTAATTTATCGAATACGAATAGAGATAAAAATAAATTTCGTTAATAAGACGGGTAAATATTTTCATCCCATCCGTTTCATACAGAGCCGATCCTCCTCAGCTCATAACTCACCGACGGTAACCGGTTGAAAAACAAACACAATAAAAAACAGTGCTCTCCTATTTTTAAATACCTAAACCATCAGAATTAAAAAAAAAAAAAATCCTTACTTCTCCGTTAATACATCTCGTATTATTATTGTTATGTTATATTTGCAGTTTCCTTACAAGTAGGGAAGGAACCCTCGTAGTTCCAATTCCGAACGTATTTTACGAGAAAGAGAGCGCTTTACCTGCAATCGATCCCAATTGAACGCGATTTAGGGTTTTCTATCCGCATTTGTCTGTCGACTACCTCCGAATTCGATGTAATCTCTCTGTCTCTTTCTCTACTGTTCTTTTTTATTATATAGATTTATGGTTCGAATTTGGAGTAGCTTTAAGTTACCTAATAGAATTTTTGTAGGTGGTATTTGCTTCACGGTTGCGATAATGATGGTCGCTTATTTGATTCTTTGTCGGATTCTTTTAAATTTGCTTTTGAATCGGAGCTCGTTTGTTTTGTTTAATTATCTGTTGTTACTTGTAATTGAGTTAGGGTTGTGATTGATTTGGCCATTGTAAGGTCGTTTTACACCTCTTTCGGGAATTGTTGGGTTGTATTTGTTTATACTGACTCTTTCCTTCATCCGAGGGACTTAACCCTAGTTTTGATTTTCCTAATTTTTCTGGAATTTCAATATTTCTGTGCGGTTTTACAGAGATCATGTAGTTTACGGTATAAAGTTTGGTTTGGTTTGTGTTCTCAGATTACGAATTGCTGTGATACTATTTAATTGGAAGTCTAGGTTTTTCTTTAAGATATCTCCTTTCTTTCTCGTTCTTTTTTGAAGAAGGAAAGTTTCTTTCTTCAAATTAAAGAAGCCATCCTGAATTAACTATTAGATGATTTCAGTTTTCTTATTTGAGTTGCGAATAAGTTCTAGGTTAAATTTACCTTCCGAAATGAGAATTTATGCTTAGTTTAGGTGCATAGCATCTCAATTCCAATCTTTAATTTAAATCTGTTGGAGCTTGACATATGTGGGAGGTAATAAAGCTTGTGCAATTGAGTAACAACGAAAAATGTATAGTGTTGCTAATAAACATTAATGTATACTTTAGGTATGTTAAATTAAGATATGATGCAATTGAGTAACAATGAAAAATGTATAGTGTTGCTAATAAACATTAATTTTATTTTATTGAGCTTGACATTAAAAGGGAGGTACTCAAGTGATATCTCCATATAAGATAATAAAGCTTTTGCATAATTTTAGACATAGTAAGAGATGATGCTGTCAAACGGACAATGACATGATATGTTTGTATTACTATAGTTAGCTTCATATGTTTTAGACATCCTTGCTTTACTCAGCTTTGCAAAAATAGTAGTACTTTCGTTTTGCTTTTACTGTATTGTACATATAGTTGTTTGGTCTTACTAGAAAGGTTGTTTGCTCTATAGGATATATGTTGTTTTCTAAAAATAAGAACTTTGATTACTTCAATATTTATCCTCTTATATTTTGAATAACGTAATTTACTTCCTCCTAGGAATAATGAACAGTATTGTCTCTGTAATTTCAGTGTTTCGTTAAATCTTGATTTTATAGCTTAAATGTTCTTTATTTCAGTTTCCTTTTAAATTGAACCACAGGTCCATTGTTTATCCAGGGGTTAATGACATTCATCAGCAGGCTTATAGAATCTTATTCATGATAGGAGCTCTTTTTATTAATTAGAAGTAATTACTTTTCAATTGAGGCAGTACAATGTCTGATATATGCAAGATTCTGTAGTTTTATATTTTTTCTAAATTCAGTATTTCTAGGGTTTAAATTAGGAAAATAGTCAGTGAGTAATCTCTACATATCTTCTATTTGCTATGTCAGTATTAAGTGATGAGGAGAATCGGTGTGCTTATTTTAATTTAATCAAACAGCAAAAGCAATCATTTACTCAGTTTTCTGCTTGAATTTTATTATGTTTGAATAAATATTAAAAATAGGAGGGTGATTTGAGCAAGTGCTTTGTTTCAACTGGTTAAGACTTCCATGGAAATTTCTGCTAGTATTATGTTGTAATAATTGTTTTATCTTAGTATTGCATTTATTAAAGTTGATTATGGTAATTTTTATTTGCCTTGGAACTAAATGTAGAGAAAAAAGTTACCTTTACTATTCTACAGGAACAAGGATGCTATATTATTTTTATTCTTCTTCCTCTTTTTCTTCATATTATTATTAGTAGTAGTAGTATTGTTCTTTGTTGTTTTGAGCAAGCTATACATAGTACTGTGTAGAGAATGAATAATACATACTAGTTCTACTTTGGACAACACAGTGTGACAATTGATTTTATCATTTTGTTTGATTATGAATAGTTTAGGTACAAGCACTTGTAGATGAAAGTAACAAATATGTGGATTATTACTCTTAGGTTTTAGAAGGCCACTATTGTTTCGGTGTTGTTTTTAACTTTTTATCTTCTAAGGTAGGGTCCTGGTTTCGTGTGCAAGTTTTCCATATGTTAGGTGTTTGATTTGGCAAGTCCAAGGATCTAGTGATATTTACTTTAGTCTGAATCATTTGTACTTGCTCATCTATAGATTGGTATTCTCATTTGTAGATTGATATTTCTGTTTCTTGATGCAGGCATATACTCCTACAGTTATTGGTGCTATTTGATGGAATCAGCAAAGGTATGTTTCAGATCTTGTAGAAATTTCATTTCAGTAGATTTTGTCTGTAGATAGGCGCATGAAAATGGTTGAGGTTTATTTTTATCTTATTGGCGTAGAAGGATCCTATGCTCTATACTAAATTATTCACAGCCAACACAAGATTGTAGTACCGATCGGTATTGCAATTGCATGCATTCCAGTATTACTAATACTGGTTCCAGATGTGTCATTAGGAGAAATATAAAGGGTAGAATAGGCACACTCATTGACAATTAATCATCACATATCATAAAAAATCCCAGAATAAGCATGTACTCTCGCATGATTCAAAAGCATTATAATCAATACATAGATTAAGCATAACAACAACAAAAAGCTCAGATTAATTTAGCTCTCTTATTTCAGGCACAAGCAACAAAAGCTGAATCAGTCAAACTTCCAAATCCACTCTAGATGGTTCCAAAATAAAACACCACAGGATGGAAGCAATAAAGTTAAGGGCAAAAGAAAAAAAGAAAGGAGCTCCATTCAACAGCTAGAGATGTTACAACAGACTCTAGGTGAGACTCTTTTTCTCTGTACAAAAACTAACTATTTACACTCATTGATCCTTCTTTGCACACCTATGAGCGTGTCCGTTTCCTCCTTGCACCTCCCTCCCACAGGTGAAACCTTCTGCTTCTTCACGCATTTGCGACAAACAAAAGTTGCTGGCACCTCATCTGAATCTCTAATCCCACTGCACCTAGTATGTTGCCACACACCACACCTGTCACATGCCAACATTCTCTCTCCATCATCATCACGGGCCCCACACGAGCAATCCACTATCCAATTCTCTAATCCCCTTTCCATTTTGTACTGCCCCAATTGCATGTCATCTACACCAACACATCGACCCACAACCCTCACCACATCATTAGGGTTTACCACATGCTTCACCAATGCGCTTTCGCTGGTGTTAGTGTTCGTCACTATGTGCTCGGCAACAAAACCTTGAAACATAGGATACGTCTCTTGAAAAGCCCTAGTTGCTTGTACTTTTAGGTCAGATATAGTTGCGCTTGTTGAGATGACAAGTAATTCTGGGGGTGGTGAGGTGTAGTCTTTTGGATGGTCACTGAGTTCAACCACACACCAAATGTGAATTATGAATGGGTTCAAAGGAAGAGGGTTAGAATTGGGTTCATTATAACACTTAACAAAATGTTTGCAATCGAGTATTTTCATTGCTGCTATGGAGGCTGCATCTTTAACAGTTTGTGCCTTGTAGGATTCCATTGTGCTGGGGTTTAGGAGAGTGCTGTACAGGAATTTGAGGTCACGAAGGAGATGCTCAATTGAGGGTCTGCATAAGGCGGTGCAGTCAACCAACAACCTCTGATGAGCAGCTTCAAGCCTGGCTTGCAATAAAAAAGTAATGTTAGATTTTGATTCACACACCAATTATCTAAATCTATCTTATTCCCATCCAAGAAGATAAAGAAAAATTTCACCCACCTATCCTCTGATAAATTATTCCAAACAAAAGTTATAACTAAATTCTCCTCTCCTACATGTATGGTGGGGATTTCCTCTTATGTAAATGTTGATGAATTACAGTTTCTGTGGGGTCCACTTACCTGTATTCTATTGAATTAGTCTCAGAATTGCAACGGGCGGCTACAACGAAGCCATCCACAGTTGTCTTACCACCCAGACCCCTTAAGCAGTGATCCAATAGTTGTGTAGACCTTACAGCCTTTGACATGGCACCTTTCAGTGTGCGCCAGCTTACCCACTTGGACCCACCAACTGCTCTTAACACCTTAATCATGGCTGTATGCGCACACTCCACATCATCCTTTGTCCAGTTACAAATCAGACTATGCCGGGCAATTTCAACTTTAAACATTTTTGACATCTTCCTTTCTCCATCTGATTCATGTAGAAGGCTAGTAATGCAGTTAAACAGATCTCGGATGGTGGTTAATTCACGCTCAGAAAGGCATTTGTAAAAAGAGATTATATCATGCAGAATAGTTCGTGGGGTCCGTCCTTGGTTGGAGAAAATGGTGAGTGGTATACGTGCTAGGGTTTCAACTGCCTCCTGGTACGAGTCAGCAGTAACTGCATAACTGCCAGCACCAAACTGATACCCCCATTCCCCATACCAGGGGTGCCCAAAGGTAACAGAGTGCAAGAGGCGATACTCCATGCCATGCTTCTTGGATATATCCATCACTGTCACCTTCCTACACAATTCAACAATTACACCCTTAAATTTTTTGTATTACCACAACAAAGACCAAATTGCTATTCTTGTATTGACTGTTACAATTCAAATGCTACTTAAATGATAATGATTATGATGACGGCAATAGCACTTTACCTGACATGTAAGAACTTGCAGAGGCGGTCCCAGAAGGACATGATTTCACGCCCAGTTAGGTGTCGGGACCCACCCTGGTGGCCATTGACACGAAGGAGGTGGCCATAGCCATTGGAGTGCACCACTGCATGGAGCAAGTGAGATGGATCGTGCAGTTGCAAACCCTGTTCAACTGCCTCACCTCCTACCACAGCTGGTATTTCACAATTGCATGTGCTGCACCTGAAAATTTAAACAAACAAACAAACTGTTCTTTTAAATTTTGTCTATGAGGTGTTATAAGAAATGTTGACATCTAGAGAAGCTAAAATGTAACAAAATCCAAGAATCATGATTAGTTGTATCTTTAATATTTAAAAGCATAAGATTTTCAGTGAAAAAGATTTTGGCAGAAGCACAATGTGAAATATATATAATGGAATGTCTTTTATAAGACACCAAAAAGATCACTATATATCAAGAACAGTTTTATGAATAGTAAATGCAGTTTCATCTGCTCACATACTACACGTAAACTAAAAAAAAGTCTAACATGAAAATATATAATGCATCGTCTTTGCAGAACACCAGAAAAGATCACCATATTTCAAGAACAGCCTTATGAACATATTTCACATTGTACCAAAAGGATGCCCTGTGTCCTTGCTGAAGCTTTAAAACAATAAAAAACATAAAATCCCCTTTCTACAAGGCTACCTTTTTTTTGACCTGCTGGGTTTACGCTTTCTATGCCCTGTGGACCTACCCCCTTCTTTTTTCTTTGCCGTTCTCCTACCCATGCCAGAATACGTTGGGAAATTTACAAGGTCAGGACTACTGACAAAATTACCAAACAGTACTTGCAAAAAGACATTTTCAAACTAAATTTTCTTGCATAAATACTGCACCTTGATTCAGTGATCGACATCGGGGCCCCACAGTGTACACAAGAAGTCCCACGGCAACTGGGAAGTGTGCGGTATTCATTTCTTATAATGAAGTGGTATCGTTTTGCACATACTGGGTGACCACTCCACCCTACATACATAGTTTTAAGTAACTCAATATGTATGCACATTCAAAAAGTTCTACTTCCAAAATCCAAAAGTGTTAAGCAATCCTAAAATATTAACATCGCAATAATGTAAATCATGTAGTTAAAAAACTAATAATATAGAAACATCTGAAGAAAAATTTCCCCTTATTATTTAAGCAGCAGAGAAAGGATCGAAATAACTAGGGACATAGAACTATTAAAAAAGAACGTAAATTAAAAAAAAAATTAAGTACTTCATCTTGTTGAATAATCCAACAATTAATCAAAGTTTTAAATCAGTTAAAGTTGCAAAATATTGTATGACCTTAAAACTATAAAAATAGAACCAGGTGAACCATATTCACCCAGCAACCAAAAGTATAGCTTTTGACTCCATGAACAATGAGAGATTTTTAAACTAAACATATCATACAATTCTAAAAGAAGAAAACAAACGGAAGTATCATGATAGATGAGGAAGCATCTGTTTTGTGAAGCAATATCATAAGCATATTCAGTTAAATGATGACAAAAAAGGCACTTTCACTGTATTATACAGTTTAAAGTAAACTCAATATGCACATTAAAAAATTTCTACTTCCCAAATCCAAAAGTATGAAGTACTTCAAAATATTAACACTGCAATAATGTAAAACATGAAGTAAAAGACTAATAGTATAGAAACATCTGAAGCAAAATTTCCCCTTATTATTTAAGAAGAAAAAAGATCTAAATAATTAGGGACATACAATTAAAAAAAATACAAGTACTCTTATTAAAAAAAATACAAGTACTTCATCTTTTGGAATAATCCAACAATAAATCAGTTTTAAATCAACTAAAATTGCCAAAAATTGTTGACACTAGAACTGTAATAGAACCTGGTGAACCAAATTCACAACCAAAAGTATTTCAATCCATGAACAAACAAGAGATTTTTAAACAAAACATATCAAACAATTCTAAAATAAAAAACAAACAAAAGCATCATGATAAAACAAAAGCAATTGATCAGTGGACATAGTCACAAAGAAACACATCTACCTTGGTACAGAAAAAAATTTCCTAGCACAAAGCTTATTCTTAGATGTTCTATTTGATTACCCGATATATAAAACAATGAAAATGCCTATTTTTGTCATCATTTCACTGAACATGCTTAATATTACAAAACCCACAAAAAACACAGTTTATGCAATTTGTAAAATGTAAGTTCTAAATAACAAAAGAGATGCATATTCAAGAAACATACCGACAACTCTGCACTGATCGCAATACACAGATCTCGATCTGACAACATCCTCATCTACCACACTCAACTCCACATCGGTGCCAGACGTGCGAATCAGCATCCGCCACGTCAGCAAGTGATTTGCCGAAGGCGCAGCGGGTGGTGACAGGATCGATGGCAGTGGCATCACCCTACCATGTCTACTCAGAAAGGCCCTTACGCTCTCTCTGAAAGGCCTTCCCACATCGCCTTCTGCTGCGATCGTATCCAGATCTAGAACTCCTCGCTGATTGATCAGATCTATAGGACCACCGCGCGGAATGATCAGATCCGACGGTCTACGCGCGTCGCGCAGCTCTGCAATTGTGTCCAGGTCAATCGGCCTCTTCGCCTGTACGAGATCGAACGGAGAGGCCGCGACCCGAGATTTGGCTCGCTTGAGCGGTCGCCCGTTGACTACCATGGAATCCGTTAGGACTAGTATTGAAGAGGACGGAGGGGTTGGGTAATTGTTGCGGCGAGGAGCGGCGGCGCGAGAACTAGGGTTAGGGTTAGGGTTAGGGTTGGATCGGGATGGGGAAAGAGAAGGAGTCGGACGTGAGGCGGTTAATTAACCAGGGGTTAAATTTAGGGTAATAGGGTTAGCATAAAAGATGGTACGAGGAGAGAGAAACTATCGGACGGACGATATTCGTTTTCGATTCGACGAGTAAGTTCTCTCTGGAGAGTCGGCATGACTTGGGTTAAGCTTTGGGTTAGGTTTCCCGCCCCTAAGAAAAATGGAGAAATTTCGGGGCCAAAGGCGGGTCATATTATATACCTAAAGTACCTTGAATTTTGAGATTAAATCTGGACCGTCAGGGTCCGAGGTGGATTCTCGGGGGCCTTAATATTCGTGCCATAACAAATCGGACGGTTCGGATCTAAACAAAAAATTTGAGTTACTGTAGGGGTCCCGAATTCCAATAAAGGCACTATGACCGTTTTACTTTATTTGTTGAAAGAGGTCCCCCTTCATTTGAGGGGCTTTTACCAAGTATTTGTTGGATGAAATTTGCATGGAACACTTCTTTTATTGGTTTTTTTACTAATTATTAAATCGTCCCACAGATTTATTGGCTATTTTTTATTTTACAATACAGGTAAAGAAACTCACAGTTGAATCTGTTTTATTTGCCAGGATTGGTTGCTTTGTCTCCAGGAAGTTACAGCATGACCACCAAACAATCTGTACTAAATCATCACATAAGAGAGAAATTGAATAGTTGGAGGGGCACTTGAGATTTTTTTTTCTTTCCTTCTATTTCTCCCTTTTCATCAAATCTTTTTCATAAATTAAAAAATATTATCTTATTGCATGTACTATCATTTTTATTATAACTTAGAAATGTTTTATAATAACAAAATGTGTTCAACTAGTTTATTCTACATGTAACGCAATATATCTTTGAACATAAACCATTCACTTTACTAATCTAAATCAATTAAATAATATAATCTCTCTGTAGTAATTTGCACTCACCCGTGTTATACAAGAACAAATTCCTTGTCCAAAGATTATACTTTAAAAAAAAAAACAAATCCTAACTCAAAAAAAGATAAGAAAAGAAAAGTAAATTATTTCTAACTCTATAATCTAGCCAAGTGTCCAATTCCAGAGTGCACCATCTCCTTCACTACACATGCCATGCACCTCTTTCATCCTCTCAACCGATTTGCAAATCCCGCTACACGCCCAATCGAAGGAAGCCGCACATACATTTCCTGCTTGAGCTTTCCACTCACAATCTGCATTTCATTTTCTCAGATTTCAGCTTCTCAGTTAGTAAATTCATGCTTGTAAATTATTAATTATATATTTCGGATTGAGTAAGGTTTCCATTTTACATCCTATTTTGAAAATTAATTTTAACAGGAGTAAATTTTCATTTTTTTTTAGAAACAAGAAAAAGGATTTGTGGTGCCTACCAGGAGGAGTACCGCAACATAAGCTCCGGTCATCAATATGTTCAACCTCCAATCCAATTAACCATGCACCTAAAGATACATCCTCATTTGCGTACCGATGCAAAATTGGCCTGAAATAAATTAATATTCAGTTAGTAATCTGTCAATATTTAGCACCTTACCTTAATATTCAGTTGTTCAGAACTAACAGAGAAAATTACTCGTCCATAAAAAGGAAATTATTTGTACAGTTTCAGCAGGAAAAAAATACTAGTCCATAAAAAGAAAATTACTTGTACAGATTCAATGCCAGTAGAGAAACTGTTCATTAAGAGGTATTCTTAGGAAAAATAAAAATAAAATGAATGGTAACTCACAAATTAATGGAGATATATGCAGCCAAGTCCTTGGAAATTGCATAAATTTGCCCAGTGGCGTGCCTAAAGTACCTGTTTCCCTCGTCTCCAAATTTCCAATACTCTGGTTCATGGTACTTGACTCCTCTGCAATTCAAGTAGTATGCAAATCATATTATCAGAAACTTCATACATTTAACATTAGAAATATTTGGATGATGATATTTGATCTGAAATTTTACTTTTGAGAGAGAACCGGGCCTGATTTCATGCATCCGATATATATACGAGGTTTTGCTCTATGTTGAGCTAGCCTACTTGCAAGCACACCTGAATTAAGAACGAAGCAAAATCAGCAAATTACAATTCAGCTCCTATTAAATACCTGATCCTCCATACCAAAAGGGGATGATGAAAAGCTGTACTAAAATTATTAATATAATAATAGTAATATGGGGGCAACTGTTACTTACCAAGATTAACATGCACATCGTCATCAACTTTGATATAAAAATCAGCATCCCACATAGCAACTGCAGTGGCAAAATAAATCCTAGTTTTAGTGGAGAGCGCATGATATCCTTCTACGTGATTTAGCCGCAGAAAATCATGTGTCTGGGCCTCTTCGAAATCAATTGAACGGTCCAGAATGCCCCCTTTGGTTGCACTGTGACCTATCACAAATCTTATCACAATGCCCTTCTCCTTCTCTAATTTTTTTAGTTTAGAACCTACATAAATAGAAAAAAGAAAATCGATAATAGGATGTTGTAAGATTTTTGGTTGTATAAAAATGAAGAATACAGATGCTAAATGTAACCTACTTGTATCCTCTCTTTTTTTGTTTATTTAATATTTCTATTACTTTTAGTTGTGATCATATTTGTTATTGTTATTGACTATTCTTCCTTTTACCATAAGAATATTTTTCAAGGTGGGGTCTTTTGGAACAGACTTTCAATGCACCTGTAATACAGGTATTAGCTGGTACCAGTACTGGAAGAATGCATCACTTCATATCACAATTCATTGGTGTTTTAGATGCATATATTGGCTCCAATTAGTTCTTTTGAGTTTTGACCCATTAGTAAATGGCTATTTGATTAATTCCTCCGTTATTTGTTATGATGACAAAAGGCAAACCTAACAGTAACCTGAAACTGAAATCCTATAGAAATAAATATGGATTGTTGGGAATTATGCAAGTAAAATATTATAGGAGGTTGAGAAACTAAAAATGCTACCTCTAGGGACCCAAGTTTCTCTAAGCGAATCACGTCTTTTCCTACTACTAAATGCTGTGTTAATACCAATAACAGCAAATGCTTTCTGAGGAGCACTTTTGGAATTTTTCAAACCGACGCCACCGTATTCTTTGCTAGCTCGCGCAACGGCAAGTTCCAATTCTAAAGAAGATACTGCCTTATCCAAGGACCTGAATGAAAAAAAACCGAAAAAAAAATAATGCACACTTGAAGATGTTGAGGGTAAAGTTTAATTAGATTACTCACTGTATTGCTTGATGTGTCTTGGTTACTTCATTCATGACATCAGTCGGACGCATCTCGCCTAATATCTAAATGCAAAAACAATGTGTTTACTTACTCACCACTTATTATGTAATTTTTCATCCATTGCATGGTTCTGGCCTTGTAAAGGTAATTGGTTTTTATTTACCTTTCTTCAATTTTATTGGAATCTATTTTATTCTGGTCTTTTCGCAACTGAAATTAAGCACGATCAATACGTGATTTTTGTTTATAGCTCAACATAATAAAAATGAAGAAACACAGTAGAGACCATTGCACCAGACTTAAAAAGGAAAATGAAATTCATACTCGCTTGTTCTCACAGTCGTGCGTGAATAATGAGACCTTTGATCCATGATTTATCATAGAATTGCTCTCTCTTTCTGGTTGTTGCAGTAGCCAGACCCGACCACTTAGCAAGAAACCAACCAGAAAGCTAGTGACACACAGGAGCGTGACGGTTTTTCCTGACATTGGCTTAGATCGAGGCCTCTTCTCCATCTGGGGCATTCTTTCGCTTAGTGCCTTCATTAAGCAACAAAAGAGAATGCTTGAGCAAGTTGAAACATTAAATGTGTAAAAGGAAAGTTACAAGAAATGGAGAGAAATTTATGTACCATCATTTGCGTAAATATATTTACGTTGATTAGCAGTGCTGAAGAGAGCCTACTGTACTCTTATTCCCTTTTCTTTTTATATTTAGAGGATGACAGAGGTACAAATGACAAGATGTAAAGGTTAATTGTTAGTATAAACACCAACCCTTCAACAAAATTTTAGTTTCGCAAGGCACTTTGTGTGAGCCAAACCCCCATGCTTTGCGTGTGTGCGCATGAAATATATTCAAAATTTCAAAATTGGGACCATTGAACCGCAAAAGTTTCGATTGTTAACTACGGCGGGCAACTGTTTATTATTTTAATTTATTATAGATGTCTTTTGTATCTATTAATTATTGTAATCTACATTTTTATTTGACATGGGTGTTCCTGTAGTTATATAATTAATAGATGGTGTTTCTTTTGGTGCTATTAATCACGCCTTATATAAGTTCCAACCAATTTCATGTAAATAAGTAATGATACCTATTTGACTCCTGATTCTAATCCGGAATGATGTATGCATGAACATCTAAAATCATTGCATGAACCTTCCTTTTCTCATGATTTCTAGTTACACTATGTACCAATACTTCACGGAGGTAGTTGAGTAAAAGCTGCATATACGAAATGAACATATATGGGCGGTCGTTTTTCATATTACATTTAATTTTATAATAAAAGTACGAAATCATTCGTACGTAGTAAGTTTAATTTAAGGTAGAAAATATTAATGAGACCAATGCGATGTATGTTTTGGTAATGTACGCAGACAGTTTAACACAAATTAATATGATTAAATAATGGTAAGGATATCCGTAAAATGGAACCAACTCTCAAATTGAGTTGCTTAAAAAAAATGGAGCTTTCATAAAAAGTCTAATTGGGCCATTTCTTTGTACAAGCCCGTAGGCACTAATTGGGCCATTTTATAGCCCTAAACAGTGTTCGTTACAAGCATTAAAGAAGTTTCCAAGCAAACCAATATTTCACATTTAATCTTGTGAAAAAATAATCAGTTACAAATACAAACTGTACAAATTAGTAACTTTTATTTAAGCTGTTACCTACATATCTTTAAATTTCCTGGCTAAAGAAAAGAAAAAAAGAGAGAATACGTCTTAAGAAGTATGGTTGGTTATAAGAGACTGAAAACAACTAAAAGTATTTTAAGTTTATTTCTCCATTCAAGCATAACCAGGCAAACACATACATAGTAGTTCAAATAGGATAGGCAATTGTAAATTCAAATTAACAGAACTGAATTCACAAACTAGCACGCACTGAGAGGCATATTATACTATAAAAACATTTTTTTGTGTGATTGTTGTCTGATTTAAACTTTAACTGTGTAGTTTCTGCACAACCTGTTCCAAACTAGAATAAAGGAGGAGAGTCGTGATAAGGCGTGGCGAGTCAACGGTAAAACAGCCTCTTTATAGAAATGAAACTCATTTGAATTAAGACTCTAATTGAGTTTCATTTCTAACATACCCTAACTTGTTTGGGACTAAAGACTTAATTGTTATTGTTGTTGCCTGATTTAATCTTTTGACACAAGTAAATAATTTTAAGGAATTGAACATGAAAGAATGCAAACTCCAAATCGATCTACGACTTGGAAAAAAAAAATTACACACCAAAGGCCTATTCGGTAAATGGATTTCTTATGGGTTCATGGGGTAAAAGCTAGGGGTGAAAACGGATCCAGATTATCCGATCCGAATCCGCTCGAATCCGAATTAAACAGAGCGGATAATGGCCGGATTCGGATCCGGATAATTTGTTTAATAGGCAGAGAACAACCGGATACGGATAATTTTCTCAAAGGCTAAACTGATCGGATATCCGGATATATCCGAATCAGACCCTCTACAAAATTTCTTTCCGCTCCCGCTCCTTCAATCACTCCGCTTTTCAACTTTTATTACTTTATTTGAACTGCAGTACTATATATAGGCTTCAAATTAACTTGAATGTTGATTGTGACTAACCCACAACACATGTCCGGTATTTTGCTCCATGTGCGCTGGAGCCTGGAGAGTAGGGGTGAGTAAATCGCTCACAACTCATAACTCGCTCATAACTCGTTCGCTAAATGCTCATTAGTAACTCGCTATAACTCGCTCATTAACTTGATGAGCCGAGCATGATTATACCCCAACTCACTCATAACTCGCTCATTAGCTCATTAAGAAATTAGTTACACAAATCCTGCTACATCTAATTCCTAGAATAGTATTTGGTTCTGTAGCTAAAATTTTTAAAACTATTTGGGCGGCAGCAAAATTTTCACAGACTAAAACTTTAGAGGCAAAACTGCAAAAGTGCAAAACTAAAGTCATAGAGAGTCAGAGACACTCTCCGCCAAAACCTAAAGCCCTCTTAGAGACAGAGACCAAAACCTAAAGCCTTGTCATTTCTCCGCCAAAACTTTGAGCCACCAGCCGCATACAGCCAGCCAACCTCCGCGTGCCTCTCCGCGTGCTTATGGACAATTTTTTGTTAAACTTGCTTATGGACAATTTGTTAAATGAGTAAGGCTAGGAAGCTACTGGTAGTTAAGACAACTATTTGCTATCTCTTCTTTCAACGTTGGATTGCTTTAAAATTCGTGCTGCTGATTGAAGGTGAAAAAAATAACGGAGACAGAATACACCTTTCATCTTCTCACTGTTAGCGACTCTCCATCTACAACCCTTTGCCCCTCCCGTCGCCCTTTCTCTCCCCATGCGCAACCCGCCTAAACCCTACCTCTCCCATCACTGATTTTCCTCTTCTCCTCTCACGCTGGATTCTCTCCTCCCTGCACAAAAGCTTTTCTCCTCTAGTCTCGCTGCCCTCTCTCGGCCGGTTGAAGGCAACTATTCTGACGCTACTCTCTCTCCACAAGTAAGGTATCTCTCTATCCGAGCTTTATTGATGATGTTTAGGTCTTGTTTTTAAAGAATTTGAGCAAATCCTAGCCTTACTCATATTTATATATGCCAGGTTTTGATTTTTGCTTGTCCGTATATGCTATGCTCCCTGGAAAAGTAATTTTTAGTATTGGTTTTCCATTTCCACAAAATTTGGAACATTTTAACTTGATTTTCCATTTCCACGGAATTTGGCTTCTGTTAGTACCACTGTCAAATAAATTTGGTTGTCAATATAACATCTCGAAGGAAAAATTCTAGTCCATGTACAAAGTTCGGATTAAATTTTTTAAAGTTTCCTCAGTCCTCCCTGAGAGTGTTTAAAAAAATTTAGAATAAACAATTTTAAATAATAAAATTGTCTTTAAACAAATAATTCCACGGAGAATTTACATGCTCAACTAATAAATAGTGAAACTTTAATCTTGCTGTCAACCAAGAAAAACTTCTGATTTAAATTCACGCCATATTTCAGTGTTATACATACAGACAGTGGTACTGACATAAGAGAAGTATATAAATTTGAGACGTGCACTCAACATTACGGAATAGCCCAAAACAAAATATGATTGCTATACTGATTACAAGCCTTAACTAATACAATAATTTATTTCCAAAAGCACAAGAAAATTACAATCTCAAACTAATAAATCCCCCTATATTAGATGCTAATGGTTTGTTATTAACGACCACTGCATCCTAAAGCACAAGAAAATTACAAGAGAAAAAATGAAAATTGTCATAAAATCTATCAGACCAGTGAGGTGAGATACTAGCTTTTGGCTCAATTGTCATTTTGAGTTATGTGGCATATTTTATATTTAATGTTGCAAAAGTGTTGCACACTCAAAAATCTTCACCTAAGATATGTACTTGAACAAGTATGCCAAATAATGAAAGGGATCAACTGGTCCTGACAGAAATATTTCCACATACCTCCTCCTCAAACAATACACCAAATAAAGAAAGGGATCAACTGGTCCAGACAGAAATATTTCCACATACCTCCTCCTCAAAGTTATCTAATTTTGCACAGTCCTGATGAAGAAATGCAATGATCTCAGTTTCGGTTTGTTTTTTTTCAAGATATGAGAGTGCATCTGTTGCAACCTTTTCGTAAGTTCTGCACCATTGTAAACTTTTCTTACTTCCAACCAGCATGTTCTCCAACTTAGTTGGCTTATAATTATCACCTAGCATGGAAAAAGCACCTCTTCATTGTACTTAATTTACAAATATTAGATGATGTATAGCTAAAAAACAAATGCACACAGTGTCAGCACACCTTCGACAAAGCTCAGCTTTTGTCTGGCATCTCCTTTGCATAATTTAAATCTATCACAGAGATCATCTGGGCTTATATCCTGAACCTCCTCGAACAGAAGGGGCACATAATAATCCACCATTGTAATACACTGGAAATGAAAACATAAAAGGAAATTAGCATACCAACAAATGACAGGTATGACCTTATGACTACTTAAAACCAATATGCACACCTGCTGTTCAATGTAATCTAGTTTGGAACAAACGTGGTAAAGAGCACTAAAAATCTCAGTTTGCGTCTCGCTTCTAGAAAGATAATCTATAGCTTCTGATGCATATTGTTCGCATAATTGACAGAATTGAGAGCTTTTAACAGTGTCCACTGGTAAAATGATTTCTTCTGTAGGTTGTGATACTTCAGCTGGAAAACAAAATGATGTAAATATTAACCATGAAAATATAGCTGATGTTGTGTTAGGAGCATAATTTATATAATTTGGTGTAGTTTTATCTGTAGTTTAATTTTATGTACCATTTGCATTTTCTTGTTGTGCAGATAATATATGAATTTGGATTATTTGATGGGTACATATGGCATATGGGGCTTCATGAACACCCCCAGCAGATTGTTGGCCTACTCAGGTACCCATGCCAGGTGCCCATGATGAAGACCTCCAAAAATGAAACAATTAGAAAGGATATGGTACGCAGGCCTGCCGAGCAGGGTAAAAGAAACAAGTGTTGAGGAATTGACAAGAGGTGTCGATGTAATTAGTGTGTAGCTGAAGAAATTTATAGCGTTGATGTGTTTTTTTATTTTAAACTACTAGCATTAGTGTTTTGTACCACGTATGATTTGGTTTAAGCTTTTGTGCATAATTAGTCTCATTACTAAACTTTGTGATATATGTATGACCATTTGCCTATTATGTAGTTGCAATTCTTTTTCAGATCTTAAATTTCACATCTAGTTTTATTTGTCATTGCGTGTAATAATGCATATTATAAGATCTGAAATTGCTATGCTATCTCATTTGTAATTTTTTGGAATTATTGAGGTTAAATTGTTTGGATCTGAGTTTGCTCAAGCATTTAATGAAAGTTACTAAAACTTAACATGCCCAGGTGAGATTCCTAGTTAAATTTTGCACTTGCAATTGTACTAAAAGTTGCCAACTAATTCAATATTACAAAGCACTGAAAAAAGAGGAAAACGGTAATAGAAGAAACAAAACACTTGCAATTGGAGTATATTTTATTCCTTATTTCTGCTATGTATCTACACAACTAAATTTCATTTTCTTTTGTCATTTTAGTAATGGAAGAAACAAATACAAGGTACCAGTGATGTATTACTAAAATAAAAAATAAATACAAAAAACACACATGCATCATATACAGATCTTGATAATAAACTTTTTTTAGTACCAGTACTGGTACCGGTCATATCCAGAAACAAAAAATATACACAACACCTATAATGTATTACTATAATATAATTAGTTGCTTGCATCATTGATGACCAAAATGCCCACTAATAGAAAATTCATTTCATCACATGTTCAAAACCTCATATCCTACCTATCCCAACTAACTTGAGCCCAATAAAATCAGATTGCTGTCAGCCGCTACAAAACCCCATATCATGTCTATCCCACTAACCCCATATTCAAGTGTTACATCATTTGGTCATCTTCAACTCGTAAACTCTTCCCTGTAGCATGATCTTGTAGGCGCTACAAAATAGATTATTGTTAGGTATTCATGAAATAAAATAAACGATACAATTAATCTCTAATATAGTGGATGATGACATACCTCGGGACATGTTGTAAAATTATGACCATCTTGCTTGTTGCAGTACCTACAAGTGCGCTTTTTGGGAGCATTTTTTTCAATAATAGGTTTCAGCCGCTGTGGCTTTCTTTTTCTTCCCTTGCATTGTGATAATGGGGGATCAATGTATCCTCCAATCGGTGAGGTCATCTCTTCGTTTGAAGGAGAGCAGTTGCTGAAATCACACCTGTTGCAACACCTCCTTGTACACTACACTTTGAGGCAATCGTTGAAAGAAGTTTTTCCTTTATTTCATCAAGGATACCATCCACATATTTGAATGCTTGACCAGATTTTATAGTCAACTTCCTAATCTCTTCCAATTTGGGTTTTATTGCTGTATCACGCATAGAGATTCAAGCTCAACTGATTGTCCCATATCCATACTCCTTTCACGGATTGATCTCTTGGCACTCTCGTTGGCACCTTTGGTCCAGCGCTTAACTATGTAATTGGGAGGGAGGTTTTGCATCCCTACGTGTTGCATCACCTTTATGGCATGCCCACACAAAAGCCCGACAAATTCATACCCTTTGCAACTACACGAGACAGTGTCATCAACTCTATTTATGTAAACCTCATGGCTTTCAGGGACCCAATTGGTAAAATCAGGATGGCATGTGATCTTAACCTCGTAATATCTATCTCGTTCAACCTCCACAACAATACCATTGCTACTCTCCCTCAAAATCTTTTTAAACAAAGAGAAGATTTTCCTAGTATAAATTCGATGTGCCTCTACCTCAATGTTGTTCATTGACCATAATTGAGGGATTTCATTCATTGATCGGAAATCCTCATCACTCTCTCTTTGCCAAATCCCCTCGACTAACTTCTCAAGTTGTAGAACAAAACGGTAGATAGAAGTATGATTATCCACCAACAACTTTATAACTGCATTCATTCCTTCACTTCTTTGGGTGGTGGACATGTTAGCAAAGAAAGTGCCTCGAAAGAAGGCCGGGACCCATTCCTCTAGTTTTTCATACATTGTCTTGAGATGATTATTATCTTCCAGTTTGTATTTTTTTAGCATTTTCTTCCACGAGCTTTCAAAATCTGCCACTGTTAAGCTTCGGTTGACAATTGATTTCAACTCTTGTTCAAAATCATCCTTACTACCATAGTGTACCAACAATTTCTCCCTCGCCTTTACCATTACATGCCATTGGCAACATCGGTGAACTGTTTCGGGAAAAACCACTTTTATGGCGGCTTTCATTGCGGGATCTTGATCGGTAATTATTGAGTTTGGTGCCTTATTGAACATTGCTTGCCTCCATGTATGAAACAACCATGTGAAGTTTGTGGCTTGCTCGTTTCTAAGAAGACAACAACCAAAAATAATACTATGCCAATGGTGGTTAACCCCGATAAACACCCCCAGCGGCATGCAATATTTATTAGTGTTATATGTCGTATCAAATGTCACCGCATCTCCAAACTCGGCATATGCTCGCCTCGCCCTACCATCAACCCACAATATATTTTTAACAACTCCATTACCTTCCGCCTCTATGGCAAAAAAAAACTCAGGATCCTCATTTTGTTTTTTCTTAAAATAACCCAAAGTAGTTTCAACATCCACCCCAACAAACCTCCTGTTTTCCTCAACTATTTGATTATTGACATCCTTCTTTGAAAAACGAAGTTTATCAATCCCACCCGCCTTTTCTGCCAAGTAGTGCCAAATTTGAGAGGTTTGACACATTTTGAGCTCGCATTTCTCTTACAATTTGCTTCTCCTCTATTGTCATGCCTTTTAGAGATCTCAAATTTCTTCTTTTGGCCGGACTAGCAACTAAAGCATGGTTATGTTCGGCATTAAAAGTGGACACTTTCCAAATTCCATTCTTTTGTCGGTATACTCTAAGGAAGGCCATGCAACCACTCTTCTTACTCGATATTTCTTTTTGAGGCGTCCTATCCTTGCCATCAGATTCCGACCTCATCTCCACTTGCTTTTGCCGAGTTGACAACCCTTGCTTTGAGCACACCATCCTAACAGAAGATAGCCCAACTTTCGCCATGCGTGTGGTTTGTACCCTAATACTAAATCCAAGTCTACAACCATGTGAGTTATAAAATTGTCGCGCCTCGAGGTCACTACCAAACTCCATACCAACAAAAGGTTCCATATTCTCATCACCTCCAACATCTTCTTCCTTAGACTCATCACCTTCAACATCTTCCTCCTCAGACTCATCACCTACAATATCATCTTTCTCTTTCTCATTACCTCCAACCTCACCTTCCTCAAAATTTGGAATTGGAAGCCCACATTTATCAATACTCATGTTACCTAATTAAATAATTAAACACATAAGAAAAAGAAATTAATGAACTAAACATGTGTAGACATTTCTGAAAAAAAATTCTTGATTCAAGGGTTTGCAAAATTTCTTCAAAAAAGAAAATTTTCATCTTTATTCTAATTGAATTAGCCACAAACAAGATAATTAGGTCTAAACAGAACATTCAAGCTCATAAAGATACCTAAACTGAAATTATTTTCATTATAAGCTAGAACTCAAAATTCAATAATAAATGTTCATATATTCAGAAGCCAAATTCCGTGGAAATGGAAAAACAAGTTAAAA
The DNA here is from genome assembly GCA_028015225.1 of Carex myosuroides. Classification (NCBI taxonomy): domain Eukaryota; kingdom Viridiplantae; phylum Streptophyta; class Magnoliopsida; order Poales; family Cyperaceae; genus Carex; species Carex myosuroides. The sequence continues at coordinate 10,488,115 of CM051475.1, read as the reverse complement.
TGTTCCAAATTTTGTGGAAATGGAAAACCAATACTAAAAATTACTTTTCCAGGGAGCATAGCATATACGGACAAGCAAAAATCAAAACCTGACATATATAAATATGAGTAAGGCTAGGATTTGCTCAAATTCTTTAAAAAAAGACCTAAACATCATCAATAAAGCTCGGATAGAGAGATACCTTACTTGTGGAGAGAGAGTAGCGTCAGAATAGTTGCCTTCAACCGGCCGAGAGAGGGCAGCGAGACTAGAGGAGAAAAGCTTTTGTGCAGGGAGGAGAGAATCCAGCGTGAGAGGAGAAGAGGAAAATCAGTGATGGGAGAGGTAGGGTTTAGGCGGGTTGCGCATGGGGAGAGAAAGGGCGACGGGAGGGGGAAAGGGTTGTAGATGGAGAGTCGCTAACAGTGAGAAGATGAAAGGTGTATTCTGTCTCCGTTATTTTTTTCACCTTCAATCGGCAGCACGAATTTGAAAGCAATCCAACGTTGAAAAAAGGGGTAGCAAATAGTTACCTTAACTACCGGTAGCTTCCTAGCCTTACTCCTCATAAAATATCATGCTTGTAAAATGAGAGCTTTCATCCAAAAAAAAAATTAACAATAAAAGTCTTAATACTCTTATAAAGTTTTATGATATACTTAAAGTGAAGATAGAAACTTCAATACTGAAATTTTTTTTTTTTGAGATATTCAATACTGAAAATTAACAACGCAGAATGCAAAATTATTGCTAATCTTAATTATCCAACAATTAAAATTGAAAAAAAATAAAGAATAAACCATCATTATAATTCAATCACGTCCACTATCATTTTGTGTGAAACAAACAAACATCACCAAGGTCTCAATTATACAGTTAGTAATTAAAAGTTATCAATTAAACAATTAATAACAGATGTACTCATTTCAACCCATTAGTGCGTAATTTGAAATTAAAATCCTTCACTAAACACACAATACAAAAATCTATGAGAAACAAATTATAGTAAAAAAGAGTATACTTGTAAAATGAAAATTTTCATCCAAGAAAGATCAAGAATTAAAATATTATAAAAATCTTTACCCACATCATTATTGTTCACAAGAGATAAATCAATCGGATGAACTAAATACCCATAAAAAGATTAAAATTAAACTAAATATTTAACTAATGAAAGAAGAGATTGACAATGACAAAGGTCCAACTCAGAAACAAACAATAAGGAAATCAATCCTTATGGATGGCAATCTAAACCTATTACACGTCATCAAATTTAGGTTTCTTCTCAGCGCCACTTGCGCCAGCGCCATACTCAGACTCAGGCTCAGCGACAGCGACCCTCTTTCTTTTATGAGTTATGACCCCCTCGTAATGAGCTCTCTTATGGCCACCTAGGGCTTGACCAGAAGAGAACTTGAGCCCACAACCACAAGCGGTGCACTCGTGCATTTTAGGAATCTTTGGCATCTTTGATTTGGAGTCGGCCTCGGACACGACACCACGAGCTAGCATAACGAGAGCATCCGCGATTTCCAACTCCAACGGGCTAAAGAAGTTGTACACGGCGCTCTGAGCATAGTCGGAGATGGTGTTGCCGACGGCGACCGCATTCAGAGGTGGGAACTGGTGGGGTCGACGCTTTGATCGCAAGCCCTTCGTCTTCTTTGCTTTTCCCTGCATGCCGCTATCCATGGATCCCTCTCTCTCTTTCTCTTTCTCTTTCTTGATCAATTCGAGGATGGAAATCAAGAATTTGGAAATCAAGAGAAAACCACGAAAATATTCAACATGAAGTGGTATATATAATACTTAGAGCTAGCACTCGACTGGGAGGTGAGAGCCGTTGTTTTTTCTTCTTTTAATTCTGGGATATTCTGGGAAGATATCAATTTGCAAAAATAGCAGTGATCCTAAAATATCTAAGCTTTTAGCAGAGCCAGGTATTCTCCTAATTGATTAAAATTATCCAGAAAAAAAAAAGGAATGATGTACCATCATCTGGCAACAATTAAAACAATTGATAATTATTACTTGGCTTTTAAGCTTTGGCAGACGTTAAATTGGTTTAAATTGGGACTTTATCGCATATCCCTAAGTTTAGTTTGATTAAATTGGGGAAAAATTGGTGAATTAGATGATAGATGAAGGGTTAATTCACAACAATGGTTCTTCAACTGTCTTATTGTACCCGGTTCACTTTAGAGGAATCTCTAACCTCCGATTCTCAAATCACAGTGATCACCTTTTAGTTTCCTCTTGGGATAACATAACAACCTTCTACCTTGTTATTTCCTTCCTTTTTAGTTACGTTCACCGGATGGAAATGGAATCCACTCAAACTATCACAACTCGCTGATCTGGCAATCAGGATCATTCATTTTTTGAGAAATTTATAGGAACTACACTACACTGAGGGTTCACTGGTTTCGTTGTTTCATGGATTGAATGAGCACGGATTTTAATTGCAACACTGTTCAAAATTTAATTTCAATTCTGCTTAAGTTTACACATTTCGTATTCACACTGTCAGCTTGTATAATGCAAATGCAAATCTACTAAAATGTGAGTTCTTGCATGGTGGGCCAGTGCTTGATTGTTGCTTCCACTATGATTCATCTAGATTCAGTGCTGGTGCAGATCACACAGTTAGAAGGTATGTATTGTTTTACATCTATTGTTTTCCCCTAATATTTGCTAGTTGTAATTTGATTGCTAAATATATGTCTCTGTGTTATTTTTTTCTTCTGAAAAATGTATGAGAGCTCACTAATCTGAAAAAGAAAGATCCTCTGCAATGAAAAAAGGAAAAGGATCCTCTTATTATTACTAAGTAGCAGCTTGCTGAAAACACAGTCAAATAGCCCTGCTGCCTGCTACAGTAATATACAACTCATCATATTAGCTATATAAAAATTCTAGGCCAAGTTACGGGCAGCTGGGATATTGTTTGATGATTACCTGATGTCTGTTGTCCTGTAACACAGGTATGCATTCAAGTGCCACAGAAAATCTGACAAAAATGGAAGGGATATATTCCGTAAGAAATGATTGATTGTATATTAACTAAGCATGACTGTACTAGATACTGGTACTAAATTACCATACTAGTTAAGGTGCTAATTGTAACTGCTAATCATTTTATTCTCATTTTGTTTATTTTCAGACATGAATTACATGATGCGATATTTATTCGGTCTGTGTATGAAGTTGAGGTCAAACCATTGGCAGCACCATCTTAAATTTAGGGAAATTGAAAAATGAAGGATAGAAGCTTATATATAGAGTCTTTTAGAGCATCTGCATCAGGTTGTAGATTTAATTGCTAAATCCGCGCTGTCGCTTTCAGCGATACGGAGCCGCTTTCTAATTGTGAAAGATTTCACTATGTGAAAGCTCTTTCAGAACTTGTGTTGGCGTCGTCTATTGCTTAACCCTCCTGCCGCCTGCCTTTGTCGTCTCTGTCGCCACTGCTAGGTTTTTCCGTCGCCTTCCCTTCGTTGTCTGCGACAACAGCTGTCGCTGCTATGGATTGCCAAAAGATTCGATCTTTTTTGCAAAGGTAAATTGTACTATTCACTCTATTCTTAATTTGCCCTAAATTTCTTTCGATAAGCATAATTTCTTTTTTCTTTTTATGAGAATGCAAAATATTGTTTGTACCATTGCACCACAGTAAAAGGAAAGAGAAGCCTACTATGTTATTCAGCTCCCAAATTCTTAGCACCCCTTGTTATTGAATTTGCCAAACTCTAGTACCAGATTAACTGTCACCAGTTCCTTGTTTCTTGTGAATGTAAGAATCAAATAATTTTCAGATCACCAACTCCTGGAAGCAAAAGGCCCCACGGGCTGAAGCAGAGAGAGAGAGAGAGCTTATCCTGTCTCTTTCATTTTTTATTTTTCATTTTATCAAATTATTTTGATATATATCTAGAAATTAATATTTCAAAATTTTTGAATTGTTTTAGCTGATTCATAAAAGATCTTTCTTTTGCATGCTGTTCGGACAAACCCGTCCAACTAATGAAGAAATAAATTCCGAAAATCGAAAAAAGGAAATACTTATCTTTTGTTTTGTTTTAGTTTGGCATACTTAAAAGATACAAGATATCACACCCTCCATGGTATATTAAGGGTTCAATGTTGTTCAGAGGGCACAATTATGCAAAGGATCAGTCAAGAGCAATTGTGACAATTCAAGCATGTAATTATTATTTATATTACTTTAATTTAGTGTTTCAACAAATTTCACAGGGGTTTGAAGGCTTTCTTCTTTATATACAATTCTTTCAGTATACTAAATCAAAACATATATGAGACAATACAAGTTTCTCTGTTAATGGCAGCTTAAGCTTAATATTAGGGTTTTTTTTATGGCAGTTGAAGTTAAAATCATTTACTTTTGGTTGTTGGGTTAGTTAATGTAAATAAAATCCCCAGTCTTACTTTGTTGGTAAAAAGGTACCACTGTCAGGTACCAGTTTTTTGTTGAACTCTGATAATAGCTTGCCTTGATTCTCAATGCATTTGTGATTATTTCTCGTTCTCTCTTCACCCCGCTCACATTTCACACTGTCTAACTTATTCTCCCTTCTCAGATTATTCCGCACAAATCAATCTCGAATCATACCAAAATGATGCAACAGGTGCCCCCTCGGCCTCTGATGAGGAGCTGCTCTGATCTCTCGCTTGTGGCTCACAAAGTAACAGCAGGGGACATGCCTTATGTACGAGCAAAAAGGGTTCAGCTGGTAGACAAGGACCCAAACCGAGCGATAGTGCTATTTTGGGTGGCAATAAATGAAGGAGATCGGTTGGACAGTGCATTAAAAGATATGGCCATAGTGATGAAGCAGCAGAATCGAGCGGAAGAAGCAATTTAGGCCATCAAGTCTCTCAGAAATCGCTGCTCCGATCAGGCCCAAGAATCCCTTAACAACATCCTCTTGGATCATTATAAGAGATGTGGTAGAATAGATGATAAGATACAACAGCAGCAGCAGCAACAACAAAGCCTTTAGTCCCAAACAAGTTGGGGTAGGCTAGAAATGAAACCCAACCGGTGAGGGTTTCTTTCCATAAAAAGGTTGTATTTTATGTTGGATCGCCACGCCTGTCACAATCCTCATCCTTTTTCCTGGCTCGGGAAGGCTGTGTAGAAACTACACAGGCGGAGTTAGAATGGATGATCAGATAGCATTGCTAAAACATAAATTAAGGCCGATCGAGCAGGGCCTTGCATTTAATGGTAAGCACACTAAGACGGTGGCCCGATATCAGGGGTGGAAGTTCCAAGTCATGGTTGAACAGGAAGCGACGCGTCTTCTGTGTAATTTGGGCTGGGCACTCATGCAAAAAGAGAACTACAAAGAAGCCGAGGCGGCGTACCGGCAGGCTCTCAAAATTGGGCTGGACAACAACAAAATGTGCAACCTCGGCATCTGCCTCATGCAGCAGGGACGCGTTGCTGAGGCCAAAGAGATCTTAATGCCGGTGCGCCCACCATCCATCAGCGGTCCGCTAAGACCTGACCCGTTAAGGGGCTCTGACTCACACTTGAAGGCCTTTGAGCGGGCACAGGAGATGCTTCGTGACCTTGATAAGTGCAACCCCGCCAACTGGAGGTTCAACTCAATTCTTGGCCAATCATCAGCCGCCATCTGGCAACTGCACCCATGCATCGATAACGTTGTCCCGCTGCCTGTATCAATCCAGGTCATGGAGAAATGAGAATTGCAAGCCGGACCTGAACAGAAATTTGAATGTCGATGCAGCACCGTTTACTCTTCTAAGGTGGAAGTGAAGAAGTGTCTAAATTTTGGAAGCGCGAACATCCTGTTGGGTAATTTGAAGAGAACACATCCGCTAAGGAACTCCAAGATGGTGCAGGTGTGTTAATGGAGCGGGTTGAGAGCAGGAGGTTGATTGAGAACCGGTACCCTGAATTACCAAATGCAGACGAGCTTGACGCTGCTCTGGTTGAGGCAATGCTGTTGCCTTTACTAGATGAGGAGACTGTTAAAGGTGGTAAAACTGACACGAGCGAGTTGCGCGTGAGTACCACTCAGAGTAGCCTGGCAATGCCTGAAGGGAAGAAGCTGAGGATATTTCAAGATATCATCTCTTCGCTGAATAGAGAGTAGCTTGATTGTTGCTGATTGGTCGGGTATTTTTTTTAGGAGATAATTTGTGTCTAATTTTAAATTGACCAAGGAGATGGGCTGCAGGTCCTGCTTTTCAGATCCCAACCATTTAAAATTTTTCATTCACATATCTCGATAAAGAAATTTTTTCATGCATAAATCTCAACGAATTTGAATGGTTGGAATCGGAAAAGCAGCAGAGTCGGATCCATGGGATGGGGGGAGGGGCATAATTTAGGGCTCCTAGGGAGGTGAGATTCTTTATTTTAATATTAATAAGACCACGAGATTTTTTTATTATTTCTGATTTAATTAAGTTGTTCACTTTTGTGGCAACCTTTTCTTCTGGATTCTCAATGCCTTTTGCGCATAGGAAATATGGAATAACTAGTTTTAATAACTCAATTACTAGTTTAAATTAAATGGGTTTTTCTGCCTTCGTATCTAGAGGCTTAATTATTATCTTTGATGCTAACTCAATCGGTGAAGTAAATTATTCTTCTCTGTTAGCTTTAGAGAAGAAAATTGAGTTATTCTTTTTTGTTTGGCTAATTAACGAGTTGGAGCATAATTGTGCTATTTTATATTTTTGTTTTTATTTTTGTACTCTGAATTTTCACGATACAATTTGTCCTTGTTCATGCTGATAAACTAAATAACCAAATCAATAATAAAATTTCCATAGTGTGCTTTAATTCTGGCTTATTATTTTGTAGAAGTTTGAAGAATTGAATGCATTTACACCGAGTTCCAAGACAACGATGCTTAAATCTTAATATATATGTTAATTTTTTCTTTGTTGTTGAGTTTGAGTAATGATGGTTTGGGCCCTAAATTGGACGCTAGGTTCGAACGATGTATTTTGTAAAGTTTGGGAAATAGATGATTTGGGCCCTAAATATGAAGAGAGTATAGAAGATTCAGCTTACCAAAAAAAAAAAAAAAATTTGTTCTCTAAAACTACTCGGTGCTAATGCAACCCAAAAAAAGAAAAGGAAAGAAAATAAAATTAAAGAAAACATTTATTTAGATCAACATGTTATGACTTTTGACAGAGATAAAAAAAAAAAAATCCACACAAAGGAGAAAAAAAAATGATCCTCTTATTTATTATGACAAACAGATCCATCAAATTAATGTTCAACAATTAAAGAAGAAATAAACAATATAATAAGGCATGACGCGATGCAAATTGCAATCATGTTTGCACTTTCAGTTTCTTTTCAGTCCTTGAATTAGGTGGGTTGACGTTTAAAGATCATGTCTCTCGTCCATATTGTAATTGTTTTTTTTTAATCTTTTAATTTGTAGAAAAATATAATTCGCTTGAAGAAATGAGATGTAAACACTTATAAACTTTTATGATATATTTGATGGGAAAATAAAAACTTTAATTCTGAAAATTAACAATGCAAAATAAAAAAATTGTCGTTAATCTTATTTATCCAACACTTCTAAAATTGAATAAACAGATAAACCTTTATTATAATTCAATAACGCCCAACAGAGCCATCACTTTGTGTGGAACAAACAAACATCACCAAGGCCTCAATTAAACCGGTAGTTAATCACTTAAAATGAGAGATGAATGGATAAATGATTGTTTGATTAGTTACATTAAGAAAGATTTGTTTGATTGTGTAGGCTCGCTATAAATGACTTGACTAACTAGTTTCATTATGTTAATTTGTTGATAATTTTGTACATACATTTAATCACGGTCAGATTGTATTTTGATATGAAAAGAATAAAAATCATTTAGTGGAACATATAAAAACAGTATTAATTGTCTATAATATTTAGAATGACATTTAATCTTCTAATCTTATGCTATGTTACTACAACATGTAAAGCTTTTCACTATAATTTTTCTTTTCTTTTTTGCACACCCTTGGCATGCAGATCATAAATTCATCAAACCAATAAGTTGGGTCTGCACATATTAATCAATCTGTATGAAGTCAATTACAATGAAATTATAGGACTTCTTGTAAGAAACTAATGATTATGTGGCCCAAATAAAACATTAAAGTGCATACGGGCCGTACTAAAAATATGTGCACCTTAGATGCACCTTACGCACTTTTGATGGGCTGCACTAAAATTCCATATGGGCCTGATTTAAATGATGCGAATGTACAGAGGATAATCGCATCCTTTCGAATGAACAAAGGATAATCGCATCCTTTCGATGCATCCTTTGGCTGGTTGTGTTAGATTCATCTCCTCTAATGATTGCTTTAATGACAGGCATGATATATATATAAGTATTCTAAGAGTAAGGTTGATCCTCTCTTCATCTATATTCATAAAGAACAAAGTTGTCATTGCTTAGAAAGAGAAAGAGGAGAGAAATCGCTTTACAGTTCTTCTGACGATTTGTGAAGAACATCTCAAGTGTTGTTCTACAGTTTACTATGAATAAAGGTATGAAATCTATTTGATTGATTTATTGTTTTACACGTGGAGACTATGATTTCCAAGGTCTTTGATTTGCTTTAATTGATTCTTAATTCCGCTGTCAAAACTTTAAAGATGATTAGTTGTACTCATGATAATGATTGTATGTAAGTAGTTGAGCACGATAACATCTACTTACATGTGGTATCAGAGCATGGTTTTGGAATTCATAATCTCCCAAATAAGTTACTTGTTTTATGAATTTTTTTTTAATGATTTGTGATTGAAATTTGCGGTAACTTTGAATTATGACGGTATTGCTAGACACCAAAGTGTCCTTACCCTAAAGAAATCGAAGTATGGATTATATAGAGTTCATTAAGAAGAATATTCTGAAAAAAAATTCTATATTCTATAAACCATAGATTAAAATTAATTGATCATTTATTAAGATTATATGATATTAAAATCTGTATATACTAAATTTAATGGTTTAATTAATTAGTAGGTTATGAGATTTTTTGAATTGCCCAAAGGTTGATTACATTCTCATAATTTACACAACTTAAGTTGATAATTTACGTTATTCCTCAATCGTTGGTTACCCAAAGGCAACAACGTGTATGAAACAATAAAATTGTCATATTAAAGTATTTTTTAGTAAAATATTATGTTTAGTATATCTTAATAAGTCCCAAAGGATAATTAGGGTATATTAATTAAGTTATTGCTTCAAAATCTGAAATTGAAAATCTGAAGATTAAGAATTAATTAGACGTAAGGACTCAAAGCATTATAGTAATATTCCTATTATCTGGTTTTCTCTTAAGTTATAAGAATTAAGTACAATCTTATAAATTATTGTATTATATCTCCTATCTTCTGATCTTCTCTTAAGTTAAGTTATATATATATATTATGTATTTTAATTTAAAGATTTAAGTTTATGATTATGTTTTAAAATACAAATTATAGTGTTTTTCTAATTTTAAGAGTAAATATTTTATAATAATGAAATTTTCAAAAATTATGTATTTTTCTTCTCTTTCCTCACTATTATCTCTTAAAAATGTTTTTTATAAATTATTGTATATTGTATTTTAAGAAAGATAACTAATGTTTTAATTTTATCTTCTTATCTTCTCTATAAAAAAAATTACAGTTAATGTACCTGTCTCGATGCAATTGCATGCATCATCTGTGTCAGTCTTTAATGGTCTTAACTTTGCCGAATGGAATGAACAAGTCCAATTTCACTTAGGAGCACAGAACTTGGACATGGCACTATTAATTGATAAGCCCGACGCTATAACTGAAGAAAGCAGTGCGGAAGATAAGGCCTTTATGAAAGACTGGGAACGATCTAACAGATTATGCCTTAGTTTTTTGCGAATGACAGTTGATGGAAACATTAAGGTTGCTCTTCCGGACACGGAAGACGCTCAAGAGTTTCTAGCAAACGTCAAGGCACGCTCACAGACAACGATAAGTCGCTTGCCGGTGCGCTTATGGCAAAACTTACCACCATGAAGTATGATGGTAGTCGCACTATGCATGCACATATCGTAGAAATGACATCTCTCTCCGTAAAACTTAAGGGTTTGGGAATGACAGTTGAAGAAGGGTTTCTAGTTCAATTTATTTTGAACTCTTTGCCGAATGATGTTTATAGTCCGTTCCAAATTAATTATAATGCTCAAGAAAAGAAATGGAACATAAATGAATTGACTAGTAAACTTGTTTAGGAAGAGGCAAGGCTTAAGGAATTGAAACCTAACACTGTTCATTTTTCAAATTTAGAAGTTGGGTCGGGTTCTAATGCTAAACCAGGGAAAGCTAAGACCAAGAAGAAGGGGAAAGCCTTTCAGGTGTCTTCTAATGCAAGCTTTAAGAAAGAAGGGAACAAGCAAAAGTGCCACTTTTGTCGTAAAGTGGGTCATTTTCAGAAGGATTGTCTGAAAAGGAAGGTTTGGTTCGAAAAGAAAGGTATGACTCGTACCTTTGTTACTTTTGAGTCAAATTTTATTGATATTCTTAATAATACTTAGTGGATTGACTCGGGCTCTACAACTCATATTTCAAACAATTTACAGGGATTTCTTATGATCCAAACCACAAGCCAAAGTCGACAAAGTGAAAGATATGTAATTATGGGCAATAAAGACAAGGTGCCAGTGGAAGGTGTCGGTACATACCGACTTATATTAGGTTCTGGCACTATTGTTGATTTGTATGATACAATATATGTACCTTTGTTTTCTCGCAACTTATTATCTGTATCTAAGTTGGATGATTGTGGCTATGTATTTAAATTTGGATCTAAATACTTTAGTTTATATAAAAATAATTGCATGATTGGTTGTGGCAATTTGACTGATGGCTTATATAAATTAGAGTTAGATAATTCTTATGTAGAATCTCTAATTACCGTAAACAATACTATTGGAATGAAAAGATATATGAATGATGAAAAGTCGGCTTACTTGTGGCACAAAAGATTGGGTCATATATCCAAAGAAAGAATGCAACGTTTAGTTAAGTTTGAAGTTCTACCAAACTTGGATTTTACTGACTTAGGTATATGTATCGACTGTATAAAAGACAAACAGACAAAACATACTAAGAAAGCTGCCACTCGTAGCTCTCAACTTCTAGAAATAATTCACACGGATATTTGTGGACCATTTGACGTTCCCTCTTTTAATAACGAAAAGTATTTCATCACTTTCATCGATGATTTCTCACGTTATGGGTTTGTTTATCTTCTAAATGCGAAATCACAATCTATTGATGCACTTGAGGCGTTTATAAATGAGGTTGAATGACAGTTAGAAAAAGAAGTGATAATCATTCGATCTGAGAATCAAGACAAAATCCTGGACCCTTTGCTAAATTCTTAGAAAAGCGTGGTATATATGCCCAATACACTATGCCTGTCACACCACAACAAAATGGTGTCGCTGAACGTTGTAACAGAACACTTATGGACATGGTTCGAAGTATGCTCAGTCACTCAAATGTGCCTAAATCTTTGTGGATGTATGCACTTAAGACTGCCATGTATTTACTAAACCGGGTTCCTAGTAAGGCAGTAGAAAGGACTCCTTTCGAACTGTGGACGGGAAGAAAACCTAGTTTGCATCATATACATGTATGGGGTTGTCCTGCGGAGGTAAGTTTGTATAACCCACACGAAAAGAAATTAGATTTCAGAACTGTTAGCAGATTCTTTATTGGATATCCAGAGAAATCCAAAGGGTTCAGATTTTACTGTCTGAATCATAGCACGAGAATTATTGAATCCGGAAATGCACGTTTCATCGAGAATGCTGAAGTCAGTGCAAGAAGTTCTGATCAGTGTAATTCTGATCTTCAAGAAATTACAGAACAAGTTACTGTTCCTTTGTATGTTGTTTCGAAAGTAGTTGTTCCAACTGTTCCAGAACAACCTGTTAGTGTTATGATCTAGAAGCCAACCATTTATGGATGTATTCTATGTTTTGTTCATGAAATGAAAGAATCATTTTGTTCCTTGAGTATTTAATTACATTATAGATTTTTCGAGTTGAGGACTTGAAATGTAGAACTCTATAATAATAATATAATGAATACTCTAAATGTCCCTAATCTTGGTAATTAAGAAGGAACACTATTTACCGGTACGAGATTAGTATGTGGATTAAATGATGATCATGTTCTACGGATCATATGGTAAGGAGCTACCAATTTAATCACATAAATACCTGATGGAGATCAGGGGATTGGACATGACCCAAAAATGAAACATAACATGGATTGTGTCAGTGTCATTAATGTTTTATTTGTGTCTTGAATTCTTTGGTATGAGATGATTATTTTTTCTACATGAGATACATGTATCTGTAGGTGTTATCCAACGCTGACCGTAACTGGCAGCAATACAGATAATATCTCAATATGTGTGTCTTGTGCGGAGGAAAACATATTTATCAAGAATACCGGTGTCCCTCATATTTCATATGTGAGTGATGATATCTTCGGGCCCATTGATGGAGTAATAAAGTATGCATGCAATTATGATCAATGAGTTTGATCATTATTTACTGAATTACTTGAAATCAAGAAAAGAATAAATTTGCAAGGATAACACTCTCATGCCTTGGATTTATTCCCGATATCATGTGACACGTGAATTGACACAAGTAATTAAATATTGCTTTAGGATCGTGATGTTGATTGGTTCATATCATCTTTATCTGTTGAGTAATTATAATGCATATTGCTAGGTGCCGCTTATAATTTATAGAATTAAAAGAAGTTTTGATTCTATTGTCAGCACGATATAGATCCTACGAGGTCACACCCAAGAGAGAAAAACGAAACAAATAAAAGTGTCATGGAGATGACTAACTTGATCTTAGAATAAATTTATTACATGTTGCACATGGTATACAAATTTATTTCTCAACAAAATTGAGCAAATACAATTAACCGTAACAATTGTCGGGTGGGCCAAAAGTTGGCATAAATGGCAAAAACAAAAATGGCATAAATAGAAATTGGCCCAAGCCCAATTTAACATTAAATGGAGAAGTTCATTTGATGAAGTGGGTTTGGAATAAAGTGGGATAAAAGTACATCTAATGGAGAGCTCCATTGGATGGCAAAAGTACAAGTTACTTTTGTCATGTTTAAATCTAGCCATCCATTGTGGTTTAGATGATTAAAACATACCCTAAATTAATATTATAAATACCCCACCTTTTTCCAAATCCTAGCCACCATTCTAATCTCTTTCTTCTTTCTTTTCTTGTAAGAAAAATGGAAAAACGTTTTTGCAAGAAAATGTGAAAAAGAGAAGAGTTTTTGCAATTTTGTCTCCACCATTTTTGCTCATGTGTTGAGCACAACTTCTATACTAAAATTAATAGTTGATTGAAGAGGTAGAAGCTAAGGTTAAGTTATATTCTTAGTTGATTACCTCTAGCAAGGGAAAAACAAGAGTTTCGTTTAATCTCGGGTGGATACTCGTAGAGGCTTCGTGCGTTCGAAGCGGGTGTCATTTCGAGGCCGACTTGGAGAAGTGAAGGCTCGACAAGGAGGCAACAACCCTACATCTCAAGTCCCTACTTCTTGGTTTAGAGACCAAGATTTGAGGTATAAAGATTAAACAAGTTAAAATGCTAAATACGGTTCATCGTTAGTCAAATAAGTAGATTTATGTTGGTTTCTTTGAGTTAAATTTTTGAAATTTGCTCTTGCATGAAACTAATATTTTCTTCAATTGGTATCAGAGCTTAAGGCTTTATTTGACTAATTTTTGGCCGAAATTAACATGAGTAATTAATTTAATTAAGTCTTGGAAGCTTATGACCTTTTGATTAGATCAACCGTCGGTGTTCTTGAACATTTTGCATTTAATTTTAGAATTATTATTACACAATTATTTTGGAGCCTTCTAAAGTGTTTAAACATTAATTTGTAATGTTTAAATCTTTGGAATAAATTTATTTAATGGTTAAATTAAATTTATAGCAAATGGATCAAGGAAGTGAAATGATGAAAAATAGCCTTAATAGGCTCGGGTTCCACTTGGACCAAAAATTTTCATATTTTTGTTTGAGATTTATTTAATCCAATTTAATAGTGTTGTCATAAATATCATAAGGAGTTCATTCATGTATAGTTTGCATTTTTATGAGTTATTTAGATATAATTTTAATTTTGAGGTAATTAAGTGCTAATTAACAAAAGTGTGTTATCCCAATGATTAAAATGTATGTTTATTTGATGAAATGCATTTTAAAAGAATTTGGGAAATTTTTATTCCTCTTTAGGAATATTGAAAATTACTTTAAAGGTTAAAATTAATTTTCTAAGCACATTTGTTAATTAGGCATAACGGGTTGACTATTACTTGTGCTATTTGGAATAGTTTTCAAGGGGTAGTTTGTAAATTATTATTTGCATGAATTATGTGATAAATCAAACCTTCTCCTCCAGTTGTAATTTTGTTTTTGAAACAAATTATTATGGGTCATAAGCTTAAGGAATTAATTTAATTAATTGCATATGCATGAATTGTTTATGCATGTATGGTGCAATTTTTGCACATCCACCTAACTTGTTTTTGTAGGGACAAAAAAATGTGAGTTTTGTATGGTCATTTCTAATGCCTTGTGGGATGTATGAATGTTTGTTGAATGGTTGTAATGCGGCCTAAGGTGCCCCATAATAATTAATTAGATTAATAATTAAGGCACAAATGTTAGGATGCCTTTCAATGTAATTCATTCAATGCTTGCATGCCTATATTTAGAAATTTTAGAAATTCTAAATGTAACTTATTTTCTTTTAAGAAAGTCTTAATAGAAAATAAATAGGCATAGAATAGTTGTGAAATGTGGTGGCCACATCCAAGGAGTTGGCGCAACAAGTGACAAATGCGAGAAAGGAGTTTTTCGCACAAGGCCATACAAACTCACAGCCGCATGATGTGTTTATGTCATTTATGTGTATTTATGAAATATAAGAGTCATAGGATAAGTATGGGTGTATGCTTACATGACCACCATAAATAACAAAAGAGTTCCAAACAAAATCAAGCGTCATTCCCTTCCTTCTCTATCCATGTCAAACTATCGATCATTAGTCGGTGAGACCTACACAGTAGGCATCGCTTTCTATCTTTAGGAGATGTGGGGCATGACCGTCATGTCAAACCAAATAGAGAGAGGTTTACTTGACATGAATAATCCAAAACAGTTTTGGGTCTTGGGGAATAGTTTGTTCATACATGAGTTGGATGGATAAACACCAAGAGTCACCTGGTTGTGATTAGCATGAGTTGCTTACCTAAAATAGCTAAGTTTAAGTTTCATGCCGACGCTGACTTATCTTAGTGAAAATGTGGATCTTGGACCTACTACAAATGGAACTATAATATTGTTGTGGAAGTTTTATTTTAAATAAAACATCATCATGAACTAAACTCAAACCTTTAAATTGTAGATCATGGCAAAAGAAACCTCTTTCCTGCGATCACTGTTAGACAAAGAAAAACTTAAAAATGACGGATCGAATTTTCTAGACTGGCATCGTGCCTTGAGAATTGTTCTCAGGCATGAAAAAAAGGAATACGTCTTGACTACTCCCATCCCTGATTTACCAAATGATGATACTGACCAGAAAACTAAGGACAAGCACAACAAGGCTATGGAAGACGACCTTGAAGTGCAGTGCCTCTTAGTATCAATAATGAACCCCGAACTGCAGAAGCGGTTTGAGGAGAATTTTTGTTACTACATCATGGACCAGCTCAAGAAAATGTTTCAAGAGCAGGCCCGTGTAGAGAGGTACAACGTGACTAAAAGTTTTCTGGGATGCAAGATGGCTGAGGGTGCCTCCGTGAGTGCTCACATACTCAAAATGATAAGTTATGTGGAGCAGCTGGAGAAGCTCGAGTGTGCCGTGGACAAGAAGTTAGACACGGACATTGTTCTTAACTCTCTCCCATCAAAGTACTCTTCATTCATCATGAACTACCACATGCATGGAATGGAGAAAAGTCTGGGTGAATTGCATGGGATGCTCAAAACTGCAGAGGCTGACATGCAGAAAGGTGTTTCTCATGTCCTTGCGGTGAGTGGGACTGGGAAGAAAATCAAGAAAGGCAAAGGCAAGCGCAAGGGCAATGGCAAGGGCAAGGGGAAGGTTCCAGTGGTGACTGTGAGCACTCCCAAGGTCAAGGTTGCCTCCGATTCCGAGTGCTTCTACTGTAAGATGAAGGGACATTGGAAAATGAATTTTCCTAAGTACTTGGAGGACAAGAAAAATGGGAAAGTCCTGTCTTCCTTAGGTATTTTTGTCATTGAAGTTCACTTAGCTACCTCTATCAATGATTGGGTATTAGATACTGGATCATGTGCTCATATTTGTATGAATATGTAGGCACTAAAGGATAGAAGAATGCTAAGAAAGGGTGAGGTGCAGCTCCGTGTCGAAAATGGTGCAAATGTTGCAGCAGTTGCCATTGGGTGTGTCGAGTTGCATTTGCCCAGTGGGCTTGTAATGGAACTTAAAAATGTTTATTTTGTTCCTTCTATTTCGAGAAACATTATCTCTATTTCTTGTATGGACATGAATGGTTTTTGTTTTACCATCAAAGACAATTGTTGTTCTTTTTATAGAGATGGTTTGTTTTATGGATGTTCTTATATAAGGAATGGTCTATACTTGCTTGAAATGGATAAACAAGTTCTGAACATCAATAACAAACGACTCAAAACTTGTCATGAGAGTACGACTCTCATGTGGTATTGTCGCCTAGGTCACATAAATGAGAGACGCATCAAGAAATTGCAAGAAGTTGGACTTCTTGGTCAATTTGATTTAGAATCACTTGAGACATGCGAACCTTGTTTACTTGGAAAGATGACCAAGGCACCATTCACCAAGAAAGGTGAAAGGGTAAGTAGTTTGTTGGGACTCATACATAGTGATGTGTGTGGACCAATGAGTACAAGTGCCCAAGGAGGTTATCGATACTTCATCGCATTTACTGACGACCTCAGTAGATATGGTTATGTCTACTTGATGAGACATAAGTCTGAATCCTTTGAAAAGTTCAAGGAGTTCAAGAATGAAGTAGAGAACCAACTCGACAAGAAGATCAAAGTCTTACGATCAGATCCTGGGGGTGAATATTTGAGTCACGAGTTTGGCGACTATCTAAGAGATTGTGGAATAGTTTCACAACTCACTCCTCCAGGGACACCACAATAGAATGGTGTTTCTGAGAGAAGGAATCAAACCTTGTTGGACATGGTTAGATCAATGATGAGCCAAGCTAGCCTACTACTCTCATTTTGGGGGCATGCGCTTGAAACTGCCGCATTCACACTAAACAGGGTTCCATCAAAATCTGTGGAAAAGACACCACATGAGTTATGGTTTGGAAAGGTTCCAAGTATGTCTTTTCTAAAGATTTGGGGTTGTGAAGCTTATATCAAACGGATGATATCAGACAAGCTTCAACCTAAATCGGACAAGTGCATTTTCATAGGATATCCCAAAGAGACTAATGGATATTACTTCTATCACCAGTGTGAGAACAAAGTGTTTGTTGCTCGACACGGTGTATTCTTGGAGAAAGAGTTTCTCTCAAGAGAAAGTAGTGGGAGTAGTGTAAGACTTGAAGAGGATCAATCTACACTACAAAATGAAATGATCAATGATGATCATGTTCAACCACCCGTGGATATTGTGGGTAGTGGGAGTCGAGATGAATCAATTTCACAAGAAGTTGTGGAAGAGATTCAATACTCACCCCTAGAACCGAATTCACAAGAAGTTGAGAATGATGATCAAGGAACGAATCCACAAGAGTTTGTGGAAGAGATCCCTGAACCACAAGCACAAGTCCTTCGTAGGTCAGCGAGAGAAAGTCGCCCACCTGAAAGATGGTTGGGACTTCACGAGGTGACAGTGTTAGACACTGAAGATCCTTTGACCTATACGGAAGCGATGGCGAGACCCAACTCTGCAGAATGGCTTGGAGCCATGAAATCTGAAATACAATCTATGTATGACAACCAAGTTTGGTATTTGGTTGATCCTCCAAGTGGGGTAAAACCTATTGAAAACAAATGGGTTTTCAAGAGGAAATCAGACATGGAAGGTAATTTGACTACTTACAAAGCACGGCTGGTAGCGAAAGGTTTCAGACAGATTCAAGGTGTTGATTATGATGAGACCTTCTCGCCCGTTGCTATGTTTAAGTCAATACGGATTCTCTTAGCAATTGCCGCATTTCATGACTATGAAATATGGCAAATGGATGTCAAAACCGCCTTTCTAAATGGAGATTTAGAAGAGGACGTGTATATGACACAACCGATTGGTTTTGAAGATACCAATCATGCTAAGAAAGTATTCAAGCTTCAGAGGTCCATTTATGGCTTGAAGCAAGCATCGCAGAGTTGGAACAAGCGCTTTGACAAAGAAGTCAAAAAGTTTGATTTCGTTAAAAGCGAGGAAGAACCTTGTGTATACAAAAGGATTAGTGGGAGTGTAGTAATATTCCTTGTGTTGTATGTGGATGACATACTACTGATCAGAAATGACATCCCGTCATTGGATTCTGTCAAGTCTTCATTGAAGAAGGTGTTCTCAATGAAAGATTTAGGCGAGGCTGCCTATATACTAGGCATTAGGATCTATAGGGATAGATCAAGAAGGCTCATTGGATTGAGTCAAAGCGCATACATTGACAAAGTGTTGAAAAGGTTCAACCTGCAAGATTCCAAGAAAGGATTCTTGCCTATGTCGCATGGTGTTCATCTGAGCAAGAAGCAATGTCCATCGACATCTGCTGAGCTAGATAGCATGAGTAGAGTGCCATATGCTTCCGCCATTGGCTCTATCATGTACGCCATGATATGCACTCGCCCTGATGTGTCATACCCATTGAGTGTGACAAGCAGACATCAGTCAAATCCAGGCTTGGCGCATTGGACTACCGTAAAAAAATATCCTGAAGTATCTAAAGAGGACTAAGGATATGTTCCTTGTCTATGGTGGGGAATCTGAGCTCGTTGTAAGGGGTTACACCGATGCTAGTTTCCAGACTGACCATGATGACATGAGATCACAGTCAGGATTCGTGTTCATCTTCAATGGTGGCACTGTAAGCTGGAAAAGTTCCAAGCAAGAAACAACGGCGGACTCAACCACCGAGGCAGAGTACATAGCCGCTTCAGAAGCAGCTAAAGAGGGTTGTTGGATTAGGAAGTTCTTGAATGAACTTGAGGTGGTCCCCAGTTCCATGGGTGCTCTGGAGCTCTATTGTGACAACAATGGAGCCATTGCACAAGCCAAGGAACCAAGATCACACCAGAATTCCAAGCATGTTCTACGGAGATATCACCTGATTCGAGAGATCATCGACCGAGGTGACGTCAAGGTTTGTAGAGTAGATTCGGCCAGCAACACAGCTGACCCGCTGACAAAGTCTCTGTCTCAGGCCAAGCATACGCTGCACATTGCATCTATGGGGATTAGATTTGTTAGTGACTGGCTTTGAGATTTAGTACATGGAGTTGTATTAGAGACTACAGTTGTTTAGGGCTTTTATGCATATAGATGTATATGGGATTGGCTATAGTTCAAGTGGAAGATTGTTAGTGTTATGATCTAGAAGCCAACCATTTATGGATGTATTCTATGTTTTGTTCATGAAATGAAAGAATCATTTTGTTCCTTGAGTATTTAATTACATTATGGATTTTTCGAGTTGAGGACTTGAAATGTAGAACTCTATAATAATAATATAACGAATACTCTAAATGTCTCTAATATTGGTAATTAAGAAGGAACACTATTTACCGGTATGAGATTAGTATGTGGATTAAATGATGATCATGTTCTACGGATCATATGGTAAGGAGCTACCAATTTAATCACATAAATACCTGATGGAGATCAGGGGATTGGACATGACCCAAGAATAAAACATAACATGGATTGTGTTAGTGTCATTAATGTTTCATTTGTGTCTTGAATTCTTTGGTATGAGATGATTATTTTTTCTACATGAGATACATGTATCTGTAGGTGTTATCCAACGCTGACCGTAACTGGCAGCTATACAGATAATATCTCAATATGTGTGTCTTATGCGGAGAAAAAGATATTTATCAAGAATACCAGTGTCTCTCATATTTCATATGTGAGTGATGATATCTTCGGGCCCATTGATGGAGTAATAAAGTATGCATGCAATTATGATCAATGAGTTTGATCATTATTTACTGAATTACTTGGAATCAAGAAAAGAATAAATTTGCAAGGATGACACTCTCCTGCCTTGGATTTATTTCCAATATCACGTGACACGTGAATTGACACAAGCAATTAAATATTGCTTTAGGATCGTGATGTTGATTGGTTCATATCATCTTTATCTGTTGAGTAATTATAATGCATATTGCTAGGTGCCGCTTATAATTTATAGAATTAAAAGAAGTTTTGATTCTATTGTCAACACGATATAGATCCTACGAGGTCACACCCAAGAGAGAAAAACGAAACAAATAAAAGTGTCATGGAGATGACTAACTTGATCTTAGAATAAATTTATTACATGTTGCACATGGTATACAAATTTATTTCTCAACAAAATTGAGCAAATACAATTAACTGTAACAATTGTCGGGTGGGCCAAAAGTTGGCATAAATGGCAAAAACAAAAATGGCATAAATAGAAATTGGCCTAAGCCCAATTTAACATTAAATGGAGAAGTCCATTTGATGAAGTGGGTTTGGAATAAAGTGGAATAAAAGTACATCTAATGGAGAGCTCCATTGGATGGCAAAAGTAAAAGTTACTTTTGTCATGTTTAAATCTAGCCATCTATTGTGGTTTAGATGATTAAAACATACCCTAAATTAATATTATAAATACCCCACCTTTTTCCAAACCCTAACCACCATTCTAATCTCTTTCTTCTTTCTTCTCTTGTAAGAAAAATGGAAAAACGTTTTTGCAAGAAAAGGTGAAAAAGAGAAGAGTTTTTGCAATTTTGTCTCCACCATTTTTGCTCATGTGTTGAGCACAACTTCTATACTAAAATTAATAGTTGATTGAAGAGGTAGAAGCTAAGGTTAAGTTAGATTCTTGGTTGATTAGCTCTAGCAAGGGAAAAACAAGAGTTTCATTTAATATCGGGTGGATACTCGTAAAGGCTTCGTGCGTTCGAAGCGGGTGTCATATCGAGGCCGACTTGGAGAAGTGAAGGCTCGACAAGGAGGCAACAACCCTACATCTCAAGTCCCTACTTCTTGGTTTAGAGACCAAGATTTGAGGTATAAAGATTAAACAAGTTAAAATGCTAAATACGGTTCATCGTTAGTCAAATAAGTAGATTTATGTTGGTTTCTTTGAGTTAAATTTTTGAAATTTGATCTTGCATGAAACTAATATTTTCTTCACAACCAACTGCTACTGAGGACATTCCGAATGATAACATCGTTGTTGATGATGTAGTTGAACCAAATGATATACCATTAAGAAGGTCTACCCGTGAACAGAGATCGGCTATATCTGACGATTATTTGGTTTATCTACAAGAATCTGAAATTGATTCTGCAATTGATGATCCGGTTTCATACAAGAAAGCTATTGAATGTGAAGAATCTGATAACTGGATTGATGCCATGAAAGACGAGTTGAAATCAATGGAACAAAATCAAGTCTGGGATCTCGTCAAACTGCCTCACGATTCCAAGCGAGTTGGATGTAAATGGATCTTTAAGATCAAATGTGACTCAAAAGGCAAAATCGAACGATATAAAGCTAGACTGGTTGCCAAAGGTTTCACTCAGAAAGACGGCATTGATTATAAAGAGACATTTTCACCCGTCTCTAAGAAAGATTCTTTGCGTATCATTATGGCTTTGGTGGCTCATTACGATCTTGAGTTACACCAAATGGACGTCAAAACTGTTTTTCTGAACGAAGAACTCGAAGAGGAAGTCTACATGGATCAGCCCGAGGGCTTTTCAATTGGGGGAAAGGATATGGTTTGCAAATTGAAAAAGTCAATATATGGACTGAAACAAGCATCACGACAATGGTATCGCAAGTTCAATTCTGTGATTACTTCTTTTTGTTCTACGGAAAACATTGTTGATCGTTGTATATACTTGAAGGTCAGTGGGAGTAAGATAATGTTTCTAGTTCTATATGTTGATGACATTTTACTTGCGACTAACGATCTTGGTATGATGAAAAGCACCAAGAATTTCTCTCAAAGAATTTTGAAATGAAAGATATGGGCGAGGTGAACTACGTGATAGGAATAGAAATATTTCGTGATCGATCACAAGGTTTGTTAGGTTTGTCTCAGAAAACATATATTAACAAGATTCTCGAGAGATTTAAGATAGAGAAATGTTCAGCTGGTAAGGTACCGATTCAGAAAGGGGATAAATTTGGTTTATATCAATGTCCTAAAAACGAATTGGAAAAGGAAGAAATGAATAATATTCCTTATGCTTCCATTGTGGGTAGTTTAATGTATGCACAGACTTGTACAAGACCAGATATCAGTTTTGCTGTAGGAATGCTTGGACGTTATCAAAGCAATCCTGGAATGAAACATTGGAAAGCAACAAAGAAAGTTTTACGATATCTTCAAGGTACAAAAGATCACATGCTGACGTATAGGAGATCAAACTACTTAGAGACGGTAGGTTATTCAGATTCAGACTATGCCGGGTGTTGTGATACACGAAAATCCACTTGTGGATATGTGTATCTTCTAGCCGGCGGAGCAATCTCATGGAAAAGTGCGAAGCAGACGGTAATCGCTGCATCCACTATGGAAGCCGAGTTTGTGGCGTGCTTTGAAGCCATGGTACAAGGACTATGGCTGCGGAACTTTATTTCAGGACTTGGAATTGTAGACAGATTGCCAAGCCGCTGAAGATTTATTGCGATAATTCTGCAGCAGCCTTCTTCAGCAAAAACAACAAGTACTCCAAAGGTGCCAAGCACATGGAGATTAAGTACTTTGCCGTGAAAGAAGAAGTACAGAAACAAACAATAACAAGACAGCATATAAGCACGGAGATGATGATAGCTGATCCTTTGACGAAAGGATTACCACCCAAGACATTTCACGAACATGTCGAAAGAATGGGAATAGTTATATATGATAAATGATTGTTGTAATTAAACTTATATTGTAGATATTGTAGTACATGGAAGGAAGTTAGTAACAAATATCATTAGCAACCGCCATGACTCGTATTAATTTTTGCTTAAGTATAAATATTATGATTTTAGAATTTATGAAATATAAAGACATACAATATTATTGTGCACCTTATGAACGTTGTAATGTCATAAAGTTTTATAATGGACCAAGAAGTGGGAGAATGTAAGAAACTAATGATTATGTGGCCCAAATAAAACATTAAAGTGCATACGGGCCGTACTAAAAATATGTGCACCTTACGCACTTTTGATGGGCTGCACTAAAATTCCATATGGGCCTAATTTAAAGGATGCGAATGTACAGATGATAATCGCATCATTTCGAATGAACAAAGGATAATCGCATCCTTTCGATGCATCCTTTGGCTGGTTGTGTTAGATTCATCTCCCATAATGATTGCTTTAATGACAGGCATGATAAAGAACAAAGTTGTCATTGCTTAGAAAGAGAAAGAGGAGAGAAATCGTTTTACAGTTCTTCTGACGGTTTGTGAAGAACATCTCAAGTGTTGTTCTACAGTTTACTATGGATAAAGGTATGAAATCTATTTGATTAATTTCTTGTTTTACACGTGGAGACTATGATTTCCAAGGTCTTTGATTTGCTTTAATTGATTCTTAATTCCGCTGTCAAAACTTTAAAGATGATTAGTTGTACTCATGATAATGATTGTATGTAAGTAGTTGAGCACGATAACATCTACTTACACTTCTCAGAGTTGGTAATTTAGCAATACATATACATATCATTAGAGACGGAGCTAGCATGAATCAGGGGTAGGCAGACCTACTCTTGGATTTTGAAAAGGACGCTGATAACTGTCCCTGCACCCCTGTCTCCGTACATAACTTTCATAACTAAACTTGTGGGGGGGGGGGGGCGTCCCCGCACGATTTCCTTATATAATATGTATCGTCCCCGCATAATTTCTAAAGCATTAATACCTATGAACGAAAGTATTTATACCTATGCAAGGAAACATTTATACCTATGCAATGAAGTATTTTAATGTAAATAATTGTCTCTCCAACCAAATCTCCCAAAATGTCTCCGCACCCTAAATACCTGTGGGGGACTACTCAAACTAAATGGGGGGGGGGGGGACCAGGGGAGACAATACATGTTTCTAAATATATCAATATTGCCATAACTATTTCATCTTCTACAAGTTATTTTTTCTATTTTTTATTAGTTGTTTTTCATCTTTTACTGATTGTCTTTCATGTTATACATGTTGTCTTTCATGTTCTTTGTTATTCATTTTGCACATGCACTGAATGTTGTACTAGTTGTCTTTCATCTTCTTCTAATTGTCTTTAATGTTGTACTGGTTGTCTTTCATCTTCTATTGATTGTCTTTCATTTTCTTCTAGTTGTTTTTCATCTTCTTCTAGTTGTCTTTCTCTTTCATGTTGTATAGGTTGTCTTTCATCTACTACTACTTGTATTTCATGTTCTTCTAGTTGTGTTTCATCTTGTACTGGTTGTCTTTCATGTTCTTCCAGTTGTTTTTCATCTTTTACTAGTTTTATTTCATCTACTATTGGTTGTAATTTGTCTTCTTCTAGTTGTCTTTAATTAACTACTGGTTGTATTTCATCTTCTTCTAGTTGTCTTTCGTTAACTACTAGTTGTATTTCATCTTCTTCTAGTTGTCTTACATCTTGTACTGGTTGTCTTTAATGTTGTACTGGTTGTCCTTCATGTTCTACTAGTTGTCTTTTATCTTCTACTGGTTGTCTTTCATCTACTATTGGTTGTATTTCATCTTCTTCTAGTTGTCTTTCATCTTCCACAAGTTTTTTATCTTCTACTAGTTGTTTTTCACCTTGTATTGATTGTCTTATATGTTATACTTGTTGTCCATGTTCTTCTAGTTGTCATTCATCTTCCACATGCACTTCATGTTGTACTATGTTATCTTTCATTTTCTACTAATTTTCTTTCATTTACTATTAGTTGTATTTCATCTTCTTCTAGTTATATAACATTACAAGTTGTTTTTCATTTTTTATATGTTGTTTTTCAACTCGTACTGATTGTCTTTCATGACCTACTGGTTGTCTTTCATGTTCTTCTAGTTGTCATTCATCTTGCACATGCACTTCATGTTCTACTAGTTGTCTTTCATCTTTTTCTAGTTGTCTTTCATGTTCTACTGGTTGTCTTTCATCTAGCATTGGTTGTTTTTCGTCTTCTACTGGTTGTCTTTAATTTTCTTAGAGAAGTATTTCATCTTCTTCTAGTTGTCCTTCATTTTGTACTGGTTCTATTTCATGTTGTATTGGTTGTCTTTCATCAAATACTACTGGTTATATTTCATCTTGTACTGGTTCTATTTCACGTTGTACAGGTTATCCTTCATGTTGTACTTGTCTTTCATCTTCTAATGGTTGTATGTCATCTTCTTCGAGTTGTCTTTCATCTTCTACGAGTTGTTTTTCATCTTGTACAGATTGTCTTTCATGTTCTACTGGTTGTCTTTCATATTCTTCTAGTTGTCATTAATCTTGCACATGCACTTCATGTTCTACTAGCTGTGTTTCATCAACTACTGAATGTATTTATCTTCTTCTAGTTTTCATCATGTTGTACTGGTTGTCTTTCTTGTTGTACTGGTTGTCTTTCATCTTCTACTAGTTGGCTTTCATCTACTAATGGTTGTATTTCGTCTTCTTCTAATTGTCTTTCATATTCTACAAGCTGTTTTCAATTTTCTACTAGTTGTTTTTCATGTTGTGGTTGTCATTCATGTTGTACTGGTTGTCTTTCATGTAATTGTAGTTGTCATTCATCTTGCACATGCATTTCATGTTCTAATGGTTGTCTTTCATATTGTACTGGTTGTCTTTCATCTTCTACTAGTTGTCTTCCGTCAACTACTGGTTGTCTTTCATCTTCTTCTAGTTGTCTTTCATCTTGTACTGGTTCTCTTTAATGTTGTGCTGGTTGTCCTTCATATTCTACTAGTTGTTTTTCATCTTCTACTGGTTGTTTTTCATCTACTATTGGTTGTATTTCATCTTCTTCTAGTTGTCTTTCATCTTCTACGAGTTGTTTTCCATCTTCTACTAGTTGTTTTTGATCTTGTACTGATTGTATTTCATGTTATACTGGTTGTCTGTCATGTTCTTCTAGTTATTATTCATGTTGCACATGCACTTCATGTTCTACTGGTTGTCTTTCATGTTCTATTTGTTGTCTTTCATCTTCTTCTAGTTGTCTTTCATATACTCTTGGTTGTATTTCATCTTCTTCTAGTTTTCTTTACCTTATAAAAGTTGTTTTTCATTTTTTACTAATTGTCTTTCGCCTTGTACTAATTGTCTTTAATTTTGTATTTGTTGTATTTCATCTTCTTCTAGTTGTCTTTCGTCTTCTACTTGTTGTCTTCCGTCAACTACTTGTTGTATTTCATTTTCTTCTTGTTGTCTTTCATCTTGTACTGTCTTTCATTTTCTACTAGTTGTCTTTCTTGTTCTACTGATTGTCTTTCATCTACTATTGGTCGCATTCCATGTTCTTCAACAAGTTCTTTTTTCATTTTCTACTGGTTGTTCTACAGGTTGTCTTTCATCTTCTACTGGTTGTCTTTCGTCTTCTACTGATTGTCTTTCATTTTCTTCTAGTTGTTTTTCATCTTCTTCTAGTTGTCTTTCATATTGTACTGGTTCTCTTTCATGTTGTATAGGTTGTCTTTCATCTACTACTACTTGTATTTCATCTTCTACTAGTTGTATTGCATGTTCTTCTAGTTGTGTTTCATCTTCTGCTGGTTGTCTTTCATGTTCTTCCAGTTGTTTTTCATCTTGTACTAGTTTTCTTTCATCTACTATTGGTTGTATTTCGTTTTCTTCTAGTTGTCTTTCGTTAACTACTGGTTGTATTTCATCTTCTTCTAGTTGTCTTTCATCTTGTACTGGTTGTCTTTAATGTTGTACTAGTTGTCCTTCATGTTCTACTATGCCTTATCTTCTACTGGCTGTCTTTCATCTACTATTGGTTGTATTTCATCTTCTTCTAGTTGTCTTTCCTCATCTACGAGTTGTATTTCATCTTCTTCTAGTTGTCTTATATGTTATACTGGTTGTCCATGTTCCATGTTGTACAGGTTATCTTTCATTTTCTACTAATTATCTTTCATCTACAATTAGTTGTATTTCATCTTCTTCTAGTTGTATAAGATTACAAGTTGTTTTCATTTTTTACATGTTGTTTTTCATCTTTTACATGTCGTTTTTCATCTCGTACTGATTGTCTTTCATGTTCTTCGAGTTGTCTTTCATGACCTACTGGTTATCTTTCAATTTGTTCTAGTTGTCTTTCATCTACCATTGGTTATTTTTCGTCTTCTACTGGTTGTCTTTAATTTTCTTATAGAAGTATTTCATCTTCTTCTATTTATCATTCATTTTGTACTGGTTTTATTTCATGTTGTATTGGTTATCTTTCATCGAATACTACTGGTTATATTTCATCTTGTACTGGTTCTATTTCACATTGTACAGGTTATCCTTCATGTTCTACTTGTCTTTCATCTTCTAATGGTTGTCTTTCATCTACTATTAGTTATATTTCATCTTCTTCGAGTTGTCTTTCATCTTCTACAAGTTGTTTTTCCTCTCGTACTGATTGTCTTTCATGTTCTACTGGTTGTCTTTCATGTTCTTCTAGTTGTCTTTCATGACCTACTGGTTGTCTTTCATCTTCTTCTAGTTGTCTTTCAAGTTCTACTAGTTGTCTTTCATCTACCATTGGTTGTTTTTCGTCTTCTACTAGTTGTCTTTAATTTTCTAATAGAAGTATTTCATCTTCTTCTAGTTGTCCTTCATTTTGTACTGGTTCTATTTCATGTTGTCTTTCATCGAATACTATTGGTTATATTTCATCTTGTACGGGTTCTATTTCATGTTGTACAGGTTATCCTTCATATTCTACTTGTCATTCATCTTCTAATGGTTGTCTTTCATCTACTATTGGTTGTATTTCATCTTCTTCAAGTTGTCTTTCATCTTCTACGATGTTTTTCATCTTTTACTGATTGTCATTCATGTTCTACTGGTTGTCTTTCATATTGTATTATTGATTGTCATTAATCTTGCACATGCACTTCATGTTCTACTAGCTGTGTTTCATCAACTACTGAATGTATTTATCTTCTTGTAGTTTTCTTTCATGTTGTACTAGTTGTCTTTCTAGTTGTACTAGTTGTCTTTCATCTTCCACTAGTTGTCTTTCATCTACTAATAGTTGTATTTCATTTTTTCTAATTGTTTTTCATCTTCTACAAGTTGTTTTCCATTTTATACTAGTTGTTTTTCATGTTGTACTGTCATTCATATTGTACTGGTTGTCTTTCATGTAATTGTAGTTATCATTCATCTTGCACATGTATTTCATGTTCTACTGGTTGTCTTTCATCTTCTACTAGTTGTCTTCCGTCAACTACTGGTTGTATTTCATCTTCTTCTAGTTGTCTATCATCTTGTACTGGTTGTCTTGTACTGGTTGTCCTTCATATTCAACTAGTTGTATTTCATCTTCTACTGGTTGTTTTTCATCTACTATTGGTTGTATTTCATCTTCTTCTAGTTGTCTTTCATCTTCTACGAGCTGTTTTTCATCTTCTACAAGTTGTTTTTTATCTTGTACTGATTGTAAGTCATGTTATACGGGTTGTTTGTCATGTTCTTCTAGTTATTATTCATCTTGCACATGCACTTTATGTTCTACTGGTTGTCTTTCATGTTCTACTTTTTTGTCTTTCATCTTCTTCTAGTTGTCTTTCATATACTCTTGGTTGTATTTCATCTTCTTCTAGTTGTCTTTACCTTCTACAAGTAGTTTTTCACTAGTTGTCTTTCATCTTGTACTAATTGTCTTTCATTTTCTATTTGTTGTATTTCATCTTCTTCAAGTTGCCTTTCGTCTTCTACTTGTTGTCTTCCGTCAACTACTTGTTGTATTTCATTTTCGTCTTGTTGTCTTTCATCTTGTACTGTCTTTCATTTTCTACTGGTTGTCTTTCATCCACTATTGGTCGCATTCCATGTTCTTCTAGTTGTCATTCATCTTTTACAAGTTATTTTTCATTTTCTACTAGTTGTTCTACAGGTTATCTTTCATCTTCTACTGGTTGTCTTTTCGTCTTCTACTGATTGTCTTTCATTTTCTTCTAGTTGTTTTTCATCTTCTTCTAGTTGTCTCTCATATTGTACTGGTTCTCTTTCATGTTGTATAGGTTGTCTTTCATCTACTACTACTTGTATTTCATCTTCTACTAGTTGTCTTCTACTAGTTGTATTTCATCTTCTTCTAGTTATCTTTCATCTTGTACTGGTTATCCTTAATATTGTACTGGTTGTCCTTCATGTTCTACTAGCTGTCTTTTATCTTCTACTGGTTGTCTTCCATCTACTATTGGTTGTATTTCATCTTCTTCTAGTTGTCTTTCATCTTCTACGAGTTGTTTTTTTTTTCTACTAGTTGCTTTTCATCTTGTGTACTGATTGTCATTCAGGTTCTACTGGTTGTCTTTCATTTAATT
Source organism: Carex myosuroides (assembly GCA_028015225.1). Taxonomy (NCBI): domain Eukaryota; kingdom Viridiplantae; phylum Streptophyta; class Magnoliopsida; order Poales; family Cyperaceae; genus Carex; species Carex myosuroides. The sequence continues at coordinate 10,458,287 of CM051475.1, read as the reverse complement.
TTAGTTGTCATTCGTCTTACACATGCATTTCATGTTTTAATGGTTGTCTTTCATGTTCTAATGGTTGTCTTTCATGTTCTAATGGTTGTATTTCATGTTCTAATGGTTGTCTTTGATGTTCTACTGGTTGTCTTTCATTTTCTACTGGTTGTTTTTAATTTACTATTGGTTGTATTCCATTTTCTTCTAGTTGTCATTCATGTTCTACAAGTTGTTTTTTTTTCATTTTTTACTAGTTGTTTTTCACCTCGTACTGATTGTCTTTCATGTTCTACTGGTTGTATTTCACGTTCTTTTAGTTGACATTCATCTAGCACATGCACTTCATGTTCTACTAGTTGTCTTTATTGTAATACTACTACTAGTTGTCTTTCATCTACAATTAGTTATATTTCATTTTATACAATTTGTTTTCCATTTTCTACTCTTTGCTTTTCATCTTGTACTGATTGTCATTCATGTTCTACTGGTTGTCTTTCATGTAATTTTTGTTGTGATTCATTTTGCACATGCATTTCATGTGCTAATGGTTGTCTTTCATGTTGTACTGGTTGTCTTTCTTGTTGTTCTAGTTGTCTTTCATTTTCCACTACTTGTCTTTCGTCTACTATTGGTTGTATTTCATCTTCTTCTAGTTGTCACTCATCTTCTACAAGTTATTTTTTATTTTCTACTAGTTGTTTTTCATCTCGTAATGATTGTCTTTAATGTTCTTCTGGTTGTATTTCACGTTATTTCAGGTTTCATTCATCTTGCACATGTACTTCATGTTCTACTGGTTGTCTTTAATATTCTACTGGTTGTCTTTCATCTTCTACTAGTTGTCTTTCATCTACTACTAGTTGTATTTCATCCTCTTCTAGTTGCCATTCATATTCTACAAGTTGCTTTTCATTTTTTACTAGTTGTTTTTCATCTCGTCCTGATTATCTTTCATGTTGTACTGGTTGTCTTTCATATTCTTTTAGTTGTCATTCATCTTACACATGCACGTCATATTGTACTGGTTGTCTTTCATGTTGTACTGGTAGTTTTTCATCTACTTTTGATTGCATTTCATATTCTTCTAGTTGTCCTTCATCTTGTACAAGTTATTTTTCTTGTTGTACTGGTTGTCTATCATCTTCTACTAGTTGTCTTTCATTTACTATTGGTTGTATTTCATTTTCTTCTAGTTGTCTTTTATCTTGTACTGGTTCTCTATCATATTGTTCTGGTTGTCTTTCATTTTCTACTGGTTGTCTATCATCTTCTACTAGTTATATGTCATCTACTGTTGGTTGTATTTCATCTTCTTCTAGTTGTCTTTCATCTTCTACAAGTTGTTTTTTCATTTTCTACTAGTTGTTTTTAATCTTGTACTGATTGTGTTTCATGTTCTACTAGTTGTCTTTCATACTCTTTTAGTTGTCATTCATTTTGCACATTCACTTCATGTTCAACTGGTTGTTTTTCATCTTCTTCTAGTTGTTTTTCATCTTCTTCTAGATTTTTTTATCTTCTTATAGTTGTATTTTATCTTCTTCTAGTTGTCTTTCATGTTCTACTGGTTGTCTTTCATCTATCACTGGTTGTCTATCGTCTTGTACTAGTTGTCTTTCATGTTCTAGTTGCCTTTCATGTTCTACTGATTGTCTTTCATCTACCACTGGTTGTCTATCGTTTTGCACTAGTTGTCTTTCATCTTCTAGTTGTCTTTCATCTACTATTGGTTGTATTTCATCTTCTTCGAGTTTTCTTTCATCTTCTGCGAGTTGTTTTTCATCTTCTACTGATGGTCTTTCATGTTGTACTGGTTGTCTTTCATGTTCTTCTAGTTATCATTAATCTTGCACATGCACTTCATGTTCTACTGGTTGTCATTCATGTTGTACTGGTTGTCTTTCATGTTATACTGGTTGTCTTTCATTTACTATTGGCTGCATTTCATCTTCTTCTAGTTGTCAATCATCTTCTACAAGTTATTTTTCTTTTTTTACTGGTTGTCTTTCATCTTCTACTACTTGTCTTTCAATCACTATTGGTTGTGTTTCATCCTCTTATAATTATTTTCCATCTTGTACTGGTTCTCCTTCATGATGTACTGGTTGTCTTTCATTTTCTACGAGTTATTTTTCATCTTCTACTAGTTATTTTTCATCTTGAGTGAGGCTATGGTGCTATGCATAGCAAGGATGGCTAGTGTACTACGGCTCAATATGGTACTTTTTAAAATCCTAACGGTCAATCCGAACAGTTCAATGTGATAACCATATGAATATGTACTTGCAAACTAAATTTTATATTTTTCCGAATTTTTTTACTATTTTTTTAGATAGGTAGAATTTTGATGGTCCAGAATTTTCAGAAAACACTGATTTTTCTACCTATCTAAAAAACTTGTAAAAAAATTCAAAAAAATATAAAATTTAGTTTGCAAGTACATATTCATATGGATATCACATTGAACGGTTCGGATCGACCGTTAGGATTTTAAAAAGTACCATATTGAGCCGTAGTACACTAGCCATTGGTGCTATGCATAGCACCATAGCCTCACTCTTTCATCTTATGCTGATTGTATTTCATGTTATAGTGGATGTTTTTCAAGTTTTTCAAGTTATTATTCATCTTGCACATGCACTTCATGTTCTACTGGTTGTCTTTCATGTTCTACTTGTTGTCTTTCCTCTTCTTATAGTTGTATTTCATATACCCCTGGTTGTATTTCATCTTCTTCTAGTTGTCTTTACCTTCCACAAGTTGTTTTTCATTTTTTACTAGTTGTCTTTCTTTTTCTATTTGTTGTATTTCATCTTCTTCTAGTTGTATTTCGTCTTCTACTTGTTTGTCTTCCGTCAACTACTTGTTGTATTTTATTTTCTTTTTGTTGTCTTTCATTTTATACTAGTTGTCTTTCTTATTCTACTGGTTGTCTTTCATCTTTTACAAGTTATTTTTCATTTTCTACTAGTTGTTTTTCATCTTACACTGATTGACGTTCATGTTCTACATGTTGTCTTTCATGTTCCTCTAGATGTTATTCGTCTTGCACCTGCACTTCTTGTTCTACAGGTTGTCTTTCATCTTCTTCTTGTTGTTTTTAATCTTTTATTGGTTGTATTGGTTGTCCTTCATGTTTTACTAGTTGTCTTTCATCTTCTATTGGTTTTCTTTCATCTATTACAGGTTGTATTTCATCTTCTACTAGTTGTCTTTCATATTCTACGACTCGTTTTTCATCTTCTACTAGTTGTTTTTCATCTTGTATTAATTGTCATTCATGTTCCACAGGTTGTCTTTCATGTAATTGTAGTTGTCATTCATCTTGCACATGCACTTCATGTTCTACTGATTGTCTTTCATCTTCTACTGGTTGTCTTCCATGTTATACTGATTGTTTTAAATCTTCCACTATTTGTCTTTCATCTACTATTGGTTGTATTCGATTTTCTTCTAGTTGTCATTCATCTTCTACAAGTTATTTTTTTTATTTTTTACTAGCTGTTTTTCATCTCGTACTTTTTCATCTAGTTGTCATTCATGTTCTATTGGTTGTATTTCACGTTCTTTTAGTTGTCATTCATCTTGCACATGCACTTCATGTTCTACTGGTTGTCCTTCATGTTTTACTGGTTGTCTTTCATGTTCTACTGGTTGTCATTCATCTACTATTGGTTGCATTCCATCTTCTTCTAGTTGTCTTTCATATTCTACAAGTTATTTTTCATGTTGTACTCGTTGTCTTTCATGTTCTACTAGTTGTTCTTCATCAACTATTAATTGTATTTCATCTTCTTCTAGTTGTCTTTCATCTTCTACGAGTTATTTCTTATCTTCTACTAGTTGTTTTTTTCATCTTGTATTGAATATCTTTCTTGTTCTACTGGTTTTCATTCATGTTCTTCTAGTTGTCATTCATTTTACACATGCACTTCATGTTCTACTGGTTGTTTTTCATCTTTTACTGGTTGTCTTTCAGCTACTATTGGTTGTATTTCATATTCTTCTAGTTGTCTTTCATCTTCTACTATTTGTTTTTCATCTTGTAGAGATTAACTTTCATGTTCTACTGGTTGTCTTTCATGTTCTTCTAGTTGTCATTAATCTTCTACTAGTTGTCTTTAATCTACTACAAGTTGTTTTTCATTTTATACTACTTGTATTTCATGTCTTTCATGTTCTTCTAATTGTCATTAATCTCGCACATGCACTTCATGTTCTACTGGCTATGTTTCATCAACTACTGAAAGCATTTCATCTTCTTCTAGTTTTCCGTCATGTTGAGTAGGTTGTCTTTCATCTTCTTCTAGTTATCTTTTATCTTCTACAAATTGTTTTTCATTTTCTACTAGTTGCTTTTCATCTTGTACTGATTGTCATTCATGTTCCACTGGTTGTTTTTCTTGTAATTATAGTTGTCATTCATCTTGCACATGCACTTCATGTTCTACTAGTTGTCTTTCATATTCTACTGGTTGTCTTTCATCTTCTACTAGTTGTCTTTCATCTATTATTAGTCGTGTTTCATCTTGTTCTAGTTATATTTCATCCTCTTCTAGTTACCATTCATCTTCTACAAGTTGTTTTTCATCTCGTACTGATTATCTTTCATGTTCTACTTGTTGTCATTCATGTTCTTTTAGTTGTCATTCATGTTGCGCATGCACTTCATGTTGTACTGGTTCTCTTTCATGTTGTACTGGTTGTCTTTCATCTACTATTGGTTGCATTTTATCTTCTTCTAGTTGTTTTTCATCTTCTACAAGTCATTTTTGTTGTTGTACTGGTTGTCTTTCATCTTCTACTAGTTGTCTTTCATCTACTATTGGTTGTATTTCATCTTCTACAAGTTGTTTTTTCATCTTGTACTGATTGTATTTTATGTTATACTGGTTGTCTTTCATGTTCTTCCAGTTATTATTCATCTTGCACATGCACTTCATGTTCTATTGGTTGTCTTTCATTTCTACTTATTATCTTTCATCTTCTTCTAGTTGTCTTTACCTTCTACAAGTTGTTTTTCATTTTTTACTAGTTGTCTTTCATCTTGTACTAATTGCCTTTCATTTTCTATTTTGTTGTATTTCATCTTCTTCTAGTTGTCATTCGTCTTCTACTTGTTTGTCTTCCGTCAACTACTTGTTGTATTTCATTTTCTTCTTGTTGTCTTTCATCTTGTATTGTCTGTCATTTTCTACTAGTTGTCTTTCTTGTTCTACTGGTTGTCTTTCATCTACTATTGGTTGTATTCCATGTTCTACTTGTTGTCTATCATCTTTTACAAGTTATTTTTCATTTTCTACTAGTTGTTTTTCATCTTATACTGATTGACTTTCATGTTCTACAGGTTGTCTTTCATGTTCTTCTAGATGTCATTTATCTTGCATATGCACTTCATGTTCTACAGGTTGTCTTTCATCTTCTTCTTGTTGTTTTTCATCTTGTACTGATCTTTAATGTTGTATTGGTTGTCCTTCATGTTTTACTAGTTGTCTTTCATCTTTTACTGGTTTTCTTTCATTTACAATAGGTTGTATTTCATCTTCTTCTAGTTGTCTTTCATCATCTACGAATTGTTTTTCATCTTCTACTAGTTGTTTTTCATCATGTATTGATTGTCATTCATGTTCTACTGGTTGTCTTTCATGAAATTGTAATTGTCATTCATCTTGCACATGCACTTCATATTCTACAGATTGTCTTTCATCTTCTACTGGTTGTCTTCCATGTTCTACTGATTGTTTTAAATCTTCTACTAGTTTTCTTTCATCTACTATTGGTTGTATGGCATTTTCTTCTAGTTGTCATTCATCTTCTACAATTTTTTTTTATTTTTTACTAGTTTTTTTTATCTCGTACTGATTGTCTTTTATGTTCTACTGGTTGTATTTCACGTTCTTTTAGTTGTCATTCATCTTGCACATGCACTTCATGTTCTACTGGTTGTCCTTCATATTCTACTTGTTGTCTTTCAATTATACTGGTTGTCATTCATCTACTATTGGTTGCATTGCATCTTCTAGTAGTTGTCTTTCATCTTCTACAAGTTATTTTTCATGTTGTATTGGTTGTCTTTTATCTTCTACTAGTTGTTCTTCATCTACTATTGATTGTATTTAATCTTCCTCTAGTTGTCTTTCATCTTCAACGAGTTATTTTTTATCTTCTACTAGTTGTTTTTTTTATCTTGTATTGAATATCTTTCTTGTTCTACTGGTTGTCATTCATGTTCTTCAAGTTGTCATTCATTTTACACAAGCACTTCATGTTCTACTGGTTGTCTTTCGGCTACTATTGGTTGTATTTCATCTTCTTCTAGTTGTCTTTCATCTTCTACGAGTTGTTCTTCATCTTCTACTATTTGTTTTCATCTTGTACAGATTATCTTTCATGTTCTACTGGTTGTCTTTCATGTTCTTCTAGTTGTCATTCATCCTGCACATGCACTTCATGTTCTACTGGTTGTTTTTCATATTCTACTGGTTGTCTTTTATCTTCTACTAGTTGTCTTTCATTTACTACAATTTGTTTTTCATTTTATACAAGTTGTTTTTCATCTTATACTGATTGTCATTCATGTTATACTGGTTGTCTTTCATGTTCTTCTACTTGTCATTAATCTTGCACATGCAATTCATGTTCTACTGGCAATGTTTCATCAACTACTGAATGCATTTCATCTTCTAGTTTTATTTGATACTGTATTGGTTGTCTTTCTTGTTGTTCTAGTTGTCTTTCAACTTCTTCAAGTTATCTTTCATCTTCTACAAATTATTTTTCATTTTCTACTAGTTGCTTTTCATCTTGTACTGATTGTCATTCATGTTATACTGGTTGTTTTTCTTGTAATTATAGTTGTCATTCGTCTTGCACATGCACTTCATGTTCAACTGGTTGTTTTTCATGTTGTACTGGTTGTCTTTCATCTACTAGTTGTCTTTCATCTTCTTCTAGTTGTCTTTCATCTTCTACAAGTTATTTTTCTTTTTGTGCTGGTTGTCTTTCATCTTCTACTAGCTGTCTTTCATCTATTATTGGTTGTGTTTCATCTTGTTCTTGTTATATTTCATCCTCTTCTAGTTACCATTCATCTTCTACAATTTGTTTTTCATCATGTACTAATTATCTTTCATGTTCTACTGGTTGTCTTTCATGTTGTTCTAGTTGTAATTCATCTTGCACGTGCACTTCATGTTCTACTAGTTGTCTATCATGTTCTACTGGCTGTCTTTCATCTTCTATAAGTTGTCTTTCATCTACTACAAGTTGTTTTTCATTTCATACAAGTTGTTTTTCATCTTATACTGAATGTTTTTCATGTAATACTGGTTGTCTTTCATGTTCTTCTAGTTGTCATTAATCTTGCACGTGCACTTCAAGTTCTACTGGCTATGTTTCATCAACTACTGAATGTATTTCATCTTCTTCTAGTTTTCTTTCATGTTGTACTGGTTGTCTTTCTTGTTGTTATGGTTGTCTTTCATCTTCTATTAGTTATCTTTCATGAACTATTTGTTGTATTTCATCTTATTCTAGTTGTCTTTCATCTTCTACAAGTTGTTTTCATTCTCTACTAGTTGCATTTCATCTTGTACTGATTGTCATTAATGTTCTATTGGTTGTTTTTCTTGTAATTGTAGTTGTCATTCATCTTGCACATGCACTTCATGTTCTACTGATTGTCTTTCATCTTCTACTGGTTGTCTTCCATGTTATACTGATTGTCTTTCAACTTCTTCTAGTTATTATTTATCTTGCACATGCACTTCTTGTTCTACTGGTTGTCTTTCATTTATGCTTGTTGTCTTTCATCTTCTTCTAGTTGTCTTTCATATACTATTTAGTTGTATTTCATCTTAGCTGTCTTTACCTTCTACAAGTTGTTTTTCATTGTTTACTAGTTGTCTTTCATCTTGTACTAATTGTCTTTCATTTTCTATTTTGTTGTAATTTCATGTTCTTCTACTTGTTGTCTTCCGTCAACAACTTGTTGTATTTCATCTTCTTCTTGTTGTATTTCATCTTGTATTGTCTCTTCATGTTCTACTAGTTGTCTTTCTTGTTCTACGGGTTGTATTTCATCTACTATGGTTGTATTTTATGTTCTTCTAGTTGTCTTTCATCTTCAACAAGTTATTTTTCATTTTCTACTAGTTGTTTTTCATCTTGTACTGATTGACTTTCACGTTCTACATGTTGTTTTTCATGTTCTTCTAGTTACCATTCATCTTGCACATGCACTTCATGTTCTACAGGTTGTCTTTCGTGTTGTACTGGTTGTTTTTCATGTACTACTTGTTATTTTTCATATACTATTGGTTGCATTTCATCTTCTTCTAGTTGTCCAACTTCTACAAGTTATTTCATGTTGTACTGGTTGTCTTTCATCTTCTACTTGTTGTTTTTCATCTACTATTGGTTGTATTTCATCTTCTTCCCGTTATCTTTCATCTTGTATTATTTCATGTTGTACTGGTTGTCTTTCATGTTGTACTGGTTGTCTATCATCTTCTACTAGTTCTCTTTCATTTACTATTGGTTGTCTTTCATCTTCTAGTACTTGTCTTTCATCTATACTATTTGTTCTATTTCATCTTCTTCTAGTTGTCTTTCATGTTCTTGTCGTTGTCTTTCGTCTTTTACTAGTTGTTTTTCATCTTGTTATACTTATCTTTAATCTACTACTGGTTGTATTTCATATTCTTCTAGTTGTCTTTCGTTTATTCTGGTTGTCTTTCATCAAATACTGGATCTATTTCATCTTCTTCTAGTTGTCTTTCATATTGTACTAGTTGTCTTTCATGTTCTGCTAGTTGTCATTCAACTTCTACTACAGTCTTTCATCTACTTTATGTTGTACTTCATTTTCTTCAAGTTGTCTTTCATCTTATACAAGTCGCTTTTCATGTTGTACATATTGTCTTTCATCTACTATGTGTTGTATTTCATCTTCTTCTAGTTGTATTTCATCTTGTACTGGTTGTCTTTAATGTTCTGTTGGTTGTCTTTCATCTTCTACTAGTTATTTTTCATCTACTATTGATTGTATTTCATATTCTTCTAGTTGTCTTGCATCTTCTACGAATTGTTTTTTATCTTTTACTAGTTGTTTTCCATCTTGTATTGAATGTCTTTCATGTTCTACTAGTTGTCTTCTATGTTCTTCTAGTTGTCATTCATCTAGCACATTCACTTTATGTTCTACTGGTTGTCTTTCAGTTACGATTGGTTATATTTCATATTCTTCTAGTTATTTTTCATCTTCTACGAGTTACTCTTCATCTTCAACTATTTATTTTTCATCTTGTACAATTTATCTTTAATGTTCTACTGGTTGTCTTTCATGTTGTTCTAGTTGCCATTCATCTTGCACATGCACTTCATGTTCTACTGGTTGTCTTTCATGTTCTACTAGTTGTCTTTCATCTACTACAAGTTGTTTTTATTTTATACAAGTTGTTTTTCATCTTGTACGTAATGTTTTTCATGTTCTTCATGTTCTTCTAGTTGTCATTAATCTTGCACATGCACTTCTTCTTGTTTTGGTTGTCTTTCATCTTTTACTAGTTGTCTTTCGTGAACTATTGGTTGTATTTCATCTTCTTCTAGTTGTCTTTCATCTTCTATGAGTTGTTTTTTATTTTTTACTAGTTGCATTTCATCTTGTACTGATTGTCATTCAAGTTCTACTGGTTGTTTTTCGTGTAATTGTTGTTGTCATCCATCTTGCACATGCACTTCATGTTCTACTGGTTGTCTTTCATGTTTTACTGGTTATTATTCATCTCCTGCTACGTGTCTTTCATTTACTACTAGTTGTATTTCATCATCTTCTAGTTACCATTCATCTTCTGCAAGTTGTTTTTCATCTCGTACTGAATATCTTTCATGTTCTACTGGTTGTCTTTGATGTTCTTTTAGTTGTCATTCATCTTCCACATGCACTTCATGTTGTACTGATTGTCTTTCATATTGCACTGGTTGTCCTTCATCTATTATTGGTTGGATTTCATCTTCTTCTAGTTGTTTTCCATCTTCTACAAGTTATTTTTCTTGTTGTACTGGTTGTCTTTCATGTTCTTCTAGTTATTATTTATGATATACATGCACTTCTTGTTCTACTGGTTGTTTTTCATGTTCTACTTGTTGTTTTTCATCTTCTTCTAGTTGTCTTTCATCTTGTACAAATTGTCTTTCAAGTTCTATTTATTGTATTTCATCTTCATCTAGTTGTCTTTCGCCTTCTACTTGTTCTCTTTCGTCAACTACTTGTTGTATTTCATCTTCTTCTTCTTGTATTTCATCTTGTACTATCTTTCATGTTCTACTAGTTATTTTTCTTGATCTACTGGTTGTCATTCATCTATATTGGTTGTATTCAATGTTCTTCTAGTTGTCTTTCATCTTCTACAAGTTATTTTTCTTTTTCTACTAGTTGTTTTTCATCTTGTGCTGATTGACTTTCATGTTCTTCAGGTAGTCTTTCATGTTCTTCTAGTTGTCATTCATCTTGCACATGCACTTCATGTTCTACAGGTTGTCTTTTTTCTTCTTGTTATTTTTCATCTTGTACTGGTTGTCTTCAATGTTGTATTGGTTGTCCTTCATGTTCTACTAGTTGTCTTTCATCTTCTACTGGTTTTCTTTAATCTACTATAGGTTGCATTTGATCTTCTTTTAGTTGTCTTTCATCTTCTACGACTTGTTTTTCATCTTATACTAGTTGTTTTTCATCTTGTATTGATTGTCATTCATGTTCTACTGGTTGTCTTTCATGTAATTCTAGTTGTCATTCATCTTGCACATCTACTTCATGTTCTACTGGTTGTCTTTCATCTTCTACTACTTCTCTTTCATCTACTTCTAGTTGTCTTTCATGTTCTACAGTTTTTCATTTTTAACTAGTTGTTTTTCATCTCGTACTGATTTTTTTTCATGTTGTACTTGTTGTCTTTCATGTTCTTTTAGTTGTCATTCATCTTGCACATGTACTTCACGTTGTACTGACTTTCATGTTGTACTGGTTGTCTTTCATGTTCTACTAGTTGTTTTTCATCTTTTATTGGTTGCATTTCATCTTCTTCTAGTTGTCCATCTTGTACAACTTATTTTTCATGTTGTATTGGTTGTCTTTCATCTTCTACTAATTGTTTTTCATCTACTATTGGTTGTATTTCATTTTCTTCCAGTTACCTTTCATCTTTTATTGTTTCATGTTGTACTGATTGTCTTTCATGTTCAACTGGTTGTCTATCATCTTCTACTAGTTGTCTTTCATCTACTATTGGTTTTCTTTTACCTTTTACTAGTTGTCTTTCATGTATACTATTTGTTATATTTCATCTTCTTCTAGTTGTCTTTCATGTTCTTGTTGTTTTCTTTCGTTTTTTACTAGTTGATTTTTATCTTCTTATACTTGTCTTTAATTGACTACAGGTTGTATTTCACCTTCTTCTATTTGTCTTTCATCAACTACTGGATGTATTTCGTGTTCTTCCAGTTGTTTTTCATGTTGTACTAATTATCTTTCATGTTGTACTAGTTGTCATTCATCTTCTACTACATGTCTTCATTTACTTTTGGTTGTATTTGATTTTCTTCTAGTTGTATTTTATCTTATACAAGTTGTTTTTCATGTTGTACTGGTTGTCTTTCATCTACTATTGGTTGTATTTCATCTTCTTCTAGTTGTCTTTTATTTTTCACTGGTTGTCTTTCATGTTCTGTTGGTTGTCTCTCATTTTCTACTAGTTGTTTTTCATCTACTATTGATTGTATTTCATCTTCTACGAATTATTTTTGATCTTCTACTAGTTGTTTTTCATCTTGTATTGAATGTCTTTCATGTCCTACTGGTTGTCTTTCATGTTCTTCTAGTTGTCATTCGTCTAGCACATGCACTTCATGTTCTATTTGTTGTCTTTCAGCTACTATTGGTTGTATTTCATCTTCATCTAGTTGTCTTTCATCTTCTACGAGTTGTTCCTATTCTTCAACTATTTGTTTTTCATCTTGTACTGATTATCTTTCATGTTCTACTGGTAGTCTATCATGTTCTACTAGTTGTCATTAATCTTGCACATGCACTTCATAATGTATTTAATCTTCTTCTAGTTTTCCATCATGTTGTACTGGTTGTCTTTATTGTTGTATTGGTTGTCCTTCATGTTCTACCAGTTGTCTTTCATCTTCTACTGGTTTTCTTTTATCTACCATAGGTTGTATTTCATCTTCTTCTAGTCGTATTTCATCTTCTTCTAGTTGTCTTTCATCTTCAACTAGTTGTTTTTCATCTTGTATTGATTGTTATTCATGTTCTACTGGTTGTCTTTCATGTAATTCTAGTTGTTATTCATCTTGCACATGCACTTCATGTTCTACTGATTGTCTTTCATCTTCTACTGGTTGTTTTCCATGTTCGGCTGATTGTCTTTCTTCTTCTACTAGTTGTCTTTCATCTACCATTGGTTGCATTCCATCTTCTTCTAGTTGTCTTTCATGTTCTATAAGTTGTTTTTCAATTTTTACAAGTTGTTTTTCATCTCATACTGATTTTCCTTCATGTTATACTGGTTGTCTTTCATGTTCTTCTAGTTGTCTTTCATCTTGCACATGTACTTCATGTTGTACTGGTTGACTTTCATGTTGTACTGATTGTTTTTCATGTTCTACTAGTTGTTCTTCATCTACTATTGGTCACATTCTTCTAGTTGTCCAACTTCTACAAGTTATTTCGTGTTTTACTGGTTGTCTTTCATCTTCTGCTAGTTGTCTTTCATCAACTACTTGTTGTATTTCATCCTCTTCTAGTTATCATTCTTCTTCTACAAGTTGTTCTTCGTCTCGTACTGACTATCTTTCATGTTTTACTGGTTGTCTTTCATGTTCTTTTAGTTGTTTTTCATCTTGCACATGCACTTCATGTTGTACTGGTTGTCTTTCATGTTCTACTGGTTGTCTTTCATCTACTATTGGTTGCATTACATCTTCTTCTAGTTATTTTTCAACTTCTACAAGTTATTTTTTCGTCTTTCATCTTCTACTAGTTGTTTTTCATCTACTTTTGGTTGTATTTCATCTTCTTTTAGTTGTTTTTCATCTTGTACTGATTAAATTTCATGTTATTCTGGTTGTCGTTGATGTTCTTCTAGTTATTATTTATCTTGCACATGTACTTCATGTTCTACTGGTTGTCTTTCATGTTCTACTTGTTGTATCTCATCTTCCTCTAGTTGTCTTTCGTCTTCTACTTGTTGTTTTCTGTCAACTACTCGTTGTATTTCATCTTCTTCTTGTTGTCTTTCATCTTGTACTGTTTTTCCTGTTCAACTAGTTGTCTTTCTTGTTCTACTGGTTGTCTTTCATCTACTATTGAATGTATTCCATGTTCTTCTATTTGTCTTTCATATTCTACAAGTTATTTTTTATGTTCTACTAGTTGTTTTTCATCTTGTACTGATTGACTTTCATGTTCTTCTGGTTGTCTTTCATGTTCTTCTAGTTGCCATTCATCTTACACATGCACTTCAATCTGCTTCTTGTTGTTTTTCATCTTATACTGGTTGTCTTTAATGTTGTATTGGTTGTCCTTCATGTTCTACTAGTTGTATTTCATATTCTACTATTTTTCTTTCATTTACTATAGGTTGTATTTCATCTTCTTCTAGTTGTCTTTCATCTTCTATGACTTGTTTTTCATCTTCTACTAGTTGTTTTTCATCTTGTATTGATTGTCATTCATGTTCTACTGGTTGTCTTTCATGTAATTCTAGTTGTCATTCATCTTGCACATGCACTTTATGTTATTCTGATTGTCTTTCATGTTGTACTGGTTGTTTTCCATGTTCTACTGATTGTTTTTCTTTTTCTACTAGTTATCTTTCATCTACTATTAGTTGCATTCCATCATCTTCTGGTTGTCTTTCATGTTCTTTTAGTTGTTATTCATCTTGCACATGTACTTCATGTTGTATTTGTTGACTTTCATGTTGTACTAGTTGTTTTTCATGTTCTACTAGTTGTTTTTCATCTACTATTGGTTGCATTTCATCTTCTTCTAGTTGTCCAACTTCTACAAGTTATTTCATGTTGTACTGGTTGTCTTTCATCTTCTACTTATTATTTTTCATCTACTATTGGTTGTATTTCATCTTCTTCCCGTTATCTTTCATCTTGTATTTGTCTTTTGTTTTTTACTAGTTATTTTTCATCTTCTTGTACTTATCTTTAATCTACTACTGGTTGTATTTCATATTCTTTAAGTTGTCTTTCGTCTTCCTCTGGATGGCTTTCATCAAATACTGGATGTATTTCATCTTCTTCTAGTTGTCTTTCATGTTGTACTAGTTGTCATTCAACTTCTACTACATGTTGTCTTTCAACTTCTACTTTTCGTTGTATTTCATTTTCTTCAAGTTATCTTTCATCTTATACAAGTTGTTTTTCGTGTTGTACATGTCTTTCATCTTCTAATAGTTGTCTTTCATCTACTATGGGTTGTATTTCATCTTCTTCTAGTTGTCTTTTCATCTTATACTGGTTGTCTTTAATGTTCTGTTGGTTGTCTTTCATCTTCTACTAGTTTTTTTCATCTACTATTGATTGTATTTCATGTTCTTTTAGTTGTGTCTTTCATCTTCTATGAATTGTTTTTGATCTTCAATAGTTGTTTTCCATCTTGTATTGAATGTCTTTCATATCCAACTGGTTGTCTTTGATGTCCTTGTAGTTGTCATTCATCTTGCACATTCACTTTATGTTCTGCTGGTTCTCTTTCAGTTACGATTGGTTATATTTCATATTCTTCTAGTTGTCTTTCATCTTCTACGAGTTATTCTTCATCTTCAACTATTTGTTTTTCATCTTGTGCTGTTTATCTTTCATGTTCTACTGGTTGTCATTCATGTTGTTCTAGTTGTCATTCATCTTGCACATCCACTTGATGTTCTACTGATGTCTTTTGATGTTCTACAGGTTGTCTTTCATCTTCTACTAGTTGTCTTTCATCTACTACAAGTTATATTTCATCTTGTACTGAATGTTTTTCATGTTATACTGGTTGTCTTTCATGTTCTTCTAGTTGTCATTAATCTTGCACATGCACTTTATGTTCTAATGGCTATGTTTCATTAACTACTAAATGTATTTCATCTTCTTCTAGTTTCCTTTCATGTTGTACTAGTTGTCTTTCTTATTGTTCTGATTGTCTTTCATCTTCAACTTGTTGTGTTTCATGAACTATTGGTTGTATTTCATCTTCTTCTAGTTGTCTTTCATCTCCTACAAGTTGTTTTTCATTTTCTACTAGTTGCATTTCATCTTGTACTAATTATCATTCATGTTTTACTGGTTGTTTTTCTTGTAATTGTTGTTGTCATCCATCTTGCACATGCACTTCATGTTCTACTGGTTGTCTTTCATCTTCTGCTAGTTGTCTTTCATCTACTACTAGTTGTATTTCATCCTCTTCTATTTACCATTGTATTTCATCTACTACTGGTTGTATTTCATCTTCTATAAGTTGTTTTTCATCTCGTACTGATAATCTTTTATGTTATACTGGTTGTCTTTGATGTTCTTTTAGTTGTCATTCATCTTGCACATGCACTTCGTGTTGTACTGGTTGTCTTTCATCTACTATTGGTTGCATTTCATCTTCTTCTAGTTGTTTTTCATCTTCTACAAGTTATTTTTCTTGTTGTACTGGTTGTCTTTTATCTTCTACTAGTTGTCTTTCATCTACTATTGGTTGTATTTCATCTTCTTCTAGTTGTTTTTCATCTTGTACTGATTATTTCATGTTATACTGGTTGTCTTTCATGTTCTTCTAGTTATTATTTATCTTACACATGCACTTCATGTTCTACTTGTTGTCTTTCATCTTCTTCTAGTTTGTCTTTCAGCTACAATTGGTTGTATTTCATCTTCCTCTAGTTGTCTTTCAATTTCTACTAGTTGTCTTTCATCATTTACGGATTGTCTTTCATATTCTATTTGTTGTATTTCATCTTTTTCTATTTGTCTTTCGTCTTCTACTTGTTGTCTTCCGTCAACTACTCGTTGTATTTGATCTTCTTATTGTTGTATTTCATCTTGTACTGTCTTTCATGTTCTACTAGTTGTCTTTCTTGTTCTACTGGTTGTCTTTCATCTATATTGGTTGTATTCCATGTTCTTCTAGATGTCTTTCATCTTCTACAAGTTATTTTTCATTTTCTTCTTGTTATTTTTCATCTTGTTGTTTTTCAATTTGTACTGATTGACTTTCATGTTCTTCAGGTAGTCTTTCATGTTCTTCTAGTTGTCATTCATCTTGCACATGCACTTCACGTTCTACGTGTTGTCTTTTTTCTTATTGTTATTTTTCATCTTGTACTGGTTGTCTTTAATGTTGTATTGGTTGTCCTTCATGTTCTACTAGTTGTCTTTCATTTTCTACTTGTTTTCTTTCATATACTATAAGTTGCATTTCATCATCTTCTTGTTATCTTTCATCCTCTACGACTTGTTTTTCTTCTTCTACTAGTTGTTTTTCGTCTTGTATTGATTGTCATTCATGTTCTACTGGTTGTCTTTCATGTAATTCTAGTTATCATTCATCTTGCACATCTACTTCATGTTCTACTGATTGTCATTCATGTTCTACTGGTTGTCTTTCATCTTCTACTACTTCTCTTTCATCTACTATTGGTTGTCTTTCATGTTCAACAGTTTTTCATTTTTTACAAGTTATTTTTCATCTCGTACTGATTTTCTTTCATGTTGTATTGTTGTCTTTCTTGTTCTTTTAGTTGTCATTCATCTTGCACATGTACTTTGCGTTTTACTGGTTGTCTTTGTTCTTCTACTAGTTGTTTTTCATCTACTATTGGTTGTATTTCATTTACTTCCAGTTGTCTTTCATCTTGTATTGTTTCATGTTGTACTGGTTGTCTTTCATGTTCAATTGGTTGTCTATTATCTTCTACTAATTGTCTTTCATCTACTATTGATTGTCTTTTACATTCTACTATTTGTTCTATTTCATCTTCTTCTAGTTTTCTTTCATGTTCTTGTTGTTTTCTTTCGTTTTTTATTAGTTGTTTTCCATCTTCTTATACTTGTTTTTAATCTACTACTGGTTGTATTTCATCTTATTCTAGTTGTCTTTCGTCTTCTTCTGGTTGTCTTTCATCAACTACTGGATGTATTTCGTCTTCTTCTAGTTGTTTTTCATGCTGTACTAGTTGTCTTCCATGTTCTACTAGTTGTCATTCAACTTCTACTACATGTCTTTCATTTACTTTTGGTTGTATATGATTTTCTTCTAGTTGTATTTTATCTTATACAAGTTGTTTTTCGTGTTGTACTGGTTGTCTTTCATCTTTTAATAGTTGTCTTTCATATACTATTGGTTGTATTTCATCTTCTTCTAGTTGTCTTTCATGTTTCACTGGTTGTCTGTCATGTTCTGTTGGTTGTCTCTCATCTTCTACTAGTTGTTTTTAATCTACTATTGATTATATTTCATCTTTCATTTTCTACGAATTGTTTTGATCTTCTACTAGTTGTTTTCCATATTGTATTGAATGTCTTTCATGTCCTACTAGTTGTCTTTCATGTTCTTCTAGTTGTCATTCATCTAGCACATGCACTTCATGTTCTACTGGTTGTCTTTCAGCTACTGTTAGTTGTATTTCATATTCTTCTAGTTGTCTTTCATCTTCTACGAGTTGTTCCTCTTTTTCAACTATTTGTTTTTCATCTTGTACTGATTTATCTTTCATGTTCTACTGGTTGTTTATCATGTTCTACTAGTTGTCAATAATCTTGCACATGCACTTCATGTTCTATTGGCTGTGCTTCATCAACTACTGAATGTATTTAATCTTCTTCTAGTTTTCCTTCATGTTGTACTGGTTGTCTTTGTTGTTGTACTGGTTGTCTTTCATCTTCTACTAGTTGTATTACATCTTTATCTAGTTGTCTTTCATCTTCTACAAGTTATTTTCCATTTTTCTACTAGTTGCTTTTCATCTTGTACTAATTATCATTCATGTTCTACTGTTGTCTTTCACGTAATTTTAGTTGCAATTCGTCTTGCAAATGCATTTCATGTTCTAATGGTTGTCTTTCATGTTCTACTGGGTGTCTTTCGTCTTCTACTATTTGTCTCTCATTTACTATTGGTTGTATTCCGTCTTCTTCTAGTTGTCATTCATCTTCTACAAGTTTTTGTTTTTGTTTTTGACTAGATGTTTTTCACTTCGCACTGATTGTACTTCATGTTCTATTGGTTGTATTTCACGTTCTTTTAGTTGTCATTCATCTTGCACATGCACTTCATGTTCTACTGAATGTCTTTATTGTTGTACTGGTTGTATTTCAACTTCTACTAGTTGTCTTTCATCTACTACTATTTGTATTTCATCTTCTACAAGTTGTTTTCCATTTTCTACTAGTTGTTTTTTATCTTGTACTGATTGTTATTCATGTTCTACTAGTTGTCATTCATGTAATTTTAGTTGTTATTCATCTTGCACATGCATTTCATGGTTGTCTTTCATGTTGTACTGGTTGTCTTTCTTGTTGTTCTGGTTGTCTTTCATTTTCTACTACTTGTCTTTTGTCTATTATTGGTTGTATTCCATCTTCTTCTAGTTGTCATTCATCTTCTACAAGTTATTTTATTTTTTACTAGTTGTTTTTCATCTCGTACTGATTGTCTTTCATCTTCTACTAGTTGTATTTCACGTTCTTTTAGTTGTCATTCATCTTGCACATGCACTTCACGTTCTACTGGTTTTCTTTAATGTTCTACTGGTTGTCTTTCATCTTCTATTAGCTGTCTTTCATCTATTACTAGTTGTATTTCATCGTCTTCTAGTTGTCATTCATCTTCTACAAGTTGCTTTTCATTTTTTACTAGTTTTTCATTTCATACTGATTATCTTTCATGTTTGTACTGGTTGTATTTCATGTTCTTTAAGTTGCCATTCATCTTGCACATGCACTTCAAGTTGTACTGGTTGTCTTTCATCTACCATTGGTTATATTTCATCTTCTTCTAGTTGTCTTTCATCTTCTACACATTATTTTTCTTGTTGTACTGGTTGTCTATCATCTTCTACTAGTTGTCTTTCATTTACTATTGGTTGTATTTCATTTTCTTCTAGTCTTTCATCTACCGTTGGTTGTATTTCATCTTCTTCTAGTTGTCTTTCATCTTCTACAAGTTGTTTTTCATTTTCTACTAGTTGTTTTTCATCTTGTACTGATTGTCTTTCATGTTATACTAGTTGTCTTTCATATTCTTTTAGTTGTCATTCATTTTGCACATGCATTTCATGTTCAACTGGTTGTCTTTTATCTTTTTCTAGTTGTTATTCATCTTTTTTTAGTTATTTTTCATCTTCTTCTAGATTTTTTTCATCTTCTAATAGTTGTATTTCACATTTTTCTAGTTGTCTTTCATGTTCTACTAGTTGTCTTTCATCTTCTTCTAGTAGAACATGAAAGACAACCAGTACAACAATAAAGACAACCAGTTGAACATGATAGACAATTTAGTACAAGATGTCTTTCATGTTGTACTGGTTGTCTTTCATCAACATGAAAGACAACCAGTACAACAATAAAGACAACTAGTTGTATTTCATCTTCTTCTAGTTATCTTTCATATTCTACAAGTTGTTTTTCATTTTCTACTAGTTGTTTTTCATCTTGTACTGATTGTCATTCATGTTATACTGGTTTTTTTTTCTTGTAATTGTAGTTGTCATTCATCTTGCACATGCACTTCATGTTCTACTGGTTGTCTTTCATGTTTTACTGGTTGTCTTTCATCTTCTACTAGTTGTCTTTCATCTACTACTAGTTGTATTTCATCCTCTTCTAGTTGACATTCATCTTCTACAAGTGGTTTTTCATTTTTTACTAGTTGTTTTTCATCTTGTACTGATTATCTTTCATGTTGTACTGGTTGTCTTTCTTGTTCTTTTAGTTGTCATTCATCTTGCACATGCACTTCATGTTGTACTGGTTGTCTTTCATGTTCTACTAGTTGTCTTTCATCTACTATTGGTTGCATTTCATCTTCTTCTAGTTGTCTTTCATCTTCTACAAGTTATTTTTCTTTTTGTACTGGTTGTCTTTCATGTTCTTATAGTTGCCATTCATCTTGCACATGCACTTCATGTTCTACGAGTTGTCTTTCATGTTCTACTGGTTATATTTCATATTTTTCTGGTTGTCTTTCATCTTCTTCTAGTTGTTCTTCATCTTCAACTATTTGTTTTTCATCTTGTACTGATTATCTTTCATGTTCTACTGGTTGTCTTTCATGTTCTTCTAGTTGTCATTAATCTTGCACATGCACTTCATGTTCTACTAGCTGTGTTTCATCAACTACTGAATGCATTTCATCTTTTTGTAGTTTTATTTCATGTTGTACTGGTTGTCTTTCATATTCTACTAGTTATTTTTTATCTACTACTAGTTGTATGTCATCTTCTTCTAGTGATCTTTCATCTTCTACAAGTTGTTTTCCATTTTCTACTAGTTGTTTTTCATCTTGTACTGATTGTCATTCATGTTCTACTGGTTATCTTTCATGTAATTTTAGTTGTCATTCATTTTGCACATGCATTTCATGTTCTAATGGTTGTCTTTCATCTACTATTGATTGTATTCCATCTTCTTCTAGTTGCCTTTCATCTTCATCAAGTTGTTTTCCATTTTCTAGCATCCATGATACTGTACACGGTTTTTAGGGTTATATTGAAAAAGTATGATTTGGGTACCGGACATAAGGTTTGGTTTGTCTGATAGAAAATTGTGTTCCATAGCCTTCTTTCTGGATTTACCCATTGCAAATACATTTGGCTAGCATGGCGTCGTTGAAAGCAGATAAGTCCATGATCCTCAAGCCTCCCTATTTTCTTGGTTTGCAAATGTAATGGTGCTTGATATAGTGGCATGGGGATGAAGTAGCTGATGTCGGAACAACCACAACCCACTTAGTACATGCCTTAGCTGATTTAAAAGTTTGTAATCGAAAGAGCATCTGAATGAAAACCCAAATCCTCCAAAGCTGCAAACTTTTGAATCAGAGATTTATACTCTTAAATTGACTTGTTAGAATTCCTTGTCCTTTCTTATGTAGGGAAAGCTTAAAATGAGATTGACAGGAGATAGTGGCTGCACAGGAAAGGCAATAGATTTCAGTGTTGGGACAGATCTAACAAGGCCACCTCTTTCGCCTCTTCGCCAGAACTCACCAGAATCCAGAATGCACAAGAAATAAAATGAGCACTGTAGTGTAATCTTCTATAATCACTAATCCTAACGTCATCTATAATTTATTTTTTGGTTGACAAAGGAGATTTGCCTCTGGTAATCTCTTTTCATTTCATGTATCAGTAGATTGGATTGGCTTGTTTTAGCTATAAAGTAGGTGGCTCTAATTTAAAATTGAAAATCAAGGTCTCTCTTAGTTTTATAACTATAATGGGAATGTCTTTAAATTTCGCAAGCATGCATTCTGATAATACTTGTGAGTGCATGTTTTGGTACATTCAGATTGAAGGCACGTAGCAGTGGATTGGCTAGGGCTGCTAATGAGCTGAGCTGGCTCATGAGCCAATGAGTTGAACAGCTCAATAAATTGTATCAAGCCAGGCCCTAAACTAAATAAAGCCTGAACTCGACTCAGCTCATATTTTATCACTCAAATAGGGCCGGGCCGAGCCGAGCCGGCTCATGAGCCAAGGAGTCTCTTCTCTTTTTTAGTTTTCGTCTGTCACTCTCTCTCTAGGTCTCAAACTCTCCATTCTCTATCACTCTATCACTCTCTCACCTCGCTCGGTAGGTCTCTACTCTCTGTCGCTCTCCTCTCAACTCACCCATTGAGTCTCTAAGGTCCTCTCATTCGGTCGTTGTTCTCTCTCTAAGTTGCAATGCTGATTGTATTTTGGTTAAATCAAAACCCTTCTCTCTGAGTTATGGTAAATTGGTACTGTTTTTATTTTGTGGGTTTTGCGTATATCTTGTGATTGTTGTGATAAATTGATACTGGTAAAATTTAAGTGAATTTCAGATAAACCAGCAACTGCTACCGACTTGTTACCTTCAAAATAACCAACCTTATGCAGCGTACAATATATTAAAAGGTACTACTATTACTTGCTGCTTATGTATTATGCCTTTTCCATTTGTTAAGTTATTTAATGGTAGAATTAGTAGGTATGTTGTAAAGAATAACCAATGTTGCACTTATTAGTTGGTTCAATTAGTTTAGTTTCAACTTAAGGAAAGAAATGGACTCAGGAAAGTAGGGGCACAACTGGTAATATTAAGGGTTTTGCATTTCGTGTTGACCAATAAATGCCATGATAATATTGGATAATTTTTTTCTTTGAGATAAATATTGGATGAAATTCTAGTCAGACTTGAGTTTAAATTGTCGAATTTACAATTTATTGGAAACTTTATCTTTTCTTTTGTTGATTTTATATGACTGTAATTATTTTTAAATGATTAAGGTTTAAAAATGCTGCAGTCGAGGTACCTATTTGCATTATCGTGTTATAGAATGGATCTAGTTAAAGAAGCAGAAGCAGCTTTGTGCCCCCCTAATGAACCCAATTCAGAGGTACTAACTTAACTTTCTATATTATATTTGCTACTATTATACTGGTATCTCCCACAGTTAATTGCGTGTTTTATGCGAAAAGTAATTAGATTAAATGTATGTTATGTTAAATGTCACTGGTTTGTGTGTTTGCCTAAAATGAGAAACCAAGGCAAGAATAGATTGTGAAATGATAGAAACTAGACAATTGTGTAAGGGTAATCTAATTAATTTTTGTTGAGTTAATATGGCATATTAGGTCAGTTGTGCATCGCAGAAATATTTGGAGTTATCTCTCGTTATAAATTTGGAATTTGAAAAAGAGAACAAGATCCCTTGAAGAGCAATAACTTCACAATCTTGGAGATATCTTAAATTTAGATAATAAGTTGCAAAAAAACAAAATTATAGTATTCAATGTATTGTTGTGCATATTCAGGCATCTCGCTGGTGAATGTTTAGTAGATTTTACAAAGCATGTGAATGTTTAGTTTTAGTGTTATAATTTGAACTTGAAACATGATATAACGGAGATTTTATCATTTTACGACTTTATGGATTTGTTCTTTGGAATTTGGAAACTAGATTTTGAACTATCACGTGGAGTGAGTTCAATTAATTTGATTTTATATGAATTAAGTTATTTTGTATAAAACAGTTCGGTTGTTGGGTTTGTTTATTTGGTGTCAGTACTCAATTGTGATTTTGTGGTATATGAAAACTTTCAGTCTTGTTGTGTTCTCTGTTGGAATTTGCTTTGCCGTAGCACATTTGTTTCATTCGGACTGCTTGGTTATGTTTGATTTGCGGGAATAGTTTAGGTAAGGTTATGACTTGTAATCAAGTAAATGTTTGTTTTTTTAATGCTTGGCATGAGTTGAGCTCGTGAGTTATGAGCCGAGCTGAAGGCTCAAACTCATTAATTTGAGCCGAGCGTTTTTCTTCAAGACTGAGCCAAGCCCAAGTTGAGCCTGTTTAGTTATATGACGAGCTGAGCTGAGTTTTGAGCCGAGCTTGGCTCATTAGCAGCCCTAGGATTGGCAGTGGATCATCACTGCTACTGTCTTCTATCATATAAAGCACGTAGCAGTGGATCATCCTTGTTGTCTAAGATGTAATGTGGTCTTATCAATTTATCCCTTAATTAATACAATCGGAAGTCATTAAACAAGATGTGCTATTGCCTTCTCTTCTCCGTTATCTCCTGTCACCGAGGGTCCAGTCCACCTACGATCTCAATTTTTTCTTAACGGATGCTTTTAACTCCTGAATTGACTCCGTTAGCTAGCTTTATTCTGCCCATTCTCTTCAGAATTGACCAAGTCAATCCTCCCTCTCTCAACGTTCAATCCCAAATCGAATGCTTCAGCTGCTGACAATGTCTCTGTTGCTCTCACCCCCTCTCTCTGATTCCTCACTCTAGCTCCCCCCTACGCTAACAGTGGTATAGTTTAATTATGAACTAGCAAAATGTTTTGTAGTTTGGGTCTGGTTATAGTATACTGTTGATTATTGGTTATTTCTCTCAAAAAAGAGTATACTATTAGTTATTTCCCATGCGAAATAATGTTCAACTTTCATAGTTGTAATATTTATGTACTATGTTATTGTTATCTATTACGTCAAGTCAACATCAGCAATGTTGCATTTTAAATTCATATACTTATAACACTGCTACTCTTTGCTACATGACATATAATGTAACAACTCGAATCGAACAACGAGTGTTGTTGGATTCTGAATCCTTAATAACTGCTACTGTCTTTTACTGAGACTCCTCAATACGGTACTCCAAAGTATGATCCTTCCAAATTCCTGCCTCAATGTACTTCTCATAGAAGCTCACATTGCCGTCTTCTTTCATCGACAGAACTGCGGTGCTTCGAGTACCATAAATACCCTTCATATAGAATAATATTTTATATTAGATAATATGTCAAGGACAGATTTCTTTTCGTCTCTTGTACTTTATTTTATTGCAATGAAAACAACTATTGTTGCTTCTCTTATCTTACTTTGTTGGTTTTGATCTCTACAAAAATGGCACTTGTATTGTGCTCCAAGTCGATATCACAACCAGTGTTAGGCAGCATGCTATTATCAGCTTTAGTCCTGTCTGTCATGAGCTTCTCAACTAAATCCTTTGCAACCATTTCTTTATCACCATGCTTCAACAGTAATTCCTTAAAACTCGTACGAAGACATACTGCCTGTACAAGAGAAAACAAACTATTTGGTTAGAGAGCTGTACCAGTACATGCTTCCTGTGAAAATAAAAATAATTTCCAGAAACAGGTAAGTCAACAAAGAGCAATGAAAACAAAGATCGGAAATAAAATGGAGAAAACTAAAATCACAATAAAGAATAACATAAGAAAAAAGTACCTTTTGCCAAGGGCTATCTAGTGTTGCATTGGTAAGCACGTGAAGACCCGGGGGGACAACTTGAATAGCAGTCGGCCGTCCTTTCGGCCGGTTTGACACATAAACCATCTCCCTTTTGCACAAATCAGCTAATATTAGGTTGAATCCATTGTACTCACCTGCTTCCTTTGCAACCTCATTTGCATAATCTAGTGGGCTCTTCTTCCCCTACAATTATACAAGCCTTGTAACCGTCAGTAAAAATTAAGATGCCTGTCAAAGTCTGGATCCTTTCGAGTCACCGAAATGCGATATTTGACCTTCACAAGGGCAAAAATGTCACTTAAGCCCTTAATATTATCATCCATATTAATCAAATGATGGAAATGTGGAATATCAAATATATGCTCTTTAAAATGGGAAAAATGTCACATCAATACTAATCAGATAATAATACTAACAACTATTAAAAAAAACATAAATTTTATTGCTACCAATAATATGATAGTATTAATCAATATAGAACATTATTGATTTCATGGGAAGCAGAAGAGGAGAGGCTACTAGTCCAGTTGTGTCAGATTTATCACTATTCCAGAGCAAGAAATAATATACAAAAATACTCTGGTCCAGGGGATTATTAAAAAAATTCTTCATATTTGAGGCCTTGTTTTGAAACTTCAGAAATGTGGAGGTTTTAGATGACATAATTCTTATTGCCAATATAATTGTCTCATCATGCATGTTGCTCCCTTTATAAACTTAAATCAATGTGATATTTAATCAGTGTGTCTTTGGCTTATAACTCATGTTTTACTCTTCTATGTAACATTGGTTGATAATGACATCCATTAGATTAATATGCTTAATGACTTACATAACAATTCCAAGCTAACGACATACTACAATCATATATACTTCAATTGCTTGCTTAAGCAAAATCTCTCTCTAAACAAAATGGAATGGTTAATTCAATGAAAAAATTCTACAAGGTATTGTTGTTTTTCTATTACGGAATCAATCAATGATTAACCATATTTATCCTTCAAAATTGGAGTTTTGCAAACCATGATGTGCACAACAAAAAATGCACATGCAATTACCTGAAGAAATCGTACAGGCAGGTCGCCTCTAGTGCGTGCCTTGGGGTCCTCCTCGGGCTCAAGAACATTGGTCAAGAAGGCCAATTTCCCATCTTTGGTACAACCGAGCCACGTACCACCACCGACCACATCTCGGCCTCCAAGTATTTTTACTACTCCCTCTCCCCACCAGTCGGCCGGTTTTGTTGGTCTGAAATTTTACATTTTATTTTGTTAACAAGGGACATTTTTTTTTTCAATTTAACACTGATATATTGGATAAAAAAGTACTGGTATATGTAAACTTCATCATTGTTATAGTTCCACTGGAAATCAGAGCACATTTTGTTTTCTTTGAGGTTTCTAGTTTCTATCTTAAACCTTAATTAACACAACTACCCCATTGTGGTATTATCTACCAAATCCAAATTGACAAGAAATTTCAATGAACTACAGATTATTTTGGAATTCATTGATTTATCATCACTACCACTCATAAAATCAAGTAGAAAACAATTTACAAAAAAAAAACAATATAAAAAAAGAGAGAATAATACCTGTCATGGAACTCATCTCGGTTGAGCAAGAGAAGGAAAGGGTAAACCGGATCTGCTTGCCATATCCAGGCAGCTATACACATCTTTTCGTTCTCTTGTAAGTTTTTTCTTTTGCTCTCTCGTATATTGTTGGTGCTTATCTTTTAAATTGTGAATACATATAGGGCGGCAAGCAGGTTCTAGTTAAGATCTTCTGTGACGGATGTGAACTGTGAGAAAGTGTTGCAGTTATATTGACAGAATAGGTAATGAGCACACTATGGCTTCCTATGTGACCTATTACTTTCGTCAGAAATTTGGTACACAGATTGGAGATTATGCAACCGTCACAGTAAATTCGGTTCATTACTCGCGCACAATACAGGCGGTTAGCTTCGCCTGGTGCTTGGTATTAATTAGATCTATGAAGCGCACTCGAGTTTTGCTAATAATTTCATGAGAAATTTGTATGAAATTGTTGTTAACCAACCATTTGTTTTAAATGCTTATTACCAAAGTAGATAACCATTTATGTTTTTTTTTATTCTTAACACTTATTTCTATGTGTGGCGTTTTGTGACTTTTTTGTTCATTGATTTATTATGTGCAACACTATTAAAGAAAGGTAATTATTCTATAATAGAAATCTGACGGGATTTTAAGTCATACCTATTACTCTAATACTATATTAGCATTAATTGCTCTAAGAGGTTAATCTTCGACAGTAGAAGGTAATTTAATTTTTATATTCTTTACAATTATCTTCTTAATTTATTTTTCTTAATATATTATATGTAACCTTCAATCCACCACTAAAGCCATATATAATAGCAAATAAAAGCTGCTATGTCTGTGAAATCTTCTAAAAAGACATTTTTTCCTATTAAGATAAATGAAATAATGCAACGGACTGTGAAGTCAACAATTAATTATGTTGTAATTACAAGCTTATTTAGCAGTTCAAAAGGAATGATACAAGTTCAACAAAAATAAAGTTGGTGCATTAGATGGTTGCGCGGTTGCTATATCTAGGATGCATCTCTCTTTGATTTTTTTTTTTTTATTAGAAGTAACTTCCTTTTGTTCTATTGTAAAATATTGATGCTTTTATCTTTTGAAATACATAGCGCACCAAAGTAATTAAGTTGATCAGATCCTCTGTGGCGACTCTTTATTACTAGTAGAAGCTTCTTTTTGTTATCTTGTGAAGAAAGATTCACTATATTTTAAACTATGAATAAAAGGTAATCTGTACTTAAGGTTACCATATGAATTTAGCTTTAAAATTTATTGAACGGTTTCAAAGAATTAAATTCAACCAATTAAAACTGATCTACTTAATAAGTAATGTACTTATATGCTTAATTAATTAATTTTTATTTTAATTTAGTCCAAAATCTAGTGATCAAAAGTTGATAAAAAAATACATGAAAATAACTAATAGACTTTCACTTTTTTACTCTTACCTTTGTATGAATTAAATAATTTTTAAATTTAAATTGTAAATACATCACTCACAAATAGATCGATTTCAACAATTTAAAATTTTCATTTAAAGTCAAATAGATTCTAAATTAAATTCTCTAACCACCTTAGTCAATTTAAGTACCTACTAACATAAACAATTAATATTATTCTGTTGAGATACATAGCGCGCTGAACTAAGTTGATATAAACTCCGACCCATCTATTTATAATATAAATGAAATAGCTATTTAAATTTACACCAATATTTCCAAAATAAATTTAAAACGTATATTTCTAAAATAAATCTACACCAATGTAATATTTACAATAGCATATATTTGAATTTAAATACTTATATTTATTATTTATTGAAGAAGTCATAATTAAATAACAACATAGGGCTAATAGCAAAATTAAAAAAATAAAATACGAGTATTTAAAATGGTAGAAAAAAAATCTCAGAATGTTACATAGCACATAGCACTTTCCGAGATTTTTAGCACTTCTAAATTTATTTTAGTTAATTTGTACTTCTCTATATTGACCGCTAAAATTATCTTGGTTAAATTTATGAATCATATCAAAATAAAATTGACAACTATGAGCATATAGATGGTTAAGAATTTTACAAATAACTAATACGAGATAAAAAAAAAAAAAAAACCTCCGAAGCCTCACGCGATATTTACCACATTTCACTGAATAGTGTAATAAATACTGGTTCTCGGATGCCATACACTAAAAATGGAATAGAGTAAATTGTAGATTCCATCTAATATCTATAAATCAAAATTGTATTTTTTTAAACAAATTTAAGTGCCATCTTACACTTCTAACTTAATATTACTTTAATAATAAATTAGAAAATAGCATGTCTCACTTAGGAAGGCAATTTATATTATTTTATTAGAGTGAGCCTATGGTGCTATGCATAGCACGGATGGGGTCCGTGCTACGGCCAAAAATTTGACTTTTTAAAATCCTAATGGTCGATCCAACCGTTCAATGTGATAACCATATAAATATGTACTTGCAAACTAAATTTTATATTTTTTCGAATTTTTTTACTATTTTTTTAGATAGGTAGAAAAATCAGTGTTTTCTGAAAATTCTGGACCATTATAATTCTACCTATCTAAAAAAATAGTAAAAAAATTCGAAAAAATATAAAATTTAGTTTGCAAGTACATATTCATATGGTTATCACATTGAACGGTTGGATCGACCATTAGGATTTTAAAAAGTCAAATTTTTTACCGTAGCACGGACCCCATCCGTGCTATGCATAGTACCATAGCCTCACTCTTACTTTCATACTGATAATAAGAGTTTCATCGTAATAAATTAGTGTTTTTTTATGACAATCCGTTGGTAGTAATAAATTATGGTTGAAGTTATATAACAACTCATGCAGTTAGCATTCTTTTTACATGTTATTCTCTTTCTCCGTCATCAAATCTACATGAAAGAATTTATATTCGATACAAAAGTGATCCAACTAATTAAAGTGACCCATTTAGGCCCACGGGCCATGTAAGAATAAAAGAGAGAGAGAGAGACCCATTTAATCCTTCTTAAAAATTCAAACTCAACGTGACCTAAATCCAATATGATATGAGTAAATTGCTCACAACTCGTAACTCGCTCATAACTCGCTCGCTAAATGTTCATTAACAACTCGCTCATTAGCAACTCGCTATAACTCGCTCATTAACTTAATGAGCCGAGCATGAGCATACCCCAACTCGCTCATAACTCGATCATTAGCTCATTAAGAAATTAGTTACACAAATCCTGCAACATCTAATTCCTAGAATAGTATTTGGTTCTGTAGCTAAATTTTTTGAAACTATTTGGGCGGCAGCAAAATTTTCACAGACTGGGTTATTCCTGAGCTATTCTTATTCATTCATATTAGGCATATAAAGTATGGTACTGGGTTAGTATATTTCTAAATTATGTTAGTATATCCATTCATTTTGTTACTGTTTGTATATTTCTAAATTCTACATTTTTATTATTGTTTTGATAATGCAAATTTTTAGGTAAGTGACAAGCCATGAGAACGACAAGAAGATAGTTTGTTTGATTTTGTTAATTTGCTTATGGACAATTTTATGTTAAATTATGTATTGTTTAATTTGCTTATGGACAATTTTTTGTTAAACTTGCTTATGGACAATGATATCTCATTATTTGATCTATTATTTCGACCTATTTTTAGACCTGACATCATGATTCCAACCACTAAATTGCATTGTTTACATTGAAAATCAATAGAATATGGTACTGCTGCATTTTGTGGTTGATTTGCAGGAAATAGGCGAAAACAGGCAGAGTTCTGACTTCCCTCATACGAGTTCTGACTTCCCTCATGCGAGTCGCGTCCCACCTGACTTCCCTCATGACGCCAGGCCCAATTGAGGCCCGTTAAGAAAGCTATATATACAGAGGGCCTGGCACAGAAAGGGGGGGACATTTTATCGACGATTTTATCCAGAAAACAGATCTGATCGAGTTTGAAGAGAGGGCTTGGCGCCAGGGAAGAGGAGAGGCGATCTGGAGCCGATCTGGAGCCACGACTTGGAGAAGAAGATTCCAGAAGCCTTGATTCTCTTCACTCTTCCATCTCTCACCATGATTTGCATTCTCTTTCTCTCTTCTATTTTGATTTTGCTCATGTCTGAGTAGATTTGTAGTTTCAGGGGTTTGGATTGTAGTCCGATACTTTGTTTGATTATGAACATGGATTGATTCTGATTGTTATTTTGTGTTTCTTTGATTCTTGTATTATTTGTGATTGCTTGATCTAAATTGCTTGATTGATTCTTGATTGTCTACTGTTGAATGTCTTTGGTATTTCTTCTTGTAATAAGGCCTTCACATTCTTGCAAATTAGGTTAAGTACTTGAGGTAGGTCTGAGATCCGAAAGGTTAGGTCAATAGTAGCCGAGAGGTGAAATTTCCACTTGTTCCACTTGTGGATACCTTTAGTAAACAGAACTGAGAACTTAGGTTTAGATCAAACAGCTTGATTAAACCTAGGAAGGTGAAATTGCATTTCCAAACCAGGTCTGCTAAGCCAACACACGAGAGTTGAGGTTTAGTGACATTAGGTACGATCAATCTAGCCTTACACGACTTAAACAACCAGTTTCTGACATGTGCAGACTCAGCTCAAGGGGGCCATGGGGGTCGCGTGATACAGCACGCGGGTCGCATCACTAGGGTCGCAAGCGAGAGCTTGCGAGTCGCGTGACAGGTCCAGAGTGCTTGAGGACCACGCGGGCCGCATGCGAGAGCATGCGGGTCGCGTCACAAGGGTCGCATACGAGAGTATGCGGGTCGCGTGGTAGGTCCTGAGCAGCAAAGTTGAAGATGAAATCTGAAACCCTTGAAACGCTCTTTTATACAGTAGTACAAAACACAAACATTTAATTGATTTCATTTCTGCTCATACAATTGTTCATTACACTTGTTCATAAAATTGTTCATTTCATTTGTTCATACATACATTACAGAACTTAGGAATAGTCAAACACACACAACCTTTACACTTCTGGTACCTAACTAGGAAGAGTAGAAAAATTTAGAAAGTGAGTCGTCCCTGTGGATCGATACCCGACTAAACTTCACGACAGGATTGTGCACTTGCAATCTGAGTCAAAGGTTTACAAGGTTTAAACTCTACAGATCCTTCTGTAGTGAAACTTTGTTCACCACTTTTGGCACGAACAAGTTTTTGGCGCCGTTGCCGGGGACGGCAATCATTTTCTGAATTTTTTGCTTTTCATAGTTAATCTAGATTTTAATCTGTATCTTTTATTTTACTTTTCTTAAACTGAAAGCTAGCTTTTGAACAACCTCCTGCAGGTAAATTCAGACTGAAATACCAACTGAGGAGCAGAGGGCCACTTTTTGACGAAACTCCTCCAGAAGAGACTGTTCCTGCTCAGCCATCTCTTAACGCGACCCGCACCGAGGTTGACGCGACCCGTATCACATCAGACGCAACCCGTGTGACCTCGCACGCGATCTGAGTTGAAGAGATGTCAGAACATCCGAGCAGGGAAGACAGGGAGGAAAGAGAAAGAGAAAGAGACAGGGAAGAAGTCCTGACCGACCCTGAGGATGATGAGACGGATGTCTTCATGCCAAGGACACTTCGTGAATTCAACGTGCCACGAGCTGGAGATGTCAGAGGCGCAATCAGGTTGCCAAGAATTCCTGGACAGCAACCGAACTTCAATCCAGGAGTGCTCATCATGGTTCAGCAGAACACCTTTCATGGCATGGATCACGAGGATCCTCATGCTCACCTCCAGACTTTTCTCGAATGCACCACAACCATCAAGACTAATGGAGCAACTGCTGATTACACCAAACTTGCTCTATTTCCTTTTACTCTTAGGGACAAAGCTAAAAAATGGTTAGGGTCGTTACCAAGGGATTCGATCACCAACTGGAGGGAATTATCTAAGTTGTTTTTGACTAGGTTTTTCCCTCACAAAAGAACCACCAAGGTAAGGAACGAACTGACCAGCTTTAGGCAATTGTTAGATGAACCCCTAAATGAGTCTTGGGAAAGGTTTAGAGAGTTGCAGTATTCGTGTCCACACCATGGTTTACCTGATTGGTTGTTGATCCAAACATTTTATGATGGTTTGACTGAGAGCACTCGTTCTTATGTAGATGCAGTTGCAGGTGGAGCACTCATGTCCCGAGAGCCTCTCGAAGCCATGAACCTGATTGACAACATGGCACAGAACCAACAGTGGTCCGGCCGCGACAACGCCCTACCAAGAGGTGGCGGCAAGTTCGAGGTCGATCAATTCACTGCCATGAACGCCAAGATGGAGGCCATGCAGAGGGCGATGGACAAGCTGAGTGTGAAGGCAGTTGAGCAACAACCGCAGAGTTGTGTCATGTGTGGAGACGAGAGTCACAACTACGAGCAATGTCCATTGGTGGAAGTCGAAGAGAGCACCATGCAGGTAAATTCTCTAAACAACGAACCTTCATTTTTTCCAAAGCCTCCTTTCAATTGATCCTACTCCAAGGATCCGATTGAGCAACAAAACTGGAGGTGGAATCAAAACAATGCTCCCAGACCTCCTTTCAACAACTCATTTCACAATCCGTCTTCCCACAACTCTTTCAATCATCCGTCTTCCAGCCACAACAATTGGAACAATCTCTCTTCCAACAACAAATCCAACAAGAACTTCTATCAGAACGCTTCCTTTCCCAATCAGAACACGCGAGCACCTCAAGCCGGTCCTTCCAAACCGTACGTGCCTCCCTATGCGACCGATTTCACACACGAGCAAGGAAAGATGAATCAGATGATGTGGGAACAGATGCAGAGCATGTTCACTCAGATGGCTGCTCAAAACAAGTTGTTGGAACAGTTGAGTCACATCGTCACCTCAAGCCAACCTCAACCTGGAAAGCTGCCAGCTCAGCCAGAACCCAATCCCAGAGGAGAAGCTAAGGCGATCACGCTGCGAAGTGGGACCCAATACCAAGAACCAGCCTTCCCACCAGACCTGACCCCATCGGACGTGAACCACACCATTGAGACGCGACCCGCGTGCAATCACACGCGACCCGCGTCGCCCTCGGAAGATCACGAGGATCCAAGTCGCATCAAGCCAAGTCGACCCCCATCGCCACCTAAAGGGTCTGTGGATGCGACCCGCGTGCCACCAGATGCGACCCGCGTGGAAGAGCCTGACAGAGGAAAGAAGAAAGAGGCTGAGAAACCTCCAGCTGACAAGCCTCCACCCTACAGGCCACCTGTGCCTTTTCCCCGAAGACTAGCTGTAACCAAACTGGACGCACAATTCGCGAAATTCACATAAGTCCTAAAAGGACTGCACATCACGATCCCATTCACCGAGGCCTTGACTCAAATGCCCTCTTACGCTAAATTCCTGAAGGATATCTTATCCAACAAACGAAGCTTGGGGGGTAATGAAATGGTGAAATTAACGGAACAGTGCAGTGCCATTCTGAAGAGCGACCTACCTCCCAAACTGAACGACCCTGGGAAGTTTTCCATTCCTTGCATCATCGGCAAGGCCACGATCAAAAGAGCTCTCTGCGACTTGGGAGCTAGCGTGAGCCTCATGCAGCGCACGATTTTCGATCGAATGGGAGTAGGAGAGCTCAGACCCGCGCGAATGACGTTGCAGCTAGCAGACTCCTCAGTACGATTGCCACTTGGCATAGTGGAAGACGTACCAGTTCAGGTCGGTAAGTACTTTGTACCCGTTGACTTTGTAGTCATGGAAATGGAAGAGGACAAGGAAGTCCCCATCATTCTGGGACGACCTTTTCTCAGGACAGCGGGTGCAATTATCGATGTGTCTCAAGGAACACTGACCCTGAACTTTGGAGGAGAGAAAGTGTGTTTCCAAATCGATCAAGCCATGAAATACCCTTCAGCCGAATCCTGTTCCCGAGTGGATGTGCACGAAGAATGCCTAACAGATTTGGTAGAAGAGTACTTCCTTGATCGGATCCGTGAGAGCGTGAATGAACACACTGAATTCTTGTTCGAACCAAACGATGAAATCGGCAAATTGAAAGAAGAAATCAGAGGAGCAGAAGTGAAGACAGCTGACCTGGAAGACCCTGACGCGACCCGCATGCCATCTGATGCGACCCGCGTGCCATGGTCTGAGGACCTGGAAACCGAAAGCGAGTCGGATAGGTCAGCACGCGACACCATTTCACTTGATGCGACCCGCACGACATCTGATGCGACCCGCATCCAGACCGAGACAAAGGGGCCAACTCCTGAACTCAAGCCCCTACCAGCCAACCTCCGGTATGAATTCCTCAGTCCAGATCATTCCTTCCCCGTCATTGTCAATGCGAGTCTGAATCCTGATCAAACCGCCAAACTCTTGGAGAAACTGAAGCTTCATCGAGGCGCAATCGGGTATTCAATCAATGACCTGAAGGGAATCAGTCCATCCATTTGCTCACACAGGATTTTTCTGGAGGATGGTCACAAGCCATCGGTTGAACATCAAAGACGGCTCAACCCAAATCTGAAAGAGTATTCAAAAAGGAGATTCTCAAGCTTCTGGACGCCGGTATCATTTACCCTATCTCTGACAGTAAGTAGGTGAGCCCAGTCCACGTGGTGCCAAAGAAAGGTGGAACAACGGTAGTGAAAAACGAGAAGAACGAGTTGATTCAAACACGAGTGGTGAATGGTTATTGAATGTGCATTGACTACAGAAAACTCAACGCGACCACACGCAAAGATCACTTCTCTTTGCCATTCGTTGACCAGCTTTTGGAGAGGCTTGCTAACCACTATTATTTTTGTTATTTGGATGGTTTCTCCGGCTTCTTCCAAATTCCAATTCACCCTCAAGACCGATGACCACTTTCACTTGTCCCTACGGTACGTACGCATACCGTAGGATGCCCTTTGGTCTGTGTAATGCACCAGCAACCTTTCAGAGAGCCATGATGGCCATCTTTTCTGATTTCATCGAGACAGAGGTTGAGATTTTCATGGATGACTTTTCCGTGTATGGTGCATGTTTTGACTCGTATTTGATCAACTTGTGCAAGATTTTGAAAAGATGTGAGGAAGTCCATCTGATTTTGAATTGGGAAAAGTGTCACTTCATGGTCCAAACTGGCGTTGTCCATGGACATGTTGTGACTTCAAGAGGAATTGAAGTCGACAAGGCAAAGATCGAGGTGATTGAGAAACTCGAGATTCCGACAAACGTCAAGGGGGTTCGAAGCTTTCTTGGACACGCTGGTTTCTACCGCAGGTTCATCAAAGACTTCTCCAAGATTGCGAAACCACTGACCAATCTGCTCATCAAAGATTCTGATTTTGTTTTCACCGACAATTGTGTCAAGTCATTTTGCGATTTGAAGAAAGCCCTCATCTCAGCACCAATTTTGCAACCACCTGACTGGTCTCTTCCTTTTGAGATCATGTGCGACGCGAGCGACTATGCTGTCGGAGCGGTTCTGGGGCAAAGGAAAGAAAAGAAGCCGTGTGCTATTTACTATGCTAGTAAGGTGCTAGATCCAGCCCAGATGAATTACGCAACAACTGAGAAGGAACTTCTCGCCATTGTGTTCGCTCTCGACAAGTTTAGGTCGTACTTGGTTGGCTCCAAGATCATTGTCTACACCGACCATGCCGCCCTGCGGTATTTGTTGAGCAAACAGGATGCCAAACCTAGATTGATCAGGTGAATTCTTCTCTTGCAAGAGTTTGATCTTGAGATCAGGGACAAGAAGGGAGTCGAAAACACCGTGGCTGACCATCTATCCAGACTTCGTTTGGAAGATGAGGGCTCTGCCAACTTGCCAATCAATGACTCGTTCCCTGATGAACAACTCTTCTCTGCCTCCGCACTACATGCCGTCGATGCGACCCGCGTAAGCAACCAATCGGACCCTTGGTATGCAGACATTGCCAACTTCATTGCTTCCGGGTTTCTTCCTCATGCCATGACCTACCAACAAAAGAAGAAGCTCAAATCTGATGCAAAGTACTATTTTTGGGACGAGCCTTTTCTTTTCAAGGTAGGAGTCGATGGCATCTTCAGACGCTGTGTGCCACACGAGGAGGCACGTTCCATCCTTGAGCATTGTCATTCATCTGCCTATGGAGGCCATGCTTCTTTCTCCAAGACAGCCGCCAAGGTCTTGCAATCCGGTTTCTTTTGGCCTTCTCTTTTCAAAGACGCAAAGGCCTTGGTCGACACTTGTGACAATTGTCAACGCACTGGGAACATTTCCAAACGCAACGAGATGCCTCTTCACTCCATTCTTGAGGTAGAGATCTTCGATGTGTGGGGAATCGATTTCATGGGACCATTCCCAGCTTCATGCGGGTATGAGTACATCCTATTTGCGGTGGACTATGTGTCCAAGTGGGTGGAGGCAGTGGCATGTCGAAAGGCAGATTCGAGTGCCGTGAAACGATTGTTCAATGACGTCATCTTCCCTCGCTTTGGAGTTCCACGAGCCGTCATCAGTGATGGAGGGAAGCATTTCATAAACCGACAATTCAACAATCTCTTGAGACGTCATGGGGTGACGCACAAAGTGACGACTTCTTACCATCCTCAATCCAACGGCCAAGCTGAAATCTCAAACAGGGAAATCAAATCCATCTTGGAGAAGACTGTGGCAAGGACAAGAAAGGATTGGTCTTTGAAGTTGAGTGATGCACTTTGGGCCTACCGAACCGCCTTGAAAACGCCGATTGGGATGAGCCCTTTCAAATTGGTATACGGGAAACCGTGTCATTTACCTGTGGAAATCGAGCACAAGGCGTTCTGGGCCACACGAGCCGTCAACATGGACATGCTT
This sequence comes from Carex myosuroides, assembly GCA_028015225.1. Classification (NCBI taxonomy): domain Eukaryota; kingdom Viridiplantae; phylum Streptophyta; class Magnoliopsida; order Poales; family Cyperaceae; genus Carex; species Carex myosuroides. The sequence continues at coordinate 10,420,881 of CM051475.1, read as the reverse complement.
GCTGCTGGAGAAAAGTGTATCCTCGACCTGCATGAGTTGGAAGAGATGCGATTGCACTCTTACGAGAATGCGAGGATCTACAAGGAGAAGACCAAGCAGCTCCATGACAAGCGCATCACGACTCGCGACTTCCAAAAGGGTGATCTTGTCCTTTTGTTCAACTCAAGATTGCGACTCTTTCCTGGAAAGTTGAAATCAAGGTGGTCCGGTCCCTTTGTCGTGCAGAAGGTGTACCCATTTGGTGCAATTGACATTGAGAATGAGGAATGTGGGACCTTCACGGTCAATGGTCAGCGCCTCAAGCATTACATTGCCGATCATCCCAACATCGAGCATTTCGAGCAGGATCTTTCTGATCCCGCCCCAGTCGAAGATTAGAGAAAGGAAGGTCGAGCTTGAGACCTAAAACAAGCGCTTCTTGGGAGGCAGCCCAAGCCAGTTCGTTTACTTGCATTACATTTAGATTTAGATTTAGATTAGATTTTTAAGTTGTTTTCCATTTGCAAAAATCCCAAAAAGAAACCCTAACGCGACCCGCGTGATATTCCACAAGACCCGCGTCGCCTTGAACAGACGGCCTTTGAAGGGGCGCGTCGAAACATTGCGGGGTCCCTTTTAACCCGCATTCCTCCTTCCTCTCTTCTCATTCCCAGCCTATTCCTCTCTCTTCTCCCCCTCTTTCTCCTCAAACCGAAGCACACTCCCTTTTGATCGTTCCTGCTCCGTCGACCCTTCTTCTTCTTCTCCGACGACACAGTTAAGCTCTCTCCTTCTTCTTCTTCTACTTCGTCGGTTCGCCACCCTTAACCAGCCCCCTTCGTTCTGGTGCAACCCGTGTCCAAAACAACACAACCCGTTCCAGTCCCGGTTCAAACCCTAACCAGACCGGTCCAGTCCACGCGACCCGCGTCCTGACCTACGCGACCCGCGTCAAACTTCACGCGAGTCGCATCCAACTCCACGCGACCCGCGTCATACTGAGCCAGAGACAGAAACATGGACCCTCGCAGAGAAATCTGATCCAAGCGCAGAAACGAGCTGAGGCAAGCCACTCCTTCTAACTCTTCTGCTTCAGCCTCGCACAATGAGGGTACTCACTCTTCTCATTCTTCTTCTTCCCATCATTCCTCTCATTCTTCCCACCATTCTTCTCATTCTTCTCATTCTGCCCCTCATGCCGAAAACTCCGAGGTTGAGTATTCCTCTGAGCATTCCGACCCCTTTCCGGTCAGTACACTCCTCGAGCAGATGCGTACCCACCACCACACTTCCGCATCTCTAATCGCGGCATGTTCAACCGATTTGAGATTTTGCAACAACGCACATTTGCCAACACTCGCCGAGTCGATTTGGGTACACTTCATGCCTTTGGAGTTTACGAGGAGTTTGTTCGCCTCACAGAGAGGATCGGATTTACTCCCACTTTCTGGGACATTCAGTGCGATTGTTATGTGGAGCTTACACTTGAGTTCCTCTCCTCTCTCAAACTCAAGTGGGATGAAGAAGAACAGCCGTACATTCGATTCCAAATGCGCAACGAGCCTTGCATAGTCCCCATTGCAACATTGCGCGAGTGGTTCGGCTTCGCACCAAACCCTACGACCGACTCCATTCACTACTGCGAGGGCTTTGGCCGAGACATCATCTGGCGCTTGATCACGGGTAAGGAGGTTGCCACGAGCAACGAGTTCAGGAGCTCTGCCATACCTCACCCTGTTCTCCGTTGCATCCAGCGCACTCTTGCGAATACCATTTTTGCACGTGGTGAGATAGTTGCACGTGCCAATGAGGAGGACCTCGCATTGCTGGACTTCATGCTCCGTACCGAGGAGGATTTTGAGCGGCCCAATCTGATGCTCATTATGGTTAAACACTGGCTGGATGTCCAGAAGAATAGGAGGCCGAGGGGCTTGATTCACATTGGTGCCTACGTCACTTTCATTGCCGAGCGGCTTGGCGTATCAGTCGCCGGCTTCACTCTCTCTCGGGGCCCGAACATCATGGATGCCAAGGCTTTCCAGCAGGCGGCGTTCGTCAGGATCGAGCGAGGTCCTGCCGGCCACCGTGACCGGTATTTTTGGCGCTTGCAAGATGGTAGCCAGCACCAGTTGCCTCGTCCATTCCATATCTCTTCCGAGGACGAGACCACTTGGCTATTTCCTCCACCACAGCCAGCGGAGCAGGCACCACCACCACCACCACCTCCTTTTCAGCCACAGCCTCCTGCTTCTGGTGATGTTCACATGGAAGATGCTTTCATGCCACCTACGCAGTTCCACGCCTCCACCTTCGCAGCTGGTCCTTCCTCGTCTGCAGCTGGTCCATCCACCTCTTATTCTCGCCCCTCCTATCCACCTCCCTTGCCCGATCCCTCCATTCATGATGTCTACAGCTTGGTGTACGACATGCGGCACGAGCATAGTGATTTTCTTTATGACATGAGGCGCGAGCAGGGTGATGCTCTTTCTGATCTCCAGACGCGGATGAGCACGCTAGGGGAGCAATTCTGCTCTTGGTGGCTTGATCCTCCCACCGATGACTGAGCGGGTATGTTTTCTCTTTCCCCCTTTGCTTTTACTTCTCTTTATCTTTCAGTCTTGAAGCATTGAGGACAATGCTTAGGCTAAGCTTGGGGGGGGAGACTTTTGTGTTTTAGAGTTTACTTTTGTGTTTTAGGATTTATTTTGGTTTTACCTATGTCATGTTTACTTTTTTACGCATTTATAGGTGAAAAATTTACTTGATTGTTTCAATTAGGGACCTGTTTGAAAATTTTTATATGATTGGGACGACTTTGGGAAATTAGAACTAACCTCATAATTGACCAAACATAACTGATTAGGACCAAATGGTTTGAGATTTGTAAAAATGAAAACTTGAATGTCGAGACAGCATTTAGAAACCGAACTGTGCCTTTCAAATATGAAAATAGGGATTTCAAATAAAGAAAGGTTGGGATATCTGTTGGTGTGAATGAACACTAGTGGATGTGTGTATTCATGGTATGTGCAAAACGAAAAAAAAAGAGAGAAAAAGAAAATAAAAAGACGGAGAACATAAGAGTACTGGCAATAAGTCTTGAATGGACGCCTTTGAGCTCGTCTCCCAAATTAGAAATGAAAGAATAAAATTTTTGCACATATCAACACACGAAGTCCGCAACTTTCTGACCTTAGCTTGTTCCAAGCTTGGGGGTGCCAAAAGGGAGAATCTCTACAAACGAAGGCATAGTTTAGTGAAAGAATGATAAATTGATAAATTCGAGTAATCAGCTTTGCAAGTTTTCAAACATTTAGAATTTGAGGTTTTGTTAATCAATTTGCGAGGTGAACCAAAATTGACCAAGGAAAGTCCAAATCATAGCAAAAAGATTCTTTATTGAGACAATCGAGTAAGTTTTCACATTTAGGGTATTTAGCTTGCATTTAGAATCCAAACCCGTTATGAAAGTACAGATTTGCTTGAGGACAAGCAAAGGATAAGCTTGGGGGAGTTTGATATCTCATTATTTGATCTATTATTTCGACCTATTTTTAGACCTGACATCATGATTCCAACCACTAAATTGCATTGTTTACATTGAAAATCAATAGAATATGGTACTGCTGTATTTTGTGGTTGATTTGCAGGAAATAGGTGAAAACAGGCAGAGTTCTGACTTCCCTCATGCGAGTCGCGTCCCACCTGACGCGAGTCGCATCGCAGCCCAGACGCGACCTCGGACGCGACCCTCATTGCGCACACCATTTACATCCGACGCGGGTCGCGCGACAACTCATGCGGGTCGCGTCGACTTAACTGCGCCAGGCCCAGTTGAGGCCCGTTAAGAAAGCTATATATACAGAGGGCCTGGCACAGAAAGGGGGGGCATTTTATCGACGATTTTATCTAGAAAACAGATCTGATCGAGTTTGAAGAGAGGGCTTGGCGCCAGGGAAGAGGAGAGGCGATCTGGAGCCGATCTGGAGCCACGACTTGGAGAAGAAGATTCCAGAAGCCTTGATTCTCTTCACTCTTCCATCTCTCACCATGATTTGCATTCTCTTTCTCTCTTCTATTTTGATTTTGCTCATGTCTGAGTAGATTTGTAGTTTCAGGGGTTTGGATTATAGTCCGATACTTTGTTTGATTATGCACATGGATTGATTCTGATTGTTATTTCGTGTTTCTTTGATTCTTGTATTATTTGTGATTGCTTGATCTAAATTGCTTGATTGATTCTTGATTGTCTACTGTTGAATGCCTTTGGTATTTCTTCTTGTAATAAGGCCTTCACATTCTTGCAAATTAGGTTAAGTACTTGAGGTAGGTCTGAGATCCGAAAGGTTAGGTCAATAGTAGCCGAGAGGTGAAATTTCCACTTGTGGATACCTTTAGTAAACAGAACTGAGAACTTAGGTTTAGATCAAACAGCTTGATTAAACCTAGGAAGGTGAAATTGCATTTCCAAACCAGGTCTGCTAAGCCAACACACGAGAGTTGAGGTTTAGTGACAATAGGTACGGTTAATCTAGCCTTACACGACTTAAACAGCCAGTTTCTGACATGTGCAGACTCAGCTCAAGGGGGCCATGCGGGTCGCGTGATACAGCACGCGGGTCGCATCACTAGGGTCGCAAGCGAGAGCTTGCGAGTCGCGTGACAGGTCCATAGTGCTTGAGGACCACGCGGGTCGCATGCGAGAGCATGCGGGTCGCATCACAAGGGTCGCATACGAGAGTATGCGGGTCGCGTGGCAGGTCCTGAGCAGCAAAGTTGAAGATGAAATCTGAAACCCTTGAAACGCCCTTTTATACAGTAGTACAAAACACAAACATTTAATTGATTTCATTTCTGCTCATACAATTGTTCATTACACTTGTTCATAAAATTGTTAATTTCATTTGTTCATACATACATTACAGAACTTAGGAATAGTCAAACAGACACAACCTTTACACTTCTAGTACCTAACTAGGAAGAGTAGAAAAATTTAGAAAGTGAGTCGTCCCTGTGGATCGATACCCGACTAAACTTCACGACAGGATTGTGCACTTGCAATCTGAGTCGAAGGTTTACAAGATTTAAACTCTACAGATCCGTCTGTAGTGAAACTTTGTTCACCACTTTTGGCACGAACAGACAATTTGTTAAATTCTATAAATGAAAATTAGTTTTTGAATGATGTATTTTAAACAACTCGGTAACTCGCTCATTAACAACATGCTCATTAACAACTCGCTCATTAAGCTAATGAGCCGAGCATGAGCATACCCCAACTTGCTCATGCTCGCTCATTAATCACCCCTATATGGTACTCACAAGGTGAGAAAACCGACATTATGTATTCATATTCGTCTTTTAATGAACGGATACAAATAGTAAATGGATATCAGAATTTAAAAATAAATCCGTCTTAAATGGATATGAATACGGATACGGAACTGATAATTCACGAATACAAAGACAAAATGAATAATTGTCAGATAATTGAGTCATATAAACTTTAAGATACAAGTACATATTAACACAAAATTTATAATATATTTCAACATTGTTTTGATGATAATAGAGAACAGAAAAATCAACTTTCATAAATTGTTCTTATTAATATATTTATGCTAAACTGTTCTTATTAATATATTTATGCAAGCTCTTAATATCTATCTAAATATTAAAATTCCATAATATTGTGTGTAAACAATGATGAGTCCAAATTGAATTACTATTTTTAAATATTTATAAACCCTAATTTCTACTTACGTTCAGATCACAAGCGCATGATCCTACCGTGTAGTATGATTAAGGTGTCGATCCATAGGAATAGTGTATTAGATTTTAAATAATTTTCACTAGTCTAGGTTATCGGGGTTTTTTAAAAGTTTGATGTAGTGGCGCTAATTGCAATCAAGGTTAAGGTTAAACAGTAAATAGAGAGCCTCTAGGGTTTAGGTTATATCATTCTTAATTATGCAAAATATAAATTTTGACGTTTCTCTACGTCGCATGTGACACTGTCACTGTCGCATGCGGCCTAGATTGTCCCACAGCTACCCCGTATGTGGCACTGTCACTACCCGCAGGGTGTGCTGGGTGTTTGTTTATGTGATTTGAAAGGTTTTCCAATCTTGTGATTGGCTTTTGGGCTACCAAGACTGAAGTATTTTAGGTACGAAATTATATTTTTTCCATATACTACCCCGTAATTGAAATATCCCAAAGACCCTACCTAATCTAAGTGTTTCCTAATATAATCTAAATATACACGTTATCCTGCCAAGGGAACTCATTGGGTTCTAACCCTAGTCTTTGAACCGCTGTCAAGTCTCGTTAGCCGAAGTGTTTGAAGTACTTACATGCATTATCCTTCTCACACAATAATGCAACAACTTAACACCTATTGGTATGTGGAGGGTCATTGGCATATAGTAGACAAAACTATGTATGCAATGACGTAATAAAAAGGAATTCAAAGTATAAAAGGAAACTCAAATCATCATAAACAAAACATAAACATATATTAAAACATAACTAATAATTCAAGTACAACTCTCACCCTAGAGATGAGAAGTTTAGCTTCTCATAGCCATAGCAAAATAAAAGAAATAAAATAAGAAGAACATAAATTACAACCCAATTGAAGATGGAAGAACCTCTATCTCCTTAGATGACGCCTTCTTCTCTTGCTTGACTTCTGATGGCTACCCTTCTCTCTATAAATAACTTTCTAACCTAACATAACATTGATGATTGCTAGTCTACTACTATGGACTTGACACAATTAAACACGCATACTAAATCCTATTACAAGAGGGGTATTTATAGCCTTCCTAAAATGAGAGATGGAGTAGTGAAAGTAGTGGAGGTGGTGTAGACTTGGAGTGCACTCAAAGTTGGATAAATGAAGCCAAAAATAGCTATGATAGCTTGGCTCTTAAGAAAATGCGTCCTTCTAGAAGGCCCATCAGGAATTTATGCTCTTCTGGAAGGCCCATTAAGAAATCGTGTATTTTTAGGACAGTCCACGGATTGTGCGGCATCAAGGTTATGTCGCATGCGGCATAGAGGAGGCCGCACAGCTTCCTGACTTAGCAGATTTTCTTGTATTTTCGTCATTTCGCATGTCGTGCACTTCGTGTGAGGTGTTGCATGCTCTATGTAGTGTTCTATTTTGACGTCTTATTCAGAAATCACCTAAATATGACACTTTTGCTCTGTTTTTATCCTAAATACGCAATTTTCTCAAAAACCTGCCAAAAAGACCTAAAAACACGTTTGCGGTAAATAAATAACTATTTTGTATTCGCTTTTCGTCATTTTCCGGAAAAAAAGATAGTGATTTTCGCTATATGTTTTCGCTTCATCAAACAACAATAGTGATATTATGCCTCCGGGTTTTTCATAAAAAATATTAGTTATAGATTTTAAATCAGTAAACTAATAAATTATTATCCTTTGTTTAGTTTGTCGGTCAAAATTCCATTGAGTAAAATACTCTAAACCAAATCTGGCAATAATTTCTGATTTGGAGCTATAATTTTGTTTTGTAGAAGTCATAGTATGCTTCAGAGTGGCTCCAGTTGCATGTTCTCTAATAAGGTGCAATTTTATAAAGGTTTTGACTCACTAAATTGTTTATCTTTTCTGAAATATAAACATAATTAAACAAATAACTTTAATTGTCACAGCTGACAAACTAATATAACATAATTAACATGCCATGTGAGAAATCAGAAAATGGAAGAGAATTTAAAGTCTAAGAGGCTATAGCGGAGCAACTTAGATCTAATTAGCACTTAATATCTCAGAGGATGCGAATACAACGTCAATAATTAGAAATGTGAACACTAGACATCCTTGTAATTAATACTAAACAAAATATTACTTGTCGAATTGATGGCCTAATTTAATTGTCCCTAGGTTGTTTCATGTCAATCAACTAATTAGCAAACTGATCTCTTGGATAACAGTTGTATGGCGAGGCACAGTTTAGTTGACCCGTCAATTTTTTAATTTGTAGCTTATTAGCGGCGAGTGGGGTCCAGATTCCAGAGACAGTCACAGGTTTTGGTTTTGGTTTTGGCATATACAAAAGTACCAGGAAATGTTTGGAATTTTCCAACCAACAGCCAATAGGCAACAGCAACAGCCAGCCAACCGACATTTTTATTAATATCCAAAGTTTAATACAAATTATTAATTATACCCAGAACTCAACTCAATATCGAAATATACTCAAGCCGGCCATTTTCTGGCCGGCTATGTTCCCTCCCTAAGCCGGCCAGAAAATGGCCGGCTATGTACCTTTTTTTTTTTTTTTTAAACAGCATTAACTCTATAAAAGAGCACCCTCCCTTCAGCTGAAGGGCACACAGCCCGAGGCAGCTCGCGAATTCACTGTTGAGGTAATTTTTTTTTATTATTATTTTTTATTATTATGTTTTATTTTATAGAATAATTAATTATATTATTAAAATTTTTAATAATAAACCCTAAACCCTATAATCCTAAACCCTAAACCCTAAACCCTATAATATATCCAATTAACTTGCACTTGCAGAGGTAGCTCGCGAATGCACTTGCCCTAAACCCTAGCCCGAGGCAGCTCGCGAATGCACTTGCAGAGGTATCCAATTAACTTCTATTCCGTGCGCTCATGTCTTGGCTGTTTGCCGTGACCGAAACTGGCAAGAGGACGACTTTGTTGCAGACTGGTATAAAACACCCTATCTTGTGAGTACTTGGAACCATGTGTTCAATCCAATTGGCAATATGGGAGACTGGCCTCCTAATCCTGGAGACAGAATCCTTCCGAGTAGTGGTTGGATTAGGAAGGGGAGGCGAAAACACACCCGTCGTGTAATGACGATGGATGAAATGGAAGGTAGACGAATGGGGCATCAGCCTCGCCGTTCCACTTCTGATAGGCAACGAAGAGGTATGTAACATTCATCTAAAATTATTTTTCTTTTCAATTTATACCAACTTACCAAGTAACACATGCAAATGCAGAGGCAAGAAACGCAGCAAATGCGGCGGAAAATGAGCGAGTAATGGCGTCGGGAAGTGGGTCCGGAGGGTCACGGCGTAGCACAGCTACGAGCCGTTTAGATGCAACTGCTATGTATGCCGAAGCAATGGGAGAGGCGGTTGCCATAGGAGGAGAGGCGGTTGGGGTGCAAGGGGAGCCATCTGTCCAACCGAGGAGGTCCACTACTAGACGCACAACAAGAGCATCTACAAGCCAAGCAGGGCCATCTGGAGCCCAGGCCGGCCCATCTACAAGCCAAGCAGCGCCATCTGGAGTCCAGGCTGGCCCATCTAGTGAGCAACCGGAGCCATCTGGTAGACCATCTCGTACGGCATCTTTCGCAAGTGGTTTACTTCGGGGATTAAAATTTAGACGTAGCAATAATAGGTGATTTGTATGCATGTTGTAAAAATTGTGTGGACTCTATCTGCATTTTGTATGTACTTTATTATTTTGTACGAAATTCAGAAATGAAATATTTGACTCTAATAGAAATCACATAAAACAAAAATAATGCGGTTTTTAAAAAAATAAAAAGGTACATAGCCGGCTATTTTCTGGCCGGCTTAGGGAGGGAACATAGCCGGCCAGAAAATGGCCGGCTTGGGTATATTTCGATATTGAGTTAATATCTGGGTATAATTAATAATTTGTATTAAACTTTGGATATTAATAAAAATGTCGGGCCAGCCTACTGCCAAGGGAGGAAAACCAAGTAGGATTAGCACATGTGCACCTCATTTGCGCGTTGGCGCGTTGCTCAACTTTGGCTACCCATTAGGCCATTACCTACTGGCAGGGCAATTTTTTTATTCATAAAAAATATTTTCTATAAATAAAAAATTATCTACTGGCAGTAGACAACTAGACATGGTAATGCTTAAGGAGCCACCACGCCACACACATGACAGTTGACACTACCATTAATTAATTTTTTAATATTTTTGTTTGTAGGAAGGATTTTTTTTAAAAACAGTAATTAAAATAATAAAAGTTAAAGAAACGACATGATTGCTTCGTTTGTTATAAAAACAGCAAAAACCGAATCCGGGATTCGGTTAAGTTATCTTTTCGCTTCACCGAATACGCTATTCGGTTAAGCTGGTAGTTTTAACAGGGGATACAGTGGGCTGCCACATAAGATCCATTTTTTTGGCTTAACCGAATAGGGGATTCGGTGAAGTGGATTTTTTTGTTTTTTTGGCTTAACCGAATCCCGGATTCGGTGAAGGCGATTTTTTTAATTTTTTGGCTTTTGGCTTAACCGAATATGGGATTCGGTGAATTCAGATATAGAGAATTTATTTTTTGCTTTTTGCTTTTTGCTTTTTGCTACCAGCCACATTTTTTGCTTTTTGCTTTTTGCTTAACTGAATCCTACCAGCCACATTTTTTGCTTTTTGCTTAACCGATTTTTTTATTTAGTAAATTTATTTTAATTCGGATATAGTGAATTCAGATAAGAATTCGACCAGATTATGAACCAGGGTGATTTGGTTTTTTTTTTATGCTATAAATAAAAATTTCGGTGAAACCTACGATTAGGGTCAAGCGTCAAGCAAATTAATGTAATTATTTTAATTTAATATATTAATATTAATTTTATGAAACTTTTATTAATTAATGTGTTCATATATCTTTTAATTTAGATATATTAATTTTATCAAATAAAATTAATATATCTAAATTAAAACTTTATTACTATTTGTCTAGATAATTAGTAATAATAAAACTTTAGGGTTATCGGTGAATAAACTTCTAGGGTTATCGGTGAAAAATTACCATTTAATAAAATAATAAATAAAATTTTATATTATTGATAAGTTTTTATAATATAATTCTTTGTAATAAAAATAACTTTAGGGTTATCGGTGAATAAACTTCTAGGGTTATCGGTGAAAAATTACCATTTAATAAAATAATAAATAAAATTTTATATTATTGATAAGTTTTTATAATATAATTCTTTGTAATAAAAATAACTTTAGGGTTATCGGTGAATAAACTTCTAGGGTTATCGGTGAAAAATTACCATTTAATAAAATAATAAATGAAATTTTATATTATTGATAAGTTTTTATAATATAATTTTTTGTAATAAAAATAACTTTAGGGTTATCGGTGAATAAACTTCTAGGGTTATCGGTGAAAAATTACCATTTAATAAAATAATAAATGAAATTTTATATTATTGATAAGTTTTTATAATATAATTCTTTGTAATAAAAATAACTTTAGGGTTATCGGTGAATAAACTTCTAGGGTTATCGGTGAAAAATTACCATTTAATAAAATATTTATATTAAAATATTTTTTTTTTGGTAAAAATAAAAATCACGGGTTAAAACCCATATTTTTTTTATTTGAATGCATTAACCGAATAAGGTATTCGGTTAATACCGTATAATAAAAAATAAAAAAATTATTTAACCGAATCCCCTATTCGGTGTGGAATAAAAAATAATGTAAACCGAATTCGCTATTCGGTTTACAATAAAAAAATAAAAAAAAAATCTTAACCGAATTGGGAATTCGGTTAATGGTGGGTGTTACACGGAGTTTACATAGTTTTCGGAGTTTACATAGTTTTCGGGATCTGATTTGTGAAAATATGCTTTAACCGAATAGCGGATTCGGTGAAGCGAAAAAAAATAGCTTAACCGAATCCCGGATTCAGTTTTTGCTGTTTTTATAACAAACGAAGCAATCATGTCGTTTCTTTAACTTTGATTATTTTATTTACTGTTTTTAAAAAAAATCCTAGGAACTAGGAAGTAGGAACTCTTAAAAACGCTAATTAAATTATTGCTTGATTAGACCTCTGTCAATTGCTTCTTACAAGGAACTTAAAAAGAAAGAATAAACTAAGTTGGCAGAATCTTCTTCAAGTCCTATGCCTTGAACAATTAACAAATAATCTATATATTGAGCACATATCAAATCTATCCTTGGTAGGAACTTCATTAAACTTGTATCAAATATGACTTATTGTCATTTTTATTTTATTTTTAATGAGATCATTGTTATTTTGAGAGTTGAATACTCAATGCATACGCATCTAAATTCATTTAATATATTCTATTTATGCTATAAGATTTCAATAAAATTTATTACACGAGGCTAGAATTTAATATAAAAAATTTATAGATAAAATTACATTTTTCATATAGACAATGTTTTCACTATTTGCATCAAAATTTATTCAATTTATTCTTTCTTTAAAGTTATATTATTTTTTGTTCAATACATATCTGATTTTTCTTTTGTATAATTTTAATTTATTTCCTCAACGTTTTGTTTTGAACATATAAATCAATTATTGGATACGAAGAGGGAAAAATCCAATTGTTGCTTCAAAATAGCGCCTCCCTTTGTCTATACATAGCCCTCTTGATCGAAAGCTCAAGCAACGAACAAAGGTAACACACAAACACACACAAATGAAATTTACAACTAATACTTTTCAATAAATGGAAAAAAGGTTATTCTAAACAACTTGTATCATTTCTATATAATGTCTTCTTAAAAAAGCTAAACCACAAACAAATCAATGAATCAATGAACAGTATGAACTAAAACTAAGATATAACAAAACAATAGTCACCAGAAAATGGAGGGCAAAAAGAAAATAAGGCCTAGCTTGATTTCCGTGACGCTCCTTAATTTCCTATGTATATTATCTAGTGATTTAATTGTTCTCCCTGTTTCATTTCATTTCTTTCTATAAGCTCTAATCACAGTTAACCAAAAATTAACTACAAAAACCTAAACCAATTAATTACAGCTGAAGGAACCAGAATTAACCTCTATGAAACCACTTTCTGGTTAAATCCCCTAGACGCGTATCATTCACCTCGCAAAACTTCCAAGCCCAGCCAGCCGGCTCAACCGGCTCAAACCCTAGCCCAGGAGTCCGATCTTTAGATGCCGGGTTAACCCGATCCATCCAGTCCGGCACAAATGCTGAGGCCCTTCGACGAAACTTCACCTTAAACTCATCCCATGCTTGGTACTTGTAATGGTTAACCCTTGCCCACCCGACTTTCTTCCACTCGAACTCATCCCTCAATCTGAAATGGTGCACCGAGTTCACCAACGACCGGTCCACAGCATCGAGCCGGACCAATGACTTGTGCCTCTCTTCAGCATGCCTACGGCATGTATAGCCCTGTATGACCCCATTCCTCGGGTGGTATCTGTGACCTGATGGGCTAAATTCATAGCATCCAATGGAAACCTGACCCACTGTCGGCTGAACCGGCAGAACTGAACCGAGCATGGACCTTCCCGGTCTGGACGAATTAGACCAGGATGGCGAGTAAACAAATTCATCAACATCAATGAAAACCATCCATTCACACGCGTCACGGTTTATTGCAGCGCAATGAGAGAATGCAGCCTCCTGGCTTTTTGGCCATGGCCAGAACCGGATCGATATGTTGAACCGCTTGGATTGGAGCCGGTTCACGGTCAAGTTTAACCGGTCATCGCTGCCATTGTCATATAAGAAGAACTTCTCTACACCAATGGCCGAGTGATACCTAACCCATTCGGGTAGAAACTTTGCTGAATTATAGACCATTGTGCACACACAAATTTTCATTTTCTGGTGTAAAACTGGCTGTTGACTGGGTGGTGTGTAAATTGCAACTGATGGTAGCGGGTCAGATGACTCGTCAGAATTGCCAATTCTAAGAGAGACAAATATCTGATTGGTAGATTCAGGTATTGCATTGAGGTCAGGATGGTGGCAACGAAATACCTCATGAGATGAACTAGTGACAGCCGTTGTGTAGAAGGGGGCCCGGTTGTCAGAGGAGTAGAATAAGCAAGTTAATTCCCTGGCAGGCCGGTTTATACCTTGCTTGGTGTTAACCCCTTTGGCAAATACAACCACGTCTTTGGCAGTAGAGAGGGATTCATAGACAATCCAGTTCCACCGTAGCATAAGAGGGAATGTATTGATATTCATATACTGCTTCCTTACCGGCTTATCGGATGGAACTGGGAGGGGTGAGTAGAAGGGGCGGCGGACGCGGAGGCGGCGGGGCAGCGGGCAGACGAAAGCATTGCTAAAGGAGGTTGCACGTGCGGGAGTAACTGAATTATCACGGAATAAGCACGACATCCTTCGAGAAGCTTCTACAGAGGGGTAAAATTGGAAAACAAGAATTTGCCAATCTTGGAGGAGTACTGAGGCGGTGTGTTGGAGAAGGGGATTCGGATTCGGTCGAATAGAGAGGCGGAGCGAGGGCTTCGGGAGGTGGAGTCTAGTGGATGATTTGTGAGGGAATTGGAAGATGAATAACAGGAGGATGAAGCTAAGCATGGTGCCCATTAATGGCGGCAACTTGGAGCGCTTCTTCATTTTTCTTTCTTTTCTTTCTTGAGGTGAGAAGGGCATGGTGGGATTTAAAAGGGAAGCTCAAGTGAAGCAAAGATGGAAAGTGGGAACGAAGGCGGTGTTTTTATTCTTACGCAGTAATGTACGACTTTTTTACAGTACGGAAATTACGGATTTACGGGGATCATCTGGTTCAGAAATAATGGAGTGAAGATGCTTGCTTTGTGAATCGTAGGTAAAAGTAGAACTTCGTAAGTGGTCCAATTGTTACGCTGGATTAGAGAATCTCAGCTGTACCCGTCGTTCGATTTTCTATTAACGTAGGCGCGGTTTAAATCGTAAAATATGTTTATGGAAGCTGCTATTTTCAGGCCATTATTTGAACTATTCGGCGCGGAGATATTTTTTGCGTTCTAAATATAATTTTATCCTTCTTAAATATTTTTTTATTTTCTGCTCCTTCTTAAATATTTTTTTTATTTTTTGCTCCTTAAATATCTTTTTAATTTTTTGCTTCTAATCAAACCAACTTAATCCGTGTTTTGTTATTCCGTTTCAGTGATTTTCTGTGGCACTTGGTGCTCCCCCGGCGGGCTCTCGTACTAGCAACTAGCAACTAGCAACTAGCAAGAGAGTTACCGTTGTGGTAACGTTTATACCAGTTCCATCGATCACTAAATTGGAGCTGAATTCGTTACGCGCCTTGGGCTTATATGATGCGAATCTGCTAAAAATGGCGAAACAATTACCTCTACAGCAAGGGAGAAGTAACTCACCTAATTATAGAATCTCCTTTTCTTCTTCTTTCTAGAGAAATTAGAATGCACCTCCTGATTGGTTTCTGGAACTGATTCCTAGCCCTATGTGTCAGCAAGGGAATGTAGCGTAGAAAGAGACAAGAGAGGAGATGAGTTGCTTCTCTTGCAGCCCGAGGTCAAGAGACCTGCGGCGCCGCCGGAGCAATGGTGCCGCGGCCAGCTCCAAAACTCTTTTTCGTCTTGTTGCTTCCATAGGTTTTGATCGCTCTCTGGTTCGCACTATTCATGTTTGTTTAAATGCCTAACTGAATCTTTATTGCCCTTTCTTAATTGTATTTTGTACAAGTTGTGTTCGTGCTGGAAAAGTCATATGCTCCCATAAATAGTTAGTAATGAAGAATTCTCAGTTTTTGGATTCAATTCTTGGATACCATGGATACAACCATTCAAAGGAAGGAACAAAACAAAGAAGCAAATTATGTTCTAAGCATAAACCAAAGTTATATATTTTAAGAGTGGCAAATGCAATTTTGTGCCTTATAGGATTCCTTGTGCAAAAGTTGATATCACCTTTATTTATCCCCTTTTTACTGGCTTAAATAATTATTTCTGCCCCTTAGGTTATACTGAGTTCGACAAGAAAGGCGTTTGTCCTGATCCGAAAAATGCAAATAAATTCACACTGAGCCAGATGGTGGCTGCCACCAGCAACTTTGCTGAGGCTAACTTGATTGGCGAAGGTGGGTTCGGTCGGGTTTACAAGGGTCAGTTGGTTTGTGGCCAGGTAGTGACATTTTTCTACTACTGGATTATCATACTAACCCGGCCTATACCAAGCTTTAAATAATAGCAGGGGGTTGTAAAGGGGGAAAAGGGGTGGGTTACTGGTACTGGATTGGTATTCATTACTGAACAATTACTCAATTCCTTTTTATTTTGCACATTTTGAGTTTATTTTGATCTGATGTAAGAATTGGTATATTATGGGGAGTAGACGGTGGCGATCAAGCAGCTGAAGAAGACAGGAATGGAGGGCACACACGAATTCGTGGTAGAGTGCCTGATGCTTCTCTTGTTGCACCATCCGAATCTTGTCAGTTTGATAGGCTACTGTGCCGAGGGTGACCAGCGTATCTTGGTTTATGAGCATATGGCTCAGGGTAGCCTTGAAAATCACCTTTTCGGTTGGTTCCTTCTCCTGACTTTACTTGCCTTTTCACATATTACCATTCCCAGTTTGAAATTTGGTGCACTGTGGTATAATTATTAGTATCCAATTCCCCCTTTAGGAAGGGATGATAACAAATTGGTTCATTGACAAAAAAAAAAGGCCCTTGCAATTGGCAAGATTTATTGTGATGTATCTGAAATTTAGTTGAGAATAGAAACAATAAATGTAAACTTCATTGTACTATGAGATTAAGCTTTTGGAATTGTTGTTTCTTTAAAAACGGATTATAACAGGATGCCTTGAGGTCAGATCTCACTAGACCTTATATGACCAAGTTTTCTCCCTGAAAAATTCTTGCATAACTTGTGTATGTATACAGTTGTCACTAGAAAGGAGTATTAAGTACTACAAAAGTAAATTAAAATGAATGTTAGTTTAAATCACAAGTTGGTTAGTGCTGGCTCTAGTTGTGCAATTTTAATTGACTTGTAGTGTTCTCTATTAAGAATTAACTCATTACATTTTGCCTTGCTCCTAGATCTTCCACCTAACAGAAAGCCACTTGACTGGAGCACTCGACTCAAGATTGCTACTGGTGCAGCCCGTGGCTTGCAGTACTTGCACGAAGTCAAGCCACCTGTCATATACCGGGACTTGAAATCATCGAACATATTACTGGACAATGAGTTCAACCCCAAGCTGTCAGACTTCGGCCTGGCCAAGCTGGGGCCCACAGGGGACAGCACACACGTGTCTACAAGGGTCATGGGCACTTATGGGTACTGTGCACCCGATTATTACATGAGTGGGAAGCTCAGTGTCAAGTCTGATGTGTATAGCTTTGGTGT